>JAJSOF020000005.1:160606826-161326826 GCA_025594305.2 Periplaneta americana | reverse complement strand
ATGTGAATTTTGTAATAGAACCTCTACTGCCAAACAGCAAACCAATGACGGACCATTGTTTAAGAGAGACGTTGTACTTTTGAGAAAGATAAGGCAGACAAGGTTCATATATGGACTTCTTCTCAATATCAACTTCGGTGGCCTGATTTAGGTTCCTTTCGAAACGGATAGTGGGGTCAAGAACAAGAGCCCGTTTTAAGCGTCCGTTAATAGCAATAATGTCTGCCCGTGTAAAAGAACCATCTGATGATACACAATGTATTTCCTCATGAATCTCCCAATTTAAAGTTTTAACGATGTCGCCAAAGCATGTCGTACACGATGATGTCTAGCATTGATCAGCAGCTCGCTTTTAGAGCATTGTCCAAGCACGTGTCCAAGTGTTTCAAGCTCGCTTCATAATTATGTTCCTATGTACTACGATGATGATGATTATTATTATGATCATTAATATGTTTACTTCTCTCATCCTCAAACATTCATACCATAATTTAGTACCAAAATTTTTATTTCTGGAAAAGTGACGCGTTGAAGGATATAATTCAATTCATCACTTTATTCGATAATAAATATTGTTATAACTCACAAATTTAATGAAATCAATCCTTATGGCTTCCTTTTCATGCCAGTGTTCCAAAAAAATAATTTCTGCAGGATTGTTAGGACTTGCTCACACACATATGCACAAACACTTGATCTCTTGAAGTTTCTAAGGTCTGTTTACCAGGGTACCTGTTGCATTCATTATTGCGGAAGTGATTACTGTCTTCAGATAACAGTGTGTAATTTGTCGTGAAAGGAAAATATGTTCATTGTGTCCTTAGTGTAAGAGAAAGGTGAAATTTTAAGATAGATAATTTTTTCAGTATTTTCTATAGTTAAGATGGTTGGAGGTTAAAATGGCCATTTCAATACGTCCGCAAACAGAAAGTCCACTAGCAAATTGTCCACTTACATAAATGTCCATAAAAATTAAATGTCCACAAATACAATGTCCACTTACTTAAATGTCCACAAATACAATGTCCACTTACATAAATCTCCATAAAAATTAAATTTCCACAAATACAATGTCCACTTACATAAATGTTCATAAAAATTAAATGTCCACAAATACAATGTCCACTTACTTCAATGTCCATAAAAATTAAATGTCCACAAATACAATGTCCACTTACTTAAATGTCCATAAAAATTACTGTCCACAAATACAATGTCCACTTACTTAAATGTCCATAAAAATTAAATGTCCACAAATACAATGTCCACTTACTTAAATGTCCATAAAAATTAAATGTCCACAAATACAATGTCCACTTACTTAAATGTCCATAAAAAAAAATTCCACAAAACAATGTCCTTAAATGTCCAAATACAATGTCCACTTACTTAAATGTCCATAAAAATTAAATGTCCACAAATACAATGTCCATAAAAATTAACTATCCCCAAATACAATGTCCACTTACTTAAATGTCCATAAAATTAAATGTCCATTTATATGTGTCCATAAAATTAAAGTCCACTAGGTTATCTACATGTATGTAAGTTATCCATATCAGCATTGGACACACATCTCGCATGACAGGTGCTTCTTTCCACACACCTCCAATATAATTTATTACCATTTTTGCTCCTTGAATGAAAGTGATACGAAAAGCCATTGTGTACTAGAATGTTTTTCCTTTTTTGTGAACATATAATTTCAGTCATTCTGTCACTCTTGATTTAAAATTTGGTACGTCGCTGAGCAATCTCAATAAAACAGTTTACATTGTAGTCTTTCTCCTAGTTACTGCTTCTGTAAAAGAAAAACATATATGTCTCTTTTCCAAATATGAACTTTTTTGTGGGCATTTTTGAATGCGGACTTTTTTATAATGGATATTTTGTTGTATCTGGACATTTTGTTATCGGACATTTTTTATACTGGATATTTTGTTGTGGGCATTTTTGTTTGTGGCCATTTTTCCTCTGATCATTTTGAAGTGGACAATTTAACCTGGACGCGTTAAGATGTGTGATTCAAGTAAGGTTATGCCTATATTTTTGTGTAGGCCTAACTGAATCGGTTTTCTTCGTCGCACTTCATTGACTCTATACATAAATATTAGATTAATGGTAAATGTACATGAACGACCACAAATATTATCAGAAATTGCAGCCTCTAAATTTCTACAATTTTATAAGAAAATGAACTCACAATTGGACAAAAATTACAAGGTACCACAACAGAACTTAAATATCTGACAAAAGTATAAAAAAGGTTACTAATAATATTTTTCAAACGAGTTTTATCAAAGTATAAAAAAAAAAATTCTGCAGTTACATAATTTGGTAACCATAACATTGATATGGTCTCTCTGACATCTTTAATAATTTTCCTGCATGTAATAAACACTTATATCTGAAAAGTAGACTACTCTCAGACATGTAGAGTTGTTTATTTTAATACAATTAATTTTTTATTTTCCTATATAAAATATATTAAAATTTACATAATTTTTGTGACCTAATATTTCCATTTTCAAATAAATGGTCATTATTTTAGTCTACTGTTTGCGTAAATTCATGTTAAATCAGTGTACAAAATTTCAGAATTCTATCTCTAATGGTTGTGGAGTTATGAGATATGTGTGAAAATTCTCAAATTTTGGAAAATTTAATTTTAGTACAAAGTGAATTCTAAAATATATTATTAGTAACCTTTTTATAATTTTATCAGATATTTAAGTTCTAAAAATCTTGTTGTGGTACTTTTTAATTTTTTTCCAATTGTGAGTTCATTTCCTTATAAAATTTTAGAAATTCAGAGCCTGCATTTTCTGACAATATTTGTGGTTGTTCACGTACATATACCCTTAAAATCTTACTAAAATAATTTGTTTACAGAATTCTATCAAAAATTTTCTTCATGTATTTATAATCCTGATCACACAAGTTATAAAAGTCAAAAATTATTTCACAAAAATTAATATCCATTGCTAAAATTCGACATGAACATGGCTAATCTTGGTTTCAATCTTGCACTGTTAAGTTCCTCTTCTAACAGAATTAGAATCTCTCATACAATGCAGATTGTTAAGTTCTTAGCTATGAAGTTCGCGTGACGATGACTAAGAAAGCAGAGAACTGAATGAAGATCTCGTTGAGTGTCTAATATGAATGAAAGCACATAATTACATATTTAAAATTCTCATTCAATATTATCTCACAATAAGATACTGACGGACTCAAGACCGAAACATAAACCGAACTGGATTCAGAACGTGAGCGTGTACTGATGCAATCTCTGCATTATGCATACAATGCGGAGTGGCTGATTGTTCCACCTGCATCGGTGACGTGACCCAAATTGCTATCATTTATTTAAATAGGCCTGCAGTTGAAGCACAACCTTCCTAAATTAGCTACGCGGCATTGAGTGACACATTGTCAGCTATATTTATCCTAAAATTCTATCAGTATAGCTAGTCCTATATATATAAACATTACTTTGCTGCATAATGCGGAATTATGTAGAAATAAATAAAGGCGCTAGAACAAACGTTTTTAGGCCCAGTTGTATAGAAGTCACTAACTACATGAGATACTATTGAGAGTGCACAATAGGCGGGAGGGCTACATGAATAATGATAATGATGATGATGATGATGATGATGATGATGATGATGATGAAAATGTCACAGGGGAAACGAAGTATATGCAGAGAATCGCTGTGTTGCTACTGTATGTGCGTTTACACAATACACGTTATAAATTCAGGGTGGGTTGACCGGGATTTCAACCCAGATCTCCTGGCCATCGTGGGTTTTGAATGAATTAATTAACCCTTAAATTCACAAAGCATCCTATAGGATACAACAAGTTAATAGACTGTATGCTAGAACAATAGAAAAAAAAATTGGTAGGGAAATTAAATTTAACCAAAATTTCACAATATTATAATACTGTACAACATATAAAATATGGACTTTGCGATAGTTGTTTTCTTTGCAGTCCGACACGGTTTAATAAACTAGTGTGAGAAAAAAAGTTTTGTCAATTTAAGGATTAATTAGTAATTAGGCATATTAATAGGAGTAATAAAAAGTATCTGGTAAAATTTTATGGTCTATTTATTTATTTATTTATTTCTTCCTGTAACCACTATAGGTTTCCATTGACAAGAGTACCATGATACAATAATAGTTATTTATGGTACTTGAAAGGTAAGTGCAATAAAGATCACGCTCACAAGTACCATACGTAATTTATCTTTTGACCATAACGAAAAATTATGTTTTATAAAAGAAAATATGTTGAAAATAAGTCCTCATGTAAACACATACTATGGCATGGATTTTAGAATCAATACGTTACTAGGTAGGTCATGATGCCCGGAGGCCATGATTAGTAAAGAATGGTATCTAAGGCGTTGGATAAATAACAAATTATAATTAATAAAATATAATTTTAATATATATTTTCACTTTAAACTGTATTTTCGTCTTTTTGAAGTTTCAGGGATTATTTAGAAGTGTTCACCTGGAATAATGTGATTAAAATAATTTCACATTTTACTTCTGACAAATGTTTAAGAGGAATATTAAAACTTAATTAATCATCGTGTCTGTTTAGCTCAGTTGGCTAACGCGTGTTGTTTTAAAATCCTATAAAAACTTCGTCGGTTCAAGTCTCCTCGCATCCCAAAGGTAAATTATTACAAAATTTTAAAAGATGCATATTAGATATGGATGTAATGTACAAATTTGACGTAGCAGATAGAGAAAAGAGAAGGAGATTGAGTGTATGTATATTTTAAGAAATGGTAATAAAAAGTAGGGAAATTAAATTTAGTGACATCTAGTCACAAACTAAATATGTAACTATCTTGAAAATAGTTCAATGGAAATGTATACGTTTACAGTCCGACACGGTACTAGGAAAAACTAATGAACTGTGAGATAAAGTTCAAACTTGAGGTGAAGTCTTTATCTCACTAGAGTAAAAAAAGTAATGTTGAATAATAGTCTATTTATTTACGCAAATTTATTTAGTAAAGGCATGTTTCCATTGTTATGGTCATGGATAAATAGAGTAAATGCCTTGAGGCTTAGTGATACATTGTTGTTAGAGTGAAAAATAACAATATTTGAATTAGATTGAAACACATGATAATAAAAGAAGTAGCGTCAAGAAGATGCAAATTAAAATCATGGTCCATATGTATGATGCCTGAAAAGAGCTATTGAGCCTTTGAGTGCTGCAATTGTTAGATCTCTTAAAATATCTTTATGCAGCCAAAAGATTTAAAGAAGTCTACTAGGAACCGGGGTATGGTCCCACGGGCTCCTATCATTAGTCCCGTAATGACGATGCATTCCAGATGGTATTTTCCCTTATAAAATTGATGGAAGGTTCATTAGAGTCGTGCAAAACCGGTTACAAGAGATAGGAAGAGACATATTGCTACTGAACGCCTGGCGCTATAGACAGTATGCGAAGCTCTTCTGTCTCGCGGAGTACTCCAATATTCGGTTTGACGAATGTCCGAGTCTCACTCGGTTGGACGGCTCTGGATCATGAACGACAGATAATATTGAGCCATCCAGGAATTCCAAGAGTCGTTGCAAGGACGCGATTATCATCGTGTACTTTGGATTTATATTTCCTTCTCTCTTCCCATTGATTGATTGATTGATTGATTGATTGATTCATCCAGGTAATGCAACAGCATGCATCATGACGCTACAATATTTAGACTTAAGAGTGCTTTTATTTTTATTAATAACTTTTTATCCCCTTAAAAATGATTTATTAGTGAAATAATAATACATCCACTTACAACAAATTTCACAATTTGGGACATCTGGCCGAAATCTACGGCTGACCACTAGGATCGAGAATATAAAGCAGGGGTTAAATTAAAAATACAATATGATTGCGGAGAGAATACGTAACAATGATACATTTAAATATAAAATACAATTTGAATTAATAATTAATAATCAATTATTAAAAGACATAGGCTATATTAATAACTATTCTTTCAGAGGTAGCCTATGTATTATGAGTTTAAAGTATGAATATTACAATAGTACATATTTGCTCTTCTATTTTCTAAGTAACTGTAATTTATTTTATTCTTGTATTAGTTTACATGTCAGATTTCATCTATGCTTTACTTTCTTTGTTACCGGTGTCCATTAGTTGATTTATATATTAGTTATGACGATAAATGTACCAAAGTGTCCAATCAATTATAATCCTATTTCAAGCTAACTTACTTAGTTACTTATTTATGGCTTTTAAGGAACCCGGATGTTCATTGCCGCCCTCACATAAGCCTGCCATCAGTCTCTATCCTGTGCAAAATTAATTCAGTCTCTACAGTCACATCCCACCTCACTCAAATCCATTTTAATATTACCCTCCCATCTAATTCTTGGTCTCCACAAAAGTCTTTTCCCTCCGGTCTCCCAACTAACACTCTACATGCCTTTCTGGATTCGCCCATACGTGCTACATGCCCTGCCCATCTCAAACGTCTGGATTTACTATTCCTAATTATGTCAGGTGAAGAATAGAATGCGTGCAGTTCTGCGTTGTGTAACTTTCTCCATTCTCCTGTAACTTCTTCCCTCTTAGCCCCAAATATTTTCCTAAGAATTTCCAAGCTAACACTTTTTTTTAATTAGGAAAATTAAATTGCCTTCAATTGTTACTCCATTTGTGTAGTTACAAAATGTCATCAGAGTTCCTGTATGATTAAATTAGAGTCCTGCAAAACCGGATGAAAACAGAACAAATTTGCATAGCGCTACTGAACGCCTGGCTTTATAGGCAGTATGCGAAGTACATCTGCTTGCGTACTGCCTCAGTATTCGGTTTAACGTATATTCGAGTTGATTCGATCTCTCTGTGGGTGGACGGCTCTGGCGTATAAAATGAACATCACAGTGAACCATCCAGATATTATAGCTGCGGATCATCAAGAGGAACAAACAGCATGCAGCGTGAAACTACAGACGTTGTAAAGCGTAAATTGCGGAAAAAAAAAATTCTGTATCCACAAATTACCAAGGTTGTAAGTTTTGCTTACACTAGAAAACTGAATTATAATATTACAATAATGACACACTTAAAAAAGAGTAAACTCGATCAATAGTAAAACTAAAACAAAAATAACTTTATATGTTCTGAAACCTACTACAACCAATGCTTTTAGTATGTTTACTATGACTAGAGAATTAAACGTAATATAGGTTTTCCATTCATTTATTGCCCCGTACAATCTGCAGGGTTATTTCACCTCTACCCTGTATATGAACAGCTACTGTTTTGGAGGAATGCATTTAGAGCTAATGATTATTTAATTTTATGTTTTGTGATTAATTGTAATTCTATTTTGGATTTATTTACTTACTATATCTCACATTACACATTATGCTCATTTCATTTTCTACATACTAAATTGATGGAAAGATCACCAAACAACTCTAGCCTCTCTAGCAACACTTGTGAAACGGATATTGGCCATTCCATGAATAAGTGTTTCCACCGAGCGTAATTTTAGACTAGTAAAACAGATTTATTAATACATAAACACAAGAAGTCAACTCTGATCATGTAGTCTATGATAATAGGCCCTAATAATAATTGTGAACATCAAATAGTTGATATTAGCACGTGTGTAATAAAATAGTTCTTTGAATGACACTTGTTTTCTCTGAAGTAGATCTTTTCTATACAGAATGATTTGTTTCTAAACCTTGCTATTCTTTTGTTATCCGTAGTTTAGAAATGTGTAAATTATACTTATTTTGTACAGAACAACCACCATTGGGAGCCAAAGTAATCGTATTGTTGAAAATAACATTACTGTTTATTTTTTTAATTTGATTTCTTAATAAATAATATTGCAACTGATTAGAATAATTAAAAAGCATGCAACTATTGTTTTAGAGGTAGGCCTATACATTTTTTTAGCTTAAAGTACAAACGTGATAATGGACTTTTGTACTTATTTCCTATTTTGTTTTATAATGAATTGTAATTATATTTTTGAATATATTTACATTATGATATTTCACATTACACATTACGTCTATTTCCTTCGATGTCACTGTGTCCATTGTTCATTTATTTGTTACTAGTCAAATTACTGCAAGTTCGAAATAAAAAAATAAATGTATTAAAGTGTCAAATTATTTGTATTCCTATTTGAAGCAAACATATTTTTGTAATTAAACAAATAAATATCCTTCAAGATTATTACTCTGTTTGTATAGCCTACTAAGAAAATGTTAAAAAGTTATTGTATGATGAAATATACCAGGTGTTATTTGGAGATCGTATTTTCTTACTCCTTACCATTTCTTTCTGTGTGAGATTTGTGTTCTAAATAATTCGCGATCTTACATGAACTTATGTAATATCGATCAAATCGAACAAGATTCAGTCAATATGTGACGAGAAAGAGTTACGACATAATCAAATGATGAAGTTATGACGTATACTGTTTAACACTGGTATGGAAAAACGCCAGCTATATAGCGTTTATTGGTAAGAAAAATATACATGGCTTGTGCAGGTCTTGTTCTGTGAAAAACCATAACATTGTTTAACAAATCTATAAGCAACTTTCCTTAGTAAAACTCTAAAAGTTCAAAATATAAACGATACTTATAAATTTACTGCAAGTTCAGAATAATAAAGAAAATATATGTGTTATAGTGTCGAATGAACTGTAAGAATACTTGCAAACATTTTTTTTTTCAACAAGACAACGTAAATTTCCTTGTTACTCCGGTTGTGTACTCGAAAAACGTTATTTTCATGTAAATGCGCCTGATGTTCTGTCTACTCTTCAATACATCGGCGTAATCGCTCGACAACCGAGTTATTCGGCCCGATGTTCATCGTAGCCGGTTGAGCTTCCGACCGAACGAATCTAAACCGGTTGTGTGCTCAGTTTGCAGGTCTCTAGTTCATATATATTCCTTTTTTCCTCGTGTACTCCTTCCAGCTGGTGTTCATGCGATTCGAATCTCACAGTAGGGTCTATGATGTGACCTTCAAAAGAGGGAAATTAATGAAATACTTTGGATATTTTCCAAAATATGGGAACTGATTAACATATTCCAAAAATTATCAACAAAAAAGTTAGTGACACATGGTAGTGACTGTGCATTCAAATGACTGTTGTGTCTAGTTATTCCGCCACTAAACGCAATCAACATAATTACAATATGAAGGATTATTATCGACCAAACAGCTCTACGTCAAAGTACAATTGGGATTCATAGGGTATGTATAATTGCACAGTAAACTACAAGCCAAACGATAAAACATACTGCATTGGAAACCATCATGGTGGAAAAAAACGCAGGAATTTTACCGCCCATAAAAAATTTTCGGGCAACGGGACATTTAAAAGAAAAAAAGGAAGCTTACAAGGACCACGACCACTACCACTACCACAACAACTATTACCACTACCACAACTACCACCACCACCACCACCACCACCACCACTACACCACTACTACTACTACTACTACTACTACTACTACTTTCAGCTCTTTTGCTTTTAAGGAAACCGGAGGTTCATTGCCGCCCCCACATAAGCCTGCCATCGGTCCCTATCCTGAGCAAGATTACTCTGGTCTCTACAATCCTATACCACCTCCCTCAAATCCAATTTAATATTATCCTCCCATCTACGTCTCGGCCTCCTTAAAGGTATTTTTCCTTCCGGTCTCCCAACTAACTCTCTGTATTTAGTTCTGGATTCGTCCATACGTGCTACATGCCCTGTACATCTCAAGCGTCTCGATTTAATGTTCCTAATTGTGTCAGGTGAAGAATACAATGCGTGCAGTTCTGTGTTGTGTAACTTTCTCCATTCATTTGTAACTTAATCCCTCTTAGCTCCAAATATTTTCCTAAGCACCTTATTCTCAAACACCTTAACCTCTGTTCCTCTCTCAAAGTGAGAGTCCAAGTTCACAACCATACAGAACAACCGGTAATATAACTGTTTTATAAATTCTAACTTTCAGATTTTTTGACAGCACACTAGATGACAAAAGCTTCACAACTGAATAATAACACGCTTTTTACATATTTTTCTGAGTTTAATTTCCTCCCGAATATCATTTATATTTGTTATTGTTGCTTCTAGATATCTGAATTTTTTTCGTCTCTTGCAAGGATAAATTTCCAATGTTTATATTTCCATTTCGTACAATATTCTGGTCACGAGATATCATATATTTTGTCTTTTCGGGATTTACTTTCAAACCTATCTCTTTACTTGCTTCAAGTAAAATTCCCGCGTAATAATAATAATAATAATAATAATAATAATAATAATAATAATAATAATAATAATAATAATAATAATAATAATAATAATAAATGTTAAGAGAAAAGTTTTATATGATATTCTTGTTGAAATTGGTATTGCCAAGAAACTTGGTCGATTAATTACAATGTCTCTCAGTGAAAGGTACAGCAGAGTTCGTATAGGTCAGTTTCTGTCAGATGCGTTTCCAATTCACTGTGGGCTAAAGCAAGGAGATGCACTATCACCTTTACTTTTTAACTTTGCTCTACAGTTTGCTATTAGGATAACAGAGAGGGTTTGGAATTGAACGGGTTACATCAGCTGCTTGTCTATGCGGATGAAGTGAATAAGTTAGGAGAAAATCCACAAACGATTAGAGAAAACACGGGAATTTTACTTGAAGCAAGTAAAGAGATAGGTTTGGAAGTAAACCCCGAAAAGACAAAATATATGATTATGTCTCGTGACGTGAATATTATACGAAATGGAAATATAAAAATTGGATATTTATTTTTTGAAAGGGTGGAGAAGTTCAAATTTCTTGGAGCAACAGTAACAAATATAAATGATACTCGGGAGGAAATTAAACACAGAATAAATATGGGGAATGCCTGTTATTATTCGGTTGAGAAGCTTTTATCATCCAGTCTGCTGTCAAAAAATCTGAAAGTTACAATTTATAAAACAGTTATATTACCGGTTATTCTTTATGATTGTGAAACTTGGACTCTCACTTTGAGAGAGAAACATAGTTTAAGAGTGTTTGAGAATAAGGTGCTTAGGAAAATATTTGGGGCTAAGAGGGATGAAGTTACAGAAGAATGGAAAAGGTTACACAACACAGAACTGCACGCTTTGTATTCTTCACCAGACATAATTAGGAACATTAAATCCAGACGTTTGAGATGGGCAGGGCATGTAGCACGTATGGGCGAATCCAGAAATGCATATAGAGTGTTAGTTGGGAGGCCGGAGGGAAAAAGACCTTTGGGGAGGCAGAGACGTAGATGGGAAGATAATATTAAAATGGATTTGAGGGAGGTGGGATATGATGATAGAGAATGGATTAATCTTGCTCAGGATAGGGACCAATGGCGGGCTTATGTGAGGGCGGCAATGAACCTCCGCGTTCCTTAGAAGCCAGTAATTAAGTAAGTAATAACAATAATAATAATAATAATAACAATAATAATAATAATAATAACAATAATAATAGCAATAATAATAACAATAACAATAATAATAATAATACTAATAATAATAATAATAACAATAATACCAAATAACAATAATAACAATAACAATAATAATAATAATAACGATAATGATAACAATAATAATAATAACGATAATAATAACAATAATAATAATAATAACAATAATAATAACAATAATAATAATAATAACAATAACAATAATAATAATAATAATAATAATAACAATAACAATAATAATAACAATAATAATAATAATAATAACAATAATAACAATAATAATAATAATAACAATAATAATAATAATAATAATAATAACAATAATAATAACAATAACAATAATAATAACAATAATAATAATAATAATAATAATAATAATAATAATAATAATAACAATAATAATAATAATAATAATAACAATAACAATAACAATAATAATAACAATAATAATAACAATAACAATAACAATAATAATAATAACAATAATAATAACAATAATAATAATAATAATAATACCACCAAATAACAAAAGAATTTTAACTGTGCACTTCATGTATAGAATCGAATCCAAGCCTCTTGAATTTGCAGTCTGTAACGCACCTCCTCAGGCACTATACAGGTTAAGAACGTCATATATGCAGTTGTTATAGTGGTAATAAAATTTGACCAGTATCAAAGCACAATGTTAACACTAAACTCGGAACATGTCTACATATAATTCGAATGAACCAGGTTAATGCTGGTTTAGAACTACTTCAAAGAGGAATTAAGACAAGGGCATACATTGTTAAAGCTTGGAAGCTCGAGTAGTAGGCGCGAACCATTCTAAATGATAATCCCAACGCCTTTGCTCCACCATAACTTCCTCTTAGCAGAGCCGGTCTCGCAATTCGATTACCCACCATGAGGCACTTGTGCTAATAGTAAAGTCTGTTCGCTGGCTTCCTCTGTGTCAGGATAATTATTTTTAAGTGTCCAGCATTTTGCTACAAATGGCTTTCAGGGAATCTTCTGTATTACGTCATAGTCAAATATTCCCTAGTTTAAATGATAACAATTAAGGAATCTCTGAGAATGCAAGAAAATAATTATTATCTTTTATAAGTTATTCCAAAATAAAAACGCTTACAAAGTGACATTTATGTCAATATAGACAGATTTATTAAGTATACAGAGTGTTTAAAAAATACGGGGCATAATTTCAGGTATGTATTTCCCACATGTAGACAATCAAAATAGTTCATTACAACATGTGTCCGGAAATGCTTCATTTCCGAGTTATGGCCTTCACAACATTGAAATTCACCGGAACGTTTTTCTTTCCGCAGGTCGTTGTCATTACAGAAGATGTTCAAAATGTCCACCTCCTGCTTGAATACAGACCTCACATCGATGTCTCATTGACCTGCGAAAACGATCCCAAACTCCAGGAGTATTGCGTATGTCCTCAGAACATGCCACAATTCGATTCCGAAGGGATTCCAAATCAGGCACCGGAGACGAATAAATCAATGATTTTAAATGGCCCCACAAGTAGAAATCGAGAGGGTTGAGATCAGGTGAGCGTGGAGGCCAAGCAATTGGGCCACCTCTACCTATCCATCGATCAGGAAACCTTCGATCCAAGTACCGGCGAGCAGTACGACTGATGTGTGCAGGAGCGCCATCATGCAAGAAGTGAATGTGTTGACGATTGATCAGTGGAGTGTCTTCTAAAACATGAGGTATGGTGTTTTCCAGGAAGTTTGTGTAAGTCTGTTTACAAGTACATGGGGTCTAACTAATCGATCACCAATGATACCGGTCCACATGTTGAGGGAGAACCACACCTGGTGATGAGATGGAACAGTTGCACGTGGGTTTTCATACGCCCATACATGCAGATTGCGGAAAGAAAAACGTTCCGGTGAATTTCAATGTAGTGAAGGCCATAACTCGGAAATAAAGCATTTCCGGACACATGTTGTAATGAAGTATTTTGAATGTCTACATGTGGGAAATACATACCTGAAATTATGCCCCGTATTTTTCAAACATCCTGTATATTATTTTAATGTACCGAAGTACATATGATATTTCCATGCAGATATTCTGCGTCATCATACAATGAAAGAATAATGGAACGGAGAAAAATTCTCTCTGGCGCCGGGATTTGGGTATCCGGTGTGGCTTAGTGGATAAAGCATCAGCACGTAGAGCTGAAAACCCGGGTTCAAATCCCGGTGCCGGAGAGAATTTTTCTCCGTTCCATTACTCCTTCATCGTATGATGACGCAGAATATCTGCATGGAAATATTATATGTACTTCGGCACATTAAAATAATATATATGATATGCGTAAATCACTTCGCGATTTAAGACGGTGCTTATTCCGTCGGATCCCGGCCAACTAGTCACTCATAACGAGTGCACCTCAGCACATGACGTAGTGCAGAGGGCGGCCACTCGAGGGAACCCAAGAGTTGGAACTTAGACTGAGATGATTCTGTCCGACACCTGGATGGGTATCCGGTGTGGCTTAGTGGATAAAGCATCATCACGTAGAGCTGAAAACCCGGGTTCAAATCACGGTGCCGGAGAGAATTTTTCTCCGTTCCATTACTCTTTCATCGTAAGATTTATTAAGGCTGATACTCTTTCTCCGTTCCCAGTTTCCACTTAAATCTATACGCATGTCCTCTTCTGGCATTCTAACCTTCACGCCATCTTCCACTACATCTCTTCAACATCATCGAGATCTTACATTCTAGAATTTTCCTAGACCATCTATACTAATTCATGCTACTGATGTGTCCGAACTATTTAAGAATATTCACTTCGATTGTTTTAATAACTGTTTTTTTTTTCAAATTAGTTATCCACTCTTTTGACTTTATTTCTTATGTTATCTATTCTTGATATTACACAGAGTCTTAGGCAATTCATCTCTGTAGCAAGTACTTTGCTCCCATTTCTATTGGGGGTTGCATTTCAACATCATATGTCTTGGAGATCTCACTCTATCAGCTTAATTTCAAAACTTAATAGTATTTGTAATAAAATCTGAATTTTGAGGACTATAATTAATCATGATGCATTACTATGTTTTCATTATGCAGAAGTCGTTAATCCTTTTGAAGGTTTGAACTTCTTAGTGCCTGAATTTCCAGTCTTGCACTGTTTACCTTCTATGCATTAAATATAGTCTGCTGATGATACGATACGATACGATACGATACGATACGATACGATACGATATATGATATGATATGATATATGATATGATATGATATGATATGATATGATATGATATGATATGAAATGATATGATATGATATGATATGATATGATATGATAAATGATATGATATGATATGATATATATGATATGAAATGAAATGATATATGATATGATATGATATGATATGATATGATATGATATGATATGATATGATATGATATGATATGATATGATATGATATGATATGATATGATATGATAAGATAAGATAAGATAAGATAAGATAAGATAAGATATGATATGATATGATATGATATGATATGATATGATATGATATGATATGATATGATATGATATGATATGATATGATGTGATATATACGATATGATGAGATATATGATATGATATATGATATGATATGATATGATATGATATGATATGATATGATATGATATGATATGATATGATATGATATGATATGATATGATATGATATGATATGATATAACAAAATTAATTTAAATGAGATTCAGACAAAACATACGTGAACGATTTTTTTTTCAGTGCAAGAAAATAATTCCAGTTGTCCATGCCCCCACAAGGCGCAATATTAAATTATCCATTATCAAGAACATTTCGTTGTAACAGAAATAAAATATAGGCTATGTGTGTGTGAATGTCTGTGTGTATGTATGTATGTATGTATGTATGTAATGTATGTATGAGCATAAATCAATGTGCTGATTGTGAACACCTGACATCCCTTAAAGGTATTTCCTCACTTTGGCTAAAAACATAATATACTTTTGCAGTATACATTTTTTTGTGGGAAATTAAATGGTACGAAATAGGCCAAATAATAATCCAACAGCTAAAGTTATAGTTTATGTTGTTAAGATATCAAAATAAAAAAGCAACAAAATTCCACTGAAATAATTTAGAATTGATTTAGCAGAGAAATAAAATATGTAAAATAAATTTTATTTTCGAAAGACGAGCGACAAAAGAGAAGGGGCAGGTAAAGTGACGTGCGCGAATGTGAAAGAGCAATTTTATTGCAGGACACTATTAGTGACGCACAAGAAATTCTTTCACCATAGAAAAGGTGAAATGTGATCTATAAAGAGAAACAAAAGAAAAATAGAAAGATGCCATCTTTCAGTCTACAAAGTTGCGAATATTAAGGTTGGTCAGAAATTATTCAAGGTAGGAAACCCTCCTTACTTGGACTCAACTTAATTGAAATTATTTTGAAATTATTTTATACGATTCAAAGTACTACATGTTAATATTTTCAATTATTCGCATAGATTTATCTAGACAAGAAACAGAATGAAACCAGTTCGATATTTAACCAATTAGAAACAATAATAGGAGATTAAAACCTAAAAGTTGCTGCTTTATGTTCAGTCGTAAAATGTTCTGGTAAAACTGCTAGGATTAAATTCTGATATCAACATTAAAACAATTACAATAATTACAGTAAAATGTCATTATAATGAACATCAGTATAACGAAATATTCAGAACTACGTAGGCTAATTATTTTCCGTCCCCCGCCTTTTTCCCATATAATTTAATGTAAAAATATTTCAATTCAAAAATGAATATAGCGAGATAAAAATTTCGTTTCACTGCAGAAAAAAAAAACGTTTTTAAAGGAACACATTTCAAATATTATATGGTAGTCTACCGTACAATTTGTTAGCAAGTACGGATATACTTTATAATATTATAATATTTCTAATAATATTTAAACTGTATAGTGATCGCGTTAATATGACGTACATATGCTAAATTTTGTGTTAGTTTTTTTTTTTTAATTTGTTCATTATTTCTCCCCATTTAGTTTCCTTCAACTAACCACAGATCACTAACATCGGAAACATTTCACTGATGTCACAACATAGCTTCCCAAATAGCATGGTACCTCTTTGTCCTGCAATGCGCATCACAAAATTTAAATTTCGTACTGTTCCTATACTTTTCTTTAACCTGTTTAAATTTTAAATGCTATATAAGTTCAGCTTTTTATTTTAGTTAAGTATTCCTTCCAAATTTTCTTGCAAAATATGCGGAATATACGGCGTAAGTAGAGATAAATGAACAGGCATGCATTTTCTTTAGAAATACTCGTGGGTTTTAGTTCGAACTTAGGGTTAAAATACAAATTAGATTTTCTTTAAATGCTATTTTAAGTGATCGTGCTTCATTTAATTATTATTATTATTATTATTATTATTATTATTATTATTATTATTATTATTATTATTATTATTATTATTATTAATTATTATTAGTATTATTATTAATTGTAGTTTTTATTACTTGTGTTTATTATTGTTATTATTGAGTGTAATTAGTTACCACTGCCATCGGGTATATACCCATTTGCAGTGTGAATAAATCATAGGGGAGAGTCGGGTAGTATCGGACATCGGGTAATATCCGACAGTGAGTTTCTTTCATCTACCATACGATGATAGTACCTGATTGACATGATTACGTTTCTGTGATGTCGGATAGAGAAACGTAACCATGTCATTCAGGTACTAGCATATGGTGGTAGATGAAAAAAACGCAGTGTCCGATACTACCCGATGTCCGATACTACCTGACTCTTCCCTACATACACATACATACTAACATACTTCGATATTTCGATGTAACAAAATTTCACTATTTAAAAGTAAGTTCAAAGGTCGCTAGGTTGTTGTTATGCTGGCAATTTACCGTATTAAATTATGTCTGCAGTGTTACGAAAATGTTTATGTACAGTTTCAGGAATTTCTAAGAGCGAGAAAGGGAAAAAAGTGAGTGTGAGTTAATTTGCTCTGAAATTATGTATAGTAATGTCGCTCGTGAATTTATCGGCAAATCTCAGACCTCGAGTGAAATTTATTAGGACTATTTCACGAATAAATTAAAAATATAAATAATATATTCCCAAAATTCGCTCACAAACTGTTAATAATTGTATATTTGTGAATAATTACCCTATTCAGAATATTGGGAAGTCGAAATAGATGAATAACGATTAGTGCAATAATGAAATTGAATGTTATTCAATAATGCCAATTGAGAAAAGCGAAATAAAGGTTTTAAAATGTTAACTACATATACTGCGCTTTTCTCTTGGTAGCTTGTTATAACAGAAATACGTTTTCATTATCTGCTGAAATCATAATTTAATTCAACCTTTTTTATAGTATAATTACAAATAACCTGATTAATACATTAATTAAATGAACAATTGTTATGAAGGTGTGTCATTTTCTTTAGATACAACGGACATGGACTTAAAAGATGAAGATGCAGATGTGGAAGTAGGATTTCGCACTTTATTTAGTACAATGAATTTATGTTCATCAATTTCCGTGAAAACAGTTGGCGACACTGATTAAACAAAAGAACTACCATGCGATAAATTGATAGTGATAAATCGAGCTGCATAAATTATCGCGATGTATGACTGTGATTGGTTGGGCGAAAATATAATGACGTCACATAAACGAAATAGTCCACAACAAACCCTTCCTCGGCGCCGTTCCTACGAAACCCAATACTGAAGACAATTCAACGAATTGGATTCGCAACCAGACTCTATGAAAGGGATACAAATCTGTTGAAAACTGTATTCGCCGAATTTTAGCTGAAAAGGGCGGAGAGAATATTCGAGCCAGAGTTACGTATGACATACACGAGTATAGATTCCTGCTGCCCATTAAACATGGCGATTATATTAAAAATACTACGGAACACTTACTTTTTATGTCTCGATTTTCTGTTCCCGCCTTACGTTTTTAGTGCAGTTATCGCTTGGGACATAACAATGAAGTAAATCAAGAGTTATGATAAGTTGGCAGTGCTGGAGAGACAGAGGTTGTGGGCAGTTTGTGCCGTAACGAGTGTTACTGGAATCACTGAATTTACATGCATGGATCTACGCCGCGCAACTACAAGTATTAACGAGCGAGCAATAATGATTCAACGCACAGGGATCAGCTAATTGCTGTAGCCTGCGGTACGATTTGAACAGTAATTGTACTTGACGTCCAGTTAAAGCTGAGCAATTGTTAATAATCCTGGAGTGCATGGCCATTCGGTAAGCCTCGTCATGTTTAATAAGTCCTCTCCATTTTATAAGCTTCATCATTCCATTACATTTAATGCAGTGCAAGAAAATTTGATAATTTGTAAAGTTACAACCTCAATTTGTCAATTAGTTTAAACGCTTCACGTCCGTGGAAAAAATAATCACGATAATGAAAAAAGTTTCAAAGGCTGTTACACTAAACATACAATACAAAACGTAGTTAAATCTTATACTGAAATTTTCTATCATCTACACCAGTTCCTCTTTGTAGCTTATTTTAAGTGGAAAGGTGTTTTGAAAGGGTGGTTTTAAAAAGTTATCAAATTTTGTGCTAGTAATACTTTAAAGAGGCAGGTAAAACTTCAGCACTGAAAAAATGAAAATCTATTTTTTTTTCTCAGTGTACATGGCTTATAACACGGGAATTTTACTGGAAGGAAGTAAAGAGATAGGTTTGGAAGTAAATCCCGAAAGGACAAAGTATATGATTATGTCTCGTGACGAGAATATTGTACGAAATGGAAATATAAAAATTTGAAATTTATCTTTTGAAAAGGTGGAGAAGTTCAAATATCTTGGAGCAACAGTAACAAACATAAATTATACTCGGGAGGAAATTAAACACAGAATAAATATGGGAAATGCCTGTTATTATTCGGTTGAGAAGCTTTTATCATCCAGTCTGTTGTCAAAAAATCTGAAAGTTAGAATTTATAAAACAGTTATATTACAGGTTGTTTTTTATGGTTGTGAAACTTGGACTCTCACTTTGAGAGAGGAAAATAGGTTAAGAGTGTTTGAGAATAGGGTGCTTAGGAAAATATTTGGGGCCAAGAGGGATGAAGTTACAGGAGAATGGAGGAAGTTACACAACACAGAACTGCACGCATTGTATTCTTCACCTGACATAATTAGGAACATTAAATCCAGACGTTTGAGATGGGCAGGGCATGTAGCACGTATGGGTGAATCCAGAAATGCATATAGATTGTTAGTTGGGAGGCCGGAGAGAAAAATACCTTTAGGGAGGCCGAGGCGTAGATGGGAAGATAATATTAAAATGAATTTGAGGGAGGTGGGATATGATGATAGAGAATGGATTAATCTTGCTCAGGATAGGGACAAATGGCGGGCATATGTGAGGGCGGCAATGAACCTCCGGGTTCCTTAAAAGCCAGTAAGTAGTAAGTAAGTACTTGGCTGATACATTTTTGTAAATGAATACATAGCAAACCCTATATTTCTTCGCTATAATAAATAATTTTATATTTTATAACAAATTTAAGTGTTTAATTCAATTATTCAAATAGACTGCTATTCGATTTCTCTGAATCCAGATTTTCCTTCTTTCTTACGTCAACCAATTTTTAACAGTTTTATGTTGTATTACTTTAAAATTAAAGGTAAAATATAACTCTACAAAAACAACCACAATCATATTTCAAGGTAAATAAGTATGTATTTTTTTATTTACGATATAATTCATGCCATATGTTTCCTAGGTATTTTAGTGCATTATTTTTAATGGGCAAGATATCTAACAGAGTAGCTATATTTCATCATTTTTTTATATAATATTATGTGTGAACATATACACAATGTTATTAAATTCTGTTGAGTAGCTTGACAAGAATCATGGATGTAGATTTTCATAATCGAGTTCGCAGGAAGACAGCATTGAAAACAACACAAATTGTGGTATCATATGCAGCGTGTTGCATTAAAATTCGTAACTTTAATAATAATCAAATATTATAATTGTTTCGTCAAAATGAACTTGAATAACAGGTTAATATTTTAAACATTATTTAAAGAGAATATATTTTTTTAAGGCGTTAAACAGTCCATATCTCCATAAACAACAGAAAATATGCAGAACAATAAAAGTATGTAAAAATTCACATATAAAACTAATTTATCGAAATTCATAAATTAAATATACAAATTCTGAAGTTGGAAACAAACATTTACGGGTAGCTCAGTATGTGGATCACATTTATTGTCTAAAACTTTTAAGTAAAGATATAGGTTTGGAAGTAAATCTCGAAAAGACAAAGTATATGATTATGTGTCGTGACCAGAATGTTGTAAGAAATGAAAATATAAAAATTGGAAATTCATCCTTTGAAGAAGTGGAAAATTCAA
The DNA here is from genome assembly GCA_025594305.2 of Periplaneta americana. Lineage (NCBI taxonomy): Eukaryota > Metazoa > Arthropoda > Insecta > Blattodea > Blattidae > Periplaneta > Periplaneta americana. The sequence continues at coordinate 161,305,822 of JAJSOF020000005.1, read as the reverse complement.
AATTATAGGAGCAAGAGTAATAAATATAAATGACACTAGGGAGGAAATTAAACTCAGAATAAATATGGAAAATGCATGTTATTATTCGATTGAGAGGCTTTTGTCATCTAGTCTGCTCTCAAAAAAGCTGAAAGTTAAAATTTGTAAAACAGTTTGGGGAAGACTATAGAGATTGAGAAATTTTCTCCATTTCTGGTACACTTATGTATAATATCTATGTAAGAAACCTGCAAAAGTTTTATTTGCATCACGTCCTTATTTTTTTACTTATTCAATTTTTAAGAATATATAAATGCGAATTTTTAAAATTCTACTCCTCATACAAATTTCATTCATACAAATCTGTCTACGAATTTTTATATGGCACCACTTCTACATTAAGAAGAGAAATATACATCGATTTTGTAAAGATAGTATCACATTAAGGACAAAAAAATATTTTGTAATATAACTGTCAAATGCCTTTAAATTATTTTACAATATGTAAAATGCATCTAAATACTTTACATCTAATTAAAGTTTAGAATTAACAAGTGAATAAATATAAATGTCAGCACAAACTTAAAATAAAACTAATCATAAACGAGTACTTTAAGAGTCTTTGCATATTACAAGCAACGACTGTAAATATTTTGAGTTTTCAAATGAAAAATTATCCTTTCTGATAAAATACATTTTCTTCTTCCCTAATGAAGTGATCGTTATCAAATTCTTCTATTGGAACACTCATTTCCTATCACTTAGCTTTGTTTTGTTTTTGTATGTTCACTGAACAGCAGACCTGAACTAAGTAGCGTTGGATTCCGCCGAGCTACACTCCATACATACCTACAATGTTGCTTGAAGGTTTCAGGTAATCGAACGCAGGACTCTATTTATTAGCATCCAAAGACGGAGTTGTATCAGTATTACGCGGAAATCTGTTTCATCCTAGTATCCCCGTTGTTAATTTTAAAATCATAAAAACTTTAAAATTCATATTGTTACGTCAAATTTTAATTAATAATGTTGCATATAATTAGTGATATAATTATGGAATTTTAGTCCATTTTTTTTTCTCTTCAGACACGGCGGCGTTCTTGGTTGATTATTATTATTCCTGGAAAGGAAAGTCGATTCTTCTTCTCATTTCCCTAGTCAACGCTACAAATGCTCACTTCTTCATTTGAATCGCGTATACTACGAATATCTCTTTCATTCTGTCGCTAAGTTACTAGGTTTTGTAAGTACTTACATACTTAGCAACCTACAGCTATATTGCGTACATTTAATCATCCAGCAGTTGCAATTCCGATCAAAAGCATATTTTTCTGTATAGAAAACACGCATGTAAAGCAATAGAGAATAGTAACATAGATACCGATTAAATTAATGTAAAAAGTATATCCTGACCTCATTATTTCAATTTAAAAGTAAAATATTTCAATCTGATTAACTTATGCCCTTAAACAAAACGTACGACATGAATAAGTTAACTAATTAGAGAATTTATATTTTGAAATAACTAATTATGATGCTAATTAGCACGAATAATTAGGACATTTTGAAGATTTCCTGAGCACATACCACGCAGCATGATATTAATGAGATAGGATACATCAGAATTGTTATAAATTCGCTTACAGCTAAGTTAGAGCAAGGAATATAAAAGCAAGAGCATAAATGAAATTTTAAGGTATAAGTTTTTAGCACGTTATCTTTCCCGAATTTGTCCCTCTTCCTTTTCAGGAAATTTCAACCTCAAACGAGATACATTATGACGGTACTATTGTGCGTTTCTAGTTAGAACATAGCATTGGTCTTTACCAGAGTCGTTACGGTCACTGTTGCAATCAGAGTGCTACAGAACAGCGCTTACAACCGGTTTATATTCGACCGGTTGCGGATCAACCGGGGAGGTTGGACATTCGTTCCAATATCCGGCCTTGAAGCGGTTGCGCCTGGCTAGACAGAACCACAGATATAGAGGACAGAATACCAAGCACATTTCACCATACAGGAATTCTGATGACATTTTGTAACTACAAAAATGGAGTAATTGAAAGAAATTTACTTTTCCTAATTAAAAAAAGGGTCAGCTTGAAATTAGTAGGAAAATATTTGGGGCTAAGATGCGATGAAGTTACAGGAGAATGGAGAAAGTTACACAACGCAGAACTGAGTAAATTTATCTTTTCGGATCGGACACAAGTGAAGATTGAATTTACAGTACGTAAGGTCTCTTTTATAGAGTAGGTACAGAATTATTTCAACATGAGTTACTGATACGAAGTACGAACCTGGTAATTGGAATTACGTACAATAGTCATTAGTGCGATAATATGCACATTAGAACTGATGCCTGTATCGAATGAACGGCCACTATTTTCAAAAATGTGTTTAAATATCCATATTATAATTATTTTTCAATTTAACTTCATTCTCTATATTGTACGCTAATGTGCTGTAGACAGTATAATATACACTGCATAATGAATACGTCCGCATAGAAAGCTCAGTTCGTTAGTAAAACTCTCATTGTTAATACTGTACTGTATTTTGATTAAACAAAAACCTAATGAAAATTATCAAACTCAAAATCGCGATATTTCCTAGTTTACTTAAATGGATGAAGTACTTTTCTTCCGTCCTATGCCTAGTAAAGTGATTTGTTTGTATATTACGCCAGTATCATAGAACTCCAGTCGTGGAAGGGTGTAGCAAAGGGTGTTTTCGGTTCTTAAACGTTGATACAAAGGTATAGCTAGGTTAATATTAGAAATGTTAATAAAAATAAAATGATGTCCCTGTACTTTGTAGGGACATACTTTATATTAGTCCACACCTGTGGAGTAACGATCAGCGCGTCTGGCCGCGAAACCAGGTGGCCCGGGTTCGAATCCCGGTCGGGGCAAGTTACCTGGTTGAGGTTTTTTCCGGGGTTTTCTCTCAACCCAATACGAGCAAATGCTGGGTAACTTTCGGTGCTGGACCCCGGACTCATTTCACCAGCATTATCACCTTCATTTTCATTCAGACGCTAAATAACCTAGATGTTGATACAGAATCGTAAAATAACCCAATAAAATAAATAAAAAACTTTATATTATAATAATATTTCCAATAATATTTAAACTGAATAGTGCAGAACTGCACGCACTGTATTCTTCACCTGACATAATTAGGAACATTAAATCCAGACGTTTGAGATGGGCAGAGCATGTAGCACGTACGGGCGAATCCAGAACAGTTCGTGGCGGAAGAAGGTCAGATGATTAAGATATATAGATCATATGCAGAGACAAAGAGGAAGGCAGAAAATAGGAAAGACTAGAGAATGCTGGGTTTGCAGTGAAAGACCTGCCCTTGGGCAGAACATTATGAATTAATGATAGACAAATAAATAAATACGGAAAAATAAATAAACAAATAAAGAGGCAAATAAATAAATAAATAAATACACTATCTAGAGTAACCCGTACTTCACAAGAACCGATCTGTACTGTTCACGAAATTCAAGACAAGTGACTTAATCCCCAACCCAGTCTGACCGGTAAGAGCATTTGGTTTCTGTGCACATTGTATGTTTATTGTTATCAAAATTTTGTACAATCTATATATCATACGTTAATGGTGGTCTTGCTACATTTCTATTCTCCAGGAACCCACCCATAACTACATTTTTCTACTAATAACTATTACTACATACTCCATACTACTTACAATCATTGTAGTTATTTCTTAACAAAACCCTTTTCCTTTAATTACTATTTCTTATTTATATACATAGGAAGAGTACAGAGGGGAGAAATCAAAGTCACAGTTCTCTTAAGGTGATGCCATCTTCTAATTCAGTATATTACTGCAAATTTAATTGCTGTTTCTAATGAAAAAGTAGAAAAGTATGACTATCCGTGTGATAATTCTACTTTAACAGTTTTGATAAGAAAAACACTAAAGTTTGCAGTAACAGGCCTATACTGAATTAGATGATGACATCACCCTAATGAGAATAAAATTGTGACTTCGATTGTTTTCCCCTGTACTCTTCATAAGTTTATACCTTAGTTTTCATATCCTATATTTTTTACTTTATACAAACATTTTCCGAATTCCCTCGATTTTCTTCCGTTTACTGTTCTATATAATTCCCTATACGCTATTTCTATACTTAGTTTTAGTAATGGCTCCTCATTAAATATTTTTCTTGTTCTCTCATTTTCTAGGAAAGATAGCAGAATGCATATCACGCCTTCCTTTTTATAATATAAACGACAGATATATTTTCCCATGTCTCCTCTTCTATTTCTTAACCTCCAAATTCCCAATCTCCACCACACTAATCCCATTCTTTCCTCCCTGTTGTTAACTTTTGTAAATTCTTCCTGTCCCCATATGATTTTTTTATTTCTTTGTAATCTATTAATGATTTGAAACTATTTAAACTCTTAAGCAATTCCTATCTCACTATCTAATTACTCCTCTTAATTATTACTACGAAGACAACAAGCTTTTATTTGGAAAGTAATATATTTCGACTCCTCTTTATGACCCCTCAGCAGCAACAGAATATTTTGAATCAGCAGATATGTTTTACAAAAACCACAACTATCACTGTCACTATTACTATAGGTGGGGTTTTTAAAAGTGTAACACCGAAAAGAAGACGAGCCAATTTTGAAATTACTCTCATTATCCATTAATTTCTACACCTTTTCCAGTTGTATTTCAGAAAATATCAATTTAATTTCAGAAATTATCAAATCTATTTCAGGTTAGGCAATTTAATTTAAGATATTATCAATTGTATTTCAGATTTGTCCATTCAATTTCAGATTAGTCAACTGTATTTCAGATGGTATCAAAAATGCATTTCAGATTAGTCAATTGTATTTCAGATGGTATCAAATGCATTATTAGATTTGTCAATTGTATTTCAGATAATATCAAATGTATTTCAGATTAGTCAATTTAATTTCAGATATTATCAATTGTACGTATTTCAGATTTGTCCATTCAATTTCAGATAGTATCAATTGTGTTTCAGATTAGTCAATTGTATTTCGATGGTATCAAATGTATTTCAGATTTGTCAATAGTGTTTTAGATAGAATCAAACGCATTTCAGATTTGTCAATTGTATTTCAGATAGTATAAAATGTATTTCAGAATTTGTAACTTCAATTTTTTGTTTTACTTTTATTCTTATAAATTATACATAATTTCACTTATTCATAATTTAGTTAGATTGCATGTAAATATATGAATGGTATCAACAACAAAATGAAGCACTCGTGTCACAGTATTCATAAAATATTCAGGTAACATTCCTGCTTTCCAGAATCTTTGTTAATATACATTTCATGCACAGAGATGGATTATATGTTTTTCTTTGACTTAGAATTAAATATTTTTAATGTCATTCGGAAGCTGTAACTTATATCTAGTAGCAAACACAATGTCTCGTCATCTTCCCAGATCTGGAATTGGGTTCCATATAAAGATTTTAAAAACTGTACTGTACTGTAATGTACTGTACTTCTTAATGCAGTAATAAATTCCAAAGTTATTTATCGAATTATTACATACATACGAACAATATAATTTGACAATGTATTACTGTACAGTAGAGTACAGTACAGTACATTACTGTACATAGTCAATTTAATTTTAAGAATATAAGCAATGAATTTAAGATTACATACAGGTAGACACTTTTATTTCGCAAAATAACAAATGTAGGCCTACTTGAGATTTTAATATATATTTTAAAAAAATGGAAAATGGATTTTAAAAAATCCTCAACTTTATTGCATTTTAGCGTCCGACAGACATATTCTCCATAACTAAAGCTGCAGCTTCATGAATTGTACTGTGTTGTACTGTACGAACACAATAACCACCAACTTCTGAAATACAAATGATAGTTTCTGAACTACAATTGACAAATCTGAAATACAATTGATGTTTTCTGAAATACAATTGATACTATTTGAAATTGAATTGACTAATCTGAAATACAAATTATACTATCTGAAATTGAATTGACAAATCTGAAATCCAAATGATACTATCTGAAATTCAATTGACTAATCTGAAATCCAAATGATACTATCTGAAATTCAATTGACTAATCTGAAATACAAATGATACTATCTGAAATTGAATTGACTAATCTGAAATACAAATGATACTATCTCAAATTGAATTGACTAATCTGAAATACAAATGATACTATCTGAAATTGAATTGACTAATCTGAAATGCAAATGATACTATCTGAAATTGAATTGACTAATCTGAAATACAAATGATATTATCTGAAATTAAATTGACAAATCTGAAATACAATTGATGGTTTTTTAAAATACTATTGATACTATCTGAAATTGAATTGACTAATCTCAAATACAAATGATACTATCTGAAATTAAATTGACAAATCTTAAATACAATTGATGTTTTATTGAAATGCTATTGATACTATCTGAAAATGAATTGACTAACCTGAAATACAAATGATACTATCTGAAATTGAATTAACTAATCTGAAATGCAAATGATACTGTCTGAAATTAAATTGACAAATCTGAAATGCAATTGATGTTTTTTTTAAATACTATTGATGCTATCTGAAATTGAATTGACTAATCTGAAATATAAATGATACTATATAAAATTAAATCGACAAATCTGAAATACAATTGATGTTTTTTGAAATGCTACTGATACTATCTGAAATTGAATTGACTAATCTGAAATACAAATGATACGAATGAAATTAAATTGACAAATCTGAAATACAATTGATGTTTTTTTTAAATACTATTGATACTATCTGAAATTGAATTTACTAATCTCAAATAAAAATGATACTATCTGAAATTGAATTGACAAATCTGAAATACAATTGATAATTTCTGAAATTAAATTTATATTGACTAATCTGAAATACAAAATACAAATTTTCTGAAATACAATTGGAAAAATCTGTGTAGAATAAAAATTATTTAAAACACTGAAATACAATTGATGAATTTTTTTGAAAAAATGATACTATCTGAAATTGAAGACTAATTTGAACTCAAATATTGACAAATCTGAAATAATGATAAAATTTGTGCTTATCTGTAAACTACAAAGCACACGTTCCAAACGTTTAGAAGTGTAATTCTTCACTTCTAACCCAGAGTTTAATCTAGGGAAAACTTCCCTGTACCTCAATTCGAACCTCCTTTAAGAATGTGGCTTTTAGTCAGTCCAAAGTCTACATTGACTGATACGCAAAAACGGCTTAACTCCAAGAACTTTATCTGCTCTAAACTTTCAGCCGCCCGCGGTGTACGTAACGGCTAAAGTTTATAACTTTAAAGCTGCATGTAAGCCGCGTTAGGTATGAATGGTATCATTATAGCTTTAATTATTACTATCCTGAAGGTTAAGGCCGAACTCAAGGGCTACTGTATCAGTACTACAAAGACATAATTTTATTTTTCCTCCAATTTTTATTGCACCTGATTTTTTTAATGTACTTCATTCCCACCCCTTCTACTAATGAAGTTCAACCGTCCTCCACACAGATCCAAGACCGCATATACAGTCATAGTAAACAGTACGTTACAAAATTATATTCGCGTTTTCCAATGACGAAAGAGCTTTCAATGTTGAATCATTTTCGCACAGGTACTGTCGTCCATTTGCCTACGTCGTATCCTGGTTTCTCCCACCTGCTTCTATTCGCCTCTCTGTAAGGCTAGTGGCTGGGCTGTCTTAGCTCTTTTCTGAGAACATTAATTTCTGTTAGGAATTGGACGTCTACGTAATATTATACCCATAAAATTGTTTAAAATAACTTGAATAAAAGGGCCTCGTTAAGTAATTAACTGTCACGTGATTTCCCCCCTTTTTACGACCCTGCGACGTAACCACTTGGACGGACAGTATATAGCATGTCTGAGTAATTTTATCCTTTCGGATCGGGCAGAAGTGAAGATTGAATTTACAGTACGTAAGATACTCTTTTATAGAGTAGGTACAGAATTATTTCAACAAGAGTTACTGATACGAAGTACGAACCTGGTAATTGGAATTAGGTACAATAGTCTATAGTGCGATAATATGCATATTAGAACTGAAGCCTGTATCGAAATGAACGGCTACTATTTTAAAAAATGTATTTAAATATCCATATTATGATTAGTTTTCAATTTAACTGAATTCTCTATAGTGTACGCTAATGTGCTATAGACAGTGTAATATACACTGCATATTGAATACGTCCGCATGGACAGCTCAGTTTGTTAATACTGTACTGTATTTTGATTAAACAAAAACTTAATTAAAATTATCAAATTCAAAATCGCGATATTTACTAGTTTACGTAACTGGATGAACTACTTTTCTACCCTCCTATACCTAGTAAAGTGATTTGTTTGTATATTACGCCAGTATCATCGAACTCGAGTCGTGGAAATGGATAAACGGTATTTTCGGTTCTCAATCGTTGATCCAAAGGTATAGCCAGGTTAATATTAGAAATGTTAGTAAAAATAAAATTATGTCCCTGTAGAACGAAGTACAGGGTGTCTGAGTCAGAGCATTCATAAATTTTTTAGCCTTCATGCACAACACGACTAGGGGTAGAGATGTTTCGTCGTTGAAATTCTCTAACTCGCAGCACTTGTACTATTTTAGTTTTAATAATGATTGAAAACAGCTGAAATAATAAATAGATATAAACGAGGCTTCCAAGGAGTTGGGTCACAGATTGGCCCGTTCCGGTTGAGAAGCTTCTCCAGCGGTCTTCCAGAATCTCTTGTACCCGCCGGGGTGTCATTTTTTAGTAATCTAGGACAGGACTGTACACGATTTGTGCTCGGGCCATTCCATATGAAATCGATTAGTAAAAAACCTCGCATTTTTAATACTCTACTTTTTGCCCTATTTATACATGGTACTGAGGACAGTACATTTTCAAAAATATACTATCGACAGTCAAACGACTTTCTTACTATTGAGCGACAAATTTAGCGTATTTTATAAAAACAAGCCTCCTTCAGGGCTCAGAATTCTGGAACCATTTACTGCAGAACATTGAACGGGAGCTCATTTTGAAGCTGACATTTGGTAGGTTATGTTAAGAAGTAATCCTTATTTGTATTGTACACAGAGAGACAGATAATATGATTTTACTTACTTTTAGGCTTTTTGCCAATTTGTAAAAATGTAAAAAAAAATACTGAGAAAGAACCTTACATTATTAAGAGGGATTCGGCATTGTTTGCTACGGCAATAAGTTTCGAGGGTATTAAATAGATTATTGTCACAAGCCTGGACTTGAACGGCACAGTATCGCACGCACTGGCCGAGAGATGAAGATAAGCGAGCGTTGGGCGTCATTTTACTCCTGTGTTTATGAAAATCTGTGATAAAGCTAGCCCAGCTATGCGCTACTAGACGAAACATCACGTGTTTGTCTCCTGGCCTTGCTTGTCTCGGCTAGCTCCCACCTCACAGTCAGCTGGTTAGTTAACGCGCCTACTATTTATTTTCTTCATTTGATATTTTCAATAATTTCTTATCAACGTACCACCTGTAAAAATAAGTGTTTATTTGTACTTTCAATGCGGAATCTAACCATATATTTTAAAAATACTTTTTGGTGGTCAAAGGCGTCTTAATGAAGAAAAATCTAAATTTCTCAATTTCCATAAAAAGTAAGAAGAACTATTTACATGTCATTATAAACTTTAATTTCTCAGCATCAAAATAAACCAAGATTTTGATCATTGGGTGAAAGGGTTTCGGAGCCATAACAGTTTAAATTCGCAAATGTTATGAAAATACGATAAATTTAAATATTTTAAATTTAAACACCATGAAGTTCTGGTGCCTCAAACTTTGCACAAAGCATTGTATCACAGTTGTCAACGGACAGAAAAAGTTCCATTTCATTTAAAAATTGCAAGGTCAATTTTCTCTATATTTCGGTCGATTTCAGATGGAATAGCCCACTCGCTGAGCAGACTCGCAACTCACGAGTGGAACAGATTGCTCATTCAATATCCGTTATTTAAAAAATTAGGCCTATATAATGAATGCCTGTCTGAGTAAGTTACTGATTGTATTGTATAAGCCAGGACTTTGGAGAAACCAAATCTTAAAAGAGTTTAGTTAAATCATGATATAAGAAAAGAAAATACTGACCATAAATCACTAAAATTTGCATTAATAATTTAGCAGCAATTGATGATACCTTGATGCTCAGTTTCATAGGTAAAATATAGACATTTTGAATGAATTTAGAATGACATTAGCCTTTGAACAAATTTTAAATTGTAAGTCAAAGTGGATATAGCATATCAATAGGATGCCTCGCAACACAATATTTTTTTTTCATATAGCAGAAGGACAATGTTTTACACATACTAATTCTCGGGATGTTGCGAGGAGTTTAAAAATTAATTTTCAATCACTGGCCATTTAAAATTATAGAGAACTATAAGAAGACCTCCAATTCAATGTGTATGATCGAGAGGTTATTGAAATTATAAACGAATATTATTTCCACTGGTGGCAGCATTCGGAACTACGTCTCACTTGGACATTCTGATCGGTATTAGAGGAATCTATTATATCAATGTACCAATATTATTGTTATTATTATTATTATTTATTATTATTATTATTATTATTATTATTATTATTATTATTCTATAACACTGGTTAAATTTAGTAATTGAAGGATTCGAGCTTAAAACACGGTAACTGAGATTTTGAAGAAAAATGAGATATGTAGCGTGTAAAATGGTATCTTACATTCTGCGTCTAATGTAGTAGTTAGTTTCCAAACATCTCAACAGATGGCAGAAGCATACTGATTTTTGTAGGGCTCTGAGTTCTGCATTCACGACTGTCCTACGCCTGTGTTCATTACACAACGGAGTGGGCCATGAAAAATATAGCTCTCCTTGGCAACGGTTTGTTGTTATTTAATTTTGTATCTTTCTTACTGGAAATAAAACTGTTCCTGAACTTTATTTACTTACAGTCTTACTAATAAAAACTCTATATACAAACGTTTAACTGTCTTATACTTATACAATGAGTACCTCGTTTATAAGTCGTGTGTAAATTCCTTACTAATAATCACTACATATGTCGTGTATAACAGTATAACTGTTAAACAGCTACGTCATATTTTCGTCATTACTTCATTACGAAAGGTATTAGAATATCTCAGATTCTCTATTGCATCCTGTAGACCGCTCTAGTGTGCCGTGTTAAGAATCGATAGTGCAACTGGCTCTGATCGATTACCACACTATATTTTGGTTAAAGAGTACAAGCTACAGCAATAATTTTCTACTTATTCTGTGCTCTTTGGTTTGTTCTTCTGTGGTCATCATAAAATGACAGTCGATACGAACAGCTGTTAGAGGGGCGGCCATTTTTTCTCTATATACAACGCTTAAACAAGGGGTTTCGTGTATATAACTACTGCAAAGCAATTCCAATTGTATAGTTACAGATTGTTTATATATCCATCAATTATGCATGGTTTATTAGTAATGTTTTCTGTCTCAACGCTGCATAAAACTCGTATAAAAACTATACACGGTTTATTAGTAAGACCGTTATTATATTGCATTCACTCTACATTTTTGCTTTCCTGGTAACTATACAAATTGTTGTATGTATAAATGTTTACCTACCAAATAACTTAAAAACACTAAAACGTCGCTTATCATGTTTTACTCCCGAAACCCTTAATTCATGGTTGGGGGACGTGGCCATGAAGATCAGTGAGGAAACTGTACCAAATGGAAGCGATGCTCTAAGGAAATTAAAGTTGTTGGTACATTCAAAGTAATTAATATTCATTGATGCAACTGGAATGGCTCCCTAACTGACTATATCCGAGGAACATGTATTCCTTAAACTTCTTGCTTTCATTTGCCAACACCGCGAGGGGTCTCCTCCTCTTACTTCTTCCTTCTGAGGTTGAGTATTTTTCTTTTGCCTTTCCATTGTTCTTCTAGTCCTCTCACTTTCATCTGCTTTCTTTAATTGAGCTGAACCACCCCGTAAGACGTGCCCGGTACAGCTACGTCATTATTTGCCTTATCCTTTATTCTAATTGGATGTGACTTGATGCTTAGTCATGCGTATATTTCTACTGCTCATGTTCAGTAACACTTACAGATGTATTGCTGAATAATAATCACCAGGCTTCGCATGTTTGTCACAAGAGCTACATTGGATGGAGTAGTTTCTCCTGGTACATCATCGAGCAAAGAACAAGCGGGTTACAAGACCTCTATGAGTTCTGACTTGTATTATGTAGAAGTGCACGTTGTTACGCATGTTTGTATGCTGATGAGTTCATTGTGATCCTGTTCAGTCATAGAAAAGGCGCACCAGGATAGAAATGAAGACCTCCCTAAAAGAAGGTTGTATATCATACGATAAAGTATACGATATACAACCTTCTTTGAGGGAGGTCTTCAAATGCAGCCAACAATATCTAAGCTGCAGTTGTTTATTTCGGAATTTGGAAATTATTATTTTTTATGTAAGGAATAGTAACATATTCTTAAAATGTATATTTTTTGTCATTGTAATAGCAGTTATTTCAATAAATAGGTGTAAATTATTATTTGCATATATGTGTAAAACTTCTGTTGCATATTTATTATCAGATTAATTATTTATTAATTATGAAATTCAATTATTGTAATCAATGGCGTGGCAAACATATTCGTTCAAAACGTTTCGATTGTGCAGACGATTAAAATTAAGTTCCAATGTTGTCATGAAATGGCTCCATTATATTTTACATTCACCGTAGGTCTACTGCACCGCCATTTATGCTGTGAGTGCCAGACATTTTAACTCCGTACAAGGCTGTATTTCTCGATACAGTAAATTCAGCGTGACAAAATTGATAGCCTATAATATGGGATTTGAAAATGACTACAGAAAGTGTTTATACATAGGCAGATTCAAAAGATTATGCCAATACGTTGGGAAATAAGAAAGTTGATAATTTCCGAAAAGATAATATACAGCTTGTCTCAGATGAATGAATGAATATTTAAGTACATAAATACATAAGTACATAAATTTATAAATATATAAATGCATAAGTATATAAATAAATAAACAAAAAATAAATTTATTGGATGATTCACGAGGAGTTATCACCACTTACGGAGCTTATTTCCGAAACTCTTTTGAATAAAAAATGTCATATAAACGTGGGCCCTATCTCAATATTTTCAGAGTTACACTAATCTGAAAATGTTTGTAAAATATATTTTCTTATTTTCTTTAAGTTTCTAACTACAAAATTACATTATTCTCACACACTTATCGTAAAAATTCTTACAAATCACACCACTCCTAGCGACTTGATTCTCTACAGTTCACTTTTGCATCCTAATGCACAGTCTTAAAGAGTTTACAAGAGTGGCGTGATTTGTAACAACTGTAGTAAATGCATAAGAATAATGTAATTTCGTAGTTAAAGATCGAAACAAAAATTCTGCAAGAAGCATCTAATGCATTCAGGGCACATATTTCATTCTCTATTTGTAATATTCTTACATCCTTGAAACTAAAGAAAAAACGAAGTTTAGAAACAACTTCAAATTGATGCTCTGAAAATTTTGAGAACAGGACCCATGTTTATATGACATTTTTGCTCAACTTCAGAAATAAGCTCAGTAAGTGGTGGTAACTCTTCCTGATTCCTGAATCATTTAATAAACAAACAAATAAATAAATAAATAAATAAATAAATAAATAAACAAATAAATAAATAAATAAACAAATAAATAAATAAGAAAATTAATAAATAAACAAAGAAATAAATAAGTAAATAAATATGATTTTATAAATAAATAGACGAGTAAATAATTGAATAAATAAACAAATAAGTAAATAGGTAATACATAAATAAGCAAATAAATAAACAAATAAAAATAAATACATATATATATAAATGAATAAGTAAATAAATAAATAAATAAAAGTTGCGTGGCTTACCCAGATTATTAGAGGCAAACTAGTACAGTTGTTTTACAGTATATAGAATTGGTTTACAGTATATAGAACAGAATAGCCATTGTGAACATAATTTATAAATAAATTATATAAAGCAATGCATTTACAACCCCTCTGATATATCTTTACAGTGACATTTTCAGTAACTAACGAATAAGTCTATATCAGATTCTTGACAACAGTAGAAAAGCACTGGGACGTCAGCCTTGTGTGTACAAATTCACATCAGGTGTTCAAAATAAATTTCTTCCTCTGCGTTCAATGTAACTTTCCACATTAGCCCTTCTCGTAACCTCAGCTACAGAATATTAGGATATAATAGTTACACTTACAGCACAAATTCTATCAAATCATCTCCGTCATCAAGTAACACCGTAGAAAATAGTATATTGGGATTTAAGTCCGGGGACCTCGGGGACCATTCTTGTAAAAGCTATATATTCCTGTCAATCTGACGGGTTATTGTCCATTCAACATATTATTTATGCCGCGTAAACGGGATTGTTATATTTTTGAGACTGGTACACAACATTACTGAAATTCCGCCACTACGTCTACTTGTGCTGATTATTACGTAGCGCTGGAGAGAGAAGACACGTCACGTTATGTCGTATATTGCCACGGGGGCTAGATTTGCCATAATGTACTGTAAATCGTAGACATATATGTTCGCCTGTAATAGCGTGAGTAGGCCACCCAACTAGCTGCCCTGTATGTACTCTATCTGAGACAGCCTGCATATTTTTTTTCTCCATATTTCGTTAGTATCATTCTTTGAAGTAAAAAATTGTGGGCTTCGCCAGTAAGTTACATTGAGATAGCAGAGGAGTTAACCACTTCGCAACGGGTGGAGTAAAAGTCTATTTGTTATTATGTTATCCAAACTATAAAAAGGAAATACCAGGAGAAATTCAGGATTGAACAGCAAAGGTTGATGCCATCTTCTGGACTATTCATTCATTTATAGTGTTCTGCCCAAAGGCAGATCTTTCACTGCAAATCCAGCTTTCTCCAATCTTTCCTATTTCCTGCCTTCCTCTTTGTCTCCGCATATGATCCATATATCTTAATGTCGTCTAACATTTCATATCTTCTTCTACCCAAAACTCTTCTCCAGCTCACCATTCCTTTCAGTTCACCCTTCAGAAGGCAGTTTCTTCTCAGCCAGTGACCCAACCAATTATTTTTCCTCTTCCTGATCAGTTTCAGCATCACTCTTTCTTCATACACTCTTTCCAACACAGCTTTATTTCTTATTATTCTATCCGTCCATTTCACCACGTTCCATTTTCCTCCATATCCATATCTCAAATGTTTCTACTCGCTTGTCTTCATCATGTAATGTAGGTTGGCTTAAACTAGATAAGAAACACTCCATTCTCTTTCTCTTAGAAATCTTGAACTAGTCTCTTCATTTACCTTTCTTCCCACCACAATCTGAACACAGGCCCACAGAAACAATAAATGCTCCTTTTCCTCTTTAAAATCTTCGTTACCTGCTAGCATCAGGGCGAAATAAAATTGAATTCAAATTCAAACTTACTTTTGCACTTCATGGTCAGCAGCTCTCGTTCAGACATGGTTTCTTGTAAATAGTTCACCCCAAATATTTGAATTTTGTTATTGTCAAAAATATTCTTTGTTCTTAACTGCCTCTTTTAAAATGTCTAGCTTTCATTAATCAGGTATTCTTGTGTTTATCTTATTGTTCATGTTAGTTGTTCATTGGTAGGCCTATGACGGCCTTATTCTACCAGGTTAAATAAATAATCTAATTTAATCTATCTCAAATGTTTTACTCCTTGTCTTCACTTCATCGTAATGTCCATGCAATGCAACACTCCATTCATAGCACTTAACTAGTCTCTTCATTAGTTCTTTTTCCAGAGGTCCACAGAAAATGCTCTTTTCCTATTAAAATCTTCCTCGGCCATTGCTATTCTCCTTTTGACTTTAATTGTTTTTATTACCCCAAATATTTGAAGCTGTCCAATTGTTCTACTGCCTCATTTAGAATTTGAATTGAATTGTTTATCTCTTTTACTTTTTACTATTTCTACTACTATTTATAACGTTTTCTATTAGTTTTACTCCTGGTTTATTGACCTTAACTGTTAGGTTTACGACCTTTAATTGTTTTATTTTATTTACTAATTCTATTATTATTATTATTATTATTATCATTATTATTATTATTATTATTATTATTATTATTATTTTATTATTATTATTATCATCATCATCATTCAATTCATAATCCTATTATTCCCTTATTGCATGCAAGTACCTACATACAGTAACTTACTTAGTAGTAAAGAATTATTTTCACTGTCATCGTCAGAGAACACTGAGAACTTGAGTTATGACAAAGCTCTGGATGGCTTTTAGCACTGTGTTGCTCTCAGAACGTCATTATTTTCTCTTCGTTTGCGGTTTAAAGACTTGAGGTCGCAACTTTGACTCAAGGCGCCATTCTTCAAGGCGTCGTATCGTGACGTCGCGGATAGAGCGTCCCGGCAGCCGAAAGCTGGCTCTAGATTAAGACAGATAACGGTTTATCTAACCGTTGATTTGACACTTGATGGATGAATTGAGGGTCGCCAGACATTATGAATCATTGTAGACATTCCTAAATGGCTATAAGGCTAAAAGGAATATAAAAAAAAACAAGGGGTGAATTTTTAAAACTTTTTATAAGAAGAGTGTTTACCAACAATATTCTTTATCTGACAAGTAAAAATGTAAACAGCGCTTCATGTTTTATGTAAGGCTAAGTGGTATGGCGCTGGTGTAGTTGAACTTTAACATTTTATTCCTGGCCGACGTTAATCACATGTTGTGTAGATTTTTCAAAAGAAATGTAGGCATTCGATGTTTTAGTTCGTGTCAAGAAGTGAAACGCATTTTGTTCCATTTTCTTATTACGATATACATAAAAGACAATCATTCGCTCTTTACTAACCATAGTTAGGAAATACACACGTATTTTATATGTGTTGCATTTATAATATATAGCCTACTTTATTCAATAAATTTTGCACAAATTGATATATAGGATATTTCAAAAGTCAGTTCACACATCTTGCATGAAGATTATGTTTTCCATATCGTGATTCCTCAGTCTAGGGATGACGAAGTTCTGTAACATGCTGTAGTAGCGCTCCCCGTTTACTGTAACAGTCTATCTTATTCCATTATTGTCCACACCTGTGGAGTAACGGTTAGCGCGTCTAGCTGCGAAACCAGGTGGCCCGGGTTCGATTTCCGGTCGGAGCAAGTTACCTGGTTGAGATTTTTCCGGGGTTTTCCCTCAACCCAATATGAGCAAATGCTGGGTAACTTTCGGTGCTGGACCCCGGACTCATTTCACTGGCATTATCACCTTCATCTCATTCAGTCGCTAAATAACATAAGATGTTGATAAAGCGTCGTAAAATAACCTACTAAAAATTAATGGTGGAGTTGACACGCGTGCAGTTCTGCGTCGTGTAATTTTCTCCATTCTCCTGTAACTTCATCCCTCTTAGCCCCAAATATTATCCTAAGAACCTTATTCTCAAATACCCTTAATCTCTGTTCCTCTCTCAAAGTGAGAGTCCAAGTTTCATAATCATAGAGAACAACCGGTAATATAACTGTTTTATAAATTCTAACTTTCAGATTTTTTGACAGAAAACTAGATAACAAAAGCTTCTCAACCGAATAATAACAGGCTTTTCCATATTTATTCTGCGTTTAATTTCGTCCCGAGTATCAGTTATATTTGTTACTGTTGCTCCAAGATATTTGAATTTTTCCACCTCTTCGAAAGATAAATGTCCAATTTTTATGTATCCATTTCGTACAATATTCTCCTCACGAGACTTAATCATATACTTTGTCTTTTCGGGATTTACTTCGAAATCTATGACTTTACTTGCTTCAAGTAAAATTTCCGTGTTTTCCCTAATCGTTTGTGGATTTTCTCTTAACATATTTACGTTATCCGCATAGACAAGAATCTGATGTAACCGGTTCGATTCCAAACCCTCTCCGTTATCCTGAAATTTAGTAATGGCATATTCTAGAGCGAAGTTAAATAGTAAAGGTGATAGTGCATCTCCTTGCTTTAGCACACAGTGAATTGGAAAAATATCAGATAGAAACTGCCCTATACGGACTCTGCTGTAAGTTTCACTTAGACACATTTTAATTAATAGAACTAGTTTCTTGGGAATACCAAGTTCAAAAAGATTATTATATAAAACTTCTCTCTTAACCGTGTCATATGCCTTTTTGAAATCTATGAATAACTGGTGTACTATACCCTTATACTCACATTTTTTCTCCAATATCTGTCGAATACAAAAAAAAAAATCCGATCAACAGTCCGTCTATTACGCCTAAAACCGCACTGATGATCGCCAATAATAATTTACTAAATCTCATAAGCTGATTCCTTTGCAGTGGTCGTGCCAGAGAATCAGTCCCATTCGGATGCTTATTTTATGGATTCGTAACAACCTGTTTTTTACGGTGATGGGTTGTTAGCCCTTCGCCCAATCCCCAAGCTGGAGGACCACCCCTTATCCGCTGTCCATGACTGTTTATTCAATATTTTCGCAGCTACCCTCCATATATACAAATTCGTCCACACCTGTGGAGTAACGGTCAGCGCGTCTGGCCACGAAACCAGGTGGCCCGGGTTCGAATCCCGGTCGGGACAAGTTACCTGGTTGAGGTTTTTTCCGGGGTTTTCCCTCAACCCAATAAGAGCAAATGCTGGGTAACTTTCGGTGCTGGACCCCGGACTCATTTCACCAGCATTATCACCTTCATTTCATTCAGACGCTAAATAACCTAGATGTTGATACAGCGTCGTAAAATAACCCAACAAATAAATATATACAAATTCTACCTATACAGGTCCAGGACTAGTCTGATTTTTGCCCCCTATACAACCAAGGTCTCTTTGGTAACCAAGCGTATCTGATTCACGTAAGTCCACAGAACTCTGATTCTTGCACCAAAAAATGTGCACTGTCGTATTATATATACGATGCCTACTTCAGCTTATTTTTCAGCAAAAGTGGAAATATCTGGTTTTTACACCAAACCCCTCATTTGTGAACAGTTTATTGTTATAATTATTGTGGTCGGAAATACTTTCGTCATTTTTTCCGTGAGCACGAGTTTGTTGTAGTCCGTGACATGATTGTAGACGAGTCACGGAGAAGTCATTCAACCAATGTTTTCCCCATGCTTCCACCCCTCTCTCTGAGAGTTCTGCATCCCTGCAATATGGTGATACGACTTCTAAACTACTCCTAAATTACTTACTTACTTACTGGCTTTTAAGGAACCCGGAGGTTCATTTCTGCCCTCACATAAGCCCACCATTGGTCCCTATCCTGAGCAAGATCTCTATCATCATATCATCATATCCCACCTCCCTCAAATTAATTTTAATATTATCTTCCCATCTACGTCTCGGCTTCCCTAAAGGTCTTTTTCCCTCCGGTCTCCCAACTAACACCCTATATGCATTTCTGGATTCACCCATACGTGCTACATGCCCTGCCCATCTCAAACGTCTGGATTTAATGTTCCTGATTATGTCAGGTGAAGAATATAAAGCGTGCAGTTCTGTGTTGTGTAACTTTCTCCATTTTCTTGTAACTTCATCCCTCTTAGCTCCAAATATTTTCCTAAACACCTTATTCTTAAACAGCCTTAACCTATGTTCCTGTCTCAAAGTGAGAGTCCAAGTTTCACAACCATAAAGAACAACCGGTAATATAACTGTTTTGTAAATTCTAACTTTCAGATTTTTTGACAGCAGACTGGATGATAAAAGCTTCTCAACCGAATAATAACAGGTATTTCCCATTTTTATTCTGTATTTAATTTCCTCCCGAGTATCATTTATATTTGTTACTTTTGCTTCAAGATACTTGAACTTCTGCACATCTTCAAAAGATAAATTTCCAATTTCTATATTTCCATTTCGTACAATATTCTCGTCACTAGTCATAATCATATACTTGTCTTTTCGGGATTTACTTCCAAACCTATCTCTTTACTTGCTTCCAGTAAAATTCTCATGTTTTCCCTAATCGTTTGTGGATTTTCTCCTAACATATTCACTTCATCCGCATACACAAGCTGGTGTAACCCGTTCAATTCCAAACCCTCTCTGTTATCCTGGACTTTCCTAATGTCATAGTCTAGAGCAAAGTTAAAAAGTAAAGGTGATAGTGCATCTCCTTGCTTTAGCCCACAGTGAATTGGAAGCGCATCTGACAGAAACTGACAACTCCTAACATGACAAAGAAAGTGAATTGTTAAGAAATGCGTGTGTATATATACATATTAGAAATAAAATATGAGTCAATTTCGTGGCACTTTCTTTCCTTTCTCAACTGTTAGCTAGCTTGTGTAGTGTAACCGAGACAGCCGGTTTAGTCTTTGAACGAAACATAATCAAACAGAAATCATAATAAAATGAAAAAACAAATACCGACTTGACAGGCAGAACTTCCTTTCATCATCAACTGATAGATGTCAACATTATTTCCTGTTTCATCAAAGACTAAGTGATGGGATGTTACAGTGGGTGAACTTTAACATTCTGTTCAGTTACCCAACATTAATCAAAGCGATGCGTAATAATTTCAAGGGAAATGCACGTTTTTTTATTTAGTTTTATTGGGCACCACATTTCATATCCCTGTGTTTGCGTTTGAAAGTACAATTGATTGATGAACTGCGGAAGCATTCAGGGTTTTAATTTGTACATCGCGCTTTACGAAAAAGAGCAGCGAGATTGGAAGTATATGTAATTAGTGTCAGACCAACAAAATAGTAATAAAGTGAAAGTCATATGAATGACCCAACGTTTCACCACTTTCCAATCACAACAGCTATGAATAATAATTATATATATCAGTAATTGAAAATGCAAATTATTTTATATATACATAAAAAAGAGCACCAAGCTGCAGAGTGCAATGAATGTTACATTTCAATTTGATGCATCAAATATGAGCAGCTACGACAGGTAATTTCTTTCAGCGACAAGGTAAAGTAAATTAAAAGCGTCATGAGATTTATGAAATCTTTTGGAAGAGTCTTTATTCTTAACATATGATTAAGTTCAAGCGTTGTAGGCTTTCGCACCACAGCCTGTCACACAGGTTACAAAAATAAACCAAACGGTTTCGAGACGTTTCGTCCATTATCTTTTCGTTCATTATTATTTTTGGTTCACACAAAACATTTCCTCCATTCTAAGTAGGGGAGAAGTGGGTACAGTAAGACAGGAGAACAGTGAGACATATTTAGGAACGAGGAATAGGCAATTATTAGATTATCCACTTTGTAGACTTAGCGTGACAAAAAATACTATAAATTGATTGGAATCAAATTATTTAATAAGCTCCCTACAAACATTCAACTTCTTCCTGTTGAAAGTTATAAAACAAAATTGTACAGTTGGTTAATTAAAAACCCACTTTACTCAATAAATGAGTTCTTTGAAATTGACATACATTTTTAAACAATGCAGTTTTAAATGTTATGGTTGTTGTTTCTTAATTTTTTTAAATAATGAGATTTTAAATGAAACCTAGTGGTAAATCAATTTTCATTTAAATTTCGATGTATTAATGAACAGAGCAAATTGCACTACCTTATGTTGCATTTTTTAAATTTATTATTAACCTCTGTTTGTAGTATTTATTCTTAATTAGTTATTAAACATATGATAAGTAGTAGTTGATACTGTCTTTTATCTAGTAAATATAGTACTTTTAACTTTATATTATGTAATTTGATAAAATCTACATTGTTTCTATAATTAAATTTTTATTTTGTATATCTATGAAATGTATTGCAGTAAGATTGTAACATTTGACAATGTTGTCTATAGTGAAGTTTTTCATTCAATGACAATAAAGATTATTATTATTATTATTATTATTATTATTATTATTATTATTATATTTTATTAGACGGTAAATTTTGATGTTGAGATGTTGGTAACAGTGGAGTTGTATGTTGCATGAATAAAGCAACAGTATTTTCATACTCGATTTGATTCTAGTTATAAAGGTGAGTGATGAAAAAATAATTCGTAATTTTTCATTCTAGAAGTAAAATTTTGGCTTGTGTTTAATGAAGGTTATATTGGATATACAAATAAAATAGAAATATGTTTTGTTACCTAATACTATGGTATTTGAGATTATGTTTGGCAAAGTTTCGTTTTCTTGTTTTAATTTTGAAGTGATGCCGTCATTTTTAAATGATCTATGCGTAAAGGGAACAGTGAGACGTGCCATTGAAGGGTACACTGAGACGTCTCACTGTTCCCATGCACCAATGATTTGCAAAAATAAACTGTAATTATATTATATTTACCAATAACTAACATTAAAAATGAACATACTAGTAACAAATTTAGGAATTGTAGCTTAAAATAATGGATACATTATGTTTTAATGGTTTCATAAATAAAACATTATTCACAAAATTTAAGAAAACGTTAAAAAATAATGAAGAATTACATTAAATTCTTATAATTATAAGCTTTGTTGTCACCAAAAATTCATTTCATTTTTTCGCAAAAGTTTGAAATGTCATGGAAAATTCACTTTTCCAAATGTTCCAGATGTTTCAATGGTTTCGAAGTCAGACATCAAAATGATTCTAAATAAGCCTACAGAACATGGCAAGATAAAGAGACAGCAAGCTTTGCTTTCTTTTGAAATAAATGCAAATCATTTCAATGTCCGTTAATAGACACTGTGGTGTCTCACTTACCCTCCTGAATGGGAACAGTGAGACATTTGCATTTTTTTGACAAACACGTATTGTATATTATGTCCTTTATCTAATAACATTTTTGTTTGTGTATTATTGCACTCCATGTTTTAATGTCTATTACTATTGCTATTGATTTTAAAAATACTTGAATTATCACTTGCATATATATGGCTTAATATTATGTGTCTCACTGTACCCACTACTCCCCTATAACCACAGCCTAATATATACAGTCACGAAGCTTGAGTTCTGAGGGTGCTGGGAACAATAGACTGTGCCGATAATATTTCGCATTGTCTGTAATGAGGCGATATTAGCGATCCTAGTGGTTAGCAACTATCTATGGATGCATATTTACTGCGTATTGAGCTTCGTGACTATGTACTAGACTGTGGTATATCTCCACTAATTTATTGTCTACTCCATTTTTTTTTCACTTATATTCTTCGTCCACAAGGTTGTTTCATCCTTGACTTCCTGGGTCCTGGACTATAGTACACTATACTTATACAGACGTGGACAAATTATTAGACTAAAACGTTTTTCTTGGAAACACAATATAATTCGTCGTATCGACTATCAGTATAATTCACAGAGTCGCTATTGTTGTAAATACGACTGTTTACATCGTCTGGAATATTTTTCCAATGGTTAAGTATATTTTTCTCTGGCTACGTTGGTACTACTGGTGTTTTAATTACATACTGCAGAAGACGTTCTCCCATGGCCTGCAAGAAGACCGGACATGAACGAAATTGAAAATCTGTGATCTATACTCAAGAAGAAAGTGAACAAAAAGAGGCTTACAACAAAACATGGACTCATTTAAGCACTGTCTGATATCTGGTTAAATGATGCTGATATTCAAAGAAAGTGTCAAACTTTGGTTTCCAGCATCCCTGACAAAATCATCGTGTTAATAAAGAATAAGGGAATGTTCACAAAATACTAGTACCTCCAGACTCAATTTTCTGTTCATTATTTCTGTGCAAAATACATTTTTGTTCATTATTTCTACCGATAAATAGAGCTTCGTTGCACATATAATTAATTTACTCTAATAATTTGTCCACGTCTGTACATGCATTTAATTTCAAATTTGCCACTAAGTGGAATCGTTATCGATCACTTCTTTTGTAGCCCGATCAGCTAGTCGGCCGCCATTGTTATTCCATTTTAACACGCTTGCCATAGGAAAATTTAAAGTAAAACTCAATTTAAGGTAGTTTCTGTGGCTATTAAAATTAAAAACATTAGACTCTGATTTAGGCTACATTCATTCCCTATACAACTGTATACGGAAAATAGCGCGCGATGGAATAACAATGGCTGATTTGTCAGGATTTTCAGCGCAAAAGATTGCGGTACTCTGGATATCTACAGATTCTGCTGCGCTTGTCAAGCTACTGACATCTCTTGGGACTTAGAGGAAGCACAAGATGATCGACTCAATCATTGCAATCCGTGTTTCATCTAGTTGTAAATGAAAATGGCGACCAGCAACTCAACGCCAAGGCACTTTAGGAGATAATGATGAATAGAGGAGAAAAATTCGCTCCGGCGCCGAGAATCGAACACGGGTCCTTGGCTATACGTACCAAGCGCTCTTGTAACGCAGTCTTTACCCTGGTTGAGTGTTAGAAGGCCGTATGGTTCAATCATTATTATTATTATTATTATTATTATTATTATTATTATTATTATTATTATTATTATTATTACCCACTGAGTTCAATCCACAGCACCGGATCGAATACTCTAGTGTTTTTTCCCTTTGTGGCCTTACTCCATGTTCGACAATATATGTTGACATATTACTCTAATATGAACTGGAATACGCAAATCAGATATATCTGTAGAAAAGTTTTCTCTATCATGCATTCTTTGAAACGCCTGAAAAATTTCCTTCCTACTAAACTAAAACAAATTCTAGTACAGACCCTTGTAATGCCTCACTTTGACTATTGAGATGTTTTATATAGTGACCTAAGTGCTGAACTTTCTCAAAAACTTCAATGTATACATAATGTCTGCGTCCGATTTATTTTCAATATCCGCCGACATGATCATATATCGGAATATTTTCTACGACTCTCCTGGCCGCTTGCAAGATCGACGATTAGTACATTCTCTTTGCCTGCTATATCGAATTATACATGATTCCACACCCAACTACCTTGCCTCTCGGTTTACTCTCCTAGTTTCACATCATAATCGTAATACACGTTCACAGCACAATCTATTGCTATCAATACCACGTCATCAGACATCTCTGTACTCAAGTTCTTTCTCAATAGCCATGGCCCGCTCATGGAATTCGCTGCCGCTGGAAATTAGGGGTAGTCTTAGTCCCCAGTTGTTTAAAATTAGGTTGTTTAGAAATATTTTAAATGCACAGAACTAGTTTTTAGTTATAATTTTTATTTACTATTATTATTATTATTATTATTATTATTATTATTATTTTACACAGTCATTACTTTATTTTTCCATTAACACTAACATCTAGGTAACTGTCATTGTCTCAATGTAACACGTGCTGTGCTGATCATACTAATTGTACTATTCCTTTAGTTGTGAGATTATATTCATATGTATTAATTCTTTTTTTTTTTTTTAACTTAATACTTGTATACTAGAATGTAATTTTTCTGTTTGTGATTATGTATTCAGTGTATTCAGTCTCTCTTTTTTATTATTATTACATATATATTTTTTTATTATTGTTATTTCAAAGTTAATACTGATTGTGTATATGTATCCAATCTCTCTTTTCTACTTAATTATGTTTATTATTATTTTTAAGTTCATATTTGTATACCGGTATGTATTTTTTCTGTATATGATTTGATCCTGGTTGAGTGGAAGAAAAGGCCTGATGGCCTTAACTCTGCCAGGGAAAATAAAACTAGTATTATTATTGTAAATCAACTTCCATTAAACAAGGAGCGCACTCAATTGAGTAACTTGGTGCCCGGGATTCCACATAGGCCCCTAATGTTGGGTGAAGAATTTAGGTAAAGATTAATTTTTGGCCCTACAGAATTTATCTGTTATGGTAACAATGATTATTAGAGGAGAAAAATTCGCTCCGGCGCCTGGGATCGAACCCGGTTCCTTGGTTCTACGAACCAAGCGCTCTAACCACTAAGCTACGCCGAAGTTCAATACACAAGCACCGGATCGAATCCCTCTCCTCTAGTGTTTTTTCCCTTTGTGGCCTAACTCCATGTTCGACCATATGTTGACATAGTCTGTATTAAGTCAACTGTCATTATACAAGGAGCACACTCAATTGAGTGACTTGCTGGCCGGGATTCCATAGTAATATGCACTGTTGGACGAAGAATCTACGTAAAGATTATTTTTTGGTTCTACGGAATTTATCTGTTTTTTGTATCAGTTGAATGAAATAATAGCATGGTTAGTTATAGAATGGAAAATTAGAATTGAATTGATGCACTTATTCAAGGTGACGGAATTGTTTCGTTTAAACAGTGGATTCTAGGACCAAGTTATAAATAAAGTGAAACCGATGTTCTGGGGTACAAGCGATAATGTGTTGTGATAGAAGTGTTTAAACAGTGAAATTTATTGATTGGTTATGTTTATCCGGAAATAATCAAGAAGGTTTAGGTTCTCTATATTAAATAAATTTACATGTATTTCTGTTATTTACAAGAAATAATTATTTAGTTAGTTATGAGAAAGGTGGGAGTGAAGCTGAATCAGAAAATTAATATGAATAATTATTAAGTGTAGCTGAGAATAAGAGAAGTGGAGGACTATTAGGGTGACTATTACACTCTTACTACGTCATACTACTTTTGACCAATAAAACGGTACGAAAGGACGTATTTTAACCAATCATGGCTGCTTATCGCACAATTTTATCGCGTCCCTAGCATTTGTTTAATTTTATCGCGTCCCTAGCATTTGTTTAATTTTATCGCGTCCCTAGCATTTGTTTCTTTGTTTGCCAACATTTGAAACTGCGCTGGTCTGGACGTCAAAAATATATATAAAATTACAAACCACTCCAGTCGATGCACAGCAGTTTCAAATATGACTCGCATTGGCATTCAAGAACAAGAATTAATAAAAATCACTGATCATACCTATGCATCTTCTGAAATCCGATTTACAAATAAATGAAGAGCATCATTCGGAAATCCTGAATAAGTTGAATACACCATGTAGGCCTAAATCAACGAGTTCCACTTCTATTATGCACACATCCAATATAACATCAATTGAACCACCAACGACGTTCAAATTTGAAAATTGTACAATCAATAATTATTCCTTTTAAAATTATTCATGTTTATTTTTTATGTCATCGTCGTTAATTAAAACTTTTCTAACACTTGTGTATATTAGTTAGGTTATGTTATAGCTTCTGCTCTGAGAGGATAAAAAGAACTTCTGCTATATGATATAATGGATAGTCACGTATCAGAGATTGTTTAATATTAAGATTTATTGAATAGTAATCATTACCGTGTCTGTATAAAGACACTACTGCCATCTAGCATGCATCTAGCGTAATATTTGTAATGTTGAGATGGTACAATAACACATTTGAAGACAGTTGTATTTTCGTAAGTCAATTAATATTTTATTGTATTGGAGTACTTCGTTACTTCTAATCTTTATATACTTTCTTCTAATCGTGTAATAGTCAATTAAATCCCACTCGAGTTTTGATTTTCTCTAGATAAATCAAAACGTCTAGTGAGATTACTGTTGATAAATTAGAAGTGAGTGGACAGGAAAGAATACCTAGGAGCAGATATTAAGGTCAGGAGACGTCTGTGTTGTAAGCTGTAAATAGTGTTAGTAAGGGATTGCTAACCCGAATACAGAAATATGAAGGGTCAGCAGGACCGCATATGTTGAGAGAAAATATTATATGTCTCGCTGGCTGAATATTACAAGGTTATATGTCTATATCAGAAATATTACTACATACACCCTTGTAACATTTAGCCAGCAATATACTGTATTAATCAGGCTATCTTATTTTCGAATAAAAGATTAATCTCCAATATTAATAAGCTGAACCTTCCTCCTGTGACTCTGAATAAAGTGATCATTCCATTCAGTTCAACTATAAAAAGCCTGGGAGTTCATTTTGAATCTAACCTTACCTGGGAGTTGGGACACGCATATCAAACACACATGCAAGAAAGTATTTTCCACTCTTCACTCATTAAAAAGATTGTACCACTATCCAGCTAAATTAAAGCAGACGCTTGTACAGACTCTTATTATTATGCCTCATTTCGATTATTGGGACGCTTTATTCAGAGATCTCAGGGTGGATTTATCCCAGAAGCTGCAACATGTTCATAATGCGTGTGTTCGTTTAATTTGTAATGTCCGCTACTACGATCACATTTCGCCTTCTTTCGATAAATTATTGTAGCTCAGGTTAAATGAGAGGAGAAAGTTACATTCCCTTTCTCTCTTATACCGAATTTTGCACACCTCTACTCCCTCTTACTTATCTGTCCGATTCCACAGTCTTTCTCGGTATCATAACTTAAATACTCGGTCACAATATGACAACACGCTAGAAATACCACTGCACACATCATCTCTTTATTCTTCATCTTTCACTGTTGCTACTTCTCGTCACTAGAATTCTCTGCCGCCTGAAGTCAAGGGCTGCCGAACTTTAATTTCCTTTAAATGTAAATGAGAAAAATATCTTATGATGAGTTGCCAGACCTAACGCGTTGCAAATATTTAACGGAATGTGTTTCACTGTATTTATTTTTATTTTTTTTTATTTTCTTTATTTTTATTTTTTTGTTTCTTATTTTTATTGTGTAATCATGTAAATCGTGTTTATTTATCACTTAACGCCAATATGTATCCCACTGTGTTGTTTTTTTATTATTAATCTATTTTTGTGTGTACATTTTATTCAATTGTCGGTTTCTGGTTTAATTATGTAAATCCTACTTAATTGTAATCTAATACTAATATGTATACTAATGTGTTTATTTTTATTTTTACTGTGTACATTTTGTATTGAATTATCGGCTTTTGTTTTTATGGAATTCGTATTTGATTCTAACAACATTAATATGTATTCCACTATGTTTATTTTTATTTTATGAGTTAAATTTTTATGTAACTGCCTCTTTTGATCTCATTATGTACCTAAATTGTACCAGTATGTAATTACTTAATTCCGATCCAGTTTTATGTTCAACTATGTAAGCAAGTTTTACTCCTGGTTGAGTGTAAGAGAAGGTTTTACGGCCTGAACTCTGCCAGGCTAAATAAAGCCATTATTATTATTATTATTATTATTATTATTATTATTATTATTATTATTATTATTATTATTATTATATATCATACGCGATTAATACGACTTTGTACCATCGAACTTGCTCATCCTTACGCCATCCTCGAATGTTACGGTATCACTTTGATTGAGAACCGGTTCCTCACACGCTAAATATGCACTTCGTTTCAGTCTTGTACAGTGCCTCCACCAATTGCAGGAATATTCCCTTCGCTGTTTTAGCCTAAATGTAGTAAACCTACGAAACAGAAACCAGAGCTTTACTTCTATCTGCAGGAGGCCCTTAAATATCCATCAACTTCGAACGGTTTTGAACTCCCGATTCCTAGAAACAATAATTATCTTTGTAATCACTACACAACCAAAGACTACATAGGCCTAATGGTTGATAGACCAGTGTACAAATTTTACATTATGAAACTATAAACAGTATAGCAATAACGAATTATCAATCGTGAAATGTTAGACTTTCACTGTAATTGAAATGTATCGATTTTTGTACGATTTACAAACGTGAACTGAAATTTAATCTAACCGTCATTTCGAAACTACAGCGTCCCTCATTTGTAGCTGGCTGACCTATTTAAATATTGCCTATATGTATTTTTGGACGGTAACTCATTAGTCAGTGTGTTTAATAAACGAGAGGTTCGGAAATACTCAGTGTCTCTCATCATACATGATGGTTCGTTACAATATACGTTACAATAAAATACTTACATATCGTCGACTTACTTCTCCAATTTTTCCCGAATGTTGAAACCTGCTTATATTTCCAAATTATGTCTCCAAACTAACATCTTCTAAGTCAAGAAATGAAGGGCTCCCTGCAAAAAGAGGTAACTCCAATTTTACGAAGTTGTGGAAAACAACAAAAAAAAAAATTCAAATTTTAACTGAGATTTTATTCTTTTCCAGATTATGTTCTGGGAACCTAAGAGTTTCATTTTATCACTCACTCATTTATTACAGTACTCAATTTGGGGGTGGGGGAATGCAAACAAATAATGAAGCTACTCCCTTTCTGCAAAAAAAGTGGATATAATTAGCCATATTTTTCACTGAACACACATATATTGTGCGAATATCATGAATTATAATACAAGACATAGCAATACTGGGTGTTCATTTCAAAGTGTGTCATGACGTCACTGTTGTTGAGTCACCGATTTGAAGCGAGTTTCAGCTTATATGTTAGAGAAGTTGCCTATTATTTAAGGCGTTCTTAATCTGAACTTGAGAACGTGTACGGTATAACTTGAACGTCGTAGCAACAGATGGCGGTCTGTACGGTCTGTGTGCTACCATAACCTCTTTCGAACTGTGTTTACGCCGGCAAGTCGTACGCAGGGTATTTGTTATCATCGGTTGCGTACGGTAACATTCCACAACATAAATCAAATGCTCCGTGTCCATGTTGACCGTCGAAGTTAATGTCAACAAATACGTAAGTAATCGTCTTAACCCTCTCCCCATATCCCGACAGTACGTATTTCAAACAGTTTACATTCCTGCCACTACCGGCGTTACCGTACGTATCGATACGTACTCTTCAGAATGAACGCCGTACTTGCTAGGCAACTTCTCTGCCTTTAGGTTATACACCTCTGCGGAAGTGTAGGAAGATTGAATTCTCTAGGCTCATCGGCTAGCCACATGACGGCATACAGCGACCCATGACACATTTTGAACTGGACACCTAGTATAACAGAGCAACCCATATTTATGTCCAACTTTTTATTCGTTTATCACAAGTAAATGAATTAACATGACAGGATCAAAGTAGCATGAACTAATAGTCCAGTCATTAGGATTGCTTAAAATTCCACCAATATTAAAATTCGATTTAACCACCACCATTTGCTGAACTTTTTCCAGACGTGGCTGAACTTTCTGTACTGCTCTCACAAACATTTCATTTTCACCCGGCCACACACCTCTCGTCTGACCATAGAATGTGTTGTAAAAGATTAGGTTTCTCTTGAATCCATGTTAGTAGAAACTCCGCAAACTCCATACTGATATCATAGTCCTCACATGACAGAGCTTGCGCAAAGTGTGGCTTTCATGGTCACCAATTCATTTCCTTTAGCAACCGCTGCACGAACCCATAGGATACATCAGATTTACGCTGGTACTGTCGAATGGATTTCTTAGGACTTCTCTGGAAGGAATCAGTGGCGGCTGCTTTGGCCTCCTCTGTGATCACTGTTTTTGGTCCGCCAGCACCCTTCTGTTGCGTAACTGAGCCAGTGCGAATCAAGTTGGCGTGAAGTCTCTTGATCAGACGTCTCCAAAAGCGTAGGCTACTCGCGAGTAAGCCCCTAAACGGAACCGAAGCCAGTACGTAATGAGCGCTCTCCGCCTCACCCATCTCCATCTGTACTATACTTAATGTTTATGCGCAAACGAAGAGCAGTGGCGGACTGCCATTATCATTGTGTTGGTCGGAGTGTTCGACCGTTTCACAATGTCTTCTAATCGTGGACGTAGTACAATCTAGGATGAAAGGGAAGAGAAATATATTTTCGTGTTAGTGGGGAGAATATGAAATATTTAATTTGTTCGAAAAATTTTAAAAGGGTGTGTTAAAATTCAACATGCGACGACACTACTCGACTCTTCACAAAGAGTATCATACAATTACAGGTATGCTGGACATGTGAAAATAATTTATTTTGGGACGTCTGTATAACTGTTGGTTATACATAATAATCAGTATATTACGATACGTTTACACTCAGTTTCGCAAGATATACTTATAATTTTTAGTTTCATTTTAGGTGAAATACGTACAAATATTTTTATAAATTTGAAACAAGAGAATACAAACACAAATCACACACGTATCCTCAATATTAAAAAAATAAAAAGTCTTGCTAGCTATGTTCTAACTCGGAATACAGAATGAGCATTTGTAAATCGTGCATACAGAATGTCTTCTAAATGTAATGCGAAATGAATTGATCCAATATTCAATATTCCCCAATCAAAAGTAGAAGCTTCATAGTATGTCAAAATAATATACAAACGTATGATATTTCTTATCCTTTTGATGTTATTATTTGTAAACACAAGGAGATCGTTGTCGCAATCCCTCGAGCTCTCTCCCTTCTCTACAGCACACTGTGTTCGGCGGGCAGCATCGGATCACGAATGACTAGACGCTTTTTGGAGACCTCTGCTCTTGATGCTCTTGTAGTCCAGCGTCGCATTTCTTCCTTTCTCCATTCTCCACCATCTCTGCACCATAATTTGGGACCGTACACCTCCATTCGAGCAGCAGTTCGTGTTCGATCATACACAGTCAGTCTTGTGGCCATGGTTAATGTTTAAGATTCACATTACATTTTTCTAATTACATTACATGTTTCGGACCGTATTGAGAACACAATAAAGTAAAATAAAATGACAGTTTATTTTGTGCTTTTAATGGTATGGAACACAGTACATTTTAGCTGTGAAATGGGTCACTTAATCTGATTGGTTTCGCTACTACAGTGTAATAAAAAGTTGGACATAAATGGGGGACGCCCTGTATATACATGGAGTGAATCGTGTGTAATGTCATTAATTTCAGCGGATTACTCTTTGAGATATTTCAAACAAAAAGTTTAATACAATTTTGTTCGTTTTTGCTTCCTTTTCCAAATAAAATTATTTTATTTAAAACATTACACAGCGTGTTTTGGGAAAATTACTGATTTAATTCTCAAAAACTCAGTCAATTTAAGAGAGGAGTGTATTATAATAATAAATGATTGAAAGAATTTTATTTCGTCCTTTAAATGTGAAAAATTTGATGCGAACAAAATGTAACATTTAAAATTCCTTTGTAGAAAGAAAAGTTACATTTGGTCGGCTCAAATTTCTGCACATTTAAAGGTCAAAACTAAAATTATTTATGTTGAATCTTTCGTACACTACTTTTAACACTTGAATATAAATAATTGATTAAATGGCGATCTTACTCGTGTTAATTGTGTAAGCATGTGCGGCTTACAGCTGTTTCGGTGTTTCTTCACACCATGCTCAGAGCCTACTAGATCTCGGCGTCATCTAGAATTTCTCTGCCTGTTGTGTGGGTGCGTTCGATTATTGAAAAGTGTTGAAATGTGGTGTCAAATAGTGTGTGTGTTCTGAAATTGATCTGTGTGTTGAGAATTTGATCTGGGTGTGTTTTAGTGTGTTTGTATATTTCGTATTGTTCTAGTGTGTTGAGGTTTTGGTTTTTGGGTTGTATGTGTAGGATTTCCATGTCTGTATTTATGTTATTGTATGTGTGGTTGGCATTAGTTATGTGTTCGGCATATGTAGATGTATTGTGTCATCTGCTTATTGCTTTAATGTGTTCTTTGTATCGAGTTTGGAATGATCTATCTGTCTGTTCAATGTAGAAACTGTCGCAACTATTGCATGTGAGTTTGTATACGCCTGTGTGGTTGTATTTATTTGTTTGTGTTGTTTGTGTGTTGAGATGTCTTTGTAGTGTGTTTTCTGTTCTGTATGCTATGTTGCATTTCTGTTTTCTGAATGAGGATGCGATCTTGTGTGTGTTTTTGTTTTCGTATGTTTGTGTGATATATTTCTTGTGTTCTTGTGTTTGTGTTGTGTTATTTCAATAGATTATTATCATGATACACTGCTCTCTTAAACTGACTTAACAGTCCGGGATTAAATCAATGGTTTTCCCAGAACACGCTATGAAATATTTAACATAAAAACATTTTTTCTCGAAAAGGAAGTAAAAACGAGCCAACATTTATGGAACTTATTTGTTAGAAACATCTCAAACAATAAGCCCTGAAATTAATGATACTACTAGCGGTTAACTCTGCATATAGCTTCAGGTGCTGCCTCCTATTTGCAACAAAATGATCGGGAGTTCAGCTCCAATTCCTCTGTAAATCGCAAAACAGCAAAAATAAAAAAATATATATATATATATATAATTAAAATTTAAAATCTCCAAACTTGAAAAACTGGCATTACCTATGAGTCATGAGTCATAAGTAATACCAGTTTTTTTTTTAAGTTCGGTAATATTTAACGTTATCATTATTGCGTTTATCGGTTAAGAGAGACATTTTATATAATTAGCATTCGTATTGAATTTGATATTCCCAAGAAACTAGTTCGATTAATTGAAATGTGTCTCAGTCAAACTTCCAGAAGAGTCTGTATAGGCCAGCTTCTGTCTGATGCTTTTCCAATTCACTGCGGACTAAAGCAAGGAGATGCACTATCACCTTTACTTTTTAACTTCGCTCTGGAATATGCCATTAGGAAAGTCCAGGATAACAGATAGGGTTTGGAATTGAACGGGTTACATCAGTTTCTTATCTATGCGGATGACGTGAATATGTTAGGAGAAAATCCACAAACGATTAGGGAAAATACGGGAATTTTACTTCAAGCAAGCAAAGAGATAGGTTTGGAAGTAAATCCCGAAAAGACAAAGTATATGATTATGTCTCGTGACCAGAATATTCTACGAAATGGAAATATAAAAATTGCAGATTTATACTTCGAAGAGGTGGAAAAATTCAAATATCTCGGAGCAATAGTAACAAATATAAATGACACTCGGGAGGATATTAAACGCAGAATAAATATGGGAAATGCGTGTTGTTATTCGGTTGAAAATCTTTTGTCGTCTAGTCTGCTGTCAAAAAATCTGAAGTTAGAATTTCTAAAACAATTATATTATTACCGGTTGTTCTGTATTGTTGTGAAACTTGGACCCTCACTTTGAGAAGGGAACAGAGATGAAGGGTGTTTGAGAATATGGTTCTTAGGAAAATTTTTTGGTAGGTTATTTTACGACGCTTTATCAACAGCTTAGGTTATTTAGCGTCTGAATGAGATGAAGGTGATAATGCCGATGAAATGAGTCCAGGTTCCAACACCGAAAGTTACCCAGCATTTGTCTTAGGAAAATATTTGGGGCTAAGAAGAATGAAGTTACAGGAGAATGGAGAACGTTACACAACACAGAACTTGTTGGATTGTATTCTTCACCTGACATAATTAGGAACATTAAATCCAAACGTTTGAGATGGGCAGGTGATGTAGCACGTATGGGCCAATCCAGATGTGCGTATAGAGTGTTAGTTGGAATGCCGGAGGGGAAAAAGACCTTTAGGGAGGCCGAGACGTAGATGGGAGGATAATATTAAAATGGAGTTGAGGGAGGTGAGATATGATGATAGAGACTGGATTAATCTTGCACAGGATAGGGACCGATGGAGGGCTTATGTGAGGGCGGCAATGAAACTCCGGGTTCCTTAAAAGCTATTTGTAAGTAAGTAATTATCATTATTGCGTGTTGTGAGCATGTTGAAATATTCAGATATAACGGAGCAAACAGTTGAGGCGAACAATGCATGTCCTGAAGATGGAAACAATGAGCGGTTTCAAAACGAGGAAGGGATTAATTTTTAGATTAAATCTAAGAAACCAAAAAACAATTTACAGGAAAAGAAGTTTATTTTGTATTTCAAAACTCCTGAAAACCCTTTCATGATGCCAAGTACATTATATTTCCATTACAATGAAATGTTACTCGCATTTCTTTTAAAAAGAATTCATACGAACAGGGCTCTCATATTAAAAATACCGACATACTTCATACTTCTCAATCTCTCTAGATGTTTTATATACGTATGTAGATATGACGAGAAAAATTCTCAACTAAGCATCGGTACGAGAGGTTTTGAATGTTTGTGTTTACGATCAGAACGCTATAGCCAGTAACCATTATTATACCAGCAGGGACGCAGTTGAGGGATCTACAGTGAGTCGTAATTACCATCATTAAAACGAGAGATAATTAATACATATGATCGGACGGATCTCTTTGGTTGGCATAGCGAAAAGAATGCATCGGAGCAGCGAATAGGAAAACAGGACCAAATACGATCCCCTCAACCAAATATAATACGCTGTATTCATTAGGCATCCAGGTTACATGGAGTGGGAGAAAAACTACAGCATATCACTGGTAACGAATATGTTCCATATCCAGTGTGGATGACCACGATACCTAACGGGTATTGTCTCTCTAATTCCATCCAATACATGGAAATTCCTGTTCTCTGCGATGTAGCTGTAGAGGAATTGTAATATCATATTCTTAATTATAACATTATCTCCTCAATGAATGTGTTTCTTGTAACATATTTAATACTAATATTTTAAAGAGTTCATAGAAAAAAACTACGATATTTTGAGTAATCAGACTGTTAGACACCGATTACAAAATATGGAAAATATTATTAAATTCATTTAATCAAAGTGTTCTGTCCAAGGGCAGGTCTTCCATTGCAAACCCAGCCTTGCCTATTTTCTGCCTTCCTCTTTGTCTCCGCATACAATCCATATATTAGCTTAATGTAGGCTATCATCTGATACCTTCTTCTGCTCCGAACTCTACTCCTGTTCACCATTCCTTCCAGTAGGCAGTTTCTTCTCAGCCAGTGACCCAGCCAATTCCTTTTCTCTTTCTGATCAGTTTTAGAATCATTCTTTCTTCATGCACTCTTTCCAACACAGCTTCGTTTCTTACTCTTTCGGTCCGATTATTTATTATTAAATAATGAACTTACTTACTTACTTACAAATGCCTTTTAAGGAACCCGAAGATTCATTGCCGCCCTCACATAAGCCCGCCATCGGTCCCTATCCTGTGCAAGATTAATCCAGTCTCTATCATCATACCCCACCTCCCTCAAATCCATTTTAATATTATCCTCCCATCTACGTCTCCGTCTCCCCAAAGGTATTTTTCCCTCCGGTCTCCCAACTAACACTCTATATGAATTTCTGGATTCCCCCATACGTGCTACATGCGCTGCCCATCTCAAACGTCTGGATTTAATGTTCATAATTATGTCAGGTGAAGAATACAATGCGTGCAGTTCTGCGTTGTGTAACCTTCTCCATTCTCCTGTAACTTCATCCCGCTTAGCCCCAAATATTTTCCTAAGCACCTTATTCTCAAACACCCTTAACCTATGTTCCTCTCTCAGAGTGAGAGTCCAAGTTTCACAACCATACAGAACAACCTGTAATATAACTGTTTTATAAATTCTAACTTTCAGATTTTTTGACACCAGACTAGATGATAAAAGCTTCTCAACCGAATAATAACACGCATTTCCCATATTTATTCTGCGTTTAATTTCCTCCCGACTGTCATTTATATTTGTTACTATTGCTCCAAGATATTTGAATTTTTCCACCTCTTCGAAGGATAAATCTCCAATTTTTATATTTCCATTTCGTACAATATTCTGGTCACGAGACATAATCATATACTTTGTCTTTTCGGGATTTACTTCCAAACCGATCGCTTTACTTGCTTCCAGTAAAATTCCCGTGTTTTCCCTAATCGTTTGAGGATTTTCTCCTAACATATTCACGTCATCCGCATAGACAAGAAGCTGATGTAACCCGTTCAATTCCAAACCCTCTGTGTTATCCTGAACTTTCCTAATGGCATATTCTAGGGCGAAGTTAAAAAGTAAAGGTGATAGTGCGTCTCCCTGCTTTAGCCCGCAGTGAGTTGGAAAAGCATTAGATAGAAACTGACCAATACGGACTCTGCTATATGTTTCGCTCTGACACATTTTAATTAATCGAACTAGTTTCTTGGGAATACCAAATTCAATAAGAATATCTGACAATACTTCCCTCTTAACCGAGTCATATGCCTTTTTGAAATCTATGAATAACTGATGTACTGTACCCTTATACTACCATTTTTCTGCGTTATCTGTCGAATACAAAAAATCTGATCAATAGTCGATCTATTACGCCTTAACTAATGAACTAAAAATACTTAATGATGAATTTCAATGCGGTTCTAAAAAATGTAATTTTGATACAGATGCAACATTCACATGCACGTGTTTCGATCTTATTTATGCGATAGATACCAACATGCGAAAGTAAATAATGCGATAAGTGAAAAAGAAACTGTCAATATCGGCATCCCTCAGGGAAGTGCTGTGTTGTTCAGCATTTATACACTTGATTTCTTATTTTAAAAGCTACTACTGATTCTACAATTTCGGATATCTGGCCGACATCTACGGCTGTCCATTAGGATCCAGAATACAAAGCAGAGATTAAATTAAAAATAAAATACAATATGATTTGCGGAGGGAATACAGGACAATGATAAATTTAAAAATAAAGTACAATTTGATTTCGGAGAACCATGATATGAAAGTACAATGAAGAGAAATGAAATAAAGTAAAAAAAAAATAATATTACGTTGTGTTATACAATATAGGTAATATTTATTCCTTTGAAGACAATACCGTTGTCATAGTTACTTCATGCTACTGGGAACATGTTTTTAAAATGGCTAATATTGGCTTAAATTGAGTTAAAGAATGGTTAGATTTTAATCTGCTAGCACTCAACTTAGAAGAAACAACTGTCATTCCCTTTGCTTTAAACAAAACTGGCCTTCCTACAGTGGCAAACAACTATAATTTTAAAATTCATAGCAATAATATTGTATAAATATCTACAATAATTGAAGAGTCCACTGCAAGAATGATGCATGTCATTTGGAATACATTTTGCAGGATAAGCAATTGAAAGTGTCAAATGCTTAGCGCTCAAAGCTTAACTGAGATTTTCCGATCATTACTGGACAATGACTATCTGTGTTAATGCCATATAACTCTCTATGTACATTCTATATGTCTTAAGCTATGCATTGACAGTCTTGGTTCATTTTCGACAAGAAAGTGAAATCCATCATTCTTGCAGTGAACTCTTCAATTGAAACTGTCCTAAACTGCGGCCAGCAACCCATGTGAAATATTTAGGTATCTTCATCCGTCAGAACTTAAAATGGAATTTTCATATTAACTACTTATGTCTTTAAATTACGTAAAACTCTGTACAAATCTGTTCAACTGCGACGCTTCTTGCCAGTAAAACTATTGAGAACAATATTTTTAGCCCTAGTTCAGTCTATAATACAGTATGGAATTATAAGTTGGGGTGGATTATCATAGAGTACCATTCGTCCATTAATATTACTACATAAAAGAATTATTAAAATATGTTTAAGAAGAAAACTTGATCATCCAACTCATCTTATATGTATGTATGTATTTATTTACACTGCAAGTGGGCAAGCACCCGGTGGAGTGGTATATACAATATTAACAATATATAAGAATTTAATGTTTTGAATATGAAACAAATTTATATGTATACTATTTTGAATCACTACCATAAATATCAAGCTAAATTCATATCATGGCCACAACACAAGAAGATACAATATTTCGCTCCCCCTCATTGAACCAAAATGTAAGACTGAAGCAGGTCTAAGGCACAGTTCTAATTACGGTCCAAGATTATATAATGATTTTATAAAGAGGAATCCCAAACTAAAATTATTAAGCAATACGGGCCGTATTCATAGACATTTTTAGCGCGGGCTTTCGGTTGATTATCAGCGTTTTTCATATTCATAAACCAGTGTTAGTGATAGGATATGATTTGAATTCTGTACTAGTAACCAGTGGATAGCCGGGGCTAGCTTAGTACGCTCGTAGCGCGTGCTGCGAAATGTCTATGAATATCACCCTATATTATTAAAAAAAAAGTGCTTGAAATGTTTTTAAAATTTATAATCATCATATAAATTCTTATCCTTTATTTTTTGTCACTTTAACAATGTCGCATTCTTAACTTAGTATGTATATGTACAGGGTAGAAGTGAAATAATCCTTCAGGTTTGCAGAGCGAATTGTATATATTGAGTATAACAAAAAAGTCTAATACCATATCGGTGGGAAGTTTATAGTTTTCGAAATGAAAAATGTTTTCTCCTAAAACTTAACGTCGTCGTTTTGGATAATTACTAAGCAAAGAATCTTGATTTCTTTCAGTACCAATAGAGAATGTAATAAGATCTAGAACAATATGAAATTTATAAACACTCCCACATTACATCCTGAATACTCAACTGAATTTCAAAACACACACTCTTTTCGGCACAATCATGAACACACCTCACCACAACAGGAAAACAGAAGACAGCGTTTCAGACAATGAAGGATACCACTTCGAAACTAGTCAGCCAAGTAAATTGCATAAGTTAATATAGTAAAGAAATCATAAAGTTATTCAGTAACATATTTTCTTCAATGTTTGCTCTTTAATATTATAACTCTACAATTCCAAATTAATGTATAGATCACCTTCTTTATTGCCCCAATATCTGTTGCAATGTAAGTAAGATATTAAGTAGACAAATTATTAAATTAAACTCGCTGTAAAAAGGAGGTGTTTGCATTTAACAGGATCCGAGTATTGCACAATTTCTTTTAAAAGACTCTGAATCGATTTCAAATTACCGGAAGTCAGTCGTTTTTTAAAGTTCCGCTAGTCCATGT
Source organism: Periplaneta americana (assembly GCA_025594305.2). Taxonomy (NCBI): domain Eukaryota; kingdom Metazoa; phylum Arthropoda; class Insecta; order Blattodea; family Blattidae; genus Periplaneta; species Periplaneta americana. Next base: position 161,265,219 of record JAJSOF020000005.1, on the reverse strand, counting down.
AGCAGCTCAGACAGATGTATCTGTTCCCAGCACCAAACGAGGCAAGAATGTGGTCTACAGAGCAGTGTGAACAAGCCATCAAGATCGTTAACCTTGTTTAAAAGAGACTTCAAAATGCCTTACAGAGTCCAGGAATGGAAGTCGAGTTAGAGATCTTTCTTTGAAGAGTCCTCAAATTTCAAAGCCTTGGCGTATAGTGGGGTAAGAGTCGTTTTTCCTTTGTAATACGACGATCAGGGATTGTTTTGAGAGCCTTGAAATTCTTAATAATATTGTTTCCTTTCTTGCCAATGTCTTCAGATAATTCTAATGTAAATCAACATCTAATTAATTACTGAGAAGGAAAAACAGAAAGAGTGCGGAACAAATATTGAAAGGGAATGGGCCAAAAATTTCTGTCGAATCAAACCAATAAAAAAAATAATTAATAACTTTAAACTCGCCAGCAATATTCTTAATATTTGCGCCGTTTTCAAGGCGCTGAATAATGTTTACTTTGTTAGAAATACTCAGACGTGAACGTGTTTGTGACATGATGCCGTACCGATATGCGTGGGCTAGAATTCTCGTCACAACAGACCATATTGTACTGTTTTGCTGCTTTCTTTAGACTCAAACGCATTCTACTAAATCGTCGGAGCAGTGTATTAGGAAAAGCTGGTTCACTAGTAGTTACAGAAATATTAGTGAAATAGGAAAAATCCTACAAAACATGAAGAAAAAAAAAAGAATGGAAATTTTATGCAATATGAAATTGTTACTAATATAATACCAAATATTAACACATTTTTGCGTTAATAGCATTGTACATATCGAGAATCGTGAAAATCTTTGTTCCTATACCGCTAGCAGGAATAGTTTAGAACATACCTGCACAAACAACGCTCAACGAGCTATGTTTACCGCTCACCGAAACGGAGAGGAAGATACGTCAGAATGACATAGACTTGCTATAGGTAGAGAAGAGGGAAACGACCACTCAGTTATCTAGTGGAGTGCAGTGTGTAGGCCTATTCTCAGTAACTGTTTCACATTGCTTACCTACTGCTACAGTAGTGTATTCAGGAATATAAAAGACGGAACATAACATTTAACATTTAACGATTTACAGCTCGAACTTATTGATCTTCAGTGTGACCTAAGGGCTAAAGATCATTTGAATAATACTACTAGCCTGGTTGAGTTTTACAAGACTAAACATTAGCAATAATATCCACGACTACACAGGCTGGCTGTGAAAATGATTGCTAGGTTTGGCTCAACATTTATATTTGTGAGCAATTGTTTTCTATAATCAACTTCAATAAAGGCATATATCGAACTTCTGTAACTGATGTTTCATTACGATCAGTAGGCTACTGTTCCTTTCAGCTGCCAACAGCATAAAACCTCGTTTTGATGTACTGATAAATGAAAATATAACAAAATGATATTGTACATTTAAGTAGCTATAGAATTTCTATTATTACTGTAAAATAAATATTTCTTTATTAATTAATAATAGTTCAAGATAGTTTTGCAAACACTGAACGGGAATTCATTTCATAAACACTCTTACTAGTACTGTATTTCCTTTTGTATATATTTTGTACGAGATCACTCCTTCTTCCAGTCCACCCTTATACAGAGCGCAGCTAATATCTGCTTTCCGCTCATGAGATGTGAGCCGGCTCGGAGAGCGCAAACCTTGTGCAGGCCTAATTTAGAATATGAAATTTCCCATTTTATCTGTTTCTACACATCGCGTTGAGAATTAATTAAATATCAATGACCATAATCGGAATTCAAATTCACGATCTTTTCTTTCCGAAATGTTAGAGCAACGTTCCTCACCCTCTACAATCGATTGTATCTAACAAAATGAATGTAATAATAGAATGAATGCTATCATTAATTACATTGCATTAGTAAGATACTTAGAATTTAAACCCATTTTAAAAATAAATGAAAGCCGAGAGTGTATTACTTCTTCGTCTTGAGCTAGCGCCTGCAAGATCTTGGTCTTCGTATCGTCGGGTCGTATCGTATAACTTAAATGTATAATATCCTTCATCCATTTAAAGTCTCTACTTTAATCTCGTTGAAGTAGGAAGACGAAATCTTGACTCTGGGTTTCATCTCAAGGTGTGACACGGCAATATTGTACCTAATTTCAAGCTTTCGTGACGTAAAGGAAAGGGGAATGAAGAGGGGGAGGGAGTAGTGCCAGAGAGTGAAGGAAGCGGCGGCATCCTGTGCCAATAACGAGCCAAACTATCTCCGTTCTTAGTCTGGAACTCTAATACCAGTACAACCTTGGCGGCAATGCAATATGGTGGAGTGCGAGACATCGATTGGTTGGTAACTCTCGCTCTCTCTTGAAGGGCCCCCAGGGTCTGGTGTGGGGAGGAGCAGCAGCAGCAGCAAGCCACAGCTAACCGCTAAGTGTGTGCCTGCGCCCGGATATTGGAATGTAGTTCGTCTCCCATCGCACAGCACCTTCGGATCCTCGTCTCTTAACCTCACCCTGTGTCACTAGCTCTTGTTTATGCCTGCAGTTGGATAATCATACACAGACGTGCCGGTCCACCTACTGTTCTGCGAGCACTTACATGGAGGTTAATTTTGTTCCGTGAGACTTCATCTACATTACGTGAACATCTAAGGTTCGTAACAATGTAGATCATTTCCACATTTTTTGGATGATGTCCAGAGCATCTTGGTTGCCAATCGATTTATAGGCCATAGCTTCCAAGCAGCACGTGCCCATCACCCGGGGTTCAATACAATCTCTTCTTATGACGATCTGTGCTACGTCTTCTTTAATTACTCATTAGATGTCGAATATGTTGAGTCAGACTCTCACATGGTCAATATAAACATTAAAAAGCGCATGAGATGACGGGCATCCCTAATTCACCCCGTTGTTCCTTTACCAATACTTACATGAGTATTAAATGCAGGCTTTGAGTAATTTTACAACCATAATTTTCTTTATACTCGACCATGCCGAAATGTAGTAATTATACACCTGGTAGCAGTCCTTTAATGCATGTCATTAAAGTACACCTACTCATTAAAGTACAGGTCTTCAGTCAATGATAACTCAGCTTACATGTGTTCAGCCAATGACAAGTCAGCTTTGTACCGTTATAAAACCGCAAGTATCGATTATTCTCGGATATGCAATCGAAAGAGAATTAGCGAAAAGTCACGGAGACTGGAAATCCAATACTGTCGCAGAAGGTTATGTTCTGTTACTATAATAATTAGCGTTAATTGTAAATAATATTGAAATAAATTCAATTTGTCATCTCCTTTTTCAATGTCGAATTCAATAATCAAGGTTATAATATTATAATATTATCAAGTTTAACGGGACTACGTCAAGGTCAATGACATTATTGTTCCTCGGAAAAAATCAATACTTTCGCGTCTGCGCACATCTCACAATTCACGACCTAGAACAAGGTCACTTCCGATCTTGTCAGATACAAATAAAATATATACAGCTTAATACCGGTAATTTCAAGTTAGAAATATGGTCGAGCATAAAAAGTCGTTTCATAAATATCCATACTCGATTCTTAATTACTATCATTATAGGCTCGTTGCATAATGTACTATTGTATATTCCGCCACTTGCATTATAGCCCATAAATTATTTATCCACATTTTGCGAAGCATCTGGTTTTCCGTGGGAGTAAAATAACAGCCGGAGTGTCGTGTTGACTACAGTCCAATATTGAGGACATGAAACCTCAATTCCCTGCCCCCCCATCCCTGATCGCATAATTATACTCAGTCTAATACATTTCCAAGACAACAACTTTCAGCCGTGTATGCCGGCTCAGTCAGCAAGGTAGGCTCACATCCATCCACGCCACCTTTTTCCACCGGGAATTCATTTTATATCCGTTACGTCGTAGCAGCACAGGTACATAGGTAAGCGAGGAGAGGGGGAACAGAGCTTTGTTGGATAGCTAAATTTTAAGCTACAGTCATTCGGAAGTTCCAAAGCAAGGAGGATAGTATTCGGAAGGAAGTAGCGAGTTGGTCACTTCGAATATTCCGGATTAGGAACGTATGGGGTATTGTTGCTTGAGATGGAAAGTTCTGTGCACATCGGCCGTTATTGGTTTCTTGTCATTTATATTCATTTTCCTCAATGTTGTTTACATAATTATTACCGTTGTATTATCACAGTCTACTATATACAGTCGCGAAGCTTGAGATGATTTTTTGCAAATCTCGTGATAAAGCGCTCCATGCGGTTAGCAACTAGAAACAATAGACTGTCCACGGTCGACTTTGGACTGAATCGTATTTCCATCGAGTGCTAGCTCATTGCGTATTTCACATTGATGCTTGTGAAATGTTCGTTATTGGTTGTAATGAAAATGTTAATGGCTAAAATACAATAATTGGAATAATATTTTACTAGAGACGTAGAAAAATTAAGTTCGTTTTAATGAAATTTACTGATCACGTTTTATTTTCAATTCTGGTGGGATTATTATTGCTTAGGCCTACTTTTTTTTTCAAAGGATATGTTTTTAATTATAGCTGTTAATTTTGTAGTTATTTTTATTTGTTACTTTACTAGAGACGTAGAAAAAGTCTGTTACAATAAAATTTATTAATCACGTTTTATTTCCAATTCTGGTGTGATTATTATTGCTTAACCTCATCCCACTTTAACTACGTAAGCCTACACTACAAGTACCGGTACACGTAAGTTAATCCATTAATTCATATTTCCATTATTAATGTTGTAAAGGGAAATGCAAATTAATATTTATTGGTTTCATAGTTAATTTCGCTATAATCTTGAATGAGTGAAGCGATTATAGTAAATTTCAGTTCGTTTTGCACAAACAAAAATAATATTAACCTATTTCTTGCAGGTATCTTCGAGTTTATGGTGGAATTTAATATACTTCATTAAAATAATAAATTGACTTTATGCGTTTAATATTTCAATAATGGAAGGAAGGTGTTAATTTTTCCAAAAGAACACAACGAAAGTGTAACATATTTTGTCGGCTGCTAGGAGAGAGATTTGCGATGATGAGGCGATAGTAGCGATCCTAGTGGTGGGCAACTACCCATGTTTGCATTTTTACTACATATTGAGCTTCGCGACTGTATGTAGTAGACTGTGTTATTATCACAAATATTATATTTATACTTATTTGTATTTTCTATTTAATTATATTTTATTATATATTAATTAATATCCATATTTGGTTCATTTCTGCTCGCTTCCACTGCTCATTTTTCATCAAATCCCTAATCACCTTCAACATCTTACCCGGTAGACGTACCCAATATACTTATGTGAGAGAAGACGTCTCAACTTATATCAATTTTTGTATGCTGCCATCTAGCGTTCATTATGAAAAGTTCATTTTCGACTGTGGCGATCCTAGCGATCGTTTTCTTTTACAGATCTATGTTGCCATTCCATAACTATTCGTTCTACAAAGGAATTTTACAATGTTACATTTCTTCGGATCAAATTTCTGCACATTAAAAGGACAAAACTAAAATTCTTTCAATAATCTATTATCATAATACACTACTCTCTTACATTGACTGAGCATATTGAGAATTGAATTGATGATTTTTATAAAACATGCTATGAAATATTTCATATAAAATAATTTTTATCTCAGAAAAGGAAGCAAAAACACCAAAACTGTATTAAACTTTTAATTTGAAATATCTCAAAGAGTAACCACCTGAAATTAGTGCCATTACTTACGGTTCATCCTGCATGTGATCATGGTCTCCATGGGAACTCATGCCTTCTAAAGGGGAATACTTCCTACCTCCTGTACCTTTACATATTTGGAGTATTAATAACAAATTGTTATTTAATATCAATAAGTGTATACATATAATAAGAGTGTAAACGGATTACATCAGCTGCTTGTCTATGCGGATGACGTGAATAAGTTAGGAGAAAATACACAAACGATTAGGGAAAACATGGAAATTTTACTTGAAACAAGTAAAGAGATAGGTTTGGAAGTTAATCCCAAAAAGACAAAGTATATTATTATGTCTCGTGACGAGAATATTGTACGAAATGGAAATATAAAAATTGGAAATTTATCCTTTGAAGAGGCGGAAAAATTCAAATACCTGAGAGTAACAGTAACAAATATAATTGATACTCGGGAAATTAAACACAGAATAAATATGGGAAAAGCCTGTTATTATTCGGTTGCGAAGCTTTTATCATCCAGTCTGCTGTCAAAAAATCTGAAAGTTAGAATTTATAAAACAGTCATTTTACCGGTTGTTGTTTATGGTTGTAAAACTTGGATTGTCACTTTGCGAGAGGAACACAGGTTAAGACTGTTTGAGAATAAGGTCCTTAGGAAAATATTTGGGGCTAAGAGGGATGAAGTTACAGGAGAATGGAGAAAGTTACAAAACACAGAACTGCACGCATTGTATTCTTCACCTGACATAATTAGGAACATTAAATCCAGACGTTTGAGATGGGCAGGGCATGTAACACGTACAGGCGAATGCAGAAATGCATATAGGGTGTTAGTTGGGAGGCCGGAGGAAAAAAGACCTTTGGGGAGGCCGAGACGTAGATGGGAAGATAATATTAAAATGGATTTGAGGGAGGTGGGATATGATGACAGAGACTGGATTAGGCTAATCTTGCACAGGATAGGGACCAATGGCGGGCTTATGTGAAGGCGGCAATGAAGAGGTTCTTTAAAAGCCAGTAAGTGAGTAAGTATACATATACAAATGAACATAGAGATTTAGGTATATTATTTAGCGGTAATTTTACATTTCATAGTCATATGAATAGGCCTAATATTATAAATTTGTCCTATAAAAGTTTAGGTTTTGTTATGAGTAGGCCTATAGACGAGAATTCCATGCAAATGCATGTTTTTATAGGAATATAGGACATAGCTCGAACTTAGTATTTATCCATTTCTTTACTTTTCGGTTCCAAATATGTGTACTTTTCCCGTGTATATTTGCATGTTTTGGCCTTTTTGCGGATAAAAACATGCATAATGCATATTTAAGAAATTTTTAGCTTAATATTCCATACATTATACATTATATTCAGTTTAAGTGTATGTTTTAATGATTTTGAGTGGACACCTCAGTTTCCCGATTTTTATGTCCTTTATTTAAGCTCCAGGGATCAGGATTGACGAAGGAAAAGAAAAGAAAACTAAATAACAGAAAAATGAAATAAACATTACAAAACTTCTTTAAAATAATCTGGACAGGGTCATAAACGGGAAACCGGACTGCGGATTCTTTTGCTCAGTGAAGAAGGTTACTCGTGGCGAAAACTTGAATTTGACCTGACACTGTCACAAACATGTTCATTCAAGTTTGCATCCATAACTTCTTGTAATATAGAGAGGTCATTCTCTGCCTACAAAAACATATTGATTGACAAGCGCAGGAACCTCACAGAAATCAATTTAGTTAGAAATGTTGTTAGATGTTAACTGTGAAAAAAAAAAAAAAAGTGAAGTGAAATAAGAAATTGGAATAAAAATGAAAGTGCATACTTTAATGTATTTTTCGCTTGATCGTGCATGTTTTATAGTTTGATAGTGCACGAATGCATTCATATTTTGGGATTTTATAGGGCATGAAATTCTCGTCTCTAGTTATGAGCAATTCTTGTAAATTTAAAGTGAAAACTATAATAATTTTGTATAATTCCATTGCTCGATCTAAATTAGAGTATGCTGCGGTTATCTGGAACGTAATTACTAACTAATATTCTGTTACTAGAAAAAATTGAAACTAAATTTCTAAAATGGTTATATTATAGACTTTATAATAATTGAGGACATAGCTGCAATAAGGGCCCACAGCCCCATATGTCCTTTTTCCGGAGAATCCATAAATCGATTCTACGTAGTGTCTTTGTTATACCCACAAAGTTTCGTTGAGAAATGTTGAACAGTAATGCTGATAAACCTATTTATTTTAATTATAGCCTATTTTATATGCCCTGCACTGTTTTTTAAAATTTCAACTCTATATATCTCAAAACAGCATTTTGGAGTAGGGGCCCTTATTGCAGCTACGTCCTCAATTATCCTACTTATGAGAGTTATGCTACAATGCTTCAACATTTCCATTTTACTAGTTTGCAAATTAGACGAAATTGTCAAACTTTAAATTTACTTTATAAAATTATTAACAATAAGTTGGAATGTGTTGGTTTATATTATTACATAACATTATATGCAGCTAAGTTTAATACAAAATTTCGAAATTTATTTTTCACACCAAGGGCAAATACTGAATCGGACAAAAATTCCCCAGTTTTCCAAATGTTACAATGCAATAAATTACATTCTCATCCGAATTTTAATATTTCAATATGAATTTCTCTAAATACAGAATTATTTGTTATCATATTTTACAGAATATTGTTGTTAGTTAATTTGAAGCTACTTTCACACCTTATTTTCAATTGCTCTTTTTTGTCTCTCTCTTTTTTCTATTTTGTTTCAGTTTTTAATAAGAGTATGTTTCCTTTTAATTGTTTATGTTTTATAAATTACTTTTTCAGTCTTGAACATTGTAATTAGGCTTTGCCTGTTAAACAAACAAACAAACAAATAAATAAGTAAATAAATAAGTCAGTAAATAAGTAAATAAATAAGTAAATAAATAAGTAAATAAGTAAATAAATAAATAAATAAATATAAAAGAAGTAAATAAATAAATAAGTAAATAAGTAAATAAATAAATAAATAAATAAGAAGTAAATAAATAAGTAAATAGATAAATAAATAAGTAAATAAATAAATAAATAAATAAATAAATAAGTGAATAAATAAATAAGTAAATAAATAACTAATAAATAAATAAATAAGTAAATAAATAAATAAATAAATGAGTAAATAAATAAATGCATAAATAAATAGATAAATAAATAAATACATACATAAATAAATAAATACATAAATAAATACATGCATAAATAAATAAATACATAACTAAATAAATGAATACATACATACATACACACATACATAAATAGATAAATAAATAATTAATTTCATAAATAAATAAATAATTTCATAAATAAATACAAAAATAAATAAGTAAATAAATAAATAAATAAATGCATAAATAAATAATTGAATACATAAATAAATACATAAAACAATAAAAGAATAAAACAATAAATAAATAAAAACCATTTTATTTTTTCTTATATCTTCCATTAAGCTTCTTCCTTCCTTTCCTTGCCTCCAATCCAACCCACTCGGAAAGAAAAACACCTGCATGCAATTATGCAGATTTTTAAGTGGTTACAATATTTGAAAAGCCGGCTAAAAATAACTGCACTAAACCTATTTATATCTGTGTTAATACACTTTATCCAACTTGCACGTAGTATACGAACTGCCAAACGAATAAACTGCCAGGGAATAATTAGAGCAAATGTAAATGTTTAGAAGCTCCTAGTCCGCAAAACTGCTCCTGTAGTTACTCCTGTATAAATAATTTAAATCACATCACCGTCGCCGGAACGATGTTGATAACAGGCCGGTAATCTCTGACCTACAAACTCTAGAATTTGTTGACAAATTAACATTTCGCCATCATACGCTGGTGGCGGTGGTGTTTTATTAATTGGAGTTGTCTAGTTGTGGAATAGTTGCTGGATACATATAATTTCTGCTGCAGTAACCTTCTTCATTACGTGAAAGCGACAACCACGCTTCTGGTCCCTTCGTCAGACCATTCAGAGCGTGAGGGGATCACAAGCTAACGTACAGTATACTGTACCAACTTGAAATCCCTGGCATGGAAGGCAGGCTGAGGCTGGGTAAGAGATAACCTTTCTACAAGGCTCAGAAATCTAAGATGTACCCTCTTTCTTAGGCCTATATTACACTATCAAATTTTTGTGTCACAGAAGTTTCATAAATTATATACGATAAAATCTTTTACATTGTAGTATAGCATCTTAGGTCAAATTTCTGTGACTATTACACTTTTACTACGTCACACTACTTTTGACCAATAAAACGGTACGAAAGGACGTCTTTCAACCAATCATGGCTGCTTATCGCACAATTTTATCGCGTCCCTAGCATTTGTTTAATTTTATCACGTCCTTAGCATTTGTTTATTTTTATCACTACCCTAGCATTTGTTTCTTTGTTTGCCAACATTTCAAACTGCACTGGTCTGGACAAAAAAAAAAAAAAAAAAAAAAAAAAAACGAAAATTACAAACCACTCCAGTCGATGCACAGCACTTTCAAATATGACTCGCATTGGCATTCAAGAACAAGAATTAATAAAGATCACTGGTCATATATGAAGAGCATCATTCGGAAATCCTGAATAAGTTGAGGGATACACCATGTATATCAACGAGTTCACTTCTTTTACGCACACGTCCAATATAACATCAACTGAACCACCAACCACTAAAACATTCAAATTTGAAAATTGTACTTTCATTAATTGTTTCTTTTTATTTCATCATCCCTTGTTAAAACTTTTCTAACACTTGTTTATATTATTTAGGTTATGTCTGTTATAGCTTCTGCTACATGATATTATGAATAGTCATGTATTAGAGATTGTTTAATACTAAGATTTATTGAAAATCATCCGTCAAGTGACGTTGATTACTGGGATCCGGATAAATGCAGTGGAATACAAATGTTGTAATAAAAATGAAACTGAATCAACAAAGCCTTCTTGACTAGTAACCGTCCACACAGTTCAATGAAGATTCCATAGTTGGCACAACTGATAACAGGGAAACATAATCATAAAACACTACTGCCATCTAGCGTAATATTGATATGGTACAATAATAAATTTGAAGATAGTCGTATTTTCGTAAGTAAATTAATATTTTATTGTATTGGAGTACTTCGTTACTTCTAATCTTCATATACTTTCTTCTAATCGTGTAATAGTCAATTAAATCCCACTCGAGTTTTGATTTTCTTTAGATAACTCAAAATCTCTAGTGAGATTACTGTTGATAAAAGTTTTGGTCATCATCATACTTTTTATAAAATCTGTGACTGAGAAGAAAGAAAATGGCGGACATGGTCTGTGAAAACCACAAAACTTTTAATATGACATTTTGAGTCACGTGAAATGTTTCATCATCCATTATTAAATACTTAGTATATATAGGATTTCACACCTTCATACTGAAGCTCTCTCATTAGAGTTGATGGATTCCTTTTGTATCTTTTCTCCCTATCCCAATCTCTAACCCAAATCGTCCCTTGGAGAGTAAACCTGCTAACTAACAGAAAGAAAATTTTACAGGCGAAACAAAAAATTGAGTATAAATTAAATCTGAAACTTCACCACCTGTACTTTGGAATTGGTCCTAAAGTTTCAGAGTTAATTTATACTAAGGTTTTTTGTTTCCACTGTAAAATTTCCTTTTTGTTGGTTAACAGGTTTACACTCTAGGTAGACGAAATACGTTTTTCTTTGATTTCTTCTTTAGTATTAATACAAAACCCATTACAGTTGCAACAAGCATAGAACTGTTGTGGATCCATTATTAGAACTCTGAGGACAGATATGATCAAAGTTTTGAAATAGTGTAATATAGTTAAAAATCTTACATTTGATAAAATATTTGATGAAATAAATATGATCATATTCTGTGACACAAAAATTTGAAGTGTAATATAGACCTTAATTAGTTATTAAGTAGTATTAAGCCTTAAGTACTATGGACAATAATTGTCACGTAACTACTATGGAGGGGTCTATGAGACCTCTGTTTATTCTACATATTTATAAAATAAGGATTTATTATGTACAACATCTGCAGCATATTGACCATTGATACATGACTAGAGAATATTATATTTAAATTTAAGCAGTTCGAAAAATTTAAATAGGCTAAAAAAGTTAAAACAATAGAAATAACAAAAAAGTGCAGTAATGACTTGTTGCGTTTCCCAACGTTTTCATTTTTAAACTTACTAAACTATTACCATGTTTCTATATTGTGAATATAAAAGAATTCAGAATATAATGCTAATATTTATTAGCTTTCAACAGGTAAGTGAAATATTTTAATCAAATTATTGTTCAATTTTCTGGAATGGAAAATGTTTACTGTATAAAAAACATACTTTTCACTTTCCAGGTTTTTTAAAATAAAGAACACAGAAGTTTGAAATAAAATTTAGAAATCTTCTCACTGGTCGTGAGCTGGCACAAGGGACAAAGAGTAATTAACCATAGAAATGTTTACAAGTTCAGTGAACCATTAATTTTGTTTTGACAATGAAACTGCTACAAGTACATAGCTGCAAATACATTTTGTCATTGGTGGAAATATACCTAGTTTTAGAGAGGCAAGTGTTACAAAAAGTAAAGAATTCTAGTGAACTTGGTTTCATTTCGAATATAGGTGATGCTTCAGGAGAGCAATTGATCCTCTCAATGCAGCTAAAGTTACAGTCGGAATAATAGATGTAGGTATTCCAAGCCTCTTAAACACATCTTTCATGAAGAGAGTAGCGGTACCTCTTGCTCCAACCAAAAGTCCGATTACTTCAAGCTCTTCTAGATGGTACTTTTGGAGGTATTAGGACCACTCAATCTTCGTGCAAACACCTCACACAAATTTTCCTGGAGCACCCCAAGCAAATAGGAACTCTACATCGAAGCATGAATATTTGTTTTTTTTTCTCTCTCTTCAAACGTGGAAACTACATTGCCTAGAAAGTCCTGCTCTTTTCGCCTTATTTACATATAGAGATGACAGTTATACCACACAACAATCCGAAAAGAAATAACTAAAATATGTACGTGAAATACAAGCACGTAACTACTATAGTACGTCTGTGAGACCGCTTCAAACAAACTGAACTGAATATCACTTGAGAAACAATTGAGATAACTCAAGTGACCTTCTCGTGATACAAGTCTCGTTCAAACTGAAAGATAGACAAAATAACGGAGGAACAGATATAGGTACAATAATACATTTGAAGACAGTTGTATTTTCGTAAGTCAATTAATGTTTTATTGTACTGGAGTACTTCGTTACTTCTAATCTTTATATACTTTCTTCTAATCATGTAATAGTCAATTAAATCCCACTCGAGTTTTGATTTTCTCTAGATAAATCAAAACTTCTAGTGAGATTACTGTTGATGAATACCGATTTTGTTTGCATTATGTTCCTTCATTACTACGTAATAAATTATTGTTTTCCCATTACTAAGCATTTTATTGTTTGTTAGTTGCAATGCTAAACACAATAAACATCACATTGCTAACATGTTCTATGTTATGCAATTACAAATACTTCATATGAAATTTAGTGACTAATATTTCATCTCACAAGACAAACATTCTCATGAGGGCAGATAAAAAAAAGTTATTTTATTCTTCCACCATGTTAATATCAAAAGAAGTATTTATACAAATTTCTGCCACTCGACCGCAATTACGAGACCGTCGAGAAAGTGATTTTCCCTGTAGCTGTTTACAGAAAAAAAGCACAATTGCATGGAAAGATTTATTGAAACAGATACAGCTATTGTTGTGCTATTTGTCAACATATCCCCCACTTGAATTGAGACATTTATCATACCATTGGATCAGTTTTTGTATCCTTGTGTCGTAGAAGTCATCCGCCTGAGTTCGGAACATGTTTTTGACAGCCGTGTTCACTTCTCTGTCGATCCCATGATATGACAAATGTCTCAATTCCGGTGGAGAATATATTGAAAGACAGCTCAACAATTGCTGTGTCTGTTCCAAAAAATTTTTCTAATGACATTGTGTTTCCTTTCTGTTAACGGTCCCTGAAAAAAAATATTTTTTACGGCCCTCGTAATTGCGATCGAGTGACAAAAATTTGTATAAGCAGTTCTTTTGAGATTATTAACATCGTGAAAGAAAAAATAATAATTTTTATATACCCCCATCAGAATATTTGATTGTCAGTTTTTATCCAGGATTCGCACTATGTAGTCCGTACACGAGAATTTCGAAACACTCTGTATAACTCAAGTCGGATAATATAGCCTGACAGAAGTACTTAAGAAGAAGTTGAGAGGTAACAGAATTACAGATAAGTATGTATTGCGTAACGACTGTAGGGTAATAAAGATTTAAGAGTTATGGAACTTCGAAGTATATTTAAAAATATTCGCGTATTAACTCTGGATAGCAAAAGGAACGAAAACTTTCTGGTCGGAGAAATGGCTGGTGTACAACAGCTTGGAAAAATATTTGGTGATAAAAAGTAAGTAGACTTGATTGTTGTGCTAAGAATAACAATTAAGCACGGAATAGAACCAAGTCAGGCAAGTATTTGTTTTTAATCTCGACATGGTTGAAAAACATATACATAAGGACATTGAAAAAAAAATGTATTTTATATACGAAATATTTTAGTGGAATAAACTCTGAACTCCGGTAGCGGAATTTCGGTGCTGACTGGAAATTTAAAGATACAAATACTAGCAGCACACATAGGCTATAAACATAATAGGGCCCAGTTGTAGAACTTTAAGTTTAGAACATATACAATATAAAGGAATTTAAAAAAATGATAATGAAAGTATCATAATAATATGTAAAATTGAAAACAGAATTGGTTAAACACAAAGATGGCGAAAACAATTTACTGTAGATATAATTATGACTATTTCGTTTATATCACATCATTCCATTTTCGGTCAATGAAGTGTAATGAAATTTTGAATTCCAACCAATCACAGTCATACGTCGCGATAATTTCTGCCAACAGTTTCCACGTAAATCGATGAGCATAAATACATTGTACTGAATAAAGTGCGAAATCCTACTTCCACATCTACGTCTTTACCTTCTAGTTCCACATTCATTGTAACTAAAGAAAATGACACTCCTTCATAACAATTGTTCATTTAATTAATGTATTAATCAGATCAAGTTGTATGTAATTATACTATAAAATATTCAAATTAAATTATGATTTCAGCAGATAATGAAAACGTATTTCTGTTGTAATACAAGAGAAACTCGCAGTACATGTAATTAACATTTTTAAACCTGTATTTCGCTTTTCTCAATTGGCATTACTGAATGACATTCAATTTCTTTTTCGCAGTAATCGTTATTCATCTATTTCGACTTCAAAATGTCTGAATGGGTTAAGTATTCATAAATATACAATTATTAACATTTTGTGAGCGAATTTTCGGGAATATTATTTATATTTACATTATTTTATTCACGATAATCCTAATAAATCTCAGACCTCTTGTGACATTACTATAGATAAGATGATAATGTGTGTATGTCCAATGCCCACCGCATACTGCGGATAGATTGCAGAACTGTGACCCATTTTCTAGTTGTACACCACTTCGACGGGTCACACTGTACATGATGTGTATCTGTAGAGAGTTATGTCGTGTACTAGGATGAGTGTATGTGTAAGTGTTCGTGTAAGTGTAGTGACTGGAATGAGTGATGACGATAAAGATGAGGAAGGGAGAAGGGGAAACCCGGTGCCGGCACGTAGCCTACTCCTGTTTAACGTCCCCATCCGACGGACGAATCACTGTCAACAGTGACGTATGCACTGCGGGAGATTTGGGATTTAACCAACAGTTATTGGTGCACAATCTAGTGATTAGAAGTTGTGCAGCGCCATATTTCTTAGTTCCGAGGTCCCCGCAGGGAATCGAACCCGGGCCGGCTAGTTTGAAGGCAAACACGCTACCACAGAGCTAACTCGACGGACATAAGATTTTTTTTGGGTTATTTTACGACGCTGTATCAACATCTAGGTTATTTAGCGTCTGAATGAAATTAAGGTGATAATGCCAGTGAAATGAGTCCGGGGTCCAGCACCGAAAGTTACCCAGCATTTGCTCGTATTGGGTTGAAGGAAAATTAATTGTAATTTTATTGTTCATGTTATAGTTGTAATCCCCTGGTAGAGGGGCAGAGAAGGCCTGAAGGCCTTATCTCTACCAGGTTAAATAAATAAATACTAAAAATACTAAAATACTAACCCCGGAAAAAAACCTCAACCAGGTAACTTGCCCCGACCGGGATTCGAACCCGGGCCACCTGGTTTTGCGGCCAGACGCGCTGACCGTTACTCCACAGGTGTGGACGCGGACGTAACATGATAATGTTGTAATAATGATTTTCTTCGGATGATACCCAAAAGGAGTATTGTAATACGAAGAAATACTGGCTAATGTCGGTCAAAACGGATTATCTCATATACCGAAAAAAAAATTATCGAAATACAGGCTTTGTCTAGCGAAAATTTCTCTTATACAATAGCAATTTCAGTACGGGCTTCTATAGATTGTTTTAACTCCCTTCTGACTGTAAAGAATTATGATTCCCTGATTTACTAATGAAATATATCAATTATAACTTGCATATTTAATGTTTCATTTTACGCTCCTTAAATATTGCTCGTTATATTTGCCAAATTCTTTGATTGTGCCACGAAAACCTCTCGTTGGTGCGATACAGTACATAAATTTATGGCAGAACATTATGTAAGCTGAATCCCTTAGCAATAATTAATAGAGATGAGATAAACACTTCAACAATGGCTTAAGATCGGTGATGTGATCGCTTGAATGAACACGCTAACTAATTTCATACACTTAGTTTAGGAACCTGCGTCTCTTCCCATACATGTTTGAAGCTTAGGCAAGCATGAGACAACAAGCAAGTAAAATTGTACTGTTGCGACATTGACAAAACTTTCCAAATAGCAACACAGATGTACTGACGATGAATCGATATAATATCATTCTTTCGGTAATATGAAATTACGTTTCTTTACAATTCGTAACGAAAAAGATTCAGGACAACCTAGCCTATATTTCCTAAGCTCAAGGAAGCTATTAACCGACTAGCATGTTATGATTTGGAATATCTTTCTAGCAAAGAGAAAAAGAGATGCATGCAAATTTTCTAATTTATGAATAATTATATTTGGAAACAATCTCACATTTCTCTAAAGAAGGGACTAAATTATCATAAATGACGAATGTTTTATTTATGTATCTAACAGGATTAAGGCCATAAGACCTTCTCTTCCATCCTACCAGATAGCACATATAAATACAAAAAAGAAATTCAAACGCTGATGAAAATAATAGACTACAAATTAAATTAAAGCCCTATAGAGGGTCAACAGGGTCAAAAGAACACTATAGAGCTCTCATCGAGCTAATAAAAGAAAAAAAGAAAAAAAACAGAGGTAGAAATGTTGATAGTGATAACTGATGATGATGATGATGATAATAATAATAATAATAATAATAATAATAATAATAATAATAAATACATTACATATTAATTGTCAATTTTACAACAGCATAATTACAATATTTACTATATGTCATGGGTGAAGCCGAAGTTGCGCAACCTGACAGGTGTTCAACAAGCAATTCCATGAACTAGTATATGATTTTTTAATTTAATTTGAATGCTGATATTGTCCGACAGTCTCTGATATGTCAGGGAGAGAATTCCAGAGGCGTAGAATCGATATGCTGAAAGATGATGTGTAGAAGGATGTTCTGTGCAGAGGAATAGAGAGAAGGTACATGTTCCGGGTTCGAGGTAGTGAAAGGTAAGTAATTTTTTACGACGCTGTATAAACATCTAGGTTATTTAGCGCCGGAATGAAATGAAGGTGATAATGCCGGTGAAATGAGTCCGGGATCCAGCACTGAAAGTTACCCACTATTTGCTCGTATTGGGTTGAGGTAAAACCCCAGACAAAATCCTCAACCAGTAGTGAAAGGTAAACAAAACGAGATACTAGGTAAGAGGGTGTGGAGGTGTGGATGATTTTAAATAGTAATAATAGGGAGTTGAAGAATCTTTTTTCTTTAAGTGGATTCCAAGACAACAATTCTAGTGACGGTGTTACATGATCGAATTTTCTAATGTTACAAACGAAACGAACGCAGATATTGTGAACACGCTGTAGTCTATGGGCAAGATCAGTATTTAGATTCGTGAAAAGAGAATCGAAATAATCGAAGTGGGGCATCACTAAAGTTTGGATAAGGTTCTTTTTAAGGCTGAGAGGTAAAACGTTGGTTAAGTGTCTGAGGGAAAGAATTATGGAGAAAGTTTTCTTACATATGTAGGTCACTTAACTTTGAAAATTTAAATTTGAATCTAAATATACTCCAAAATATTTTACTGTCTTCCTATAATATGTAAATGAGTTATTATTTATTTTTGTATTTGATACAGTGACTAAATCTATTTTGTTTAATGCTCGTTGGTGACCCATTATTATGGCTTGTGATTTGTCTGGATTTAGTCTGAATCCAAATTTTTGCCCCATTGAGCTACAGATGCTAGATATTCATTAATTCTCTGTGTTCTATAAATTTATCATAATCTCTGTTCAACAAATTTACAATGAACTTTATTCGTCAAATTTATGCCTTCGTTTAGATACAAAATATCCTATTGAAAATAATTTTTGAAGTGGGGACATATAACCTCACTATTGCATTCTGAAAAATTGGTGAAATTCAGTATTTTTTTTATCAGCAATGAATAAATGTAGGTATAACAAGTGTTTATATCCTAAATATACACTACTTTTTTCAATTGTATAGTTTTTTTTCTGATTTAGCGGAACTATTACCATTACGGGTTATTAGAATACAAAATGGCGCCCATAAGTTTTATTGAAACTGTCGCCTTAATAACTCAAAAAGTTTCTAAGAAATTTCAGTGAAAATGTGCGTGGAGTTGCATTTTATTCTTATGAACTAACCTACCAAGAACTACTGGTTTAACACATATTTTATAAGAAAAAAAATATATTTATCGCCGAATAATATTGAAAAAAAAAAACTTTGAAACAAATTTAAATGAAAAATATTTCTATTGAAGGCATTAAAAATTATAGATCATGTTGTTCAAAATAACATTTAGGAATAAATAGAGAATAATCACTCAGAAATATTGATATTTGTGGAAATTAGCAGGGAAACGGCATTTCAATGCACAAAATGCAGCTGCCATTTTGAATTGCTAATTACCCGTAATAGGAATAGTTATAATAAATCTGAAAATAGTATACAATTAAAGAAATGGCGTATATTAAGCATATGAAATCTCAAGTTATATATTCATTTCTCAGAAAAATAACACAATTTTTCAGTATACGTAAAAATACTTAAACTTGCATGTCCCCGTTAATTCCTGTGGTGTGTGGAAGAGATTTCTGAATGCATGTCCTTCAAACACCCTCCCATAAAGAAATCTGGAACCGTAATGCAGGGTGAACATGCTGGGCAAGGATTATCTCCAAATAGCTCAGAAGAGAGATTCGATAACGAATCTCCACCACATTGACCGCAGGTGTACGTTCATCTTGCTGGAAATAAATGTCTTTCGAATGAACATCAAGTCCTTTAAAACGTGGAAATGTTTGAAAGCATGACTGCATAACGCTCATATGCAACAGTCAAACTTTCAGCGTTCTCCTTCTCAAAGTGACATAGTTCGAAAATTCCAAATGAAGTCACCCTACACAAAAGTGTCACGTTAGGTTATTCATGAAACATTCTAAGCTTCATCATTGACGAGTGGAATATTATTTTATTTACTTACAAATCGCGTTACATGAGAATGCACATTGTCAGACATCAAAATCTGGTTCACAGCATGACGCTGGTCATCGCTAATTTTGAGCATGGTGTTGCAAATCTCTACTCCTGTTACCTGATGTCGTGAAATAGTTTTTGTTCCAACTGAATTTTATAAGGATGAACTCTTGTATTCTATTGTTTTCAAACTTACAGTAGTTACCAACGTCAAACTCGTGTTACAGGTAGTAACAGACGAACAATAAAACTCTGTTTTAACCTGCCACTGTCCTGCAAGTCTTCTTGGCCTGTCATAGTAATGACTAAAGATGAGGGGTTTGTGCGCGGCACGAAAAACACGTTGACTCGACAGGGAGCATAGGTGGACAGACAGGTGAACGACTACTACCAGTGCAACCAAAAGAAATGCAACTACACGCTATCCATTTGCCTACTTGCCGTCTTTTCATAACAACACGGAACGAACACAGGCCTTCATAGTCCAGTGCACTGCAGTGGTAAATGGACTTAGTGAGCAGTAGTTACCTACAATGACGGAAATTAACCAAACAATTGTATGTATAGTATGTGAGTATGAAGTTACAATATTATGTAGGAAGTATTACGTAGAAAGACGTTGTAACATCAGAAAATATAAAGACAATATTTCACGCGCTTTAAAGGTGGTGATTCCCTCAACATCAAAATCAGTATCAAACGCAAAATCAGAATTTGCTAAGGATATATGTGCGATGATGATTAAAGCAAATATTCCGTTCGAGGATTTTTGGAAAAATATACCAAGCAGCGCGTTCCGAATCAGACAACTCTCCGTAAAGACTATGTATCTGATTGCATAGCAATAATAAAAGAAATATCAGAAAAAGTCAAGGAAGGACCTCCAGGACCTTGCACAGAGAGAATAAAGAATAAATAACTGAAAAATAAGAGGTATTTAACAATTTGTAACATGCTGAATAATGCAAAACATCAGACGATAGGATAGTATACTTGACATATGCACCGTTAACGTCATGTGACATTGAAAGAAGCTTTTCGCAGTTCAAAAACTGTGTGAGTGATCGACGACGACGTTTGACATTCGATAATTTAAGAATGTTAGTAGTGCAGTAGAATTCGGCTTGCGATGGCTCTGAAGCTATGGATGAATCATAAAGGCAAGTTTCTTCTTCTAACTATACCAATGTTTCAACATATTCCTCATATTTGTATATTGTCATCTGCTAGACCTTAACGGAGTGTTGCATTTGTCATTTTTAGACTGTACTCTTCGCGTGGTTTGTTTACGTCGGAAGTCAACACAGGCACTGGGCATACAGCTGTATACCGTCTATGCACACGCAACCTGACGACAAACCGCACAAATTCCTCATCTTTAGTAATGACTAGGGACCGGATTTTTATGTAATATCAAAGTGTGAAATATATACATATTTACTTAAGAAAAATACGCTGAATATGTACCAAAATATGTAAAATCATGAAAATATTTAATATCAATAACTGGGAGGTATACAATGGGTAAAACTCTCCAGTTGTGATTTCATAGAGCACCCGATTTTTTCACCGCACACTTGACACATTACTATTTTTCCATCTGTAGTGAAAGCTTCGTCCATTGCAATCCATGATTTTATTTTTGTCGCTAGGGTTGAAGATATAGGGGCCATTTTAGTTAGTTAAAAGTAGTAGATAAACTCACTTGCACTTCATACTGTAAGTACTAAAACTAGAGAACTGAGTGAAATGAATGACACAACAGTACTGCAAGCACTGTTTCGCTTTACTGGATTAGGAGAAACTAAGAGGAGATGGACACATGCATTTTAGCTGCTCCTTGTAAGAAACAAAGTACCTACTAAAACAAAAACTATAGGTATTTACAAACTGTCATTTGAAAAGCGACATTTCTGTCTCATTCAGAAGAGAAGGATTATTTCAGCCGAGAACCATACTTTCTAATTGCTCGGAAAATCCCATTTTCGTATAGGTCTACTAAATTTAAAGAAAAGAGGTTGAGCAATAACCTCAAAAGCTATTTATTTTAATCTTTCAACATCTTGCCAGTTTGTTCCTTCAGCTTCTTTTAAAAAATCGGCTACTTTATTGCGGCTCATGTCAGACTTGACATGGGTTTTCCATGGAAGGATTAGGAAGAGGGTGAGTAACGTTGCAAATTGCATGGGAATGACTTGTTAAGATATGTGCAGAACAATTATAATATCTTTTCTTGGTTAGGTAAAAAGGATTTTTAAATCTGTGTATTTCAAATTGTAAATTTCTCCAGCAGAATTTTTTTTTTCTTTAGAGAATTAAAAATGAATAAACCCCCTAAATATGCAGATTTATGTAATACCAAGCCATAATATGTAAATATGTAAAAATTTGTAGTATCAAATTTTAATATATTAATGATAATTACAAGATTCGCAAAGATTTGCTATTTATATACGGTTAGGTTGAAAGGAATATAATATGTAATTACATAAAAATCCGGTCCCTAGTGATGACTGCATTTTATCTCGGATCCATTGCTTGAGCACTGAGGACGACATGAAGAAAAAAGAAACGAAAAAGGGAATATGGAAACACAGAGAAAGGTATAGAGACAGAGAAAGATAGCAAGAGAGAGATGGGGACAGAAAAAATCGGAGAGAGACAGAGAGAAAGTCGGATGGAGACAGGGAGAAAATTGGATTAAGGTACAGAGTTGCTTAAGAAACCCATCTTCAATTCAATACAAAGCAAGTATTGTACGTATGTATAGTGAGGATCACGTAAGAGCAGTTCCTAAAAGGCTAATTTAGCCCTCTCTTCAGTGTTGCCAACTAATACCAGTTATCATCAAAGAGGGTAAACTCACAATGTCATGTACAATAATAATAATAATAATAATAATAATAATAATAATAATAATAATAATAATAATAATAATAATAATAATAATAATATACTATTAACAACAACGATGTCTTGCTGTTTTACTTATTTACTACATCTCATCTTTATGTTGGGAGGTGTTTTCTAAATGCTTCAATAATTTGTGAAAGAGTAGTCTAGGCCTATACTTTCCTCCTGGACCTCTCGCACATTATGTTGGAAATTAGTAGATTAGTATGATCTAATATTAAAATGTATTTTGACTGACAACATGAAATTCATTGCTTTGACTAACAGTTTACGATTCACGAGACATAACCTAAAAACGTATTTTGTTTGATCACGTGAAGTGATTAGTACAAACTCCGAAAACTGAATGCCACTCTGAAATGTATGCTTAAGAACACTTACTTACTCCTAATAATTTTGCTATTCTAGTTATAATTGTTGTCTCCGTACGCATTTTCTATCGATCACCCGAGTGCATGTATCACACCATATGTTATATTATATTATATTTATTTACACTTATCTGATTATAATCTTGAATGTAATCACAACTCAACACGTAAAATAACTATTAGGCTATATATTTATATAATAAATATAATCCATGGAGCTACAGCCCGTGAAGAGCCTAGAACGACCAGCCGGCAGCTGGCCTCACGCCACATGCCGAAGCAGAGGTGGACGATCTCCAACCAGAATGGAGGTATCGTGTGGTTAGCACGACGATCCTCCTAGCCGTTATAGCTGGTATTCGCAACTGGATTTCGCTACTTATCGTAGCTCCCCAAGTGCATCACGATGCTGGGTGGGCACCGGTCCCATATACTGGCCGAAATTTCATGAGAAAATTTATCCCCAATGAGGATATTAATATAATATTAATATTAATTAATTATTAGTATATTCGAATTTCACTAGCTTCCAGTAATCGGCTCAGAAATTTAGAATAATTTAAATTTTCAAAATTTGCACTGCCGACAACAGCTGTTTCTGCTGCCAACATAACAGTTAGAAAATCACTACCAGTTGTATTTTTCAGTAATAATAATAATAATAATAATAATAATAATAATAATAATAATAATTTAGACTTCGTGGAATTGCCACGAGATTCGCAAGGTTTACTGTGCACGCGGTATAGACTGTATGAGAAGGGGGCGTGTCTCTGATGTAAACACTGAGCAGTATACTGCGGTTACAATAAAACCTGTATTCTGCATTCAAGAAATATAATGAATGATCATTGAAGTAGGAAATGTCTAAACATGTAAATACACAATTATTTTATAGTGAGATATATTAACTCTTAAAATTTAATGTAAGATACAAAATCCTTGAATATGTACATTACAGTAAAGAGTTATGTACATTTTGAGCGACTGCAAAGTAACCTCCTCCGATGGTCACTTAAACAGTTTTTAGATTGGGAAAATGTACGTTCAACATCACACGATGTAATACGTGCATATTTGAAGAACGGAAAGTCACTACTTTTTAGTACACCAACTTCAGACATCTTGTCGTGACCTGATAGTACCGTACATCATTTATAACACGAAGTTGTGAATAGGCAGAATTTTTAACAATAATGTTTCTCAACTTACATTTCACTTTTTCTGAAATTAGTGAATTGTTATTTTGAATAATGGTTTGTGATACTTTTAATCCACTATATGAAGGGCTTCTGAGAGTTGTAGTTTGGACGATTCTAACAGGACACGATTTTAAAATTAGAATCAATGACAGAATATTTTTCAATAGCTGTTCAGAAAGCAATGATTTTACAGCTGCAACAGCGGAACTGTCTGTGCTATCCAATGCATCAATTACCTCCATTATTTTGCCGAAATGTTCTGCCATAATAATTAACAGAATTCAACCACGTTCCCCAACGGGTCAAGACTGGCTGCGGGGTTAAGATTATTCCAGGAGTAATTTTTTTGGAACAGCAACACTCTCATTGTAGTATGTTTGATTGAATTCTTGTCTGCACTGAACAAATGTTAAACTTTGACTATTCCAACCATAGTAATGCAAAAACAAGTGCTTACATAGGTATACATTAGCTGTAGCTGCTCTGGACAGGTCACAACTTTAACATGAACTGCTTATACTACCAGATCGGGCGGTCGCTCACCTCCTCTATACTACCGTACATCGGCAACCTGATTGCATGCTGCATGTGGCAATTCAACGAAGTCTAATAATAATATTTATTTCATTCCAAAGACTGTACAATGCAGCATAGGAAAATGTCATGTTAAGAAAAAACATACACATACCAGAAAAAGTTTTACAAGTAAGCCATATGTTCATAAGTTACATACAAGGAAATAATCACATTTTATAATATTATATAGACAATTCTCCTTATAAGGTATACAGCTATATAGAGTTAAAATACTCGCCAATATTACATAGTGACAAGTCTATTAATTTATTTTTAATTTCATTCTTAAAAAGCCTCAAGCTTAAATGTCTAACATTGTCGGGTAAAACATTATATAACTTTTTGCAAATCTCTACAAAGCTGCTATTAGTAGTAGTGTAGTTACACTGTCCTTTTCTTAAATCATTTTTATGCCTTGTAGAATAGCTATGCATTGAGCTATTTGTAGTAAAATTATTAATATTTGTTTGTACATACATTAGACAACTTAAAATATACAAAGACGGTACAGTTAAAATTTAAAGTCTCCGAAATAAAGAGTCTAAAATTATTTTTAAGAAGAGGAGATCTGTGCCATTGGTTGAATCCCAATTATACTTCTCTCCTCCACTGCCGGCATTGTTTACATCTCATGTCAGACATTATGGAACGAAGTATAGTGTCACATTAAAATGAGAGTTGAACTGTACTGCATATCGAAATTCGAAACGAAGTTGGCAAAAGAAATTTCAGCCTTCAAACAATAAAATTACCATAATCCACTAGCATATGTAGTAATGGGGGGAAATGGTTAGGTTTCACCCTTAGGTATTAAGTAAGCTGATACGGACTATACTTCGAATAAAATCTACTAAAACTGCTTAACCAGGGAAGTAAATAGAGACAAACTATAGATTGTTAAGTATACATGCGGAATTATGAATGGGTTATCCACGACTTCTGAGCAGTATAGACGAGATTCAAGGAAGCAATGCTCAACACTGCTTGGGTAGCGGAAGCTTATTTCTCATTAGTGTGATGGCTTCATGTATCACTCCGCCAGAACTAACTGTTGTGCTATAGCGATGTGGGGGTGGGGACTGGGGTGAGCGAGCGAAATGGATAGACTGACTCTGAAATAAGCCAATTATTTTCAGACTGTGTGAAAAAGAGTGGCTTTGATAATGACAGGAGGTGTAGGAGTTGTACAATTGAAACAAAGCTTGTGTTGGGATGGGGTCAGTATGGATGGGGGTTGTGTATGACAGATTGGACCCCTGTTAGAATCCTGTGCTATATCAATTGCAGATCACTGCTTATAGTTGTCTAGCTGGGGGATTTGTTTTCATGCAAGTGTAAAAAGGGCTTAAGTATAAATCGATTTATGTTTTGATAAAGTTCTGTGTCCCAAGCACGCAACTGAGATTTATGAAAATTTTGATGTGATATTTGTGTTTTAGTGCATGAAACTGCAATAATTTCATTTCATGTATAAGGAGGTGGCATTTGTAACTTTATCTTCAAGAACTAAGTGTTTCTTAGATCAAATCTTTCAGCATTAATAACCTTAAATGATATATAACGGTTTTAATTACGATTTTTATTACTATACTTTACAAAATCCCCGCAATATTACCTCTGCAACGTTTCCTGTTTTAGTGAAATATGAATTCCAAAATTCAACTAAAAATGCTTATGTTCTCAAAACACCACAATGACATTAGAGGCATCATTAACGCAATGCCTTGATGCATCTCTCAATAGGACCATATTTAATCCTCTTTCATTATATGGACACTTTTAATATACAATTTATTACCAAAAGAAACTGGCACCAATAGACATAGTATTAAAATGGATAAAGATCGCCTACCAAAAAAATGTTAAACTATAAACCTAGAAGGAACATGAGGGAGACGAAGAATACTTTGTACAAAGAAGTTAAAATAAAATCTCATGTGTTACGGTCAGTGTGTTTTTTCTCTCGTATGGAGGAGGGACGCAAAGGCTTACACTGTAACCTAAGACTTATTGTGCTCACCACTAATATTCTGTGCGAGGTCCAACGTCAAAAGTTACCCAGCAATTCTGCTTCAATTGGTTGTGAGGAAAATTCCGGAAAAACCCCCAACCAGATAACTTGTTCCAACCAGGATTTGAACCCTAGCCTGCTCGTTTCACGGTCAGACATTCCAACCGTTATTCCACAGCGGTGGACCAGGATACATATTCTTACCAAAGGGAACTTTGGTTGCTTCAGTACATCTGCAAGATCTATGCTATAGGCCCATCGACCACTGTGGAGCTGACTTTCTTTAAAGTAATTTTGTTTAAACTTTCACTGTCATATCATTGCTCATATTTCTATATTTCAAGAGGCAGGGGATTCATCGAACCTTTATACAGGGTGCGGCATTTAACGTTTCCTATTTTCAAACCCCCATAACTTATTTAGTTTACAAGTAAATTACAAGAAATTAATCAGTTTACAACCATTATAATCTTGGAATTACAGTACATCTTACGTTTTGAAAATAATGTCTTTAAGATGTCCTCCATTGGCGTCAATGCATTGTTGCAATCTTCCCTGCACACCGGCCATTACTCGCCGTAATGTTTCAGGTGTAACATCAGCAATTTCTTCACGAATCGCGGTTTTAAGGTCCTCGATGTCATGAAGGATACGACCGCAGACCTTACTCTTAAGATACCTCCACAAAAAGAAGTCTGGTGCAGTGAGATCAGGGGAAACAGAGGGCCACTGAATGTCACCTAATCTGGAGATAAGTCGCCCAGGGAAAGCAGCACGAAGTGTGTTCATTGAAACACGTGCTGTATGGGATGTGGCTCCATTCTGTTGAAACCACAGGCGCTGAATGTTCCAGTTACGCCGCACGGAACGATACGGACTTCTCTGCAGAGCCGTTCTCACACGTTCGACATTATCAGGAGTCCGCGCCGTTTTCTGACGAACTCAAGCTTTGTTTTGAACCGACCCCTTTTCACGCCACTGACGCACCCGCACACTGATTATTTTCCGTGATGGTGCAACTCCACGTTGATTATCACCAAAAATCCGCCTAAACTCGCGCTGGACAGCAACAATTGACTTGGTTGAAACAAACTGTTCAACACAGAAAATGCGCTGTTGCACCGGCCAACGTTCCATGGTTAACTAAAGGCTTTGCTGCACCGAATCCCTGTGTTGGGATGTGGCTAACTAAATCCAAGGCTTTGCTACACCGAATCCCTGTGTTTGCAAATATGTTTTACCAACAATGTGAACAGAATCGCCAACTTAAAATGGGAAACGTTAAATGCCGCACCCTGTACTTGCGTAAAAGTGCATGCTGTCCATGATTGTTATTATTATTATTATTATTATTATTATTATTATTATTATTATTATTATTATATAAATGATACTCGGGAGGAAATTAAACACAGAATAAATATGGGAAATGTCTGTTATTATTCGGTTGAGAAACTTTTATCATCCAGTCTGCTGTCGAAAAATCTGAAAGTTAGAATTTATAAAACAGTTGTATTACAGGTTGTTCTTAATGGTTGTGAAACTTGGACACTCACTTTGAGAGAGGAACTGAGATTAAGGGTGTTTGAGAATAAAGTGCTTAGGAAAATATTTGGGGCTAAGAGGGATGAAGTTACAGGAGAATGGAAAAAGTTACACAACACAGAACTGCACGCATTGTATTCTTCACCTGACATAATTAGGAACATTAAATCCAGACGTTTGAGATGGGCAGGGCACGTAGCACGTATGGGCGAATCCAGAAATGCATATAGAGTGTTAGTTGGGAGACCGGAGGAAAAAGACCTTTAGGGAGGCCGAGACGTAGATGGGAAGATAGTATGAAAATGGATTTGAGGGAGGTGGGATATCATGATAGAGAATGGATTAATCTTGCTGAGGATAGGAACCAATGGCGGGCTTATGTGAGGGCGGCAATGAACCTCCGGGTTCCTTAAAAGCCAGTAAGTATTATTATTATTATTATTATTATTATTATTATTATTATTATTATTATTATTAGTAGTAGTAGTAGTAGTAGTAGTAGTAGTAGTATTTTGAGCCTGGATTGAATTTTAACCATCTTTGGGATTTCAAATAGAAGTTTGACTCTCCCTTCATTTATGACTTAATACTACCACATTTAAATTTAACAAGGCGGAATCTTCTTGTTTATTATTTCATAATTTTATTGCTTCCTCATTCCATGAGGCTAGTCTCGAGACAACAATGCAACTGATAGTAGAAACGATTCACATATCGGTATGACTCCAATGAGTTGATTGAATAATATGTCATTACAGAGAATTGGATTCATTTAGAAATAAATACCATAGTTTAGTATTTTAAAATTAATCTATTTTACATTAACTATATGTTTTTCATATTGAAGGTATACCGATAAGCTATCACAATTTGATTATAATTATGTGACTATAAAGGCGGAACACACACATATAATTATAGTTAACTATATGTGTTCATACCCCCGCATTTATCAATGACCTCAGTTTGTATAGGAATAAAAATGTATATTTAAATTAAAATTAGGTTGCATATTTCGTTATGAATTTATTTGTTAATATGATGTATTCATTATGACGTCACATTCACGTGCTCCTCCTTTTATTTTATGACGACTGGCTGGATTCGAAATTGAGGCGTTCTCTGGAACAAAAAATTAACTACAAAAT
This sequence comes from Periplaneta americana, assembly GCA_025594305.2. NCBI lineage: Eukaryota > Metazoa > Arthropoda > Insecta > Blattodea > Blattidae > Periplaneta > Periplaneta americana. Next base: position 161,235,829 of record JAJSOF020000005.1, on the reverse strand, counting down.
CTTGAATTTGAGATACAGACAATCAAACATTTTAAATCTGGTATAAAAGCATTGCGCAGAACGATGTTCACATGTTTCTAGAGGGCAATTTGTTGGAGGAAAATAATATTATATCAGGTGGGAGATTTGTAATTACGGATTCAAGCTAGAAACGGAAAATAACGTAACATATATTACTTTGTTATTCCAGGCAATACCTCAATTACACTGTTTTAAACACATCATAATTTCAGTCAATGACGTCACCATATTAACGGAAAGAGTGATCAGATTTCTCGAATATAAAGCGCATAAACCTTTCACGTTAAAAGTAATGCTATCATTAATATCATCAAAGAATTTTTCTGATGAGAAGAAATATGCTTCATTTATTGGAAATTGTTTAACACAAACGGATTACGCTCTTTTTCATATGCTCGATTGCATATAGCGTTTTACAGTACAAATAACACCTGCTAAGTGCTGATAATTCACAAAAATTGTACAAAGTATGGTGCAATTAAGTTTCAAAGGACAGTTAACACAAACCGCACACATATTACTTCACTTCAAACAACAACCTATTTGATATAAAAGTTTACTGTTCTGAATGAAGAATCAATACCAATTTCCACTTCAATTTTCATACAAAGTCGATCATAAAATTGCTTTCAACTAAAAACTAGTAACACAGGAAATGTAAAAGCCAAACGTAGAATGACCTGAAGTTCCTGTAAATCCGCACACATTGCTATTATTTACCTAACGGGGATCACATACTGACCTGAATTTATAGTTTATTATAGTAATATAAATAATTTAACGACGCTTTCAACTGAAGAAGGTTTTTAGAGTCAAAATTCAACGTACGAAAAATTGTAGTATATTTTGCTGCATACTTGTGTCAGGGGTAAGGTTTTTCTATGTGCCATAAATATATAACAGTGGTAGAACATATATATTTCCCTCCCTGGTTCACGAGACTGTTAATTTCTTGAATTTGTCTGGGATATCATTGTGTTAAGTACTACGGATTTCATTCCTTAATTTATATTTTTTATTTGCTCGATACTTATACATAGTTTTTAAGTGGCAAATACTAAGTACAGTAAAAATGTCGTTATGGAGTTAATCCATTGTGACAGTTGTGATATTTGTACTATAATAGTCTCTCGTGGCTCCGACTTAAAGAACGTAGAACTTTACACTCTTTGTCTTTACTCTTTCGAATTCTGCACACTTCAACACCAAATTACCTTTCGTCTCGTTTCTCTTATCTTGTCTAACCACGACGTAAATACCAGATCACTTATCTGTGGCACGCTAAGTATACCTCTTCATAGAACATCTTGTTATTCATCATCTTTTACAATATCCACCTCGCGTCAATGGAATTCCTTGTCACAAAGTATTAGGGGCTGCAAGACAATAAACACCTTTAAGAACAGCTTAAAAGATAACCTTATTAGCATTTTCCAATCATACTGATTTAAACTATCACTGACTACATTGTTACTTTTTCTTTAGACATCATCCTGATTGTGCTGTATTTTAATTGTCTCGTAATAATCTCTTTCTATTACCTAATATTATTTGAAATATATTAACATTCTATGTATTTTAGTTTAATTCTGCTACACAGTTTATTTCAGTGTTTAATTAATAGTTCATAGTATTTTGTTGTTTAATTTGTAAATAACTTTTGTATACATGTAACTCTCATCTAAATCAAATTGTTGGATTCTTTGTAAGTTCATGCATATGTATATACACTTTTTGCTGGTTGAGTGGAAGAGAAGGCCTTACGGCCTTAACTCTGCCAGCTAAAATAAATCATTATTATTTTTATTATTAATCCATGGAACAAAATATTTTTATATCCAAATTTGTTCAAAAATTTATTTCCAGAAGTACTTCTAAATCTAGAATTCGCCTATACAAGACCTTGGCGAGATCTGACCTTTGTTACGGCAGTGAGGCATGGACATTGAGGAAGAAAGACGAAAGCAGAATTACGGCCAATGAAATGAAATGTATGAGATATACAGTGGGATATACGAAATGGGATCACAAACGCAATGAAGATGTAACGGAAGAATTACAACTAGAACCTGTAATTAATCACGTAAAACATTATCGGAACTGGATAATCATCTGCATCGCATGCGTTGATATAGAATCCCAAAAGTCATGCTCCACTATCGTCCAAACGGGAAGAGATCTCTCGGTCGTCCAAAAAAGCGCTGGATTGAAAATTAAACTGTGAGATCGTAACAGGCCATATGACCTAATACTTGAAGGGAAGAAGAAGACTTCCATATCTCTAAAATAGTAATACTGTAGATTCTGCAATACGTACTTTTGCTTTTTGTGACAGTTGTGACCATCTGTACTACAATCCATGAAACAAAATATTTTTATGTTCAAATTTGTTCAAAATTTATTTTGAAAATGTTTACAGAAGTAATTCCAAATCTCTAAAAGAATAATACTCTAGATTCTACAACACATACCTACTTTTCTTTTTTTGTGACAGTTGTGACCATTTCATGATGTGAAGTTCCCACAAAATTGTTTTTAAAATAATATTTCTGTGAAGTTTTGAGATAAATAATATTAACGTAGATATTTTTCAATACTCTAAATACATAGCAATGCATAAGGGTTCGTATATAGTTATGTTCTAGTTCTGTACATTGAATATGTTTTAATGTACGTGATGGTTGTGATATTGTGTGAACTTTTCAATCATACGCCATGATATTTGCATATACATAATTACATAAAGTGATAGATGTAATAATAATATTATTCTAAATGTATGAAAACTGTATTATTCATACGATGAAAGAATAATGGAATGGAGAAACATTCTCTCCGGCGCCGGGATTTGAACCCGGGTTTTCAGCTCTACGTGCTGACGCTTTATCCACTAAGCCACATCGGATTCCACCCCGGCGTCGGAAGAATCATCTCAGTTTTAAGTTCCAACTCTTAGGTTCCCTCTAGTGGCCGCCCTCTGCACTACGTCATAGATATCTATGAACCTAGGACCGAAGTCAACACATGTGCTGAGGTGCACTCGTAATGAGTGACTAGTTGGCCGGGATCCGACGGAATAAGCGCCGTCTTAAATCACGAAGTGATTTACGCATATCATATATGTGCATGGAAATATCATATGTACTTCGGTACATTGTGTGTATTATTCATGTTTTATGTGGGCTTATTCTTACTCTCTTTGTAACGACTGCGACATTGACGCCTACTAACTATCCTAGAATAAATTTGTTTAATATTACATTTAGCATAAAAACTGGTGTACCTATGACGAATAAATAATTACCTCCAATAATACAGAGTGGCTGCCTTCAATACAAAACATGGTGAGTTGAACAACCAAGAAATTATAAATTCAAGATATTTAATTTTATAAATTTCTAAATTAAATGAATCAGGAATGTAACAGAACACACACAATCAGTATTTATTTGTTACATGCCAATAACCATAAAATTAATTATTATTTGTCAAAATTCACAAAAATGACTTCAAAATATTTGTGGTTATGTTAAGTTTCCATTAGGGGAAATTCGGCTAATTTCGCAGTACGGGTAATTCCGCAATAGTGCATATATGATTTTACTGCGGCTTTACAATAGCGTGAACGTAAGAGGCTGTCAACAGGAGGCATGTCCTCTGCAGGTCTATAGAAAAAAAATCAAGGCAATGCAGTGATACATCGAAGTTGGCTATTTTTCGTGTTTTGCTACACAGCTGTGAAGAAAGTGAGCATTGTTACATATAAATTGTTCCTTTTTTATGTCAATTTCATAGTGTATTTCATAATTATTTACTCCTGCGGAATTAGCCAAGTCCTATTGCGGAATTACCCGAGTTGTTATTTTTCAACTGTGATGTATGTACAATTGAATATATTTGCATTTTAATAGGGTCTCTTTATCTCATTTGGTAATGAAAGGTTTCGTCCATGTCTACATATCTTGATAATAATTGTCAATAAATATTTTGATAAAAATATGATAGACTTATTTCTTAATATTGCGGAATTAGCCGAGTCTCCCATATATGGCCTTTTAACGAACGCCAGTATAACGAAATATTCAATATTACGATTTTTTTCTCTCTTCTGTCTTTTTCTCATAAATTTAGTGTTAATTTAACAAGGAAACAGACAACATTATATTATGTTAAAACATTTTACACAACAAATCAAGATTTCAGGTATAACTCCCTGTAAAGTTGATTTGAATAAGCTCGGCTCCGGAACAATTTTTTCCCTCGAAATTATTCAAATCAACTTTATAGGGAGTTATGCCTGAAATCTTGATTTGCATAATACACGTCACTGTTCGTTAACAGAAAACCACAATTTAAGTCACACGGAGTTAGTGTGCACTCGAAGTTGGTTGCTTGACGGTTGTCAGCCCACTTTGAGGTCTGTGGATATAGAGGGAAAAATTGGATCGGTGTCGGTTAGAGTTGCCGGGTAGCTCAGTGGTAGAGCGTTGGTACGTAAAACCAAAGGTCCCGGCTTCGATAACCGGCTCCGGAACAATTTTTCCCTCGAAATTATTCATTTTACACAACAGTCAGAAACTAAACATATTGATTGGATGCTGAAATTGATTAGAAAGAGGAAAAAGAATCATATTTTTGTTGGGTTTTACTTTGTTCATAGTTTGATTTTTCTATTATTTTATTTGTATTTCTGGCGGTGTTGAAGAGAAGGCCTAATGGCCTTAACTACACCAGAATAAATAAGTAAAAACAAATAACAAGGCATTGTACCTAATATTTATCACGCGAAAGCAATAAAGTCCATATTTCGAACTTAAAACATTTGATGAAGTATACAAAATCAATTATCTTCTTCTGTTCACATTTATTATTCGGTGCAATTTTCTCTATCCGTTTTGGAATAGTTTCTCCATAAGCAAATGTGATCGTATTTTGACGGCTCTGAGGAGAAAATAATCTTACACATTACTGGTATCTAAGCTCATCTTTATTTCATCGTCGTTGGCAACCTAAACAATGACTTTAGAAGAGCTTGAAGTAATCGTACTTCTGGTTGGAGCAAGAGGTACCGCTACTCTCTTCATGAAAGATGTGTTTAAGAGGCTTGGAATACTTACATCTATTATTCCGATTGTAACTTTAGCTGCATTGAAAGGATCAATTGCTCTCCTGAAGCATCACCTATATTCGAAATGAAACCAAGTTCATTAGCATTCTTTACTTTTTTTTTTTTTGTAACACTTGCCTCTCTAAAACTAGGTATATTTCAACCAATCAGAAAATGTATTTGCAGCTATGTACTTGGAGTTTCATTGTCAAAACAAAATTAATAGTTCACTGAACTTGTAAACATTTATATGGTTAAGTACTCTTTGTCCCTTGTGGCAGCTCACGAATAGTGAGAATATTCTAAATTCTTTACTACTACTACTACTACTACTACTACTGCTACTGCTACTGCTACTACTACTACTACTACTACTACTACATGGAAGATTCAAGGTTAAATACTGGTACTTCGCTGGCATTTTCTGCAATTATATTGTGGCAGTCGGGAGTCGATCGCGTCTCACAGAGGTCGGGGGCGCACGAGAAAACGCGGTGAAGAAGGTTGCGGCCACTCAGGTCTGGAGGGGAAAGACGTAAGAGGGGGGCGCGAGGTGACGAAGGGAGAGGCGAAAGTAAGCAGATGGTGACTGAGGGGAGAAATCCAGAGAAGTCTGGATAGGCGACATCCTCTCGGTATCTGAAGATTGTTCGAGAAATCGTACATTCTCATAGCTATGGTTTGGTTATAAATTACGACACGCGAGTGAACTTGAGCAATGTTGTTGTAGTCGCTGGATAGCAAGCCAGCCAGTCTTGTGTAGCAGTGAAGCCAGCTTCGAGACCGGAGTTCGACTTGAGTGTGTCCGCAGCTATGTGAGCGTCCGAAGTCCAGAGTTCGAGTGCAGTGGACAGCAGTTGGGGGAACTGAGTTCGAAGTTCAGTGGACTGTCTCTGAAAGTCTTGGGTTCGAGATACTGTGAACTTGAGTGACCGAGTTACAAGAACTAGCCAAGGCAAACGAACTGCGAACTCAGAACTGACAGTTCTGTTTTGTAAATAGTGCTTTATGAACATTATTTAAGATTAACAGTTCATTGTTGTTCTCAATAATTCAAGTAAATTGTCATTGTCGTCTGTGGAGTGCAATAACGAATACTGTGTTACTGTATGGAGTGGAAATCCCATACTTACTTACTTACTGGCTTTTAAGGAACCCGGAGGTTCAATGCCTCCCTCACATAAGCCCGCCATTGGTCCTTATCCTGAGGAAAATTAATCCATCCTCTATCATCATATCCCACCTCCCTCAAATTCATTTTAATATTATCTTCCCATGTACGTCTCGGCCTCCCTAAAGGTCTTTTTCCCTCCGGCCTCCCAACTAACACTCTATATGCATTTCTGGATTCGCCCATACGTGCCATTCAGAGGCTTATTTGAAGGATTCGTAACAAGCTGTTTTTTACGGTGAAGGGTTGTTAGCCCTTCGCCCAACCCCCAAGCTGGAGGACCACCCCTCATCGGCTGTCCGCGACTGCTTATTCAATACAATCACAGCTAAATAAATAAATAAATAAACAAACAAATAAGTAAATAACACAATTAAAAGTGAATACTGAGTCATATACTTCATTTACTCTGTTATTTAATCACTGTATTGAACATTCAATTATTATTAATTTTATCGTTAACATTTTATTACAATTTTGACATTGATTTAGTAACTTACAAAGTAGCCTGCAGTGTACTATAATACTGCTCCCAGGATAGTTTTATACTGAGTGAATGATTACACCATGAAAGGCCACTTTTGTTACGGGGAAACAAGCGATTCTATATTGAACCTCTTTAATAAGTCACTACAATGCTGTCATGGAGAAAGCATTTCTATTTATATCGTAATATCCCTGTTATGAAATTGATTTACATTACTATTAATTATGGAAACGTTTATACCGAAATCGGTTCACAAATCCCTGTTGTATCCCTGTATTATCCAAGTGCATACATTACCCTTTCTATGATCAATTTAATACCAATTAACTTAATACATATTTTATATTTCCCTCTATTAAATTTCCATAAATGACTACATGACCTCTGAAATTTGAATGTATTGTATAGCCACAAGGGAATGAAATTGCATTACTAAAACATATTTACAAATTCTTGCCCGTTTTACACAGGTATCGAAACATTGATAGTTATCTCGATAAATTTTCTATAAGAAAGGTGCCGATTGAAAATTTCTGAAATAAAAAGTACACCCAGAATTCATTACGTTTCAAAAGCTGAACATATTTTATTTTATGGCAAGTAGTTAACTCCAATTTACTAATCAAAGACCTCGAATTTTAATGGTTATGAAGTTCATTATCATAAAGGAATAATAGACCGTATGAATATTATAAACATAGGCAAATCGCCCATTTATTTCTTCGCTACCAAGTATATAATTATGTCTCGTGACGAGAATATTGTACGAAATGGAAATATAAAAATTGGAAATTTATCTTTTGAAGAGGTGGAGAAGTTCAAGAAGTTCAAATATCTTGGAGCAATAGTGACAAATATAAATGATACTCGGGAGGAAATTAAACACAAAATATATATGGGAAATGTCTGTTATTATTCGGTTGAGAAGCTTTTATCATCCAGTCTGCTGTCGAAAAATCTGAAAGTTAGAATTTATAAAACAGTTATATTACCGGTTGTTCTTTATGGTTGTGAAACTTGGACTCTCACTTTGAGAGAGGAACATAGGTTAAGTGTGTTTGACAATAAGTTGCTTAGGAAAATATTTGGGGCTAAGAGGGATGAAGTTACAGGAGAATGGAGAAAGTTACACAAACTCAGAACTGCACGCATTGTATTCTTCACCTAACATAATTAGGAACATTAAATCCAGACGTTTGAGATGGGCAGGGCATGTAGCACGTATGGGCGAATCCATAAATGCATATAGAGTGTTAGTTGGCAGGCCGGAGGGAAAAAGACCTTTGGGGAGGCCGAGACGTAGATGGGAATATATTAAAATGGATTTGAGGGAGGTGGAATATGATGATAGAGACTGGATTAATCTTGCTGAGGATAGGGAGCAATGGTGGGCTTATGTGAGGGCGGCAATGAACCTCCGGGTTCCTTAAACGCCAGTAAGTAAGTATGGTTTATTTCTTAGAGCATATTTCTTCTCTCCTGAAGTAAACGTTGGCCTTAATTACCTTTCTCCTGGTTGAGACAAGTTATCTAGTTGATGTTTTTCCGGGGTTTACCCTCAACACATTAAGAGCAAATGCAGGGTAACTTTCGTCGCTGGACTCTGGACTCATTTCGCTTGAATTATCACCTTAATCTCATCCATACGCTAGATAATCATAGCAGTTGATAAAGCGTATTAAAGGAAACAACTGAAAAATTTACCTCTTAGAAGGAATGGAAATTATTAAAGTCAGGTGAACGTGATGGTCAAACCATTGGCGTGTTATGTTAGCGATCAATCCAGCGTCCAGGAAAACTTGGAGAGTCAGAGAAAGAACTTCCTGAAAATGTCGGAATTAGCCAATACGTCAGAATCAACACTGTATTCATAGTTGTAACTTGTTACATTAGATTAACGTGTATTTGTTTATATAATATGATGTCTATAAATGTATTCAAAAGTAGGGCCTATAGTAATAATAAGCACTATACCATATAATGAAGTTACTTAAGAATTTTGTCTTGTCATAACTTTGACAGCTAAATAAAGCATGTTACGTTTATATTAACTGCCTCTAGTGAGGGCGTAAGGTTTCGCTTGAACATAACTTAACTTGTGGCAACAAGCGAGTTACAACACACGCTGATACATTTCTTTAAGTTTAATGATTACTTTACTTCGTTGATAATTTTATCTTCCAGATCAGTTACAATAATATTTAATCTATAGCCAAATAAATTTAAGTACATGAAAAAATAATAATAATAATGGGCCAAAAAAATGTAATTAACAAGGGCTCCAGAAACTTTTGTTTAATATCAATGCAGTCTACAATCAGTTAATATCTCGTAATGAATGACATAATAGTTATTTACGATATGATAATCAGTCGAGTATTGTAATATGAAATTACGGTAAGTATATCGTACAACGTTTTATCCACTTTGATAAAAAATATTTTTAAATAAAAATAGTTGTATTACTTTTATTAATTCTGAACATGTCTTTTGTGGAGAGTCGAATGTATTATTATTATTATTATTATTATTATTATTATTATTATTATTATTATTATTATTATTAGTTTCTTTCTGCGAGAGGCGATTTGTTTATGTTTGTTTTATTAGTTTTTTTAACACGATAGGTTGTTGTTTATAACAGAAGAACAGCAGTATCAAGAGAAATAAACTTTGTTAAAATGAGTTCAAACGAAGATTCAGGTATTGAAAATGCTGCAAATTCTGCAATTGATATTTAGCTGGCCTACCATCGAAATCCCGAGCAAGATATGAAGTGGAATATAAGAATTTGAAGATTGGCGTTTCAAGAAAAAAATAGAAAATGTGTCGGAGAAGGTAATGCTGGCATACGTTAGTGAGTATCATTACCTAACTAGTTGCGTAAGGGAAGAATCATTACCTAACTAGTTGCGTATTGAATGAGTTTACATTTTTTTATTGGTGATGTAAAGTTCATGCCACACAATCAAAGTGGATCAATATTCTTAGTGAATTTTAATAGACTACGAGATTGTTACACATGTTATGCGTAAATGATCAAGTATTGGATTTGCAACATAACTTATGAACATGTATTAATTACAATTTTAAGGTTTTCGCTCACTATTGCTCTTTTACTACGTCACGCTACTTTTGACCAATAAAACGGTACGAAAGGACGTCTTTCAACCAATCATGGCTGCTTATCGCACAATTTTATCGCGTCCCTACCATTTGTTTAATTTTATCGTGTCCCTAGCCTTTGTTTATTTTTATCACTACCCTAGCATTTGTTTCTTTGTTTGCCAACATTTCAAACTGCACTGGTCTGGACATAAAAAACAGAGAAGTACAAGCCACTCCAGTCGATGCACAGCACTTTCAAATATGACTCGCATTGGCATTCAAGAACAAGAATTAATAAAGATCACTGGTCATATATTATGAAGAGCACCATTCGGAAATCCTGAATAAGTTGAGGGATACACCATGTACATCAACGAGTTCACTTCTTTTACGCACACGTCCAATATATTACATCAACTGAACCACCACCACTAAAACATTCAAATTTGAAAATTGTACTTTCAATAATTGTTACTTTTAAAATTATTCATGTTTATTTTTTATGTCATCATCGTTAAATAAAACGTTTCTTGTTTATTTCATCATCCCAAATTAAAACTTTTCTAACACTTGTTTATATTATTTAGCTTATGTTATAGCTTCTGCTAAATGATATTATGGATAGTCACGTATCAGAGATTGTTTAATACTAAGATTTATTGAAAATCATCTGTCAAATGACAGATTATTGGGATCCGGATGATTGAAGTGGAATACAAATGTTATAATAAAAATGAAACTGAATCAACAAAGCCTTCTTCACTAGAAGGCTAACCGTCCACAGAGTTCAATGAAGATTCCATAGTTGGCACAACTGATAACAAGAAAACATAACCATAAAAGACTACTGCCATCTAGCGCAATGTTGAGATTGTACAATAATACATTTGAAGACAGTTGTATTTTCGTAAACTAATTAATATTTTATTGTATTGGAGTACTTTGTTATTTCTAATCTTTATATACTTTCTTCTAATCGTGTAATAATCAATTAAATCCCACTCGAGTTTTGATTTTCTCTAGATAAATCTTCTCGTGTTCCACTCGTAGATTTATCGATAAAATCAAAACCTCTAGTGAGATTACTGTTGATGAAATGTCTTTAAAAATGATAAAATAGTGATATTTTGAGACAAACCACAAGATTAAATTCTTCTTATATGTCAAATATTAGACTCGTACCAAATGAATTTCTTCCTTTTTTAGATTTTTTTTTCTTTAGGCATCATGTTAAATATTTTCCTACTGACATGATAACGTATAAGTATTAAATTTATCGCTATCACTTTCATAATAATAATAATAATAATAATAATAATAATAATAATAATAATAATAATAATCTTTATTATTATTATTATTGTCTTCATCATCATTATATGTTATTCATTCGTTGCTGCTATTAAATTGGAACAAACATCTGATACGATGTACTTTAATCTTAGAATTAAGTTACATGTATAACGTTTAATAGTCTAAAAATACTTTTGCTTTAATTTCTGTACGTGCTAAATTACATTTCACTGCTCCTAAATGGTATAGAGTCTCTCTGTTATATTTCAAATATACTGTTGCTATATGCTCTATAATTTAAAATCATAGCGGAACGGGTCATGCAGCAATTGCCAACTTTTCCAATGTGCGATCCTTAAAAGTTGAGAACAGTCTAATGGAATCATTAAACTCCACGTTGCAACTGGCACGAACTGCATGCGATGATAAGTTTAGTTTGGCATCCACGAGCATCACTTTGCACTACCGAGTTATAACTAAAATTCCGTTTGTCATTTCCTAAAGCTATATGCCGTTATAAAACTAGCTCAGAGTGGTGCAGTTATTGTGAATCTGTCAGAAGAGAGAGTTTAACTTCAGTATAGATAAGCTACAGTTAAAATTACAATATTCAGCCATCTATAAAGATATAGCAGGGTTGCTATTCAAAAAAAATATTTATCAAATTTTATTAATAATTGCAACGAATGTTTTATTTATTTCATACAGAATAAATCGTAAATAATGTAATTAATTTCAAGGGGTTATTCTTTGAGATATTTCAAACAAATAAGTTTAATATAATTTTGCTCGTTTTGTTTCCTTTTCGAGATAAAAATTGTTTTATATAAAATTATTTCATAGCGTGTTCTGGGAAGATCATTGGTTTCTTTACCGATATGCTCAGTGAATTTAAGAAAGCAGTGTATTATGATAATAAAGGTTTGAAAGAATTTTAGTTTTGTTCTCCAATTGTGCAGAAATTTGATTTTAACAAATGTAAATTTGCGTTCTGAAAGAAATTTTACAGTGTTATATTTATTCGGATCAAATTTCTGCACATTTAAAGGACAAAACTAAAATTCCTTCCATAAGTTATCATTATAATACACTCCGTGGTAAGAATAAACATGAGTATATAGTATATACTCTTGTTAGTAAGAATAAAAACATTTGAGTATCTACTCATTTTTGATTACATACTCATAACATGGAAGCATAGCAGAATATACTCAAGTGTCCATCTTGTACAGAATATATACTCATGCTTGATAAGAATAAAAGCTAGTACATTCTCATATTTATAAGTTCGTTCTCATGTTATTCTGAGTATGGTTTGTAGCATGCTCAATTCTGAATATTTGTTGATTTGTGTTCAGTTTAAAGTTAAATAAAAGAAAATGGCAGCATTTATGAACGATGTAGTACCTCATGGAAAGTATAGAAAAAGACGTGAACTTCAGAAGCCTTTAACGCTTCACAAAAGTGAATGTAAAAAAGGTTAAACACGTATTTGTTATTCATAAAAAACATAACCTATAAAATACGACTGGCTATCAAATTTTAAGGTTAGATTGTATTGTTAAATATAATTAACAATTACAGCTTATTTTGTAAAATTTGAATTGCAAAATGCAACTACTTGTAACTTTAAATATATATAACTCTCTCTATAATGAAAAATAGAATTGGCATAACTGGAATTCTACAAATGGATTGTAATCTCTATCCAACATCCCGTAATGACGATTTTCCAGTACTATTTTCTTGTTTCCTGTTTATTAGCGTTACTTATCTCATTCACTCTCTCTTTCATGTTTATTTATTTATTTGCTTATTTGTTTATTTAATTAATTTATTTTAATTGATTAATTAATTAGTTTATTTATTTGTTATTTATTTATTTATTTATTTATTTATTTATTTATTTATTTATTTATTTATTTATTTATTTATTTATTTATTTATTTATTTATTTATTTATTTATTTATTTATTTATTTATTTATTTATTTATTTATTTATTTATTTATTTATTTATTTATTTATTTATTTATTTATTTATTTATTTATTTATTTATTTATAATTTATTTAAAATTTAAATTTATTACATTTGCGGATAATTGAAAGTCTATTTAAAAATTTAGCATATTTGCAGTGTTTATTTCAAAGATTTATTTATTTATTTATTTATATACTTATTTATTTAAACTATCAAGAAGGCTGTAGAGATATTTATTTATTTATTTATTTATTTGTCTTTATTCTTACGAATTTGAGTATGTTATTTATTTATTTATTTATAATTTATTTATTTATTTATTTAAAAGCATAAATTGAGAATTTATTTATTTATTCTTATTTACCCTTTATTAATTGACAGAACATAAATTTGTTGGAATTTATTTATTTATTTATTTATTTATTGAAGAAAGAATGATTTGAATTTATTTAGGAAGAGAATTTATTTATTTATTTATTCACTGGCTGAGAAGATATTTGTTTACTGATTTAGGATTTATGGAACGGGAGGATAGTTTAGGCAGAAGAAGATGTTATTTATTTATTTATTTATTTATTTATTTATTTATTTATCATATTTAGGAGACAAAGAAGAAGGCAGAAAATATGAAAGATTGGAGAATGCTGGGTTTGGAGTGAAAGACCTGCCCTTGGGCAGGAAACTATAAATGAATGAATCGTATTTCATTGGGAAAGACCACATCTCCGGAACAAATGGCCTTTACCAGTGCTCTGTGCAAGTAGTCTCTACATTGTGTGAGTGAAAAACATGTGCGTAGAGTCAATAAGTTACTGATAAAAGCTGTATTGGGAGCCTGAATGATACGACAAGGAAATCTAAAGGAAGACGATATAATGTGATTCCTGGTTCTATAAGTTCCCTCATTGTTAAGCATATTGAATAATCTACAGTGCATGAAATTCATTATTCTAAAAATATAGACAGTATTTTTCTGCGTTTTTGGATGTTAATCAAATGTTAACATGTTCAAAATAATACATCCAGAGCTGGACGTGAAACACAAATTTTATTTGAAGTATTTCCAAGAGAACTGTAATTTCAAGTTTGAACGTTCCCAAAGTCACGTGTGTTCTACATGTGAGGAGCTCAGCCAAAACTTAAAAGTCCTGAATAAATGACAATGAAAAAATTACAGCAGCTGCTGAACTGATATTTCATAAACGCAGAGCAAACAAATTCTACAGAAAATTGAGGCTTATAAAGAACTGTGCCACAAAAATGAAAATATAATCAACAGAAATAAGACAGAACTGGTAGCATTCCTGGAGGGACGAGCTGGAAGTCAAATACAAATTTTATTTGAATTATTTCCAAGAGAACTGTAATTTCAAGTTTGAACGTTCCCAAAGTCACGTGTGTTCTACATGTGAGGAGCTCAGCCAGAAACTTAAAAGTCCTCACCTAAATGACAATGAAAAAATTACAGCAACTGCTGAACTGATAGTTCATAAACTCAGAGCAAACAAATTCTACAGAAAGTTGAGGCTTATAAAGAACTGTGCCACAAAAATGATAATATAATGGCGATTGCAGTAAATTTTATGCAAAATGTGCCTTCACCCCATATTCCTCTTCTATTATAGATAACTGTGTGTGTTTGCATTTTGTGTTTACAATCTGAAGACTGGTAAAGTTACCTGATGAAGTTTGCTCTTTCCTTGATTATTACACTTTTACTACGTCATACTACTTGTGACCAATAAAACGGTACGAATGTTCGTATTTCAACCAATCATGGCTGCTTATTGCACAATTTTATCGCGTCCCTAGCATTTGTTTCTTTGTTTGCCAACATTTCAAACTGCACTGGTCTAGACGTCAAAAAACAGAATTACAAACCACTCCAGTCGATGCACAGCAGTTTCAAATATGACTCGCATTGGCATTCAAGAACAAGAATTAATAAAGATCACTGGTCATACCTATGCATCTTCCTTAAAATCCTATTTACAAATAAATGAAGAGCACCATTCGGAGATCCTGAATAAGTTGAGGAATACACCATGTACATCAACGAGTTCCACTTCTTTTACGCACACGTCCAATATAACATCAACTGAACCACCAAACACTAAAACATTCAAATTTGGAAATTGTACTTTCAATAATTGTTTCTTTTAAAATTATTCATGTTTATTTTTATGTCATCATCGTTAATTAAAACTTTTCTTGTTTATTTCATCATCCCTAATTTAAACTTTTATAACACTTGTTTATATTATTTAGGTTATGTATGTTATAGCTTCTGCTATATGATATGGATGGTCACGCATCAGAGATTGTTTAATACTAAGATTTATTGAAAATCATCTGTCAAGTGACTTTGATTACAGGGATCCGGATGATTGAAGTGTAATGCAAATGTTTTAATAGAAATGAAACTGAATCAACAAAGCCTTCTTGACTAGTAACCGTCTACAGAATTCAATGAAGATTCCATAGTTGCCACAACTGATAACAAGAAAACAGCTAATCATAATACACTACTGCCATCTAGCGTAATATTGAGATGGTACAATAATACATTTGAAGACAGTTGTATTTTCGTAAGTCAATTAATTTTTTATTTTATTGGAGTACTTGTTACTTCTAATCTTTATATACTTTCTCCTAATCGTGTAATAGTCAATTAAATCCCACTCTAATTTTGATTTTCTCTAGATAAATCAAAATCTAGTGAGATTACTGTTGATAAATACTTGAGAGAAAATATCTCTATTGACGTTGATGAACTACATTTTTTTCCCCGATGGCAGTGGTGGCCAAATTAAAAACAACACTGTTGTTTGTTTCTAATTGGCCACAGTGTCATCTTGAAAATTCAGAAGTATTTCGCAGTTAGAGGGCATTCATTTTTGCCATGCAACCGTGTTTTGGGACGGCAAAAAGGCTAATACGAAAGGATAGGATCTGCACATCTCATGACATTAATGATCTTATTGCCAAAGACAGAAAACTTTCACTGTCGGTGCTGTTAAAGTGAAGACTGAAAACATTATTGATTATTATAAGAGTTGGTGGCCGAAATACTAGAAGAAACAATAGGGCTACTGTCTAAGATTTCTAGCGAAAATTTCTAAACATCCAAAACTACCATTCTAGGTTTCCCAGTATATAATGTTCGAGTATAGGACAGGGAAACCAAGGCTTTTGAAAACATACAACTGGATTGATAGGCTGATGAGAGTGGATTTGACTAATTAGGCCCTCCGGACTTCACCGAAATTTACCGCAAGGGTTAAATATGAGTTCTATCAGGGTTTTTGACTCGATCAAAGACAGAGAAATCTAATTAGCATTTGCCCCTCTATTATTATTATTATTATTATTATTATTATTATTATTATTATTATTATTATTATTATTATTATTATTATTATTCAATAAAAGTATATCATAGTAGGAGTAAAACGTGTAGATAACATCAAAGCAAAAACCATAATTATTGGCACAATTGGGAATGTACCATATTCGCCAAAGAATTATCTGATATAAAACCCCGGGATACACAGTATCACAGCATTTTAAAGTCAGCTCTACTGGCAGATATACAACTACAAAAAAGTTTAATGTAAAGTTGAAATGAAATTTTACTAGTTAGTATTATTGTCTGTAGATACTTTTTTAAAAAGTTATTAAATAGATATTTACGTAATTATGTCTTGCAAACTTTATTTCGTGATATTCTCGAGGTTTATGCAAACAATAAGTTACAGTCTGTGATAAGAGTAATTTTATATTAACAATAATAAACTGTAATTAGACTAGAAAATTGTGCAAATTTTAGAACTATATAATCAGGATCACTCACATATCATAAGATTTATCCATAGTTTCTATCTTGGTACTTTTGACTTGCACAAGTTATGACGTCAGCTCGACTCTGCACTTCTAACTAGACCAGTACCAAGTCGACATCGTACTAACTCTCATGTCCTAATTGAGGTTCGAATTCACGATCCGGTTATAGTCAACCTTTAAACCAGGTTTCTTAGTCATTTCGTAAATCGCAGCATTGAAATCAGTGCTCTGAGAATTCTGAAGCCCAGATTTTCTCCAGACTGCTGGAAAATTCTCATTCAGGCCAAAAAAACTCTCTCTCTCTTACCAAAATTAAATATTCAAAACTAGTTGTAATAACAGAATAAAGTCAATTTAGTAGTTATGGCGAGTGAGATAGGTAGTGCTTATTGCTAAGAGAAATAATAATAATAAATTATTTATTTATTTATTTATTTATTTATTTAATAATTTAATATTAATAATAATAATAATAATACAAAATAGAACAAAACAACAAATATGATGAGAATGAAATAAAAATGGCAATAATGAAAATAATAATAATAATAGTCTACATTTAATTCAAAATCAAAATAAATACAAATAATATTAAAATATTGTTTATGAATTAAAAAATATTTAAAATGCATTACAAATGAATTAATGAAATCATATAAATGAAGACAGGAATCATATAAGTAATATTGTAAAGTTATGCAAAAAACAATGCACCTAATGGCATAAATAATAAAACTGACATAAAAGATTTATTTACATAAAATGCCTTGCAAATAAAAACAGGCGTACCGGAGACAACACACAGCAATCGCCCCAGGAATAAACGTCCATTTTCACAATAATATCCAATTTTACAAAAATAAATAATCAAGATCCTGGCAATTGAAATATTTGCGATTAACATAGTTATAATCGGAATTTGGTAAAAATCTTTTAAATATTAAATAAATTTATTTTGAATATCAGTGGAATAATGGAGTTCCATAATGTTTTCTTTTCAATGTATAGTATAAAATTAATAAACACATAGGAATAAAAAAAGAATAAGTTTAGATCTGATTAGACCAGAATGAATGGGTAAAATCTACATCATGAAAATATAATTTTGAATCAAGTAAGACACCAAGATCTCTAATACAATCTTTCTTAGTAATTACATTCTAAGAGAATAATTAAATTTTTGAAGTAGTTTTTGAGCGAAATAACAAAAGTTTTGATGATTTTCAATCAACAGACCATTGTAAAATTGAATTAATGTCATTTTGAAGAATTTGACAATCAGACTATTAATTTTACGAAAGATTTTGAGGCAAATAAAAGACCAGAACATATTCTCGACTTTATCATTTATAAAAATAAAAATAGGAGATAATAATAATAATAATAATAATAATAATAATAATAATAATAATAATAATAATAATATGGTATTTAATTCTCTGTACTTTAAAATATTGTTATGAAGTAAGAAAATATTTATAATCTTTTGCCAATAGGATATGTGTTTAGAAAACAATGCACCTAATAAAAAAGTAGATTTATTTACATAATGCTGTAGGCGTACTCACCAACACACAAAGTAAACGTCCATTTCTATAATATCCAATGACTGCAGGGGGATTACCGGGCAGACCCTCTGGAACTTTTTTAAATATTATATATTTAGTTTTGATTTTCCAAATCCTCTTCTCTTCTCTAATATTTTCAGAATAACAAAATCTACATCTACATAAGGCATAGTCCTCTACCCTTACTTCAATATAATCCCTTGGTGCTTTGGCGCGTTCCAATGATGACAACTGTCTTTATTATAGAGAGACTTACGGCCCAGTACCGACTTTGTAATAAAATGAAGCCGACACAATATGAAATTTGACTTTTGTGAAACATATTGAAAAGGTTTTGACATCAGTGCAGATGTTAAATATTTAATTTTAAAATAATTTTAAATATATATCTGTTCGTTAAGTTACGACTTTATGAAAATTTGAATATTTTATTTAATAATAATAATAATAATAATAATAATAACACAGACAATTTAAAATACCGATAATGTAGATGTAAACGATTTTAATAATGACCCTCCCTTGAGAAAATTCTACGTGCGCCACTCATAATATCCAACCATAGCAGTGACTTTCAAATACCAGCAGGGCCTATTTTATTTTCATTTCTGCCGAACTGATATATTCAATAATTAATTTAAACTGGTTCTATTTCTTACAAATAAAGTATTTAAATAACTGGAAGTTTTCGATTCTAAAATGGAATTAAAGAAAACAGCTTAGGTTGTGATATGAAACCAAGTAGCAGACATGAACAAGACGATCTTGACACGCGCCTCATAGATGTCTCAATAATAAAATAATAATAATAATAATAATAATAATAATAATAATAATAATAATAATAATAATAATAATAATACTGGGTGTTCAGTTCAAAGTGTGTCATGGCTCGCTGTATGCCGTCATATGGCTAGCCGATGAGCCTAGAGAATTCAATCTTCCTACACTTCCGCAGAGGTGTATAACCTATGAGGCAGAGAAGTTGCCTAGCAAGTACGGCGTTCATTCTGAAGAGTACGTACCGATACGTACGGTAACGCCGGTAGTGGCAGGAATGTGAACTGTTTGGAACTACGTACTGTCGGGATATGGGGAGAGGGTTAAGACGATTACTTACGTATTTGTTGACATTAACTTCGACGGTCAGCATGGACACGGAGCATTTGATTTGTGTTGTGGAATGTTACCGTACGCAACCGATGATAACAAATACCCTGCGTACGACTTGCCGGCGCAAAACACAGTTCGAAAGAGGTTATGGTAGCACACAGACCGTACAGACCGCCATCTGTTGCTACGACATTCAAGTTATAGCGTACAAGTTCTCAAGGTCAGTTTGAAGAGCGCCTTAAATAATAGGCAACTTCTCTAACATATAAGCTGAAACTCGTTTCAAATCGGTGACCCAACAACAGTGACGTCATGACACACTTTGAAATGAACACCCAGTAGTAATGCATAACCACTCTATGTAGATGTTATAATGCACACTCGTTGTTAAGCGGATAATAATTTCAGAAAGAAAGCGGATAAAAATATGGACAAGATTTATAAAAAATAAGCCTAGAAAAGATAAATTTATACTACGTGTATATTCAAAGTGATATACTGCAAATAATAATAAAAAGCATACAAGACTTTTAAAAATCCCGAATTCATCCAATTTTTGTAAGAAAATTACCGCCATCCCGCCAAATATATGAAATTCCTATTTTGCGGTATTTTTCCCGCCATCTGACAGCCCAGATTCCAATATAAACACGATCAAAATATTTAAAATGACTGTAATTACATTGTGGACAAGGAAAAGTATTACTATATTGTATTATGTTGCATTAAATTATTATTGTATCAAGATTAACATTTGATATTAAGATTTATGTTCTATAGATTTTGGCTCTTTATGTTTCCTTTATATCTTTATATTTATTTTATATTCATATCATTAGATTTGTTTTTGTCTCCATCTGTTGTCCGTTTGAGGCACAATATTACACATTAATTGAAGTTCGATTATTTAAAAAATCTAACAACTTAAAAATTTTTACTAAAATATATCGTTGTAAATTTCTTTTTATAAAATTGTTAATAGTGTTGTATATGTGTAGACCTACATTGTAATTGGATTTATCTGCATATGGCTACAGATATAAATAAATAATAATATATTAGACGCGACATAGGGACAAGATCGACCAACTGGTCTCACGTCCACATGTCTCACCAGAGATGAACGATCATCCAACCAGTAAGGGGATACTGTGTGGTTACCACGATAATCTCCTCAGCACTTACGATTATAGCTGGTTTCCGAAACCGGTTTTCGCTACCTACGTAATGTAGCTCCCTAAATTCATAACGATGCTTGGTAGACACCAATTCTATTCACTGGACGAAATGACATGAGTGTATTCCTTCCCCATGAGGACTCGAACCAGTGCTCATTCCTCAACGAGAGTCAAGGCATGAAGCGTTAGACCAAGACGCGGGATATACACATACATAATATATTGACACAAGTTTCAGTTCTTCATAAATTCTGTTCATAAAAGCACCGTGGAATTTCTCTATTAGTGTTCCATCCGTTTTGTTGTATAGGTCACTCTTGCTGTAACATTAATTCCTGTTGAACTGGACGGGATAAAAATGAGTTGAACTCTGTAGGGTAGGCAATCATTTCTCACCAGTAGACATTTTCCACGCTTTATTCGAAAATAACAACTACTCATTTTGTAACCGTAATATTCTTCAGCAGCAGCAGAGCTCTGCCGGGTTGCCTTGGTATCTGGACAGCTTATCAGATGGAACTTTTAATAGTAGCCTTAGGAAAGTATGCAGGCGTGCATGGTGGGTCTTCCTGTAACAACCTTCATGACTTCGGCAAATATGCTTAGGGTCACTGAGAACGTATTTAAAATGCACTCGATAAACGACTTATTTCGCAACCTTTCCAACATTTTGTACGTTTTATGAAGTAACAGACTTAATTTCAAATAGAGCTACTCTAAACAATATGTTACCGTGAAGTTAATATTATTAAGCTATTTGTTATTAACGGAGAACAATTGCTCCGTCACCGAGGATCGAACCCGGGTCTCCCAGTTTTACGCACTGGGCGCTCTAACCACTGAGCTACACCGAAGTTCAACCCATTGCACCGGATCAAATCCTTTTGCTTTGGTTCTTTTCCCTTAATGGTCTTACTTCGTGTTTTTTTAACCAAGTTTTATAGTTTTAATTTCCACATCATATAAACTTTATAACTCTTTACCCATGAATATAAGAAATAAGTCATATTTTACTTTCAGAAGGTTAGTGAGAAAGGCACTGATAGCAAATCCACTCTATAGTGTCAAAAGGTGCTATGCACAGACATTTCGCTAGCCCGCGCTACGAGTGTGCTAAACTAGCCCCGGCTATCGACTGGTTACTTGCACAGGATTCATATCATATCATATCATATCATATCATATCATATCATATCATATCATATCATATCATATCACATCATATCGCTAACACTGGTTTATGAATACGAAAAACGTTAGTTCGCTGATCATCCACCGGAAGCCCGCGCTAAGAATGTCTATGAATATGGCCCAAAGAGTTTAGTAATATTAAGTTTTTAGATACTATTGTTTTAATTTCATGTAAATGGCATCTTAATCATTTAATGGGAATACAATGAGATGTAATGTCATAGTTTCAAAACCTAGATTAATTTTATTCCAAAATGAAAAAAATTATTATTATAAATTTTGCTTTTATTTTTACATTTTAATCTGATTTTATATAATTTCTTTTGACACTTTTAATCTGTTTTTGTAATTGTCTGACAATTATATATTTATTTTGATTTTATTTCAGTTTCTAATGTAGGCCATGTATTACATATTTGTATTTTGACGTTGCCTATGGGCTGTATATTTGCTGAATGACATTAATCTGTCTGTCTGTCTGCCTGTCTACAGTCTAAGTAGGCTATGATTCACATGGTGATGATGAAATGTTTCATAGAATAATTTACAAATAATTTTTAATTTAATTTCTACCACTACAGGTTGCCATCGACAAAGAGTACCATGATACAATAACTAGAGTAAATGCCTTGAGGCTTAGTGATACATTGTTGTTAGAGTGAAAAATAACAATTTGAATTGTATTGAAACACATGATATTAAACGAAGTAACGTCAAGGAGATGCGAATTAGTCCTGGTCCATATGTATGATGCCTGAAAATAGCTATTGAGCCTTTGAGTGCTGCAATTGTTAGATCTCTTAAAATACTTTTATGCAGGCCAAAAGATTTACAGAAGTCGACTAGGAATCGGGGTATGGTCCCACGGGCTCCTATCATTAGTCCCGTAATGACGATGGATTCCAGATGGTATTTGTCCTTATAAAAACTGATGGAAGGTGCATATATATTCCTTTTTTCCTCGTGTACTTCTTCTGGCTGGTGTTCGTGCGATTTCGACTCTCACAGTAGGGTCTATGATGTAACCTTCAAGAGAGGGAGGTTTAAATGCAATGATGTCAATTCTTCGATTACTGCCCTCACTGGATATGCCGTGTACTTCTTCATATACTGAATAACCTTTGTTCCTTAAGGCAGTTGCTATTATAGATCTTACTGTATGATGCCGCGTATTTCGTAGAAGTTCACCGTGTGGACATACTAATAATGTATTACGTTTACAACACTATATCCTTATTAAATTATTACACCTCCAAACCACTAATTTCATTAATGTTCCTAACATGACACTCAACAACGAAATATTTTGACAGATTTTCAAGAGTACAGCCTCCTCATATAAATCCTCAAGAAGTGGTCCAATGCGAGAGTGGATTGCTAATCGTATATTATTTCAGTTCGCTCAATTAAAGGCATCGTGCCCGATAAAAATCTTTTCAATTGAACAAAAAGAATTTTGTGCGAGATCGTGCGTATTTGCTTGTTTTCCGCACAGAACCAATACGCGGTAAGTGTGAAATACCACATTCAGTATTCCCAACCTAACACACATAACAATTTCCCTCTTCTTACCGCTTAAGCGCGACGTTCATTTTACTGCTTTAGGCTTTTAACATATTATTTTTAGAGACGTTTAACATAGTAATAATTATAAATTGGAAACTTACCACTGCAATTTCACCTAAATTGCAATGTTAATTATTGTTTTTAAATATTTTCAAAAATTAATTAAAGTCTACTACCCCACGAAACTTATTGCATTCCTGATACAAGTAACATTAAGGAAGCCGTGAAAAAATCAACAAGATTCCAGATGCCGATGTTATTACTGCAATATGTTATATAAATAATATTGTTAAAATATTAAAATGAAAAATAAATCATTACATAACCTTACCGTTTGTTTTAAGTTCGCATTTATAGACTGGGGGATAAAAAAGACAGACGTATATCAAGGCCTGCTGGAGTATAGTAAACTCAGAAAACATTTTATAGCAACAATGTCGAAGAAAGATATTTTGGTGTTCCGAAGTTGCCGTCATTAAACAGAAACAACATGGAGATTTCATTGCAACTAATTAGAAATTCGTCTTTCTGGTATGTAATAAACGATCTTCGCACAAAATAATGTACGATACACGAGCGGTATGTTTATTTTCATGTTCTCGGAAATTAAAAAAGCTCAACTACGTTTCGCTTTTTCAATCTTTTCCTCGACCATGAAAACGTCAACATACCGCTCTTGTAACGCATATTACTATCACTGTACGAATAACAACGTTGAAATTTGTATCACTAGTTCACTACTAATCGATGAACGGATCAAACTTCCCACGCCTTAAGGTGGAGAGAACACTGGCTGGCTATTTTTTGCCCATGTCATGATCACGTGATTGTGCCGCCATGTCTGTGACATGTGCCTTTTCTTTGAAAGTTTGTCGATGTTTTTATAGACTATCATCCTCTATATACATTGTCGTACATTGCAGAATCTTTCTTTCATAGAACGCCGTCTTGAATAAGGTATTTACGCTGTAATGAATTGTTCCAGTGAGTTCTACAGTTAGTTGAAAATAAATAAAATGAAGAAATATATGTTAAATACAACTAATTGGGTATTTTTAGGTTATGAAAAGCAAAACAGGTAATTTATTCTCGTAACTTACGGATTACGTCTCTGTAGGTCCTATGTTGATCGTTGGTACATAAAACAAAAAACAAAGAGATATTTCGTCAGTAACGAGGCAATAACATAATAAGTTCGAACCTAAGAATTCATAGCAATGGAAAGAACGGAATAACGAAGTACAGTACTTCAAACATACTGTAACTGCTTCGTTTATTTTCATTGCTCAGTTTGTTTGGCCCTTAAATTAATTTGAACTATGTTACTTACTTGATAATAACCGTATATATAATTATTTTAACACTATGATATATAAATGCAATATAGAGCACTGGCGAAGCTTTTAACAGGCTTTTGAGGCTTAGCCTGCCAAAAAATTTGAGTTGTTGTTTCTTGGAACAGTAGGTCTACAGGTGAATAGTAATTAAACCGACAAACTCCGAGAGATTGTATGAGACACCAAAACAAACGGTTTTCTGTAATATCATACTTTCTTCAAAGGCTTTATTAAACGGCAGAGGGCGTATGCGTTTTAAGTTCATGACTACTCTACAAATTCACATCGTGTGCGTGACTACTTGAACAATTTTCAGGGAAGTGGATTGGCAGAGGTGGTTCTGTATCTTGGCCTCCCCGATCTTCTCTTCTTTTTTTTGTGGAGACAGATGCGTAATCTTGTTTACGCAACCCCAGTTAAATCAGAAGATGATCTGCTGGCCCGGATATTTGCTGCAGCAGGGGAAATAAATGATAATCCTGAAGTCTTTCACCGCGTTAGACAATCCATGTTCCTCCGATGTAGACTTTGTGTACAGGTAAATGGAGATATTTGCTATGATTTTGATGTGTAAAAGTTTTATAAAGACTCAAGTAATAAAGCATGGCAATGGTTTGTCTTAGGTCTACATTACGATCTGGTGTCCTCGCGAAATAGTGCCTCATATCACAATATGACATGAAACAAAACTGTTTGTTTTGCTGTCCCATACAACCTACCGGAGTTGGTTGGTTTAATTACTTTTTATCCTGTATAAGTTTGTAATAACTATATATAGTAACACTTGATTGCACTCCAATCCTTCCATATATTAAGTTCACTGTTGACAGTCATTCCAGTATGGAGAGAGCAGTGCGAGCTGCGAGGCTTGTGGTACAGGGACATCATTTTATTTTTACTAACATTTTTAATATTAACCTGTCTATACCTTTAGAGAACGGAAACGCTACTTGCTCCTCCAAGACTGGAGTTCGATGACTTCTGTAAAACACAAATCACTCTACTAATAATTAGGATGGAAGAAAAGTAGTTCATCCATTTACGCAAACTAGGAAATATCGCGATTTTGAGTTTGATAATTTTCATTAGGTTTTTCTTTAATCAAAGTACAGTACTGTATTAAGAATAAGTGATTTTACTCACGAAGTGAGTTATCCATGCGAACGTATTCATTATGCGGTGTATATTATACTGTCTACAAATTAGCGTACAATATAGAGAAAGACATTTAAATTGAAAAATAATCATAATATGAATATTTAAATACAATTTTGAAAATGGTACCGTTCATTTCGATACAGGACAGGAGTTCTTTTGTGCATATTATCGCACTATAAACTATTACATCTAATTCCAATTGCCAGTTTCGTCCTTCGTACTAGTAACTCATGTTGAAATAATTCTGTACCTACTCTACGTACTGTGAATTCAATCTTCACTTCTGTCCGTCCAAGTGGTTATGCCGCAGGATTGTAGAAAGGGAGGAAATCACATGACAGTTAATTACTTAACGAGGCCCTTTTATTTAAGTTAAATTAAACAGCTGTATAATATTACGTAAACTTCCAATTCTTAAGAGAAATTAATGTTTTCAGAAAAGAGCTAAGACAGCCCAGCTATTACAGAGGGGCGAGCAGAAGCAGGTGGGGGAAATCGGGATGCGACGTAGGCAAACGGATAGTACCTGTGCGAAAATATGATTCAATATTGAAAGCTCTTTCGTCACTGGAAAACGCGAACATATTTCTGGAACGTACTATATCCAGTAACTCAGTACTGCTTACTATCTGCGGTCTTGGTCTGAATGTGTGGAGTTGGAATCCTTAGTAGAAGGGGTGGGAGTCCGGGGAAGTACATTCAAAAACTCAGGTACAATAAAAATTGAAGTAAAAATAAAATGATGTCCCTGTATAAGCCTCTAAAGGCAGAGCTACGACCTTGACTCGCAAGCTTGAAGGGGGGTCCGGGGAGAGGGTATGGGATCGCTACATCTCCGTAAGGGACGAGGCTAGCTTTCCGTCACAATATTACGTCACAATAATTAGTGCTCCCTCAAAGCGCTGCGTTGTTGAGTTTAGCCTAGTCAAAAGTGCATGCGTGTGCGTGTGTGTGTTACATATTAATTTTGTGTGAAATGGCTCAGACTGAGAGAACATTAAAGTCATTATTATTTATAGAATCAAAAGAGAAAAGTTGGACATATGAAACAAAATGTGCTTTAAAAGATAGGAGATCGACAACACATTTACATGTTAAAATAGCGGGTGCAGAAAGACAAAACAAAATTTTCAGTATTCATGGTATAAGACAGGATTCATCATCTCAGTGCATATGGTGCAGGCACAGTTTGCTCGCTAGCCCAGTTCTGTCCCTTAGACATCAACTGTGCAGCAGGAGTTGGGGTGGGGGGAAGGAATCAGGTGATGGCAGTGGTGTCTGTTCACTTGTTCAACCCTTTTAATCAGTCTCTAATAATTATAATAAAAATAAACATGGAAGAAGCATCTACTTAATTTATTTTAAGAGAACTGTGTAATAAGTAAATTACTTTTCAGTTTAAGACAAGAAACAAGTTGTATTTTTCCGTTATGTGTTGTAACGATTTGGAAAGTAAATAGTTTTTTTTTTTTCATATTAAAGTAAATGGGAACATACAGACCTATAATGCATTTTCACTGTTACGAAATATTACACAAATCAAATTCATTACTAATATTTAAATCATGTCATCCTATTCCTTTATTCAAGTGTCGTCAATAAAATAAATTATCCATCTTGTAACCGACACTATATACAACAAAACCATTATGTATAACAAGTGAAACATATTATCTTTTCTGTTACAAGACTGAAGTAAATTATTTTATTACAACGTAAATAACAAATTATAAAAATTGTTTTCGCAGTTCATTATCATTTCGTTTCCCTGGATTTTTAAATCACTTTTTAGTTTAAGACAACAAGCAAGTTGCACTTTTTCGTTACGTATTGCAGCGGTTTCCAACGCAAATAGCATTTTTTCATATTAAAGTAATTGAGAACTTACAGACCTATAATGCATATTCACTATTACAAAATATTAAACAAATCGAATCCATGACTAATATTTAAATCATGTCATCCCATTCCTTTGTTCAAGTGTCGTCAATAAAATAAAATTAATTATCCATTTTTTTACCTGACACTATATAACACAAAGCCAATTATTTGTTATTATGTATAACATATGAAACATATTGTCGTGTCTGTTACAAGACTGAAGTAGGCCTAAATTATTTTATTACAATGTAAATAACAAATGATAAAAATTATTTTCGCCGATCATTAGCATTGGTTTTCATGGATTTTTTAATTCGTTTTTCACTCACTAACTGGTCAATATTAGGTGTCAATGCTCGTGTAGAACACAATCGAAGAAGACTTTTAAATTATGGTCAGAAAGTTGACTTCTGTGATGGGATGCGTTGGCTTGGCTCGAAACACTGCACACTACTATCTCCTCAGCCAGCGTCTCGGCGCTCGGAACTAATATGCAGGCCAGTTGACGATGGCTGGTATAAGATATAGCCTTGGTTAACAGGGTGCTCTGAGACAAATAAGTTATATTATGTCACCTGTATTCTGACTGGGCGTGAAAATGAGTGGTCATCATCTTGTGGGGTTTATGTCACAAAAAATTCTGATACAAAAGGCGATAAACATTTTCTCTATAAAAAGATATAAGGTAAGCAGATTTTTTTCAACCTACCCCGTATTTACACTTTAGCTTCGCCACTGATATAGATTACATTACAGCCGTGGTGAAAATGCGACTCACGAGCACATTGTGGCTCGC
Organism: Periplaneta americana; assembly: GCA_025594305.2. Taxonomy (NCBI): domain Eukaryota; kingdom Metazoa; phylum Arthropoda; class Insecta; order Blattodea; family Blattidae; genus Periplaneta; species Periplaneta americana. Next base: position 161,207,030 of record JAJSOF020000005.1, on the reverse strand, counting down.
AGTGCATTTCCCTTGCTTCCTACCTACAACCCCCACCCTCTCACTCACTGGAGTCAAACTCCGTTCCATTTGTATTTGTCTCTGACCTGGGAGTGGCGTATCGTCGCAATGTCTCTCTCGAAACCATGTACCTCTACAAAAACGAAAGTTTCAAGTAGGATGAGAGGACGCATTTTTTTCCTGACAATATGATGAGAATATTAAATGTATGGTTTGTTCGCAAGTAGGCCTATTACTAGGAAAACGGTTGTATAACATAAAACGGCATTATAAGTTATTGCATGTTACTGATGAAACATTAAAAGTTGTGTTATTATTATTATTATTATTATTATTATTATTATTATTATTATCAACATCATCTCTGTACGTCGATTCTTTTTCACCAGATGTACGAATAATGCGGTTAGATCTTCAATTTAGACTCACATATTTACAATGTGATGTTAAATGAAAGCTAGCTGTAAAGACTTGACAAATGTTGAACTTTTCAAATCTTTGGAAAAAATAAATATTTGAAGCTTCGTTCTTTCGCTTGTTCTGTTGAAGCCATCTTCGCTACAACTTACGTTTGTGAAAAATTATTTTCAACAATGAAAATAGTAAAATCAAATTCAGATCACGACTGACAGACAAATACCTTCGTGATCAACTACGACTGGCAGTAAGCGACATAATTCCTGATTTTGAAACTCTGCCGCAGAGACATTCTGAAGACAGTTAATTTTAGGTTGTGATAATGTGTCCTATGTTTTCCTGTTCATTTCTTTCTTCGTTACACGTCCTAAACATTAATTTGTAGCCTTGTACTGTATATAATTATATTTAAGTGCTTGACGTAAGGAAATTAAAATCCGTTAATAAGTCAGACAGTTACTTCACTTCCCCTTCGGGTGTCCGCCTCCCTCCATAGGTGCTCTGCACGTTGCAGCTTACACAGTGGCTCGGCGCACGATAGCATTTTCGCCACGGCTGGAGTACAACATACGAAAGACAACTCATGTACTAAGCAGTGTAAAGTTGAAGGAAAAAAGTGTACTCGAGAGGGTCGTTAGCAAGTAAGATTACATCAAAACTCTGCTGGAGAAGTTGTGATACTATCATTGTCTTTGATGGCGATGTCTTTATTTCATACGAAGACTTCAAGATTCGGTCTCGTCTTTGCTCCCCTTCTATAAGACGAACTAGTAATATCAAAACTAAAAAAAGAAAGAAACAGAATATACGCAACGCCAGAAGGCGTTAAGATTCTGAAATTACTGCTTTTAATTAATACTGCAGTGTTGAAAGTCAATGGTTAGCCCGAAATATAAGTACTTTATTACACAGGAAAAGCTTATAAGAAGTAGGGAGGAAGGAACTGGCCCGAGAGAAGGGCGGGAGGTGCAGGATAGATAGGCAAAGGCCTCCTCCCCTGCCGCCGCCCGCGGGCGAAGGGCTATCATCACACAAGTTTTGGGGAAAGTCAAATTGCTATGGTGTAGAGTCTAGACTTCTATCTGCCGTATACTTCCTTCTCTACCCACCTTACCCCATCCCCCGCCCTCGTGTAGGAAGCACAGTTCCCACATAGCCGTTAAAATAACCCGGGGTTCCTACCCTGAACGCTATAAAGTTGCGCGGGTCCTCGAATCTTATCTCCCGATGCGCAGGCAGTGTGGCAAGGGAACACCGCTCGCCGCGCCGCCTGGTGGGAACGGCTCGCGAGCGAGGGGACTGTAGAACGAATTTACATTTTACAAGCCACGCCTTTGCACACTGGAAGCTACACTAGGTCAGCTATAGGATATCTGCGTAATATTATGCAGCAGGGATAGACGAGTTTTCTGATCACACTTTGTGATCCATTTTCTAAACCAACAACGTTTAGAAAAGACAAGAGAAGGGGAGAAGCTGAAGCCAACCAATACGTAAAGTCGTGATGTTGTTTTTTATGCCTCTTGTGTGTGTGTCGGATGTTTAAGGGGGACGCAAATAGGGAAGGAGATAGCCGGATCCCATTTGGGAAGCCTTGAGAGGGACCTTATTTTACAACAAAGAAGTGTTAAAATATTCGTTTTCAGCATGTGAACCGTGACCATATTCCAACTTCAACAAATTTTGGAGTGGGTTATAAAAATATTGATACAACTATATGAAAGGATTTTTATAATATAGCCGCGTCTGGGCTCAAGCTTTAGCGTGCTGGTCTTCCATCCAGGCGATCTGGATTCGATCCCCGGGAAAGGTCGTGATGAAATTTGTGGTGAACAAAAATTTGCCGAGGATTTTTCTCGTGGTACTTCTGTTTCCTTCTATCATTACACCAAAATTATCGATGTAAAGGCCCATTCACAATGAAAACTAAACATAACCGTAACATAAACACAGAAGTTTGCGCCCAGGCTACCAAATGGGATCATTCACAATGATTCACATAAGCATTGACATAAACATTACCGTAAGACGTTAACATGAAATTCTGCAAACTCCAAACTTTCATGCTTATGCTTACGTGATTTGCAAACAGAACACAATCATGGAGCGCTGAAGTATACGACAGAATATGAGGAAATGGCGTCGTTGTTATGTTTCCATGGTTACCAAGTATGTTTGCTGTTACGTTTATGTTCCCATCGTGAATGATGGTATGATTTATTGATTTTACCGTAACGTTTATATTCTTAAGTTAACGCTTACGTTATGTTTAATATTCATTGTGAATGAGCCATAAGAGTGAATATCAACGTGGAAGGAAAGGAAATTGTAAGTTTTCCGAAGACCGTTCCATAAAGATCAGGGTTTTTTGACAAGCTGTAAGTTTTCACACAAATTTAAAGGAACTCATAATGAGAATGAGTGGACATATCATTATATATTTTGCAACATTCAACTGTAAATAGGCTACTAAAATGTTGCAGCCATAATTTTATGTAATATTTATAGATTTACAGTGGATAATTAATTATATTTACGGTGTGGTTCAGACATTTTCACTTACTCAATGTAAAATACCTAGGTACCACATATATAAAAAATATATTAAATTGGCATAGTGCACACATCTGAGAAATAAATTATGTTACAAATCTTTAATTTTGTCTAGATTTTAAGAACTCATATAGGCTAAAACTGCTCCATTATCATGACATTTATGTAAGAATTTCAATAATTTTTACAGGAATTCAGAATTTTAATTGGAGAGGTTATAAATAGTATTATTGAAAGATAGACGAGTTTTCTGATCACACTTTGTGATCCATTTTCTAAACCAACAACGTTTAGAAAAGACAAGAGAAGGGGAGAAGCTGAAGCTAACCAATACGTAAAGTCGTGATGTTGTTTTTTTATGCCTCTTGTGTGTGTCGGATGTTTAAGGGGGACGCAAATAGGGAAGGAGATAGCCGTATCCTATTTGGGAAGCCTTGAGAGGGACTTGCGTTTACAAGAAAGAAGTGTTAAGAATATTCGTTTTCAACATGTGAGCCGTGACCATATTCCGATTTTAACAATTTTGGGGTGGGTTATAAAATATTGATACACTGTATCAGTGGTGGGCAAAATGAACGCAACCCACAAGACAAGATTTAAATGGCAACTACATACTGTGGGAGGGGTTGCACTCTACAGTGCAGTGACGGATTTACAGACAGTTGCGCCACTACACTCCTACCTACCATATGTAATTAGAAGAGTTCTTTTACGTGATATTTAATTAATCATTTTTCAAAGCAATTTCTTCGAAATTGGTATTTATATCTATGCATGCTATTTTCAGTTGCGCAAGGAGATGAGCATTGCTTAAGCGGGATTGTGGCTTGACTTTATAAATTTCATTTTATAAAACAGCTGTTCGCACTGGTAGGTTGATGAATATATACTGTCATTTCCCATAATTATGGTCCTGGAACACAACTATGGTCCACGATACAACAATTCAAAGATCATTGTAGAAGTAACTTAGACCGTTCGTAGATACCTGCAGTGACTTGAATTCAAACTACAGTACAGCAAAAAATATAAACGAGGTACTACGTTATGGAGTACAAAATTTGATTAGTTGTATCGTGGACAATAGTTATGTTCCAGGACCATAGTTATGGGAAATGACGGTACTCATTATTTTTTAAGCAAACTGTCTAAGCAGTGGATATGTAACTTAGTACTAGACATCTTTTTAAAAAAATTAGCCCCCAGTAGACCTTCACATTCTGCTTTTAAGAAGCCATCATTCTACAAATCCAGTACCTCTAACAGCAATTCTGGAATAACATTTTCAATTTAAACATGAAAAGGAGTGGCAAAAATATTTAAATCTTTCTCCATCCTTTGAAAATCACTGAATCTGTGTTCTTTGCGCTCGTATAAGAGGTGATCTATTTTAAGAATGTACGTATTTAAGTTCGCGTCCTGAATATTTGTTACTGATCCTAAACTTTAGAAATGAAAGAACCGCCTTCCTTGTAAGTGTGATATCCTCTCGATTCATATGATTCTGCGAAAGATATTGTATCACTAATGAAGCTCCGAAGTACAGCAGTCCAGTATAATCCGCCACATACATGCACAGTATTTTCATGGAGTGGGGGAAGGGGAAGGTAGGGGGTAAGTTTGATGCTTCGCTGAGGTCTGACATCGCCGCAGGAATGCCCGCCATTGCACTATATGAACGGATTTTTACTATATAGCAGCGTCTGGGCTCAAGTGTTAGCGTGCTGGTCTTCCATCGAAGCGATCCGGATTCGATCCCCGGGCCAGGTCGTGATGGAATTTGTGGTGAACAAAAGTTGTCGAGGATTTTTCTCGTGGTACTTCTGTTTCCTTCTATATCTCCACCAATATTATCGATGTTAGGATGGCAGTAAAAGTGAATATCAACGTAGAAGGAAAGGAAATATTTAAGTTTTTCCGAAGACCGTTCCATAGAGATCAGGGTTCTTTGACAAGCATAAGTCTTCACACAAATTTGAAGGAACTCATAATGCGAATGAGTAGAAATATCATTACATATTTTGCAAGATTCAACTGTAAATAGGCTACTAAAAAGTTGCAGCCATAATTTTATGTAATATTTATTCATTCATTCATTCATTCATTCATATTATTCCATAGATCTTACATTAGCAATGAAGCTTTAAGATGTGGAACAAGTCAAAATTTTACAATAATACAATTACAATTTTTACAGATTTTTATAGTTTTACAATTTAGTAATTTTCTACAATTTTTACAATTTTGTGCAATTTTTTCACAATATTTTGGCGAGATGTAGTGAGATGGGTGAGGTCCGAGGATTCGCCAAAATATTACCCGGCATTTGCCTTTTGGTTTGGGCAAAACCTCGGAAAAACCCAACCAGGTAATCAAATCAAAGGGGGATAATCTAATCACAGGGGTTGATGCCAAGGACTCGCCATACACCATCCGGCTTCAGTCCCACGGCTGTGGAGAACCTCGGAAGAAACCAAAAACCAAAGGGGGATCCAACCCAAGCCCGAACGCAGCTCTGGATCAGCAGCATAGATTTACAGTGGATAATTCATCATATTTACGGTGTGATTCAGAACTTTTAGGTGCAGACATTTTCATTTACTCACTGTAAAGTACCTAGGTACTGCGTATATAAAAAATATTAAATTGGCATAGTGCACACATCTCAGAAATATGTTATGTTACCAATCTCTAATTTTGTGTAGATTTTCAGAACTCATATAGGCTAAAACTGCACCATTACCATGACATTTATGTAAGAATTTCAGAATTTTAACTGGAGTGGTTATAAATAGTATTACTGAGATCATTGAAAATTATACGTATGCATTAGGAAAACATATAACGTCATTTCCTATAACTATGGTCCTGGAACACAACTATGGTCTACGATACAACTATTCAAAGAACATTGTAGAAATAATATAGACCGTTCGTAGATAGCTCCAGTGACTTGACTTCAAACCACAGCACAGCAAAAATATAGATAAACGAGGTACTACGTTATGGAGTACAAAATTTGAATGGATCATAGTTGTGTTCCAGGACCATAGTTATGGGAAATGATGGTAATGCTTATAAAGAACGCAGAGTAACAGACTATCAAAGCATACAAAAATACAGGGTGATTCACGAAGATTTTGCAATACTCTAGAATGTGATTTCTGGCATTATTCCAATGAAAAAAGTTCATATAAATGTCACATTTTTAAAATGACTGAGTTACGCCCTTCTGAATGTTAAACACAAACGTAGATATTATTAAGGCTTAAGCATTTAAATTATTTACAACAATGATACCGGGTGTGCTATAAATTCATTAAAGAACATTCACGTTATCTTTCACCTGAAGAATCTGTATTAAAGCCGTTTTTCAAAGACCTTATCTTCTGAAGCAATACACGTAGCCGCCCGAGTGTGAACTGTGCGCACTCAATTCCCTAACTTCCGTTATTCGGATGTTAGATAGATATGTTGTACCGGTGTTGAGTTATCTCTAACCGTGACCCTGATGTCACGAGACTTTGTGTCGCTGCTATAGGTCGCGCCAGGGATTTTGGCAGATGGATTTTCTTTATGTGAACTGGAGAGCGAGTCCTCACCGCTCCAAGATCGGCTGTTATCTCTGTCGCAGTGGAATGGGTAGGACATAAGAGTAAACATGCACGCCGAGTATTCTATTGAACTGTGCACAGTCACCTCCAAAAACTAAACAAATATTACAGTAGTCTATATGTGTCTTTGGTATTCCCAAGAAACTTGTTCGATTAATTAAAATGTGTCTCAGTGAATCTTACAGCAGAGTCCGTATAGGTCAGTTTCTATCTGATGCTTTTCCAATTCACTGCGGGCTAAAGCAAGGAGATGCACTATCACCCTTACTTTTTAACTTCGCCCTAGAATATGCCATTAGGAAAATTCAGGATAACAGAGAGGGTTTGGAATTCAACGGGTTACATCAGCTTTTTGTCTATGCGGATGACGTGAATATGTTAGGAAAAACTCCACAAACGATTAGGGAAAACACGGAAATTTTACTTGAAGCAAATAAAGCGATATGTTTGGTAGTAAATCCCGAAAAGACAAAGTATATGATTATGTCTCGTGACCAGAATATTGTACGAAATGGAAATATAAGCTGTTATATATATATGTATATGGAAATATGTTATTCCTTAGTCAATAGATAAGACTGAGTTTTACGAAATACGAACATTAAGGGATGGAAAATGGGAGGCAGTAATGATCAAAATAATTATACCAATTTATTTTTTTAACCAGCAGACGTGCAGCCTTTAAATTTAAAACAAAGATTCACTCATAAAATTGGGTTAGACTATTCATCTCATCTCTCAGAATTGTTTCTAAAATGTATAAGGAAAGTAAAAAAATTCAATTTCATGTAGGCTACTCCCTTTGAATAACTTAAGTTATTATTATTTTTTTTTACTTCCGAGTAGAGAGGAGAGAGAAAGAAGTCGACGATTTTAAAAATTCACTAAACTATATTTAACTAGAGACGTAACATTTAAAATGAACGTTACTCTCTACAATATTGGTTAAATTCTTAGATTTTTTAAATACCATATCCTAAGGTACTGATGAAAAGGCAGAAGGGATTGAGAAATCTCATGTCATCCGATCTCGATGAAAGTCGATATCTGGGGATCTTTGCGATCACAGAATACGAATAAGGTATTATTTAGTTCGACTTTGTCCCTAAAGTGGTGGAGTGGGACAAAAATGGGTGAAAAATTAAATTAGATATCTTAGGGGTTTTCGAGACGAAAATTACGAATGATACAATTTGTGCGAATTCAATACGGCAGTTTCAGTACTATGAATTATATTCTAAAAAATTAAACATCGGATATCGCACAGGTAACACATGTACAGTATTTAAGGGGGTATGTAACACCTTTTGATAGTAGGCCTCTACATTTAGTAAAATCGAAAGTGTAATTTCTACATATTCTGAATGAATGTTGTGCTGGAATTTAATATAGTCATCAGCCAATACCTCTAGATTAATAAACAACTTTTTAGAATCCATAAAATACAGTATTTATTGTGGATGGTAATTATATTTTTCAATTGGTGCAATTTGTGCAGGGAAAATTGTTTTCTCCGATATTTTGTACGATTTCGAATATTTTAAAATGCTTTCTTCTCTGTTCTATTCACAATGTGCGTGTGAAGAAATTATTGCCCTTGTAATATCCATTACAATCCTATTTATTATAGTCTTATATAAATCTAACTTCCGCAGCATGCAATTTTACCCAATTAACCAAATTATATTTTTATTCTTAAGAAGAATCGTAATTTTATTAACTTGAATTGTCGCATCACCAGTAGATGATCCCTAGATTATTACTGGATAGATCTTGTATATTGATCTGGTAAGGGTAGGATTATATATATATATATATATATATATATATATATATATATATACGCAATGCAATGATTTTTACTTTTAATTAAGAATTAATTTAATTTAGAAAATGTAGGAGACGTATTGTAAAATCATTGCGAACGGAAGTCATTTACATTTATTAAAGGTATTCTTTGAGTAGGACTGTACCGTGGTGTGTTTCATAATAAGGATAATTGATATGAGCTGCTGTTATGAAAATATGAAAGACTCAGAATGTTATCGCATCTCATTCTCGCAGCTTACACAAACAATATTGGCTCGCCTACTGGAAATGTTATCGAGGTCATCTGCCAAAATCGGTGCCTCCGACTATATCAGCTGTACATACAGTTCCGAACATCCAAAGAGAGAGAGTTCACAAGAATGCGTATTACGGAAGAAAGAAACGTGATTTTATCCGAAACTATTCAAAATCAGACACATGTATATATGAACTCTTTTCATCAGAATGATGTCAGAAATCACATCCTAGAGTATTGCACAATCTTCGTGAATCATCCTGTATAACCCATAGTCTTATAAAAGCGAAGGGCTTGCAAAGATAAGTTGGAATGACTGATAACAGTAAATTTGAAACAACTAAAGAGGTGGATTACAAAATGTCGTAAGTCCCCTGTTTTAGATTTTAACTTGTTTTATTCACGTTTTAATTTATACTTTTCAAACCTACCTATAACTGTATAAGTTTTTCTTTAACAGACTCACCTAAGTGTTGACTTAGTGTCTGCATATGTTTCCTTTTAAATGTATCTAAAGGCGAAAAATTTACTTTATCAATATTTATCATTTTTCTCGTAACTTGTCACTTGGACTTAGCCAGTTTGGAATTTATCTCTTCAATTATATACATTGCGATTAGTAAAATTTGGGGGCAGAACGGAACAAGACATATCCAAGCCGTGAATGTCGATGATGATGATGATGATGATGATGATGATAATGATGATGTATTAGTTTATCTCTTTAATAATGAAATGGAAAAATTAAAGCGACTGATAACAGAAGCACTACCACAATGGTACAATTTAAAGATTATATTACCTACTAAGAATTGCTAGTAAGAAAATAAAATGTTTTAATAATTTTTGTTGTTGACGTGTGCACTTATAAACCCGAATTTAAATTAATTTTCTTCAATAGTGTGTAATAGTAATTTCAGAAGAAACTGCATCCACAGGTTATTTATCACCTCTTACAATGTTTTAAATTATCCACCATAATGTTAATAAAATTACTTCAGATTATGCCTGAAAATTTTGTGCATCGCAGTTTAAACATCACCAGTTTTCAAAGGATTCATGTATGTTAAACTTAAGGACAATTATTATCATAATCTTCTGCAAAAAAAAAATTGGTTTTATAAGAGTATTCCTAAATTTGTTGAGTCCATGTTATGGCGGTGAAACAAAGAACACTTTTTTAATACAGAGCATTGATAGTGAAATGAATATTTTAACAACAATAATTGCTGCACAAGGTTGTATAATTCTTCTTCAGCACCACTAAATTTCTGTTAAAAGCAGTCCATACGCACATCTAAAATAATCTCTTAAAACAAGTTATTCAAAAAATAGAATGGTTTTGTTAACACAATGACTGGTATGTGGGAAAAATATCATGACTGCTTTGTGCAAATCACAGGAGAAATACATCGGATGTATTTGGGCGATGTGGAAATCCGTGTAGTTTATCTTTGTAATTTTTGGGTACACACATGTGCATAGCTCCTCCACCGACATGGTCTCTGCACATGACACACAGCGACAACGCAGGAACCACAAGACCAACACTGCATGCCTGTTGTTGAACGATCCACATATCAAGGGAAGGGTTGGCAGGAACAAATTGGTAGAACAACTGGAAATACAGGATGTGCAGGAAAGGGATACCGATTTTGACGGTAGCTGCTATTCAACAAAACATTAAATAACTGATTAAATGGCGATCTTACTCGTGTTAATTATGTAAGAATGTGTGGCTTACAGCTGTTTCGATGCTACTTGACACCCTAATCAAATTCTCAACACACAGATCAATTTCAGAACACACACACTATTTGACACAACTCTTCATCACACGAACGCACCCACACAACAGGCAGCGAAGTTGAGATAGCGCCGAGATCTAGTAGGCTCTGAGGATGGTGTCAAGTAGCACCGAACCAGCTGTAAGCTACACATGCTTACATAATCAACACGAGTAAGATTGTCATTTAATGAGTTATTTATATTCAAGTGTTAAAAATACGAAAGATTATTAAAGCAAACCAGGCTTGGGGGAAAAACCAGGCAGTTCCAATGTAGTACTTTTCGAGATAATGAAGAAAAACTTACCGCCAAACAATAAGCCTGTACAGAAGAGGCAGGTCTAAAATGCATTATAACTGTGATTGTTATTCTTGGAACTACTTGGTTCTTCGACCAAACGATAGAGCATATTTTTTTTTTGTCCTCTGTGCATAAATAACTCAAAAATTTAAAAAAAATTGGAGCTGCCTGGTTTTTCCCCCAAACCCCTCAATTGTAAAAAAAAAAAAACATAATTACTGTACAATAACTTCCGATTCCTCTACACCTGTGATAAGAACTGGAAATTATAGGGAATTAGTTATAATGAGCATGAAGGAAATGGGATTATGCCGAAGACAACTCTTGAAACACCGATTTCGTGTATGAACCTGAAACTCCAATTTAGCTCATGTCCCTTGCATAGATAGTCGATATTTCAAAGCAAGTTATTTTTACTTCTAAAATTTACGTCAGAGCATTGGCGAAGCTCTTAAGAGGTTTTTGAGGCTTAGCCTACCAACAAAAATTGAGTTATTATACCTACTAACATTAAGCCTATAAGCTAGTAATAACGATGTATCGTAACACTTGGTTTAACTCCGATCCTTCCACATATTCACAGTTGGCAGTCATTCCAGGGTGGAGAGTTCAGTGCGAGGCGAGGCTTGTGGCCACAAGCCTCCAAAAACATGGCTTATGAGCTTGACTCGTAAACTGGAGTGGGGACCGGGGAGGCGGTATCGATTCGCTACATCTCCGGCGAAACGAGGCTAGCCTTGTAGCCTATCGTCACAATAATACGTCGAGTTGTATTGGTTTCTATGAATTGGCTGTGTTGTCGAATGTTAGTTTAATCAAAAGTGCACGTGTGTGTGTTACATATTAATTTTGTGTAAAATGGCTCATACTGAGACAACATTGAGGTCACTATTATTTATTTATAGAACTGAAAGAGAAACAAAATGTATGGAACAAAATGTGCTTACAAAGAGAAAAACATTGCGGATGGAGAAAGATAAATAAGAAATTTTCAATTTTCGTGGTATAAGAGATATCCTTGGCTAACATGGTGCTCTGAGACAAGTTATATTGTTATACAGTAGAATCCCGATTATCCGTCACCCTATTAACCGATTGTTGGATTATCCATCTGTCATTCTCTCCTTTTTTCTTGCAAAAAATATTGAGTACTGCACGATACATTAGTACGTATTTTTTTATAGAAAGTGATATTACAAGCTTTTGCCCTTACACATTATGATCTACTGTTCGAGTGACCTGTTTAATTTCTCTGCAAAACATCTTCCAGAATGGCCAAAAGAATACATGTTGTGCTAAGTATCGAAGAGAAGTGCATATAACTGAGTGGTTTTGGAAAAGAGGAACTGTGGTTCATCTGACATCGGAATACGAGATTGGAGTTACAACTGTGCGGGATTTAATAAAAAACAAGGATAAAGTGTATAAATTACTTAAATCTATAACATGAGATCTATACTTATCCTATATTTCCACAGAAATCCATCATAGGAAGTTTTCTTGAGCCCTGGAAACCCGTCATTGATATTTATTCATTCATTCAATCATTGATAAATCTCTGTCAGTGCAAACCCAGCATTCTCCAGTCTTTCCTATTTTCTGCCTTCTTCTTAGTCTCCGCATATGATCCATTTATCTTAATGCCGTCTATTATTTGATATCTTCTTCTACCCCGAAATCTTCTCCCGTTCACCATTTCTTCCAGTGAATTCTTCAGTTGGCAGTTTCTTCCCAATCAATGGCCCAGCCAATTCCTTTTTCTCTTCATGATCAGCTTGAGCATTCTTCTTTCTTCACCCACTCTTTCCAACAGAGCTATTATACTTAAAACTTCTGATCCACTACCTAATGTGTTAAAAGACATGACCACGGAGAAAATGACGAAACTGCATTTTGCACCACTTAATTTATGAAAGTTTTCTATGGTACGGATTATCCGATTTTTTCGATTAACCGTTCAGCCCACCCCCTTCATTACCACGGATAATAGAGGTTCTACTGTATCTACATTCTATTTGGGGGTGAAAATGAGTGGTCATCATCTTCTTGTAAGATCTGTGTCACAAAAAATATTTTGATAGAAAAGCCGAGAAACATCCGCTGTATAAAAAAGATAGGCTTTAAGATAAGCAGATTTTTTCAGCCTACCCAGTATTAAACCTTAGCTTCCCCATGTTTTCCCTAATTGTTTGTGGATTTTCTCCTAAAATATTCACATTATCCGCAGAGACAAGCAGCTGATGCAACCCGTTCAATTCCAAACTATCTCTGTTATTCTGAACTATCCTTTAACCCGCAGTGAATTGGAAAAGCATCTGACAGAATCTGACCTATACGGACTCTGCTATAAGTTTCACTGAGCCACATTTTAATTAATCGAACTAGTTTCTTGGGAATACCAAATTCAAAGCGAGTATCATAAAAACTTCTCTCTTAACCGAGCCATATGCCTTTTTGAAATCCATGAATAACTGATACACCTGACGTACTTTACCCTTGTGCATGAAAATTTCACATGATTTTGAGTACCTACATGACCCTCTTTCCATTTATAATTTCAAAGTTGCATCCAAAATGGCGGCTTTTGAAATAGCTAAGGGCTAGACTCGAATGTGTCACTGGTAGAACATTTGGTCTTACAAATACCGGTAACATATAGTAATCGATAATTAAGCATATGGAAGATATTTATAATTTTTTTCATTTATTTATTTATTTATTTTGCTAATAATTGTAACATAAAATATAGTCTAATATAAACAGAAAAACTTTAGCTCGCCCCTGAAAGAGTAGAAATCGTGCTCAGGGGCGGATTCCTGAATTGAAATTAAGAAGTAGGCCTATATAATACAATTTGTCTTATGTCTACTACGCAATAAGAACTTATAAATTTAAATTTACAATTTTTCAATTTTATAAAATTCATACATAACTTTTTAAATTTAATACTAGAACTATTAGAATTGATAAGATTAGGATATTTAAATATAAATTTGTTATACATTCTTGGGCCTAAATTACTACTATGATTAAATACTGTAGCAGTGTTGCACTTTTGGTTCAAATAATCTTAAAGAATTGATACCTTTTATTTCATAACTATGAGAACACAATTCAAAATTATTTCGTTTGTTATGTACGAATTTTATTAATACAATATAATAAATTTATCTTATTTTAAGAATATTATGGTCCCAGGCTTTTGATTCATCCTGTATTTTGTAACCGCGTTGCTTCATTGTTGGCTTGCATGTGAATGATATAGGTACACGACTTGCGATATAGTAGGCAGTGGTTTCATAAAAATGTTGTGATATAGTTATACAGGGACATCATTTTATTTTTACTTCAATTTTTATTGTACCTGAGATTTTTAATGTACTTCACTCCCACCCCTTCTACTAAGGAAGTTCCAACTCCACACAGAACCAGATAGTAAGCAGTACTGAGTTACTGAGTATAGTACGTTCCAGAAATATGTTCGCGTTTTCCAGTGACGAAAGAGCTTTCAATATTGAATCATATTTTCGCACAGGTACTGTCCGTTTCCCTCACCTGCTTCTGCTCGCCCCTCTGTAAAAGCTGGGCTGCCTTAGCTCTTTTCTGAAAACATTAATTTATATTAGGAATTGGACGTTTACGTAATATTATACAGCTGTTTAATATAACTTAAATAAAAGGGCCTCGTTAAGTAATTAACTGTCACGTGATTTCTCTCCTTTCTACAATCCTGCGGCATAACCACTTGGACGGACAGTAGATAGCATGTCTGAGTAATTTTATATTTTCGGGTCGGGCAGAAGTGAAGATTGAATTCACAGTACGTAGAGTAGGTACAGAATTATTTCAACATGAGTTACTAGTACGAAGGACGAAACTGGCAATTGGAATTAGGTACAATAGTATAGTGCGATAATATGCACAAAAGAACTGAACCCTGTATCGAAATGAACGGCCACCATTTTCGAAATTGTGTTTAAATATTCATATTATGATTATTTTTCAATTTAACTTCTTTCTCTATATTGTACGCTAATGTGCTGTAGACAGCATAATATACACTGCATAATGAATACGTTCACATGGATAACTCACTTCGTGAGTAAAAACACTTATTCTTAATACAGTACTGTACTTTGATTAAAGAAAAACCTAATGAAAATTATCAAACTCAAAATCGCGATATTTCCTAGTTTACGTAAATGGATGAACTACTTTTCTTCCTTCCTATACCTAGTAGAGTGATTTGTGTTTTACGCCAGTATCATCGAACTCCAGTCTTGGAGGGGGGAGCAAGCTGTGTTTCCGGTTCTCTAAAGGTATAGACAGGTTAATATTAAAAATGTTAGTAAAAATAAAATGATGTCCCTGTACAAATTCATTGATCGCATTCATTTATCCGTAATGAAGCATTACTTACTGTTCATTAAACTTTAACAAAATTTAGTTGGTGAACAGCTCGCATTTTGTTGAATTGCTAAATATTTTAATTTCACTAGTTAATATATCATTTGGATTGATTTATTGAAACTTTTTGAAACCGACCATAAGTCTCGTAAAAGTCTTAATAAAAAGATCGCCCTGTGTATATAGTTCCAGACAAGCCAATACAGACGGCTCCAGTCAGTTTTTTTACAAAGATTTTATTGCAAGCAAAAATTAAATACAATAACAAATATTTTACAATATTATTGTAATACTCGTATATGAATAGTCTTCAAAATTCGAAATTGATTATCAATCTCATAGTAAAACAGCCTACATATTACAATTTATTGTATGAATACAATGTAACTGGGTCACACCCGAAAAAGCAAGATGCTTGAGATCGGGTGTGACGAAGAATGGAAACTGGATAAAGGAAAAAATAAATGGAATGATATGATATAATAACAATAATAATAATAATAATAATAATAATAATAATAATAATAATAATAATAATAATAATAATAATTAGTTTTTTTCCCTGGCAGAGTCAAGGCCTTCAAACCTTCTCTTCCACTCAACCAGAATCAAATCACATACAAAAAATACATACCGGTATACATATATTAACTTAAAAATAATAATAAACATAATTAAGTAAAAAGAGAGATTGAATACATATACACAATCAGTATTAATTTTAAAATAACAAAAAAAAAAATTTATATAATAAAAAAAAGAGACTGAATACATAATCACAAACAGGAAAATACATCTAGTATACATTATTAACTTAAAAAAAAAAAGAATTAATACATATGAATATAATCTCACAACTAAAGGAATAGTAGAATTAGTATGATCAGCACAGCACGGGTTACATTGAGACAATGACAATTACCTAGTTATAAGTGTTAATGGAAAAATAAAGTAATGACTGTAAAATAATAATAATAACAATAATAAAAATAATAATAATAACCTAATATTAATAATAATAATAATAATAATAATAATAATAATAATAATAATAATCACAACTCTGATTAAACTGTTAAATGTAATTATACATAAGGTTTAAAAAGAATAAGAATAAAAACAAAAACAAACAATCAAACCAACGGTATCATAGCCTACAGTATACATAAACATACTAAGTTAAGAATACAACATTGTTAAGGTGACAGAAATAGTAATACGCGTTACAAGAGCGGTATGTTGACGTTTTCGTGTTCGAGGAAAAGACTGAAAAAGCGAAACGTAGTTGAGCTTTTTTAATTTCCGAGAACATGAAAACAAACATACCGCTCGTGTATCGTAGCATAATTTTTGTGCGAAGATCGTTTATTACATACCTGAAAGAGGAATTTCTAATTACTTGCAATGAAATCTCCATCTTGGTTTCTGTTCAATGACGGCAACTTTGGAAAACAAATATATCTATCTTCAACATTGTCCCTATAAAATGTTTTCTGTGTTTACTATACTGCAGCAGGCCATGATATACGTCTGTCTTTTTAACCCCCAGTCTATGATGAGTCTGGAATCTTGTTGATTTTTTCACGGCTTCCTTAATGTTACTTGCATTACAAATGCAGTAACTTTTGTGGTGTTGTAGAGTTTACTTAATTTTTGCAAATATTTAAAAACAACAATTAACAGTGCAAGTTAGGTGAAATTGCAGTGGTAAGTTTCCAATTTATAATTATTACTATATTGAACGTCTTTAAAAATAATATGTTAAAAGCCTAAAGCAGTAAAAAGAATATGACGCTTAAGCGGTAAGAATAGGGAAATTGTTATGTGTGTTACGTTGGGAATACTGAATGTGGTATTTCACACTTACCGCGTATTGGTTTTGTGCGGAAAGCAAGCAAATACGCACGATCTCGCACAAAAATAAATAAATATAGAATAAGAATTTACATGATTATAATTTTAAAACCAGTTCAAGCACTTGTTTTTTTAATAATGTATTGTTCAATAATTTTAGTTTAGGATTCTTCTTTATAAAATCATTATATAATCTTGGACCGTGATTAGAACTGTGCCTTAGACCTGGTTCAGTCTTACATTTTGGTTCAATGAGGGGAGAGAAATATTGTATCTTCTTGTGTTGTGGCCAGGATATGAATTTAGCTTGATATTTATGGTAGCGATTCAAAATAGCGTACATATAAATTTGCTTGATATTTAAAACATTAAATTCTTTATATATGAGATGAGTTGGATGATCAAGTTTTCTCCTTAAACATATTTTAATAATTCTTTTATTAGTAATATTAATGGGCGAATGATACTCTGATAATCCACCCCATCCTAATTCCATAGTGTATTATAGACTGAACTAGGGCTAAAAATGTTGTTCTCAATAGTTTTACTGACATAAAGCCACGCAGTTGAACAAATTAAAATCTAATGTAATACGCAAGAGTTGCACTTCTTTCAGAGCATAAACTTACAAGATCTTTCGCTTCTAAAGCCGCATTGTTCTTGTAAATTAATCCCACTAATAAAAATCTCTGTAAAATGTTTAAGAAATAATTTATAGCGTATAATAACATAATATTAACAATAGCCCAAGGTAAGTTGTGTCCTAAGGTAAAGAGAAACGATAGAGATTATTTATTGAAGAATAGGGGATGAAAGAGTGGGAAGAAGACAATATGAAAGAAGGGGGAGGTTACACTTCTTTCACCGTACGCAAGAAGCAACACACCATTTAGGGGTCAATTAAGGGATGAAGGGAGGGTTGCATGTAATTACAGAAAAAGCTACCCTGCATTTAGCCGCGCCCTCTTTATTTATTCAAATTAAATTTTTTTACTGCTGCGAACATCGAATAATCTTCGTACTTTTAAACCACTAGTATTAAGAAGTCCATATAAAAATAATTAATAACAATAATTGCCACTTTAATTACAGCTTATCGTGTTATATATAATAATTCCTTTGATTTATCGATGCTTTCCTTCGGCGCTTATCGAGATGGCTGTACGCCACTGATAAAGAGAAGAACGGAACTGGTGTGGTATTATGGAGAGGAGCCACGCCTGGTGGTGAGCTACACCGCCACGCACGTTCTAACCATGTGAACCACTTCCTGCGCAGCAGCGCCATCACGGAAGTTGAGTGGCGGAAGCTAGAACTACTCACTCACGCAATACCCCGTAATGATTCCTCCGTTGCCACCCCAACCTCCAGCCTTGCTTCTGAAATCTGGATCCCACAGACCCATCCGCTCAGCTCTGCGGTCCTATACACACAATTGTACGGCCAACCTCAAGTATCAGATAACCATTGCTAAACATACACGGAATTCAATACACAAGCACTAAACGGGGCTTAAAGAGTTAAGCCCTTACGAGGAAGAAAGGAACAAGTAGCCAAAACGAATCATTAAAATTTGTTTGAAAAAACGTTTCGATCATCCAACTAAATTAATTTATTCTGAATTTAATGTATTTAACATTGAACAAATTTATAAGTATACGCTGTTAAAATTTTATCAACAGTAATCTCACTAGAGGTTTTGATTTATCTAGAGAAAATCAAAACTCGAGTGGGATTTAATTGACTATTACACGATTACAAGAAAGTATATAAAGATTATAAGTAACAAAGTACTCCAGTACAGTAAAATATTAATTGACATCCGAAAATAAACCTGTCTTCAAATGTATTATTGCACCATTACGCTAGATGGCAGTTGTGTCAACTATGGAATCTTCATTGAACTCTGTAGACGGTTACTAGTCAAGAAGGCTTTGTTGATTCAATTTCATTTTTATTAAGACAGTTGCATTCCACTTCAATTATCCGAATCCCAGTAATCAACGTCACTTGACAGATGATTTTCAATAAATCTTAATATTAAACAATCTCTGATACGTGACTATCCATAATAGCATATAGCAGAAGCTATAACGTAACCTAACTAATATACACATGTGTTAGAAAAGTTTTAATTAAAGACGACGACATAAAAAATAAACATGAATAATTTTAAAAGGAATAATTATTGAATGTACAATTTTCAAATTTGAATGTGGTTGGTGATTCAATTGATATTATATTGGACGTGTGC
This sequence comes from Periplaneta americana, assembly GCA_025594305.2. Taxonomy (NCBI): domain Eukaryota; kingdom Metazoa; phylum Arthropoda; class Insecta; order Blattodea; family Blattidae; genus Periplaneta; species Periplaneta americana. Next base: position 161,187,778 of record JAJSOF020000005.1, on the reverse strand, counting down.
ATAATAGAAGTGGAACTCGTTGATTTAGGTCTACATGGTGTATTCAACTTATTCAGGATTTCCGAATGAATAATTTTAAAAGGAATAATTATTAAATGTACAATTTTCAAATTTGAATGTGGTTGGTGGTTCAATTGATGTTATATTGACGTGTGCGTAATAGAAGTGGAACTCGTTGATTTAGGCCTACATGGTGTATTCAACTTATTCAGGATTTCCGAATGGTGCTATTCATTTATTTGTAAATCGGATTTCAGAAGATTTAATTTTAGGTATGATCAGTGATTTTATTAATTCTTGTTCTTGAATGCCAATGCGAGTCATATTTGAAACTGCTGTGCATCGACTGGAGTGGTTTGAAATTATATATATATATATATTTTTTTTTTTTTTTGACGTCCAGACCAGCGCAGTTTCAAATGTTGGCAAACAAAGAAACAAATGCTAGGGACGCGATAAAATTAAACAAATGCTAGGGACGCGATAAAATTGTGCGATAAGCAGCCATGATTGGTTGAAATACGTCCTTTCGTACAGTTTTATTGGTCAAAAGTAGTATGACATAGTAAGAGTGTAATAGTCATAAAAATCGTAATAAGTTTGTATTACAGACACGCTATTATGACACAAGACGAAATATTAATTCAACATTAGTAGAACCTAAATGTCTCACATCTGCTGGTCTAAAGCATAGCATAAATTTTGGCCCTCGGTTGTACAATGCTTTAACTAAATTACACCCAGAACTTCTAACATGTAACCCACTAACATATAACAAGAAAATTAGAAACGTGTTAATATCTTCAATTTAATTAAATAAATTTATAGCCTATGTGTATGAATTAATCAACCTATATTATATTTGTATTCTATAATTTTCAAATATATATTAGTCCTACTTTTCACGTGCGATATTATTATTTTCTACTGTTAATATTATATTATATAATTCCATTGCCGCTGTAATTATATTTTAGTTCCTATTTTATTTTACTTATTTATTTTTATTATTATTATTATTTATTTTAATATTATATCTGAACTGCGACCGAGCACGAGCGCTGCTCATTCGGTCTCAAATTTTGTTAATACTACTGTATCTTCTTTTTATATTGCTTGTATTATTTTATTTCCGTTTCTCTTGTTAGTTTTGTAATTATGTTCTTTATTCTGTATATTTAAATTTAAATAAAATAAAAAAAAAAATAAATATTTATTCCATATTCAAATTATTATGACCTGCAGTCAAATTATGAAGCCGTTTTAACACAGAAAAAAAGAGAATAAATTAATATAAATCTAAACGAAATGTTAGATCATCTGCTGAGGATTTTTTTTTTCCCCAGGATTCTCTCTAATCCAATAAGAGCAACTAATCTACTAACTTTCGGCGCCGGATCCTGGGTTCATTTCGTCATCATTATCACCTTCATCTTTAGCTATCCTTGGGAATTTATATTTGCTGCTCCGTCAGTACCTTATAATTGATTACAATTAATACTTACTTACTTACTTACATACAAATGGTTTTAAGGAACCCGAAGGTTCATTGCCGCCCTCACATAAGCCCGCCATCGGTCCCTATCCTCTGCAAGATTAATCCAGTCTCTATCATTATATCCCACCTCCCTCAAATCCATTTTAATATTATCCATCCCATCTACGTCTCGGCCTCCCCAAAGGTATTTTCCCTCCGGTCTCCCAACTAACAATCTAAATGCATTTCTGGACTCGCCCATACGTGCTACATGCCCTGACCATCTCAAACGTCTGGATTTAATGTTCCTAATTATGTCAAGTGAAGAATACAATGCGTGCAGTTCTGTGTTGTGTAACTTTCTCCATTCTCCTGTAACTTCATCCCTTTTAGCCCCAAATATTTTCCTAAGCACCTTATTCTCAAACACCCTTAACCTATGTTCCTCTCTCAGAGTGAGAGTCCAAGTTTCACAACCATACAGAACAACCGGTAATATAACTGTTTTTAAATAACTTTCAGATTTTTTGACAGCAGACTAGATGATAAAAGCTTTTCAACCGAATAATATCACACATTTCCCATATTTATTCTGCGTTTAGTTTCCTCTCGAGTGTCATTTATATTTGTTATGGTTGCTCCAAGATATTTGAATTTTTCCACCTCTTCAAAGGATAAATCTCTAATTTTTATATTTCCATTTCGTACAATATTATGGTCACAAGACATAATCATATACTTTGTCTTTTTCATATACTTTTGTAAAATTTCGTGTTTTTCCTAATCGTTTGTGGATTTTCTCCTAACAAATTCTTGTCATCCGCATAGACAAAAAGCTTTAACCCGTTCAATTCAAACCCTGCCTGTAAAAAATATTCTAAATCGAAGTTAAAAAGTAAAGGTGATAGTGCATCTCCCTGCACAATTAATATGTTAATAAATAGGACCAACATTTTCGCTCGTAAAGAGCATTTCAGATCCTTAAATAAGATTTATTAGAACATTATTAATACATATTCATTCTCAGAGTATAATGTAAAATTCAACATTAATTTCAAAACGTGAAGTAAAAAACATAGAAGAATGCCTGCCCATCTCAAACGTCTGGATTTAATGTCCCTAAATTTGTCAGATGAAGCATACAACGAGTGCAGTTCTGCGTTGTCTACCTTTCTCCATTCTCCTGTAACTTCATCCCTTTTAGCTCCAAATATTTTCCTAAGAACATTATTCTCAAACACACTTAACCTCTGTTTCACAACCATAAAGAACAATCGGTAATGTAATTGTTTTATAAATTCTAACTTTCATTTTTTGATCGCAGACTGGATGACAAAATCTTCTCAACCGAATAATAACATTCATTTCCCATATTTATTCTGCGTTTAATTTCCTCCCGGATGTCTTTTATACAGTATTTGTTACTGTTGCTCCCAGGTATTTGAATTTGTCCATCTCTTCAAAGGATAAAATTCCTATTTTTATATTTCCATTTCACACAATATTCTCGTTACGAGACATAATCATATATTTTATCTTTCCGGGAAGTACTTCCAAACCTATCGCTTTACTTGCTTGAATTAAAATTCCCTTGTTTTCTCTAATCGTTTTTTAATTTTCTCCTAACATATAACTCGTTGAATTCCAAACCTTCTCTGTTATCCTGAACTTTCCTAATGGCATATTTTAGAGCAAAGTTAAAAAGTAAAGGCCCATTCACAGTGAAAATTAAACATAACGTAAACATTAACATAAGCACATAAACATATGCCACAAACTTAAGTAGCCAAGGCCCATTCACAATGAAAATTAAACATAACGTAAACATAACACGTGTGTGGAAACAAACATACCGAATCAACAAAACTACAGAATCTATTACATAAAAATGGAGAATTGCACAATGACTGACGATGTAGCTATTCAATTTATGTTTCTAATAACTACAATGGCATCAGTATATGGCTTTCAATACTTGAAACCAAAGAAACTGAGATTTAAAATAATCAACTTTCCGTCATATGATTCCATGTTGCGCGCCTAGCTATCATCACGGCCAATAGATCAAAATATTGCCTGTAGGCAAAGCCCATGAGATGTTAAACAAAAAGTGAAAACACGCTTTCCGCTTGTGTACTGTTTCCAAATCGCATAAACATAAGCATGAAAGTTTGGAGTTTGCAAACTTTCATGTTAACGTCTTATGATTAAGATTAAGTTTATGCTTATGTAATTCATTGTGAATGCTTTCATTAAATAACATGGACACAAGGTTTTATGCTTACGTTATGTTTATGTTTAATTTTCATTGTGAATGGGCCTTAAAGGTGATAGTGCATCTCCTTGATTTAGCCGACAGTGAATTCTAAAACATCCGACAGAAACCGACCTATACTTCATTGAAATAATTATCTCTATTCTCTTGTAAGAATTTCAATTTTGCCCGTTACTTTCTTTCTACTACCATGGAACAATCTCCATTAAAACACGGTTCCTTTTTCTTAGTTTCATAATAACCTGTCCTCTGCTCAGCAGCAATTTGGATATTATCTCGGATATTTTCCCACAATTTTCCTACCTACAGTTTTAAATTAGGTAGTAATGCGGATCTCTATATGTTACTCTTGCACAAAACTGTTATACCGTACTTCACTTCACTTGAAGTTTGCATGGGGTATAATTTTTTATCCTACCATTAACCAGTATTTAAAATACTAATGATAGCACTGATGCAACCACTTTAGCATACAGCAATGCTGTACTCATCAATGAAACAATGTTCGACAATAATACCCCATAATGTACCCAAATAACGAATTTCAAAGCTGCCATGGCCACAGGGGAGCTACTGGTGCCAGGTAGGTGTGCTCTATAAATACTGTATTAAACCATCTGTCAAACCATCAGACAGCTCTACCAGCAAATCCTACTCCCACGTCCTTGTCGTGATCCCTGGGCAATGTAACCTCAAGGTTATAGCAAACGGGAGAGGGTGAGAGCGAGTATCCAGCGCTCACAAACTGGATCCCCCTGGCTATGGGAGCATACCCAAACAGAAAACAGGCAGGTTCAGAGGCCTTAAGGTGGCATTCCCACCACTGAACTTTCTCAGCGATGGGTTGGTAACCCATTCTGAGGAGATTTTACTTACTCGTCATTCTCAGGAGAAACAAAGCCGGACTGATTTTATCGCGAAGACGACCCGAGCTAGCAAACGGACTAATGATTTGAAAATAGCAGTATGGAATGTAAGAGGGCGACCGCTAGCAGGCTGCACTCTCTATGACCATAAATATAATGCAGACATCCGACACGAACTAAATATCGCAGCCATTACAGAGACAATCCACAAGTATCTGAGCAACTGGCACGAGCATGTTCTACGGATGCCAAATGATAGACTACCCAGGAGATTATTAAATTACAGACCCCTTGGATACCGAGATCGTGGACGCCCAAAGAAGCGATGGAGAGACCAGCTTTTCACCTGAGACGGAACAGGCCAAATGGCCTAAACCCTGATAGCTATTGATGATGATGATGATATTAGTAGTTTATCTTTGTAACCTAGTTGACTTAACTGAACTAAATGCTGTGCTTTTCTTCTGGAGAAAAATGTGGTGGAAATCTGTAGATATATTATGAGCGTATTCCGAATCTCACCGGTGAGCAATCCGATGGCATCACTGTGTTCCGAATTCCACCAAAGACGTCATTGATGCTCCACCGGTGTCGCACCTGTGCCATCAACTTGCAGAGGTGGTGGCAGTCTCCATCAGCCGCCATCAGTGAATCTGATTGGTTCTTGTATAGGGCGGGAATTAGCAGACGAATAACATCGTGCACTGTTGTGTCATGGCGGTGTGTTCTGCTTTAGTTCTGCTGTATTGCTTGTAATGAGCACAACGTAAAAACAATATGTTAATGGCTTATGAGCGAACATGTCAACGGACCCAGTTATTACTACCGGTTCAAGAAATAAATTGTTTATGTTATCTTTTCTTTGAACGAGATGGCAGTACGAAAATTTCGCATGATTTTGCTAGCGTAGTACAGACAACAACTTGTACAGTCGCCATGACAGCCATCGATCTTTCCAGCAGTTTTGTTCCTTATTTCGCTGCAACGTGACGTCATTGATGCCACCGGACCGGTGAGATTCGGAATACGCTGTATGTCTGGAGACGATTACTGTCCAGCGCACTGGAATTTTGTCATTTTTAACCTCATTTTCGCCAAACTTTACGATTTATACTGCCTAAACAGATTTCAAAGATCATTAATTATTACCACATTTCTCTGTTTAAGGGGAGTGGATAGTGATGCCCATGTGATTAAAGAATTTCATACAAAAGTTTAGTTGAACATTTCTAGGCTTTTAGTGCTCAGAGTGGAATAAAAATTTCCATGCTTATACAATAAAACTTTTTGAATCCAGTGGTCTGAAAGACAACTAACTAGTTTCTTGTCCAAGTCCAAAAGAAAGTCCCTAGGTGATAACGTGTATCCCCACTTTGTTAAATGTACCTCAAACTTCAGGTGCACATTACTTGCTACAATCTTCACTGATATACTTTGTATTTCTTTAAGTTATCATGTAATGTATATTGTAAATGCTATAACAAAATTTAGTTAAATATTTTAGTTAGTAAAACAGAAAAAATACATTAAATTTTGATTAAATATTTTTGCCATTTCTTCAATGAATATATATATATTTTTTTTTATTTTTTTCTTCCCATGTTATATGTGTAATATTCATATACTCTTAGGTCTACTTTGTAGAACACAAGCTGCAGAAAACATTGTAAAAATTTCATGTAAATAGATTCAGTATTTTCAAAGAAAAATGTACTTAAGTTTGAAAAATATCAACTTACGGAAAACTGCATTAAAATAAAAGGTTCTTTGAATTACATGCACTACCAAATTCAAACAGGTTATGTAATGGGCTTATCTGAAGAGATAATCCTACAATATACATTCTTTTTAAAGAGCAAGTTTTGTATTTGTTAATTCGGTCACAGAAGACGGTGATATTATGTTAGTCATACAAACAATTAAATTCATGACCGTAAAAAATGCTGCTTGAAAGAATATAAGTAGCAAATTTGATTGGTTATATTGAATTATTTCACTGTTACAATTGCTTGTTTGTTAAAATGTGTATATGACGTTATACAATTTATATTATTTTGTTTTGTGATTTTTTGGAAAATATGATTTCAATTAATGCTCCGTCATAAATGTAACTAAAACCTTTTGCATCCCTCGTGTTTAACGTACGGCTTGTCCTCCCCCCAACACTTTACCTGCACTTCGTTTACGCTTACACTATGCCTAAACGAGACGCTCTACTCTACTTATAATTCTAAAAGTTACACAACTACAATTTAGTGTTAAATAAGATAATTTGAAACAAAGGAATGATGAACATAATGAAGGAAAATTGATATAGGGGAGAAGTGAGTACAGTGAGACAGGGAGAACAGTGAGACATTATTTATTAGATGGTAAATTTTGATGTTGAAATGTTTGTAACAGTGGAGTTGTATGTTGCATGAGTAAAGTAACAGTATTTTCATACTCGATTTGATTCTAGTTATAAAGGTGAGTGATGAAAAAATAATTCGTAATTTTTCACTCTAGAAGTAAAATTTTGGCTTGTGTTTAATGAAGGTTATATTGGATATACAAATGAAATAGAAATATGAATGTTTTGTTACCTAATACTGTGGTATTTGACGTTATGTTTGGCAAAGTTTCGTCTTTCTTGTTTTGATTTTGAAGAGATGGCGCCATTTTTAAACGAACTATGCGTAAAGGGAACATTGAGACATGCCATTGAAGGGTACACTGAGACGTCTCACTGTTCCCATTTAGCAATGATTTGCAAAAATTAATTGTAATTATTTTACATTTACCAGTAACTAACATTAAAAATGAACATACTAGTAACCAATTTAGGAACTATAGCTGGATACATTACATTTTAATGGTTTCTTAAGGAAAAAATTATTCACAAAATTTAGAAAAATATTAAAAGTAATAAAGAATTAAATTAAATTATAAGCTTTGTTGTCACCAAAATTAATTTTCTTTCTCGCAAAAGTTTGAAAAGTCATGGAAAATTCACTTTTCCAAATGTCCCAGATGTTTCAATGGTTTCGAACTCAGACATCAAAATGATTCTAAATAAGTCTACAGAACATGGCAAGATAAAGAGACAGTAAGCTTTCTTTCCTTTTGAAATAAATGTAAATAATTTCAATGTCCGTTAATAGACACTGTGGTGTCTCACTGTGCCCTCCTGAATGGGAACAGTGAGACATTTGCATTTTTTTTTACAAACAAGCATTGTATATTATGTACTTTATCTATTAACATTTCTGTTTATGTACTATTGTACTCCATGTTATAGTGTATATTTCTATTGCATTTGATTTTAAAAATACTTGAAATTTCACTTGCTTACATATGTCTTAATATTTTCCGTCTCACTGTACCCACTACTCCCCTACCTATTAAAAATAAAAATCTTATTTTACAAGAAAGGTTCGCTGAGTATCCAGGTTTCGAGCAGGCAACCCCACTCGTCCCTAGATCAGCCCCTCCGTGCATCGCCAGCGGGCGTTCGAGAATTCTGTGAAATGTTGACGGAATGATGTAGGTGCCCAAAATGGGGGAAACGGAAGAACTCCGAAGAAAAACAACTGCGATCTCTTCCGCCACAAGTGACACTATGAACCAATTTACTTGTTTTTATGAAAAAAAAAAAAAAAAGAATAGTTAGAAACCACTGGTTTAGATTACATGAGTGTGCCGAAGGATTTAAAATTATAACTATAGCGTGCCACATGTTGAAGAAGGTTGAGTCTTAAAAAGTAGAAATTGTATTTTATTAATTTAATTCGAGTATAGATGTTTCATGCAACCATTCGGATTTCTTTAAGAGGAGAGAGAGGATGGTATTTTTTAAAACTTTTTTCCTATTTGGTGTAAAATATTAATTTTTGTATGTAGAGACCTCATAGCTGTAGCAACTCAACCAAATTAAAACATTTTGAAAAAAAATAAATTGGGGCCCAAATTTGAAAAAAAAATATATATACGCAATGTAGGATTGTACTAAAACCGATATATCTAAACCGTTTTTGAAGATAGATTCAAACAGTTTTTTGCAATGTATTTGCTAAAGCATGTTCTACAAACTGTCTGTAAAAGAATTTTGATATTAGTCTCTACGTTTGTAAAATAAACAATTAAATTTAATAACAATTTTTTTATTTCCTTTCTTGCAAACAAACGGACGTATTTTTAAAATGAAAATCTTTACAGAGAAAACTTTCTAATAGTCTAAAGAATGTATTTTCAATTTCATGCATGTATCTTTAATAGTTGAAATTTTTGTCTGGCAATGTAACAAAAAAAAATGAAGTTACTGGAAACCGATAAAAGCGGGCGTGTGATTTAAAAATCCATAGCGCAGGAAGTTTAAAAATGACGTCTCAACATCCGATAAGGGCACAAATAAAAAATGTTATGCAATGCATTTACACATATCAAAGGGAATTTTAAAGAAAAACATTTTTGAAAATTTAATTTACCGAAAACAACAATAAAAGTGGGCGAGTGATTTAAAAATCCATAACGCAGGAACTTTAAAAATGGCGACTCAACATCCGATAAGGGCACAAATACACACAAAATGTTATGCTTAGCATTCCACACATATCAAAGTGTATTTTAAAACCGAAACAACAATAAAAGTGGGCGAGTGATTTAAAAATCCATAACGCAGGAAGTTTAAAAATGGCGTCTCAACATCCGATAAGGACACAGATATCCCTAAATGTTATGCAATGCATTTCACATATTATATCAAAGGGTATTTTAAAAGAAAAAAATTTTTGAAAATTTAATTTACCGGAAACAACAATAAAAGTGGGCGAGTGATTTCAAAATCCACAAGTAAGTTTTGACAAAATCCATAACGCAAAATGTTATGCAAGGTATTTTAAAGAAAAAAATTGAAAATTTAATTTTAAAAATCCAAAAGGAAGTTTAAAAATGGCGACTCAACATCCGATAAGGGCACAAATATCCACAAAATGTTATGCTTTACATTCCACACATATCAAAGTGTATTTTAAAGATTTTTTTTTTTCAAAATTTAATTCACCACAAACAACAATAAAAGTGGGCGAGTGATTTAAAAATCCATAACGCAGGAAGTTTAAAAATGGCGTCTCAACATCCGATAAGGACACAGATATCCCTAAATGTTATGCAATGCATTCCACATATTATATCAAAGGGTATTTTAAAGAAAAAAATTGAAAATTTAATTTACCGGAAACAACAATAAAAGTGGGCGAGTGATTTCAAAATCCACAACGCAGTAAGTTTAAAAATGACATCTCAACATCCGATAAGGGCACAAATACCCACAAAATGTTATGCAATGCATTCCACACATATCAAAGGGTATTTTGAAGAAAAAAGTTTGAAAATTTAATTTACCGGAAACAACAATAAAAGTGGGCGAGTGATTTAAAAATCCATATCGCAGGAAGTTTAAAAATGGCGACTCAACATCCGATAAGGGCACAAATACCCAAAAAATGTTATGCTATGCATTCCATACATATCACAAAGTGTTTTAAAGATATTATTTTTTAAAATTTACTCATTTTTCACCAAAAAATTTCATCTTCTCCCCTTAAATATTCTGTCCAAGTACTGACAAATATCGCCGAGAAAAGAGAAGTATCATCAATCGGGAAAATATAATTAATAGTTGCCTGTGTATAAAATAAATGTCTAATAAAAAGAAACATCTCAACGCGACTATACATGGGTTTTCTGAATAATTTGAAAATGATTGATTCACAGGAAAGCAAAGTGTAGTAAACCTGAATCTGAACTTGGAAGTTGTTAGTTGCTCGGCAAACATTTCTTTGTTTTCTGGTCGATTATAAGTTTCGTAGCAGTGCTCAGGAGACTTGAGAACGAAGTCGTTTGCCTCGCAAGGGAACAATATTGCTGTACAGGCAAAATGAAAGAAACTTCTGAATTGTGTAACATTCTTCCGTCTTGTACGTTCATATACTTCTTCAAACTTTCAATGATTCTTCTTTCCTACCAGGAAGGTTTTCCTTGAAAGATTTATACGTAGCATCTATTGCCATCTGAAGTGTATGCTACGGAGAACTTCACGGAAGTTAATATTATGCATATTCAGCAGATATTGTGAATAATGAGTAAAATTTATGTAATTTCACTAGAAGAGATTTGTATTAATGAAAATACAATATTTATACATAAAACCTAATACACTTTCGATGAGATAATATGAATGATGTTGGGTAAAGTGGGTTAAGTCACTTTCATCCAATTGTTCATCAGGTGAATAAACAAGTTAAATTCTACAAATGAGTGTGCAAAAAACAAAATAACACTAACTTGTGATGCGTTTTATTTGTGTAAAAAATTGTTTGCAATAAGGGTTCGAAGTTTAATTTTCATTTATCTCAGAACTCATTTTTATGACATCTCCCTTTACTTTCTCTCCAGTTACTTTCATGGGTGAGTCTGAAGGAACGAAGAACAGTACATTCACTGTCTCTTCTGTTAAGAATCATGCATACTTCTACTCCGAATTATCTGTAATCGCGCTTTCAGTTTCTTACAACTCTTCGAAACCGGCATCAAACACTTCTTTCTATCCCTCATCATAGAACGTCTTTATACTCATCTTCCTATACTGTAGAAATACCTCGCCTCTGGAATTCGTGTGTTATTTGAGTGCCCGCTACAAGAACTCAAGAGATACCGGCTAGAAACAAATCTTAGCATGTGCGATACAACTTTCTCACCACCAATAACAAAAGTTCTTCTGAAACAATGTTGCTTAAAGGAATTTCACAGATTTATTACAGATTTGTTTAAGACCTTGTAGAAAATAACAGTATTTAGTAACAGTGTCCTATTTATTCTTCTTGGAGCCAAATATGTAACTTTTAAAAGTGTGGTTACTATGTTAAGTGTATGTGTAGTGCGGATGCTTGAATTGATATGTATGCGAGTCATAGTTATGGGATGCTTGATGTCGTCGCAATGTCTTAATTGTAGTTTGATTGTGTTTGTGTGACTATTGTGTATTAATTTGTGTTGTATGGTACGGAAATGTGCATACTTGTGTTATAGATAACGACTTTTAAGAAGGGTTACGTATGTGTGTTGTAACTGATTTTTGTATGTCTCAAATTGAAGCCTGATGATTCCTTTGCAATCGCAATATCTAAATTACGGATTTTTTTATGATTTGTTTACATTATGTAAGATAATTTATTTTTTATTTTCCATTTGTCTTTATGTTTTTTTTGTGTAAATTTATAGCCCTAGCATACATATGTAAAATAGGACTATCCCTCTTTGGAGATACAATAATAATAATAATAATAATAATAATAATAAATAATAATAATAATAATAATAATAATAATAATAATAATAATAATAATAATAATAATAATTCGTTACCTAATGACGTCAGGGAGTGCCAGACTTTATCACAATTCAAAATTAAATTAGAAAATTTTGTCTTAGTTAATGTTTTTAGGTATTGCTACAAGTATTGATTTGTGTTTTTTTATTTTTCTTTTTTAATCTAGATTAAAATTAGAAGTATCTTGTTTATGTTAGTTAATTAGTTAGGATACAATTAATTATGATACTTAATCACTCATTTAAGGTTTGTGTGACTGCAACCTGTGTAAATTTTTGTGTGGCTTTACTTTGTTTATAGTGTTCTCTCTCTCTCTCTCTCTCTTTCTTTATTTCTTGTGTAGCTTTACTTTGTATATAGTGTATTTTTTCTGTTTATTTCTATTATTGTATTTGTATTCCTGGTGTTGTGGAAGAGAACGCCTGATGGCCTTAACTACACCAGAATGAATGAATGAATGAATGAATGAATGAATAATGCCATCGATATTGAAAATTGTACAAATATTACAGGAAGTATTAATTATTTTATCCGAATTAGTCCGAAGAAATATCAAAACCATACCAAATACCGTATATGGTTAAATAACATTTTCAGAAATAACGCTTGGAAGAATAATGCAGAATTTCTTGATAACTATAAACGGATGAAAAATGTTTAATAATGAAGATTATAATTAATTATTAGTATCGACTTAAGCCCAAGCAAAGGAAGAGTGTGAGATAGAACTATAATATATTATTGTAGAGCACGCAGAGAAAATTACAAATTACTAGTGGCTTGTACAGCAAATGCTGCAAACTAAGTCCATTAGACGTTCAAATAAAATTTTTTAAGATTTATTTTCAATGTGGAATACCAGACATTTTGAAAGTTATTTGCTCCCATAAGAATGAAACATACTCCTTCCGAATGGTTCTTTTTATGCCAAATACTTTTTCTTGAACCTAGCCATCTTCAGTACTTGAGTTTCAACGCGAAAACGCAAGTAACAATGTCAGGACGATCAGTGGGTTTTTCATGTGGGAGTAAAGCAATGGCTATTTCAGGTCATTGTGGATTGTAGGTGAAAGAAAAAAAGTCAGATTTGCTATGTTTTCGAACAATAGACACACCATCTTGGTATAGCTGCTCCATGGAGAGCTTGAAATGTAGAGGGTAAAATCATTTTATCCTGCTAAGAGATATTGCTGAAATGATCGGGAGGCTATAAAATTTTCTAGGCCTTTATTTTATTAGTAAGTAATACCTTTTGGTCTTTCCTTAGGAACTGCAATTTTTGCGCTCTCTCAGTCAATATTGAAGAGAGTGATATTTTTTATATATATATATATATATATATATATATATATATATATATATATATATATACACATACACACCACACCGCCATTAAGTTTATGAAAAAGAGCCAACCACACTTGATTAATAACTATAAAAATATTTCATTTTTAATAACATTATTATCTTACGTAAGTGTTGCATTTATATATAGGGTAAACATTGGTATTTTCGTGATAATTTCATGAAAACTAATTTAAAATGTAAATGTGTAAATATATCCTTATTCCGCTTTTTTATCTAAAAGACGATAACTTGCTGTACAAATCTGGAGACATAAAAGATTGGATACGTTCTTGAAGATGTGCCAAAAACTACTTTTACAACTTAAGCTGAAAGGTTGGTTATTTCGTGATAACCTTGGTAATTTCGTGATATTGCATTGATAATTTCGTGAGAGGTAGAAGAATTGTGGAAAAATTCATTAAAGTCAAATGAAATTCTCATTTATTGTTACAAGACTTCAAACATAGTAATTCCGTCTAATATTCATAGCAAGAAAACATAGAAATACATATTAATACATAATAAGAATGAAATCAAAGTAAAAATTGAAATTGAAAAGGGATCTTCTTTGCCCTGAAGAGGTGAACACTTTTAATACGGACTTTACTATAGCCTATATTACTAGGGTAACTCCAAAAGTAATGCATAACTTTTGTTTAAAAATTATAATTTTATCCTACAGCTTTGCTATTCTCACAGAATGTAGATGCATCCTTAAGGAACAAAATGTCACTTTTCCACATAATCCCTGTCCCTTTCAACTGCCTTACGTAACCTAGGAACGAGGGCCTGTAGACCAGCACGGTAAAAGTCTGGACCAACACGTCTGAGCCACTCTTTAGCAGCGTGCACAAGGGAGTCATCTTCTAACCTCGTTTCGCGAAGGGATCCTTCAGTTTACCAAAGAGATGGTAATCGCACGGTGCCAGTTCAGGACTGTAAGGCGGATGTTTCAGTGTTGTCTATCCGAATTTTCTGATCTGGTCTGTGGTCTTGTGACTGACATATGGTTGTGCGTTGTCGTGCAATAGCAGAACATCCTGCTTCTCCCGATGTCGTCGAACACGACTCAGTCAAACTTGAAGTTGCTTGAGAGTTGCAACATACCGTCAGAATTAATGGTGGTTATGTGTGGCATGATGTCCACAAGCAAGAGTTCTTCTGAATCGAAAAACACAGTAGCCATAACGTTTCCTGCCGAAGGTGTACTTTTGAATTTCTATTTCTTTGGTGAATTTGCATAATGCCACTCCATTGTCTGCCTCTGTCTCCGGTCCAAAATGGTGGAGCCATGTTCCATCTTTTGTTACAATTCTTGCAAGTCATCTAGCACTTATCATTGACACTTAGCATGATAACAAATCAAACAGAAGCTACACTGAACCCATTGCGTCTCCGTTTTCTTTTTTGTAATCACATCTTGTCTTCAGGTTTCTAAAATTCCTATTGTAAAACATTTTATACTATTTTAAAAATTGTAACACTTAATGCTCAACAAAATTTCGCCTCAAACAGCTAAGATTTCTATCAGTAAAGCTAAGCCTATATATCGACTACAGATGAATCTAAAATTCCAAAAACATTTCTTAAAATGTCATGAAGATACAATAAATATTTGTACCAAATATCATATGCTTACCTTTAGTAATAAGCCTGTAATGTAATTACAAATATCCACAAAATTTGTTTGCCTGAGAAGTCGACGCAAACTTGCTCTCTCCAAACATAAAAGCTCACTGAAGCAACTACAATAGCCACACAAAGCGTAGGTGTATGTTTCTGGAAAGTGGACAACATATGCAATCCCTTGGCGGAAATTTGGATCTCGTAACACCATTGGTTAGTTCACAAAAGAGCAAAGAAAAAGTATCACGAAATAACTACTGCCATGAATTTACCAATGTTTACCCTATACTATATAGCCGCCACTCAGTAAATTATAGAAATGAAGATCTAATTTAAGATATTCTCTACATCTACTTATATAACACCATAACGTTTCATTTTCATATCATCAATATAGCATTAATATGTATAATTAATGAAAAATAGACACATCATGGCATTAACTATAATAATATATAATTTCTGATAGTAATAATGTCATCCAACCACCTCACGTTTTGTACATTTTTAATATCCAATACACAGCTGTACTCAGAAAATTACACACAGCAGAATCAGGCCTGTAAATTATTTTTAGCAAATAGCATTTTAGTAAGCCTTGAAGTTTTTAATAACCAATTGAATTTGAGCTCTAAGTATGTTAGCAATCCTGCAGATCATGACCTTCGTGTAATAGCCTCTTGTTTAGAATTGATTAGGAGGCTGATTATTAAACCCTGGTTGGACGGCTATCAAATATCTATCTGAAATGCAATTAGCCCTAGTTCTCAAAGTGACGAAAGATGGATTTTGGAAAATAGGAAAATTATGTAGGAAAACTAACACTTCACTGAAAGTTACTATTCTTATGAAAATCCTTGAATGCCAAGCTTCAAAATGAGGCGTCATTTATTAAAATCCGTTGAGCTGTTTTCCCGTAATTTCCATGACCAGTTCAAATTATATAGGCTATAGGCCTATAGACATGCAGAAAAATACGTAACATAATACCGATTTATCAAAGAAAACATAGCCTACTGTATTTGTAACGAACGGCGTCCGTTCTAATCTGAGAAAGAAAACAAGAGCGATAGCAACTGCGTCAAGATATGAAGTCTGTTTCAATTGCTGTGATGAATTACGCCATCATTCAACGCGAGATTTTTCTTAAACACCTGAACAGCTTGTCACCGCCAACAGCGCCTGTATCAATCAGGCAGCCTCATTTCCGGAATATCTTGTTAAATACAACAAATCAAACATATCCGTTTGTGACACTGAAAGGTTAACAGAGTCATTAATTTTGGTAGGAAAATAGCATTACATTTTCCCCCAGGCTTTCGTAGCAAACCGCTTGGTGATATCTCAAGTGTCAAAAACATGCAATACTGATGACTGAATAATTTTACTATAAATCTCATGTAAATAAGAAAGATCTTACCGGAAAACTATCACCTCCTCCACATTTGTCCGCAACGATGAAATATGTGCACATCATTTTGTTTTGCTGACCAAGACTTACCTATAACAAAAGAAAAACATATCACATTAATATTCAAAATATATAGGCCTAATAGGGCTAGTAACGAGCTTAATTCTTAAAAAAATTCCTGTACTGTGTATAATGTGTATGAAAATGTTTTAATATTGAATGATAAATGAAATTTTGCTAATAAAATTCACAGGACAACTCTACAAGCTGTAAAACATACGAAAATGATAAGAAATATTCCACATTTCGAGAATGAATACATTTTTTTTGTGAACATCTCTAAGCTGGGAATATGTAGAATTTCGGAGGCCGTCAAAAGTTGCATTTTTATAGCCTATTTAAATGATTTATTAGTATACAATATATTAAAATTGCAATTTTTGGAAAACTGATAGAACTTCAACTAACTCGTTATGCTAAGTTTAATTAATTCTTTACTAATTTTTTAAGTAACAAAATTGCTTGTGTTCATGGAACTTATACACACATGCAATAAAATTTATTATTGCTTCCTCCATTCAGAGGCTGACAAAGACAGAACCTTCTATAAGACTGCATTACATATAATTACAGAACAAAATAAAATATAAATGAGTAAATAAATAAATAATTAATTGAATAAACGACTTAATAACTGATGAATGAATGAATGAATGAATGAATGAATGAATGAATGAATGAATGAATGAATGAATAAATAAATAAATGAACGAGTGAATGAATGAATGAATGAATAAATAAAAAATAATAAACAAATAATAAATAAATGAATAGTATTAGTATTTAGAATTTATTTATTTGATCTGGTAGAGATAAGGCCGTCAGTCCTTCTCTGCCCCTCTACCAGGACATTCCAACTATAATATTAAGAATAAATTTACAATTAGTATTAGATTTACAGTTCCAATTACAAATAAAATTACAATATTAAATTTAGAATTACAATAAAAATCAAAGTACGAAAAGATTACCTGACTAATATAAGCTAGATAATTTATCAGAAAAACAAAGAATATTTTATATTTACTGAATTACAAATTAAATCTAGAATAACAAAATTGTATAGTGATGAAACTATCGGATATTGAAATATTTTGTGATAGATTAAGGAAACTATTTACAAGAAATCAATTACTGATCAAGTGCCTAGTTAGTTTGCGTTTGAATTCAATTTTATTTCGACAGTCCCTGATGCTAGCAGGTAGCGAATTCAGAGTCTTGGCAGGGCTATTGTGAAAGAGGATGAGTATGAGGATGTGCGATGAGATGATATTGTTAGTATTGTTTCATGACGAGAGCGTGTGTTCAGATTATGGTGGGAAGAAAGGTAAGTGAGGCGAGACGAAAGGTACGAAGGAATAGAAGAGTTCAAGATTTCGAAGAGAAAGAGAAGTGAATGTAAATTTCTTTTCTTATCTAGTTTAAGCCAACCTATTGCTTCCAGGGATGAATAAGTATATAAATATAAAAAATAAAATAATTAATAAATAAACAAATACCTAAGAAATAACTAAATTATAAACATTAAAACTTTAAAATGTACATAATGTTAAAATACAACAATATTAAAAACACCCATTTTCAATAATGTATCATATCACAATGTTCTAAAATATAGAACTACGTCTATAATCCCTCTCTCTCCGTTTAAAAGTTCACCCATCAAAAAATTCCCAACTCATACATTTCGGACTTAGGTATAGGAGGATAAATCGCTGTAGATTAATGCAAACTATATTTTCCTGAAGTATTTTATATTTCTTCTGAGACACTCTATATACGCATACATACATCTAGCTACAGATTTTTTTTTCCGTACTAGAAAATGATTGTGATGCTGATGATGATGATGATGATGATGATGATGATAATATAATTACTTATTTACTGGCTTTTAAGGAACTCGGAGGTTCACTGCCGCCCTCACATAAGCCCGCCATTGGTCCCTATCCTGAGCAAGATTAATCCAGTCTCTATCATCATATCCCACCTCCCTCCAATCCATTTTAATATTATCTTCCCATCTATGTCTCGGTCTCCCCAAAGGTCTTTTTCCCTCCGGCCTCTCAACTAACACTCTATATGCATTTCTGGATTCGCCCATACGTGCTACATGTCCTGCCCATCTCAAACTTTGGATTTAATGTTCCTAATTATGTCAGGTGAAGAATACAATGCGTGCAGTTCTGTGTTGTGTAACTTTCTCCATTCTCCTGAAACTTCATCCCTCTTAACCCCAAATATTTCCCTAAGCACCTTATTCTCAAACACCCTTAATCTATGTTGCTCTCTCAAAGTGAGAGTCCAAGTTTCACAACCTGAATTTAATGTATTTAATATTGAACAAATTTATAAGTATACGCTGTTAAAATTTTATCATAAAAATCGTAATAAGTTTGTATTACAGACACACAATTATGACACATGACGAAATATTCATTCAACATTACTAGAACCTAAATGTCTCACATCTGCTGGTCTAAAGCATAGCATAAATTTTGGCCCTCAGTTGTACAATGCTTTAACTAAATTACACCCAGAACTTCTAACATATAAACCACTAACATATAACAAGAAAATTAGAAACGTGTTAATATCTTCAATTTGATTAAATAAATTTATAGCCTATGTGTATGAATTAACCAACCTATATTATATTTGTATTCTATAATTTTGAAATATATATTAGTCCTACTTTTCACGTGCGATATTATTCTTCTCTAGTGTTAATATTATATTATATAATTCCATTGCCGCTGTAATTATATTTTAGTTCCTATTTTATTTTACTAATTTATTTATATTATTATTATTATTTTTATTTTAATATTATATCTGAACTGCGACCGAGCACGAGCACTGCTCATTCGGTCTCAAATTTTGTTAATACTACTGTATCTTCTTTTTAAATTGCTTGTATTATTTTATTTCTACTTCTCTTTGTTTGTTTTGTAATTATATTTCTTTATTCTGTATATTTTTGAATTTAAATAAAAAAATAAAGAACAACCGTAATATAACTGTTTTATAAATTCTAACTTTCAGATTTTTTGAGAGCAGACTGGATGATAAAAGATTCTCAACCGAATAATAACAGGCATTTCCCATATTTATTCTGAATAATAATAATAATAATAATAATAATAATAATAATAATAATAATAATAATAATGAAGAAGAAAACGTCAATGAAATGGTATGGTGGTATGGAGTACACCAAATAACTTCTCCCTTCACAGTGTTTGTCCACCTCAAATTCCCTCGACTATTCATAATGTAAATTTAGGGTCTTATCTCTAGCTTGATTAGGGTACGCTTTACGTATTCAAAGAAAGGTGTAACATATAAAAACGACAGAATGAAATGTACAAATTAGTCTACCTACATGAACGTCTCGGGAACAAAGACATTTTAGTACTGGAAACGCACATTTTACGTGAAACTACCCAGACATTTTCCCTTATAAATCCTTGCCTAATAAAACGGATTCATCACCAGAATTTTAATTTTTGGAAGCAGATTATTACAGTGTGGTGTACCGTAACTCCTGTTTAATATGTTATAAAGGTGGTGCGTGTCTAGATTACAGTTTGTCACTTATTTTGTAAGCAGAGCCTTTCAAAACCCTATTACGTTCACAAGCAGTACTCTAGTTTTCAGGGACGCAACAGACTTTCGCTATGGCCAACATTGCATCCAGATGGGTGACTCTTAATGCCTCCTGTAGTAGTAATGCTCAAATTATGGCTCGTCCTCCGTCTATAACAGCAGCTGCAGCAATGCTTTGTCATGCCGTGGAGACCGTCACATAGTTCCCAGATGTTCTTCTGTTTTCCCATCCCTAAAGATGGTATCAAAGTTTTCTATTCCAGAACGAAAAAAATGCGAACACCTAGACATTTTTATAGCAAACTATCATAACAATCAATAAAAATATAGCAATGGGTATTTATACCGGGTGTTTCAAAGTTATATGAATAAATAAAGATGTGAGAAGACTTTTGACAACTCCGTAACGTGATGTTTTTTAACTCGTTCCCATCTGTTCCTCGAATCTCTCAGCCAATGAGAACTATATACGTCACTCGCCGTTCTGGCGCCACAGACGACGTTGCCACAATTCTTAACTTTTCTTCCGCGCTAATCTATCTGCCCGTCAAACCGGCCACCCTTCGGCTGACTGTCATGGGAGAGGATATGGTTTATTGTGTGCATATGTAATTTTAATTAATTTGTCTGTATTTAATTATACTTGGATTTCTATTACATTGGTTACGGCAATTTTACTGGAAGCAAGAAAAAGAGATAGGTTTGGAAGTAAATCCCGAAAAGACAAAGTATATGATTATGTCTCGTGAAGAGAATATTGTACGAAATAGAAATATAAAAATTGGAAATTTATCTTTTGAAGAGGTGGAGAAGTTCAAATATCTTGGAGCAACAGTAACAAATATAAATTATACTCTGGAGGAAATTAAACACAAAATAAATATGGGAAATGCCTGTTATTATTCGGTTGAGAAGCTTTTATCATCCAGTCTGCTGTCAAAAAATCTGAAACTTAGAATTTATAAAACAGTTATATTACCGGTTCTTTACGGTTGTGAAACTTGGACTCGCACTTTGAGAGAGGAACACAGGTTAAGGGTGTTTGAGAATAAGGTGTTTAGGAAAATATTTGGGGCTAAGAGGGATGAAATTACAGGAGAATGGAGAAAGTTACACAACACAGAACTGCACGCATTGTATTCTTCACCTGACATAATTAGAAACATTAAATCCAGACGTTTGAGATGGGCAGGGCATGTAGCACGTATGGGCGAATCCAGCAATGCATATAGTGTGTTAGTTGGGAGACAAGAGGGAAAAAGACCTTTAGGGAGGCCGAGACGTAGATGGGAAGTTAATATTAAAATGGATTTGAGGGAGGTGGGATATGATGATAGAGAATGGATTATTCTTGCTCAGGATAGGGACCAATGGCGGGCTTATGTGAGGGGGGGCAATGAACCTCTGGGTTCCTTAAAGGCCAGTAAGTAAGTAAGTATTAGATTGGTTGGTGGTGTAATTTTAGTTTAATTTCTATACGTCACACAGATTTAAAATCTTTAATTGCTTACTCTTCTTTAGCTCATATAGGAATTGTTATTGGTGGATTAATAACTTTGTTTTTGTTTTTTAGTCATCTGTCCGAAGACAGGCTTGAACCTCTTAAGTAACACTAATAATACATTAATCATGAGGCAACTAGGTCAGAAGATAATGGTTTAGAGTGGCCAGTTCCTTTCCCCCTCCAATGCATACATCGCCGATTAGCTACATATTCCACTAATCAGACTTCAGATGCATAAAAAGAATTGTTCTTCCTCTGACACATATCGTCAAGTGAGATATACTGCCTGATAATAGATAGGCTATAATCAGCCAGAAACTCAATCAGAGGTAGCCATGGGAGTGAGGGAAGGAAAAATGATGTTTAGTTACGTCTCGCTTTGGCTCTGTACATTCCACGTGCTTTACAGGAAACGTCAGAAGTCGCATCTTTCTCTGCGACCACAAAGGCAAGGTCTTCCAGCTATGATTTTTTTATATGTTCAGAGGTTTCCCTGAACATTCACTGAAAGTATGTAATCTTTGTGCAATTGTAATAGAATTAAGGAAGGTTCCAGAAGATTATGGTGTCTCTTATGTAGGCTTATGAGTCGTTTAGAGTCGACAACCACCACTGAACTCTACCAATCTCGGACAAACCGCGATGATCATACATGCAGTGGGAAGAACGATTTGGTATCCATTAAACGAAAGTGGTGTCCTATTCTTCGAGACGTAGGTGATAATTCTGGATTGTGGAGAGTGTTGATGGAATGAAGAGGGAAAAGCAGGTAAGCCTAACCCTGAAAAAAAATCGGCAGTTGCATAGTGTGTTTCCATCTCTACAGTTGCATGGCTTTACTATGCTGCATATCGTACGTAGAAGGGTTAAAAGAGAGAGCGCGGAACAAGGAGAACAAGGGGAATCCAAGAAGAAGGAGAAAAGGAATACCTGGGGACTAAAGGGAGGCGTATGAAGTACAAGGAGAACAAGGGGGATAAAAAGAGAATACAGAAGAAAATGGAGGATACAAGGAGAACAAGGGGAATAAAAAGAGAACAAAGAGAAAACAATAACTATAAAACAAGAAGAACAAGGGATTGCGACAGTTCCTAAGTAACCCTCCATACTTAGTGAGAAGGTGTAGTTCTATATCTCTTACATCCTTGGTTTTGTCCACTGCAAATACAACTCCGAAACGTAAAACTTTAATGTCAAGTTCGCGGTCACTGCTTTACCGACTGAGCTACCGAGATATGTTATTTTGTATATACTGCTACTTAGTTACGCAGCATGTCACTTTATTCTCGTTATCATCAGCATCATCATAGTCGTTACCACACCATCGTGATCGATTTACTTCATAAACTCTACCCAACGGTTCAAAAGCAAAAGTTTACTTCCACGGCCCTAAAGGATGAGGTCCTCATGTTGACTGAATGCCACTGTAATATACTTCACTTCATCTGTGGACGGGATACAAAAAACTACTGTAAAATATTCACAAACGATTTTTTTCCATATACCTTTGTTGCCGAGTTAACTGAACAAACGGATAGGTCGTGTAGAACTTTTTGGCTGGCCTTCGCGTTCTCCAGATTTAAATCTATTGGAATTTAATTTTAATTGTGAATTTCAGAAACCCGACATGTGCATTTGAGTAAATTTTTCATGAGGCATAAAAACTGATTACCTTTAAAGGCATTTGGTATTTTCAAAATACTATTTTTTATTAAATCTTAATAATAAATTCTTGTGTTTGATATACATGAACCATATTTTTTTCTTTAGTATTGTCTGGAGAAAAATCTTAATTATCTGGACATGTAGGGTTTCTGCAATTCAGGACTAATAAAAATCATTTCATTTCTTAAAACTAATGTTTAGGTGAAAAAAGGAGGATAATTCTGTTTATCTTATAAAGAACTTTAATAAATTGAATACAGAATTAAGACAAGGCTGCGGCCTTTCACCGTTGCTATTTATTATATATATATATATATATATATATATATATATATATATATTAAATCAAATAATTAGAGAATGGAAACAATTACCTCATGGATATATACAACTCAATAGACATTTACAACTAGATTCATTACTTTTTGCAGACGATTTAGCTCTGGTGGCATCCTCAGAAGATGAATTACAACGTTCAATTTTTAATTTTAACAAAATTGGAATTAAATATGATATGAAAATCAATAAAGAAAAAACTAAAATTATGGCCTTCAGCGGAAAATACCTGTGCCTAGCAAAATATGTTTAGATTAAAAAATATTAGAAAGGATAAATTATTTTACATATCTCAGATACACATTATCTTTTTTCGTTGAAGTAGACATTTCACAGAAAATTTCTAAATACACCAAAACAATGGGAATAATTAACACCATTATGAAACCTTCCCTAGTACAAAGGCATACTCGAATTCGCCTTTACAAGACCTTGGCGAGACCTGTACTTTGTTACGTCAGTGAGGCATGGACATTGAGGAAGAACGACGAAAGCAGAATAACGGTTAATGAAATGAAATTTATGAGATATACAGCGGGATATACGAAATGGGATCACAAATGCAATGAAGATGTAATGGAAGAATTACAACTAGAACCTGTAATTAATCACGTAAAACATTATCAGAATAACTGGATAAATCATGCTCCACTATTGTCCAAACGGGAAGAGATCTCTCGGTCGTCCAAAGAAGAGCTGTATTAAAAATTCAACTGTGAAATCGTAAGAAGAAGAAGAAGGAGAAGAAGAAGAAGAAGAAGAAATTGAAAAATGCAGACAAATATATAGAAAAGAAAATTATATGAATAACATATTAAATTCTTCAAATTCGTTTAATTTTATAAGAAACAAAGAAAAGGAAACAGATTTTTGTTTTATATTCTAAAAAAATTCACGTGTCATAGATTTGTGGTGTTACTGCAATTTCTTGCACTTCACTGTAACTTACTGCCGCTGTGAAATGTACACCGAACACTGGATGTGTGTGATTTCTACACCACTTGAAAGGTCTGTTGTTCTTTAGTCAACTCTCCGAGGACAGGATTGAACCTCGTCAGTGACACAATAAGGCATCACTCGTGAGGCAACTGAACCAGGAGATAATGAAGTACGGTGACCAGTTCCTTTACCCCCTCCATTGAAAGGCCTATATTACAACCATATGAAAACTGAATTTAAGAAAAATTTTGTAACTTGTGGGTTTTCTGCAATTCACGACTCATTCTGTGATGCGATGTGAAATAAAAAAAAAACAGTTTATTCACAACTCATCTCCAACATTGAAATACAGGGACATCATTTTATTTTTACTTCAATTTTTATTGTACCTGAGTTTTTCAATGTACTTCACTCCACTCCTTCTACAAATGAAGTTCAACTGTCCTCCACACAGATCCAAGACCGCATATACAGTCATAGTAGCCTTATGGTCATAGTAAACAGTACGTTCCAAAAATATGTTCGCGTTTTCCAGTGACGAAAGAGCTTTCAGTATTGAATCATTTTCGCATAGGTATTGTCATCCATTTGCCTACGTCGTATCCCGATTTCCCTACCTGCTTCTATTCGCCAGCTAGTGGCTGGACTGTCTTAGCTCTTTTCTGAAAACATTAATTTCTGTTAGGAATTGGACGTCTACGTAATATTATACAACTGATTAAAATAACTTAAATAAAAGGGCCTCGTTAAGTAATTAACTATCACGTGATTTCCTCCCGTTTTACGACCCTACGACATAACCACTTGGATGAACAGTAGATAGGATGTCTAAGTAATTTTTATCTTTTCGGATCGGGCAGAAGTGAAGATTGAATTTACAGTACGTAAGGTACTCTTTTATAGAGTAGGTACAGAATTATTTCAACATGAGTTACTAGTACGAAGGACGAAACTGGTAATTTGAATTAGGTAAAATAGTCTATAGTGCGATAATATGCACATTAGAGCTGAAGCCTGTATCGAAATGAACTGTCACCATTTTAAAAAACGTGTTTAAATATCCATATTATGTTTACTTTTCAATTTAACTTCATTCTCTATAATGTACGTTAATGTGCTGTAGACAATATAATATACACGCATAATGAATACGTCCACATGGACAGCTCAGTTCATGAGTAAAAACACTCATTGTTAATACTGTACTGTATTTTGATTAAACAAAAAAAATATTGAAAATGATCAAACTCAAAAGCGCGATATTTCATAGTTTATGTAAATGGATGAACTAATTTTCTTCCCTCCTATACCTAGTAAAGTGATTTGTTTGTATTTTACATCAGTATCATCGAACTCCAGTCGTGGAAGGGGGTAGCAAACGGCGTTGATCCAGAGGTATAGTCAAGTTAATAATAAAAATGTTAGTAAAAATAAAATGATGTCCCTGTACTTCGTCAGTGTATCTCAGACGGCTGTCAACTTATTTTACAAACACCTCGTTATTTGTTTTAAAGAAAACGCCAGTCTAGGGCATGCTGACTGCAGACTTGTATCCAGGCTGAAGGTGGCCACTTTGAGCACTTCTTGTAATGGTGAGCAGTGTTAATGCCATACAAACATGGATATAACTTGGAACCAAGAGTAAAAATAGAACAAATGTTTATAGGAACTTTTTGCATTGTTTTTGTGTGTTCTTTTCTGCGATGAAGTCGAACCACATGTTATAAAACATATTTTATAAAAGTTTCTATAAATCTTTCTGTGACAGTGAAAGGATCGTGTTCCAATGTGAAAAATAATTAAAAACCGCAGTAAGTCCCTCAACTCTTACAGAAAATCAGCAGAGAGTTACTACTATTCCAGGAAGTGGCAAAGCTCACCCTTTGTTCATGAAAGCTTGTCAGACCATTTCGGTTGACATGGCCCAAGGGAATAAGATATAATATGCATGATGGAGCAAACAGGTCTTGGATGTCAGGTGAATCCTTGCAATTACCTTACCCGTTTTCATTCTCACAGCGTAATTGGTGCTGAAGTTATTCATTTAATTCTTGCTTTAAAAAGACCGTCACGCAGTTAAGAGGTATTTTCACAATTAAAAATATTAAGAGAATTCCAAAGGAAAAGTTATTTACGAAATCATATCGCATTATTCTCTAAATTTTACTATAATTTTTTTAAGTGTTAATAGCATTATATGGTACTAATTTTTATTGTATTTATCTGATGCATGTAACCTATAACATAAAACATTGTAATAAATATAAATAGATCATTTTCTTAACTAATAACAGTGTATATCTCCAATAAATGATTCCTTAGCATCGCCACAGATACACTTGATTGTACTTGTCACTATATCGTGTCACTAGAAAGTTATTGAAAGTTATATTTTGATATGATACCTCTTGCACAAAAGGAGAGATCTATAACTGAAACTCGATTAATATATTTCAGTATTATTTGTATTTATCCTGGTAATAATGAACAGTTTGACTCGTAGACATTTTGTTTTTACAGCATTAACTTCCCATGATTGTACGAGAAGATTCGAAGAGAACTGCAGTTACGTAGACTTTCGGCTCCCCCCTACTACCATTAATGCACAACACAATGTCAATGCGGCGGTTGCTGTCGTCTGCGATACAACGAACTTTTCTGTTGATTTTCGAGTTTGGCATTTTTTCAGGTTATTATATGCTTATTTTAAGTTGTGTTAACTCTCCTAGTGGTTTTATATTTTATTTTATCCGTCTTAGTATTTATTTTATTATTGTAAATAAATTTGTTTTATCACTATTATTATTATTATTATTATTATTATTATTATTAATGAATTATTTTGAATTATTACAATCTTTGTATCATTTCTGTCACGATTATTGTATTATTATTATTATTATTATTATTATTATTATTATTATTATTATTATTATTGTTACTATTATTTATATCATCAGCATTATTATTTGAACCCTGTAAAATTTATGTAGACTACTGGACTGTACCCGAGCACGAGCATATGCTCATTTCAGGTATCTATTCATATGTATTCAATTCAAATGTAAATTATAAATCAATTTGAAATTTGATATTTGAAATTAAGGGTAGAGGACGGTATTTTTGGTAAAAAAATTGGTAAATTAAAAAAATCTTAAAACACTCTGTGATATTTGTGCAATACATTGCACAACATTTTGTGGGTATTTGTGTCCTTATCGGATGTTGAGACACCATTCTTAAAGTACTTTCGCTCTGGGTTTTTAAATCACACGCTCCTTTGATTGCAGTTTCCTATAACTTCATTTTTTTGCTACATTGCCAGACAGAAATGGATATAATTTCTGAAATATTAAAGATACATACATGAAATTTAGAACACGCATTCACTCGTCTATTAGGAAAATTATCTCTGTAACAGAATTTTGCTAGTTGATTTCATTTAAAAATATGTGTCTGTTTGCAAAAAAAAAAAATAAAAAAATGTTCTTAAATTTTAATTGTTTATTTTGCAAATGTAGGGACTAATATAAAAATTCTGTTCAAGACAGTTTGTAGAGCATGCTTTTACAAATAAAATGTAAAACTGTGTTTGAATTTATCTTTAAAAATGGCTTAGATATATCGGTTTTTAGTAAAATCCTGCATGGGTACATTTTTTTTTTCAAATCTGAGCCCATCAAATATTTTTTTCAAAATATTTATATTTGGTTGAGTTGCTATAGATATGAGCTCTCTATATATAAAAATTATAATTTTACACCAAATAGGAAAATAGTTTTAAAAATACCATCCTCTCCCCTTAAGTGTGATCATATTTTCTTCTCTCTTCTTCAGACGGTTAGTTATTTAACGACGCTGTATTATTCCTGAAGTTATATAGCGTCAATAAAATTGATAATATCGAAGTGATGCCAAGAGTATACCGTAAGATAACCTAATATTCTTCTTACATTCTGGAAAAGCATCAGAGAAATCCCTACCACATAAGCAGTGCAAGCGGAAATGGATAATTCCTCAAGTTTTCGAAAATTCTAGATACAGACAACATTCCAAAAACAACTATATCCATCATCATAATTGCACAAATAAAGTACTGTAGTTAACTGCGCTATATCCTAATAGTATCATTACCACTGCTAATGTATAACTAACTAATGTAGAAGTTTAATGTCGCAAGTAAAATATCGTTAAGTACTGATTTTCTTTCAGTTTAATAATAGTAAACTACAATTAAAAGTGAAAGAGGACACGGGAATGATACGATAAAATAACTTAAATGGGAAACATTGGAAAACAGACGTAGAAAAACTAGAATAACATCATTGTGTACAGCACATCTAGGTCAAAAAGCATGTTAAGGCATAACGACTCGGTTAGAGAAGCCAACGTACTATGGTAGGAACGATCATGAATTTAAAATAAAATGTAGGAAACAGAGAACAGAAGTAGGTAAATTTTTATTATTAAATCGAAATATAAATGATTGGAATGACCTACCTGCAGCGGTTTTTGAAGGCGTACTTCATAAAGGAGATTAAAAAATATCTTAAACAGTTGTGTATAAAGTCAAAATTAAAAAAAAAAAGATACGTTACATTACTTAAGGTGACATGTATTTGTTTAGCCTAACGAGTTATTTCCTTGATTTGAATTTAAATTAGTTTATAATATCTTGTAAGAGAGTCTTACACTAGAAATGTTTAGTTTAATGTAGTTCTGTTTATATGAGTAAGAATGATTCTACGAAACAATAAGGGTGTAATTGTTTGTTCTATTTGAAGTGTTGTATAAACGTTCCCACAAATCCGACAAACAAGAGACCAAGGATCAAGAATTTGGCAACCGAAATTATAAGCACAGTATTGTGGGTTGATGAAAATATTCTGGCGATCGACTTCCTGGCTTAAAAAAAAAAAAAATATAAAAAATGATGGAGATTGTTATCAGAAGATTTTGAAAACGCTTCTTTGAGCACTGCATCACAAACTAACTGGCTAAAGAATCATTTTACAACTAACAACGCAGACCTTACACGGTACGTTTCATCATATAATTGATTAAAAACAACGTCTGGGATGTTCTTCTTCATCCCTCCCACAGTCCGGATTTAGCGCCATAAAACTTGCATATCTTTGATTTTCTCTAGTAATAGTAGCTTATTATTATTCTGGAGGTTCATTTATTGGTCCCCATTGAGCAAAATTATTATTCTTATCATATTATCCCACCTCCCTCAAATCCATTTTAATATTATCTTTCCATCTATATCATCGGCCTCCTAAAGATCTTTTCGCCTCCCAACTAACATCATATATCATTTCTGGATTCAGTCCACACCTGCCCTGCCCAGTCAAACGGATTTCATATTGCTAATTATGTTAGGTGAAGAATACAAGGTGCAGTTCTATGTTGGTAAATTTTCCATTCTCCTGTAACTTCATCCCTCTTAGGGGCAAATATTTACCTAAGCACCTTATTCTCAAACACCCTTAATTCTGTTCCTCTCTCTCAACCCAACCATAAAGAGCAAATGTTTTATAAATTCTTTCAGATTTTTCGACAGCAGACTGGATGATAGAAGCTTCTCAGCCGAATAATAACACGCATTTCCCATATTTATTCTGTGTTTAATTTCCTCCGGGTATCATTTATATTTGTTACTGTTGCTCCAAGATATTTCATTTTCCACCTCTTCGAAGGATAAATCTCCAAATTTTATAGTTCCATTTCGTACAATATTCTGTTGATAATCATATACTTTGTCTTTTAAAATCTACTTAAAATATCTTTACTTATCATAAAATCATGTTTATCGTAATCGTTTGTCATTTCTACCTAACATACCATACCATTATTATTAATCGTATTATTATTATATATCATAATATATCATATCATATTATACTGGAAATGGGGTTATCCAGGTGGTGACAGGATTTTTTTCTCGTTGCCAAACTTTCAGAACGGCCCCAGGTTCACTCAGCCTCCTATAAAATTGATACCGGGTCTTTCCAGGCGGTCAGATGCCGACCACACCACCTCATTCGTGCCGAGGTCATGTAAAGCATGGGGCTCTACCTCCATGCATCATATCCTTCATCATGTTAGGGGATACCTTTACCTTTTACCTTTTATTATATCATATATCATGTCGTGATCGCAATCGTATATCATATATATCTATGGAGTAACGATCAGCGCGTCTACCGAAACCAGGTGGCCCGGGTTCGATTCGTAATCTGGTAGGTTTTTTCATTTCTCAACCAATATGAGCAAATCGTAATTTTCGGTGCTGGATATCATACCGGCTTATCATATCATTAATAATAAGCTGTTGATAAAGCATCGTAAAATAACCTATATATATCGTATATCATACCATATCATAATCGTATATCATATCATATATCATACCATACCATATAATCGTAGCCATATCATATCATGTCATATATCATATCATATTATACCAATCAAATCATATATATATATATATCATATCATATCATATATATATCATATCATATCATATCATAATTGTATATCATATCATATCATATCAAATCATATCATATATATATATCAGATCATATCGTAATCTTATATCATATCATACCATATAATAATCGTATATCATAATATCAAATCATATCATATATCATATCATATATCATAAATATCACATGTCCATTATGATTTAAGTTTAAAGAGTCTGCCATTTTCTGCAAGATTACATATTTATCTTATATTAGAAATCTGTAATGTTTAACATACTCGTATTATTTACGACAGTACAGTGCCACAAAGCCACAAATTCAAAATTCAAAATGTACATTACACTCATGTGGTATTATAAAATGAAATGATCTGATGTAATTACCTTTCAGAGCATCTACAGAAGCTGATAACATTGATGTATTATTTGTAATACGGAATCCATCACAAAATGTCGTGGGATGCCATTCAATTTGTGCTTGGAATGAAATAGAAGTTGCAAAACAGAAGCGGGCAATGTTGTTTCATAATGGAACATATCCTACTAACTCCATTAATTTTTGGTGTAGTTTTATTATTGGCTTACCAACGTAAAAACAGAAAAAAAAAGTTTTTCTCTCTCTTGCGTTAAACGAAAGGAGAGAGAGAGAAATTAAGCTTCCTTTCCCACCTAAAAGAGACACAAGGCTTATGCATTTAGTTCATTCATGTATGCTTGGAGTAGTCCGAAGCTTGTTAAATGCATAGAGTAATACAGATTTAATCTCTCGCTACTTTCACTGTTAATCTATTTTCATGGCGAAATGGATTTGATTGATTTTCTCAAACAAAATATTAAAATTCCTAAACGTAAAAATCTGAATTGATTTTTCTGCATTTTTATTTTACATTGTACAAAGGTGAAAGATTCACGCCGTATTTGCGTGGTTTAAGGCGTTACGACTAACTCTTATCGTTATACTTATGTGAAACCTCCTGATCTTTAAACAGGGAAAGGGAAAACAAATGC
Source organism: Periplaneta americana (assembly GCA_025594305.2). Lineage (NCBI taxonomy): Eukaryota > Metazoa > Arthropoda > Insecta > Blattodea > Blattidae > Periplaneta > Periplaneta americana. The sequence goes on along the minus strand of JAJSOF020000005.1, from coordinate 161,155,787 downwards.
CTGTGAAAAATGAAGTTTTTTCTTTAAACCCAATCTCTCTATCTTTCAAACAATGCATTATATAACAATTTTTCTGTTATACAGGGACATCATTTAATTTTTACTTCAATTTTTATTGCACCTGAGTTTTTGAATGTACTTCACTCCCACCCCTTCTACTAATAAAGTTCCAACTCCACACAGAACCAAGACCGCAGATACTGAGTATAGTACGTTCCAGAAATATTTTCGCGTTTTCCAGTGACGAAAGAGCTTTCAATATTGAATCATATTTTCGCACAGGTACTGTCCGTTTGCCTACGTCGCATCCCGATTTCCCCCACCTGCTTCTGCTCGCCCCTCTGTAAAAGCTGGGCTGTCTTAGCTCTTTTCTGAAAACATTAATTTCTGTTAGGAATTGGACGTTTACGTAATATTATACAGCTGTTTAATTTAACTTAAATAAAAGAGCCTCGTTAAGTTATTAACTGTCACGTGATTTCCTCCCTTTCTACAATCCTGCGGCATAATCACTTGGACGGACAGTAGATAGCATGTCTGAGTAATTTTATATTTTCGGGTCGGGCAGAAGTGAAGATTGAATGTACAGTACTTAGAGTAGGTACAGAATTATTTCAACATGAATTACTAGCACGAAGGACGAAACTGGCAATTGGAATTAGATGCAATAGTCTATAGTGCGATAATATGCACAAAAGAACTGAAGCCTGTATCGAAATGAACGGCCACCATTTTCAAAATTGTGTTTAAATATTCATATTATGATTATTTTTCAATTCAACTTCTTTCTCTATATTGTACGCTAATGTGCTGTAGACAGTATAATATACACTGCATAATGAATACGTTCGCATGGATAACTCACTTCGTGAGTAAAAACACTTATTCTTAATACAGTACTGTACTTTGATTAAAGAAAAACCTAATGAAAATTATCAAACTCAAAATCGCGATATTTCCTAGTTTACGTAAATGGATGAAACTACTTTTCTTCCCTCCTGTACCTAGTAGAGTGATTTGTGTTTTACGCCAGTATCATCGAACTCCAGTCTTGGAGGGGGGAGCAAGCGGTGTTTCCGGTTCTCTAAAGGTATAGAGAGGTTGATATTAAAAATGTTAGTAAAAATAAAATGATGTCCCTGTAAAAACTTAATTGAAAATTTACATTTTTGTAGGAAAAAAAAATTATTACTCCAGAATGAGTGTACTTAGATCAAATAATTTTGGAAAAGAGTTAGAAATGTTTCTTGTGCGATTATCACTTTTTATTTTAAAAATTTGTGATAGCTCGTTCATGCATTTTAATCCAGATTTTCTCCTTTAATTTAAGAAAAATTGCCACTTTCTAAAATTCGCTTGAGTTTGAAATTCACGGCAAATTTGTCAGGGACCGACACTGTCATTACCAATATAACATAGGGAGTTGGTGAAAATTCGTAAATCAGCTTATTCCCTTCCATTTTTAGAAACAGTTGTGGAGTTTGTTACAAGTGTGGAAAGGTTAGATTTATTCCTTGAAAAAAGTGAAAATGGACCGAAATTCAGTGAGCATGGAAATAAGTGAAAGATGATTGAAATATGGAAGAATGACTTGAGATACTAACTATATACAAAAATTCATTCTTATAGCCTACGTGCAGTAAATACAATCTGGAGTATGTTATTTTTCCTACACAAATTTTATTTTTCAATAAGTTTTCATAATATAAAAATTATTATATAATCCACAGTTTGAAAGATAGGGAGAGATTGGCTTTGAATTGAAAATAAACTTGATTTTTCACAGGCATTTGATCTGTGTATAAAAATGAGAAAGTTTCACATGATTATAAGCACAGGAGTGAAATATCTATTTTGAATGGGTGTCAAACTTTTGGTAGAATTGCACTCAACATTTAGTCCACTAAGACTCTGTCCGGAATTAACAGAACTTCATCCTGATTCTGCCTGAACTTTTAGCCCGGTACATCTTGTGCTCAGGTTAACCCTTAAATTCGCAAAGTATCCTATAGGATACAACAGGTTAATAGGCTATATGCTATAATTTTAATAGATCAATAGAAAAAAATTGGTGCTTTGTTTTCTCCTTCATTTCAAACATGTATTATTATGTGATTATTAAAGATGAGGGATTTGTGCGGTTTGTCGTCAGGTTTCGTGTGAATATACGTTATATAGCTGTATGCCCAGTGCCTGTGTTGACTTCCGACGTAAACAAACCACGCGAAGAGTACAATCTAAAAATGACAAATGCAACGCTCCGTTAAAGTCTAGCAAATGACAATATACAAATATGAGGGATATGTAGAAACATTAGTATAGTTAGAAGAAGAAACTTGCCTTTATGATTCATCCATAGCTTCAGAGCCATCACAAGCCGAATTGCACTGCACTACTAACGTTCTTAAATTATCGAATGCCAAACGCCGTCGTCGATCACTCAAACAGTTTTTGAACTGCGAAAAGCTTCTTTCAACGTCACAGGACGTTAACGGTGCATATGTCAAGTATACTATCCTATCGTCTGATGATTTTGTATTATTCAGCATGTTACAAATTGTTAAATAGCCCTTATTTTTCTGTTATTTATCATCGTGCCTAAGGTTTTTCCGTGGTTTTCCTAAGGCGCTAAGACAAATGTCGGGATGAGCCCTAAAAGAAATGGGCCACGGACCTGCACTCATATCCCCATTAATCTCCCTAATTACTTTAAATTAATTAACTAATTACATCTCTCCCCCCTCTTCGTAATTGAGCCATCATATAGCCAAATGGCTGGTCTCAAAATTGAGACGATTCAACAAGGCTTATGACAAGAATCACCTCCTACATAATAGCCAAATTGGCTAGTCTCTTATACAAGAGACAACTCATCTCGCCTAAGGTATTCCGTGGTTTTCCTCAGGCGTAAGACAAATGTCGGGATGAGCCCTATAAGAAATGGGCCACGGACCTATATGCCCTTCCCATATATATTCCACCCTTATTATAAACGATGTATGCCCTAGTTCAGATAATATAAATAGTCTATTAAATATACGAGGTCACTCAATAAGTAGCAAATTGAAAGGACAGCGACCTCTCAAATTGCAGATTAGATTACACGGCGCTTCTTCCGACGGCCTTCACATGCTTTGTCATCGAACAACAGATGACGGCGTCTTGCCATCCTAACGGCAAACACCAGCCAACTCCTCCTCGCCCCGTTCCGTGATCAATTGATCAATGTCAGCCCCCCTCGCGTATGTGGTACCTAAGAGGTTACGTCCAATTTCGGCTTCCCCTTCAAAATTTTCTAGAGCTCCTTCATGGGAGCAGCGTAACCCGGAGTGAGACTAGTGGCCAACAGGCTTGGAGCTCACATATTTAGTTTTGTACAGCCCCCAAACCCTTGCAAGGACGCGTTTTGCGTACCTTTTAAATTTTCCTCCCAATTCTCCTTTGATTTTTCGATGTTATTTATTCTTTATTCTCTGTGTGCAAGGTCCTGGAGGTCTTTCCTTGATTTTTTCTGACATTTCTTTTATTATTGCTATGCAATCAGATACATAGTCTTTACGGAGCGTTGTCTGATTCGGAACACGCTGCTTGGTATATTTTTTCAAAAATCCTACAACGGAATATTTGCTTTAATCATCATCGCACATAAATCCTTAGCAAATTCTGATTTTGCATTTGATACTGATTTTGATGTTGAGGGAATCAGCACCTTTAAAGCGCGTGCAATATTGTTTGTATGTTTTCTGCTGTTACAACGCCTTTCTACGTAATACTTCCTACATAATATTGTAATTTCATACTCACATACTGTACATACAATTCTGTTTGCTTGGATGCGCAACATATCACTGCTGTATCTTCGCAACGAAGTATTTAATTTCACATTCTTTGTTTGCTTGGTTTCCTTCATTGTAGGTAACTACTTGCTCACTACGTCCGTTCACCACTGCAGTGCAGGCAAATGGATAGGAAAAAGGATAGTGTAGTTGGATTTCTTTTTTCTTTTGGTTGCACTGGTCGAGTCAAGTCTTGCCGCACAAAACCCCTCATCGTTCACCTGTGTGCCCACCTATGCTCCCTGTCGAGTCAACGTGTTTTTCTTGCCACGCACAAACCCCTCATCTTTAGTGATTAATATCCTTAACTGTATTAACTCTTGATTATCTGAAGACTTATTTATTTTGTTTCTTCATGTGTGTATTAGGAATGTATTTCATTATGTGAATATTCAAGAAATTGCACGACATATAAAATATGGACATTGCGATAGTTGTTTTCTTTACAGTCCGACACGGTTTAATAAACTAGTGTGAAAATGAAGTTTTGCCAATTTAAGGGATAATCATAACTTAATTATTGTGAATCTGGGGCAGAAAACAATTAAACAACAAACAAAGTACAAATAAAAATAAATCCCCCTGTTAAGGATAAAGGGTTTACTGTTTCCGAAGAGGTTCATGGTCTATCAACCACCGGCAGCACTCGCAGGATAGTTATGATCGCTTTCCAGAACGATCGTAGAGATTTTATAATTGACCCTACAGTTCGTTTAGAGACTTGCAAGAGTCAACCGCAAGATGTCCATAAGCAAAAACAATTCATCTATGAACCAACAATCCCGTATTACTTCTACTTACTGGGTTTTAAGGAACCCGGAGGTTCATTGCCGCCTTCACATAAGCCTGCCATTGGTCCCTATCCTGAGCAAGATTAACCCAGTCTCTATATCATATCCCACCTCCATCAAATCCATTTTAATATTATCTTCCCATCTACGTCTCGGCATCCCTAAAGGTCTTTTTCCCTCTGGCCTCCCAACTAACATCCTATATGCATTTCTGGATTCGCCCATACGTGCTACATGGCTTGCCCATCTCAAACGTCTGGATTTAATGTTCCTAATTATGTCAGATGAAGAATACAATGCGTGCAGTTCTGTGTTGTGTAACTTTCTCCATTCTCCTGTTACTTCATCCCTCTTAGCCCCAAATATTTTCCTAAGCACCTTATTCTCAAACACCTTTAATCTATGTTCCTTCACAACCACAAAGAACAACCGGTAATATAACTGTTTTATAAATTCTAACTTTCAGATTTTTGACAACAATCCCGTATTATCAAGAGAAATATCATCTATAATTACCAATGTTTGTTTACTTGCGTTGAAAGGTTCGATTGCATTGTTAAGAAATCACTTCTGACAAGACATTGCACTGCAATTTATTTCTTTCCCTTTTTTATATTCATAACAAATTATCCATGTAATATGTGCTTTTCAAAAGTTTGTTTTGTAAATGGTATACTTTGTCTTCTAGGCAATCTCTCTTTAGGGAAAGTGTTTGGTAATAATAATAAAAAAGTAAGATCCAGGAAAGTGTTGATATAGTCTGCACGCCTGCCTTGTGTTTTAGAAGTCCGAGGTTCCATACTATTCGCCCGTTACCCCGACTTGAGTTTTTCGAAGTTTCCCTAGACACATGATTGCCGAGCTTCATCACTCGCTCTTATTTTTTCCACTATGAAATTTTCATGAAATTTTATATGCTTATAGTCTGAAAATACCTTTTATATCTAGAAGAAACAAATTACCGACATAAAAAGGTTATGGAACTGTGAATTTTCAAAATTTTAATTATGCGATTTGTACCAAATTGCTCTTTAAAAATTACTCTCAATGTCTTTATTAATTTTTGTAATTCTTTTTCTGACTTAAAGGAAACATTCATTTTAATAATTTCTTTTAAAGACAAAATAAAGATTAAGCTACAGTTTGTTGATATCAATAAGAAAAATGAAAATGCAAAATTGTATGCAAATATCTAAACATATTTGTGGAAGATATTGAAAAAGTCTTGCAAAATACAGATACTCACAACAGTGCTGGCTAATATTGTTTGAATGGTAGGACAATTTAATGCGTAACTCTGTCAATAATTCTGTACGTATCTTAAAATTTATTTCACAGATATGAAGGTGAAAGTTAAATTACTATAAGGAAAATTAAAATACCCTCCAAGTTATACATACATCTCCTTAACCATTTCACTTCACATTTTCATCAGTCTTCTTTCGCAAGGGACACGCTATTTTATCGATAAGTGACGCATTAAAATTGAAATATGCTTCAGTGAATCTAGTATTTAACGACGCTATTATCAAAAATGCCTTACATAACGTCGATGAGATTATTATATCTTGCGAGATGAGTATAATAATTAGCCATAGTATTGCCTGACAATCACCTTACAATCAAGAAAAACTGAACTGGGTTTGAAAGCCTTATAAAAGCGGAACTCTGATCACGAGCCAAGATCGTTAGCCTTATGCTAAGCTGGTGGCTTGGGCGAAGGTAGCCTACTGCTCTGTCAGAAGGATGGAAGTAGCTGTACAATAACAGTACGTGGAATAAGTGGAAACACCAAGAAAGGAATCATTCCCACGGATCCCTTGCGTTACTACTGGATGTTCATTTCAAAGTGTGTCATGACGTCACTGTTGTTGGGTCACCGATTTGAAGCGAGTTTCAGCTTATATGTTAGAGAAGTTGCCTATTATTTAAGGCGTTCTTCAATCTGAACTTGAAAATGTGTACGGTATAACTTGAACGTCGTAGCAACAGATGGCGGTCTGTACGGTCTGTGTGAAACCATAACCTCTTTCGAACTGTGTTTTGCGCCGGCAAGTCGTACGCAGGGTATTTGTTATCATCGGTTGCGTACGGTAACATTCCACAACATAAATCAAATGCTCCGTGTCCATGTTGACCGTCGAAGTTAATGTCAACAAATACGTAAGTAATCGTCTTAACCCTCTCCCCCATATCCCGACAGTAAGAAAAAAAAATCACTTCAGTACGTGTTTCCAAACAGTTCACATTCTTGCCACTACTGGCGTTGCCGTACGTATCGGTAAGTAATCTTCAGAATGAACGCCGTACTTGCTAGGCAACTTCTCTCGCATTTAGGTAATACGCCTTTGCGGAAGTGTAGGAAGATTGAATTTTCTAGGCTCATCGGCTAGCCACATGACGACATAGAGCGAGCCATGACACATTTTGAACTGAACACCCAGTAGAGCGTGAGGGAGGATGAGTCGCTTTTGCGTGGCGCTGAAATCTGAGCGGCATTACGTGCAATCACAGTGCGTGGCAGAGCGATCACGCATATGACGCAGTTAGGGCGATGTACACCACTATCACCTTCCTCATTCGCCTCGTATAGTTTTAAGTTGCAGCAGAGGTGAAGAGTAGGCGATAATCTCGCTACATTTACGTGGCGGCTTCCTGAGTGGATTTAGCACACTCAGGTCAACATTAGGTGCAAACAAGATTCAAGAACGAACCGCACCACGCGTCAGTTCCTCATATTACTTCTAAGAACTTCTTACATTGAAAATAGTGAATATGCAAGGTCCACCTCTGTGGAGTAACGGTTAGCATGACTAACCGTGGAACGAGCGGGATCGGGTTCAAATCCTGGTTGAACAAAGTTAACTTATCTGGTTTGGATTTATCAGAGGTTTTCCCGAAACTATTTGAAGCAGAACTGATGTGTAACTTTCGGCGTTGGACCTCAGACTCATTTCGCCATCATAATTTTTGAATTTGGTATTCCTCTGAAACTAGGATTTTAAAATGGTCCAGGTACGGAGAAAATTTTTTCAGTTTCTATCTGATCCATTTTCATCACTATGATAAAGAAGGGAGAGTCAACACCTTTACTTTTTAACGGTTAGCGCGTTAGAATACCAGGTGGCCCGGGTTCAGGATTCCCGGTCAGGGTTTGGTTGAGGGTTTTTCAGCTTTTCTCAACGGATGAGCAAATGTTGGAGAAAAACACAAACGATTGTTGGAAACCCCGGACTCATTTTACGAAGCAATCACCTTCATCTCATTCAGTAAACGCTAAATAACCAAAGATGTTGATAATGTCGTCGTAAAATAATTGTAAAATGGAAAAACGCAAAATTTGAAGAAATTTATCCTTCGAAGAGGTGGAAAAATTCAAACATCTTGGAGCAAAAAAACGAATATAAATTGTCACTGAAAGGAGGAAAGAAAGGCTCAAATGACAGAGACAGAAAAAGTTTTGTTATTAATCTTTGCGCAGATAGCTCTTGTTTTGTTTCTGGTGTCAAAATAACAAAGATGGCGAATTTATAAAACAGTTTTTGTTTTGTTTGATGAGTTGTAAATTGGACTATAACAGTTCAACGTGGGTTTCAAGGTGTTTGAGAATCCCCAAATGCTTAGGAAAATATTTCGGGCTAACAAGTTACAGGAGAATGGATAAAAGTAAAAGTGAACTGGGACGACCAAGAGTGACATAATGAGGAAGTATGTCCATCAGACGTTTGAGATTCTTTCTTATGGGCGAAGTCCAAAAGTCAGTTAGGAAAGCTAGTTGGGAACTTGAAATGCCAGTGATGACAGTGGAGGAAATTTTAAATGATTTGAGGGAGGTGGGATATGTGATAGAACTGGTTTAATCTTGCTTTCAGGATAGGGACCGATGGCGGGCTTGAAATGTTGCAGCAGGAAAATGACTTTCTTGATTGTGTTGTGTTCAGTGACGAGTCAGCCATCTTGGAAAGGTTAAACGCACAATGTCAGAACCTGGGTATCTGAAAATCCCAATGAATTCGGGTTAAAATCCAGGTGACTGGAGAAAATTTTTCTATTGTTCCATCCATCAACGAAAGAAGTATATGGACCGAAATATCCTATTTTCGTTGAACATCCGTAACTAAACAGTCTTTATAATGTAAACTGAGAGGTTACTATTTCATACTTAACATGACTTTTGTTATTTTCATAGTTAGTGGTTAAACTATCATGGATAAATACCTTTAAATTACATATTGAGCTTCTTTATATACTAGACTGTGATAATAAAATGATATGCCTAAGTAATCACTTAGTGATTCAAGACGGCGCTCATCCCGTCGGATCCCGGCCACTTAGTCACTCATAATGAGTGCACCTCTGTTACAGTGCGTTGGACATTGTGCCACTGTCACATATTCTGTGACACAGTACATGAGGGTAGGCATGGATAGGGTCAGATGTCGCAATGGACATGTTAGTGACACAACTCACAAAATCCCTATCTTTCTTCCTGCATTTGAGATCGGTGAATCCCCACACATGATGAAAAGGTGACTTCACTTCATTATCTATCATCCACATTTTTTCAGTTCAGTCAAAATCGATGAATTATTGTTCTCGAATAATAATGGTCATGTATACTGACAAGCTGAAATAATAATTCTGAATTAACAGTTCAATTAACATTATATTTGACTGTATTTTTTGCCTAATATCAGTTAATAAAATATTATTAATGTATAACACTTTTAATAAACAATTAAATTTGCTACGAAATTAAAGTAATCATGATCAACATTCAGTTTCAGTGATCGTTCCTTGTGATGATCGTCGTCGCGGATGAGTGCTTGTTAAGTGATCAGTGATTGCGATGTAATTATTGATAAAGGATAAATTCTTAATAAAAAAATTACCCAAAATAAAACTATAAAAGGGAAAATAATAATAATAATAATAATAATAATAATAATAATAATAATAATAATAATAATAATAAATTAAGCTTCTCTTATGAAAAGGGTGCCAGATTTGACAAAGCGTATTACATACCTGCAGACTTACTAAAGGCTGTACCAATAACCAAAAATGTATTTAAAAATAGGCTTAAGGACTTTACTAATAGACGGTAGTAACTATTTAAAGGGTGTAATTGATATCTTGTTATTTGAAGTATTCTATCAGTGAGGAAGTGTGTTGTGTCAGTGAAGTTTGTAGTGTCAGTGAAGTCTATTGTGTAAGTGAAGTGTGTTGGTTTCAGTGAAGTGGCTGTGCAAAGTATTTTAACAGTGAAATGGTTAGAAGTGTTAGTGAAATCAGGTAGAATCGGTGCAGTGAGTGAGTTGACAGCGAAATAAGTGCAGTGCAGAAAGGTACTTGTGTAGGCATGAACCTGTCACACTCGTGGGTCTTAGTTCGAACTTGGGGTTAAGATACAAATTAGATTGACTTTAAATGTTATTTTAAATGACAATGCTTCATTTAATTTAGGATGCTCTTTATTATTATTATTTTTATTATTATTATTTATTGTTTTTTATTAGTTGTGTTTATTATTAATTGTCATTATTGAGTGTAATTAGTTACCACTGCCACCGGGTACATACCCATTTGCAATGTGAATAAATACATACATATAATTTGGAAACACATCTAAAAGGTAAAATGATTTACATTTGAAACGGTTAGGGAATCGAATATACAAAACATCAGAAAAATTTACACCTAAGTAGCGAATATGATCATTTACAGTTAAGAAAGGAATAAGTTAGTAGTATCATCAGATACGTTAGAATGATTTGAATGCCATACACCGCGAGAAAAATAATAATACGGATTTATATCTAAACCAATTAATAGCCATCGGTTAAGATAACTTGAAATTTCCATAGTCACTTCCATACACGTGATTTCTCAATATCTGAAGCGATCCTTTGAGGGCACTAATGGCTATTTCCTTCACAATGCTGTGTGTTAGCCCCAGGTTTTTACATTTGTTGGCAAGGAAGGAAGGTATGGTACCTCGTGCTCCCACCATCAGACCTATTACATCAATGTGGGACAGGCTATATTGGTATGAGGTAGTAGCTCATAACCATCATCCCTGCAAGAATCAACGAATGGTGAACGAATCAGTGAAAGGAAAAAGACAGCGCATAAGAGCCATAACCATTTTGGGTTAAGCAATTTCCTGGGTTTTATATAAAAATAATACGATATTGTTTTCTGTAAAATGTGTAAGAACATTTTGAAAAATAGCAATTAAAGTTTTATCGAATTTCGTACAAAGTACGCCCACTCCCCCCCCAAAAAAAATATTCTAGAAAAGACGGTGCCTAAACGACCGAACATAGAGAAAAAATGTCCTGCACTAAATGTTATATTAATTATTATTTAATGGAGAACACACCGATTATAAAAATTATTGTTATTTAAATCATATGTCTATATATTTTTATCTTATTGTAATAGAGGTGTTATCCCAAATATTTTGACAAAATTTTATATGTCCCATTTCTAATAAATTGATGTCAAATTAATCAACTCGTAAACAGTTACTGTACAAAGTTTAAGGTCATTTGTTAACTTCAGATCTAAACTTACTGATATTTAGCATAAGATGACGAGTCATTTATAATACTGTGCCTTTTAGAATTGTGTTATAAAGTTGTTACTTCAATTGTATTAAAAGTTAAGCTGTCCTCAACTTCGTTAATTAAGCGTTTCATCGTTATCTCTGCAGTTTAGTCACTGACTAATTAAGAGAAATGTTAAATTTCCTCTCGTAATTAACTTTAGTATTTTGGTTAACCTGGGAGAAAACAGTTTAATAGCATGTATATTGCATAAGATTCCACAACATCACACAAGTGTAGGATCTAAAGGTAAAAACTAATTACTTTTAAGCTAAGAAACTTTACTTTTTCTTTCTTCAGAACTCTTCTTAAAATGCAACATTCCTTCAGGAAGAAGACTTGTAACCTGTAGGCACAATTAAGATTTAAGTGTATAAGCTTTATAAACATTTTTTAAAATCTATGACTCATGTATTCTTACGCAGATGACACCGTGACTATTTTTAATTTATTAACATGGAATGAAACTTACCACAAATCAGATCATAGTATCTAGTAATAAGGGGCCATATTCATAGACATTCTTAGCGCGGGCTTTCGGTGGATGATCAGCGAACTAACGTTTTTCGTATTCATAAACCAGTGTTAGCGATATATGATATGAATCCTGTACAAGCAATCAGTCGATAGCCGGGGCTAGTTTAGCACGCTCGTAGCGCGGGCTAGCGAAATGTCTATGCATAGCACCCAAAAAGAATAGGTGCAGTGAAACTTAATCCCTTCAAATATTTCTGAAACAATGGTTGTTTCCTATTCTTTGATATAACACAATGCCATACATCTTGACTATAATCACAAAATTAAAATTCACAATCCCAATTGTGAATTTCTCTAAATTGTGACTCTATGTTTAAGAGTTACATATCTAAGAACACTAACAGACCAACATCCTCGGCCTGTATTGCAAAGTACCATCTAACTGAAACGATCTGTGTATAAGGGGAGAGTAAGTACCTTGCCAGATGCATTGCATACACTGTATTACTTTGTGTGTGTTAACTTCAGAGTAATTGTGCCTCAACTTCGAAGTCTAGTAATAACACAAGAAGGCTGTTGACAACAACTGAACGAATTTGAAAGATATAACAACAAAAGCCAATGCTCTTGAGACATTACTACAAAAATAAATAAATAAATCTATATATATAATTTGAACTGGTAATGGAAATTACGGGAAAACGGCTGAACGGATTTTAATGAGTGACCCCTCATTTTCATGCCTGGCATCCAAAGTTTTTCGGAAAAATAGTAGTTTTCAGTGAAATGTCAATTTTCCTACATAATTTTCCTATTTTCCAAAATCCATCTGTTGTCAGTTTTGAGAACTAATTTTATTGAATCACGGCCGACTTGATTGAATTTCAGAACAAAACACACACTACAATAAACAATAGGCTATTACACGATGGTCATGACCTGCAGGATTGCCGACATATTTAGAGCTCAATTCAATTTGTTATTAAAAACTGATTCTGCAGTGTATAATTTTCTGAGTACAGCTGTGCATTGGATATTCAAATCTACGAAACTTGAGGTGGTTTGATGACATTATTACCATTAGAAATTAAATATTATTATAGTTAATATCATGATGCATCTATTTTTCATTAATTGTACATAATATTGATGCTATATTGATGACATGAAAGTGAAACGTTTTGAGGTTATATAAGTAAATGTAGAGAATATCTTAATTTAGATTTTCATCACTATAATTTACCGAGTGGCTGCTATATATAACTACAAAACTTAAGTAAGATAATAATATTGTTATTAAAAATCAAATATTTTTATACTTATTAACCCAGTGGGGTTGGGTCTTTTTCATATACTTAATGGCAGTGTAGTGTAGATATTGATATGTGTCATTGTCTTCAGTATTGGCTCCAGAGAGCGCAAAAATTATAGTTCCTAAGGAAAGATCAAAAGGTATTACTTACTGATAACATAAGAGGCCTAAAAATGTTGTAGTCTCCAGATCATTTCAGCAAGATCTCTTAGTAGGATAAAATGATTTTACGCTTTACATTTCAAGTTCTACATGCAGCAGCTATACGAAAATACTATTGTTCGAAAGCTTAGCAAACCTGACATTTTTTAACTTTTGCCTACAATCCACAATGACTTGAAATAGGTACTGCTATCGTCTGACATTGATACTTGCGTTTTTTCGCGTTGAAACTCAAAAACTGAAGTTGGATAGGTTCAAGAAAAAGTATTTGGCCTAAAAAAATCCATTCAGATGGAGTATGTTTCATTATTATGGAAGCAAATAACTTTCAAAAAGACAAGTATTCTTTATTGAAAATAAATCTGAAAAATTTTTATTTGAACGTCTAACGAACTTAGTTTGCAGCAGCATTTGCTGCACAAGCCACTAGTAAATAAATAAATAAATAAATAAATAAATAAATAAATAAATAAATAAATAAATAAATAAATAAATAAATAAATAAATAAATAAATAAATAAATAAATAAATAAATAAATAAATAAATAATAAATAAATTTTCAGAAGGAAGAAAAAATTTAAAAAATATTTCATTCATAGTGTTCACTGCAAACCCAGCATTCTAAAGTCATTCCTATTTTCTGCCTTCCTATTTATCTCCTCATAAGATCCATATAGCCTACCTTAATGTCGTCTATCATCTGATATCTCCTTCTGCTCCGAACTCTTCTCCCGTTCACATTCCTTCCAGTGCATCCTTTGCATCCTTCAGTAGGCAGTTTCTTCTCAACCAGTGACCCAGCAAATTCCTTTTCCTCTTTTCTGCTCAGTTTCAGCATCATTCTTTCTTCAGCCACTCTTTTCAACACAGCTACGCTTGTTATTCTGTCTGTCCATTTCACGCTCCATCCTTCTCCATTACGCATTTAAAATGCTTCTAGTCGCTTCTCTTCACTTCGTCGTAATGTCCACGTTTCTGCCACATACAATGCTACACTCCACACAAAGCACTTCACTAGTCTCTTTCTTAGTTATTTCTCCAGAGGTCCGCAAAAGATGCTACTTTTTCTATTAAAAGCTTCTTTTGCCATTGCTATCCTCCTTTTGACTTCTTGGCAGCAGCTCATGTTGCTGCTTATAGTACACCCCAAGTATTTGAAGCTGTCCACTTGCTCTTACTTACTTACAAATGACTTTTAGGGAACCCGAAGGTTCATTGCCGCCCTCACATAAACTCGCCATCGGTCCCTATCCTCTGCAAGATTAATCCAGTCTCTATCATCATATCCCATCTCCCTCAAATCCATTTTAATATTATTCTCCTATCTATGTCTCGGCTTCCTCAAAGGTCTATTTCCATCTGGTTTCCCAACTAACACTCTATATGCATTTCTGGATTCGCCCATACGTGCTACGTGCCCTGCCCATCTCAAACGTGTCCACTTGCTCTACTGCCTCATTTAGAATTCGCAAGTTTACCTTCTTTATTTTCTTCCTACTTCAACGTGCTCATAATTTGTGTGTACGTTTTGTAAGCAATGTTCGTAAATATATCATATTACTCCATCCCTGGAAACAATAGGTTGGCTTAAACTAGATAAGAAAAGAAATTTACATTCACTTCTCCTTCTCTTTTAAATCTTGAACTCTTCTATTCCTTCGTACCTCTTTCACAATAGCCCTGCCAAGACTCTGGAATTCGTTACCTGCTAGCATCAGGAACTGTCGAAATAAAACTCAATTCAAACGGAAACTTACTAGGCACTTGGTCAGTAATTGAGACTCGTTCAGATATAGTTTCTTGTAAATAGTTATCTTAATATATCACAAAATATTTCAATATCCGGTAATTTCATCACTTTAGAATTTCGTTATTCTAGGTTTAATTTGTAATTCAGTAAATACAAAAATATTCTTTGTTCTTAACTTCCATGATTAAATGTCTAGCTTTCACTATCAGGTAATCTTGTCGTACTTTAATTTTTTTGTAATTGTAATTGTAAATTTAATATTAATTGTAATTTTATTCTTCATATTATAGTTGTAATCCCCTGGTAGAGGGGCAGAGAAGGCCTGACGGCCTTATCTCTACCAGGTTAAATAAATAAATAAATAAATAAATAAATAAATAAATAAATAAATAAATAAATTAAATAAATAAATAAATAATAAATACTACTACTACTATGACCATGGTCTTCATCTTGTTGGCATTTATCTACATTCTATACTGCTCACAGCCGTCATTTAGCTCCAATAGAATATCCCTTAGTATCGTCTCCTCTTCTACTAACAACGCCATATCATCAGCAAATCTTATATACTTTATTCTTCTTCCTCCTATTATAACTCCTCTTATGTTCTGAGAACAGTTCTTTACTAAATCCTCGAAGTATATGTTGAGCAGGGTAGATGATAAAGGGCATCCTTGGCGTACTTCTCTCCTTATTTCACTTCCTTCTGACATTTATTCTCCTATGCTGACTTTGACCCGTTGTTTCATATAAAGGTTACTGAACAGTCTCCTCTCTTTCCAATCCACACCAACAATATATATATATATATATATATATATATATATATATATATATATATATATATAGGAAACAAGGAGAATATTTTCATTTCAATAATATTGGCAGACCCCCAAAATGAGCTTCGGGGCCCCATAGTACACGCGGACCCTATTCTGAGAACCACTATTGTAATCGCTTCAGATATGGAACTCTTTATTAAGCTAGAAACTTTCGCAGCGGCCTTGTCTAGATGTATTAGAAACAAAGTAATCTGCAAAAAGAGCCAGAAGTGTGCAAGTTGCGCCCGGTGCGGTTCTGGTGTCGCCTTTACATAGTCGATAGATTCTGCTGAAGCTGCTGCGAGTATGCGGCGGCAACCCGTGTGTAATGGGCGGTGACCGGATGACTTCCGGTGAGTCGAGGATATCCTGACCCTTAATGGATTGACCTCGAGGCTTGGCTGGTGGGGAGTCGGAGGCCCATTATTGCGGTAATTAGGCCTACCTTCACCCTCGGCGGTCCGCCATCATCATGATCACCACCATCTCCATAAGCGGATGCCACCCTCACCTTTTAAAACATGTTTGGAAAATCACAGGTTCGGGTAATCAATCAAGGTGTAATAAACATTACCAAGGTAGCGGCTGCAAGGAGCGATGCACTTTCCATTAGGAATATTGGAGGCGGGGGGTGGGGGCAGACTCATTATAGACACAGACCCGTCTCCAGCCATGCCCCATTTGAGGCGCTGATAATACCGCAATCCCCTCAATTGTAATCTGAGAGCACCGACTCAATGCCTCTGAACATGATTGATACGATTCTGAGTATTTGATCTGCTAATGTGTGGAATATTGTTTACGATTCTCTCGACACACTGATTTTGACTTCTGCACAATCCTATCAAAATTAATGTCTTCCACTTCTCTGGTTTCTGAGTCCCTAACTAAGCATCAATTGCTACACCAGTGTACACAGCGACGTTTCGCATTCTTGCTGAATTTCAAGAACGTATTTATTGCTTCTTTAAGTCTAAGCGATTACGGTATATAAGCTAGGTCAAGTAGGACTATTATGATACAAAAAATCAATCTTTTGCTGTAATTTTTCAATGAAAGGATATACAGAGACATCATTTTATTTTTACTTCAATTTTTATTGTACCTGAGTTTTTGAATGTACTTCACCCTTCCACTAATGAAGTACAACCGTCCTCCACACAGATCCAAGACCGCATACACAATCATAGTAGCCTTACGGTCATAGTAAACAGTACGTTCCAAAAATATGTTCGCGTTTTCCAGTGACGAAAGAGCTTTCAATATTGCATTATTTTCGCACATTTACTTTCGTCCATTTGCCTACGTCGCATCCCCGTTTCCCCCACCTGCTTCTATTCGCCTCTCTGTAAACGCTAGTGGATGGGCTGTCTTAGCTCTTTTCTGAGAACATTAATTTCTGTTAGGAATTGGACGTCTAGGTAACATTATACCCATACAACTGTTTAAAATAACTTAAATAAAAGGGCCTCGTTAAGTGATTATCTGTCGCGTGGTTTCCCCCCTTTCTACGACCATGAGACATAACCACTTGCACGGACAGTAGATAGCATGTCTGAGTAATTTTATCTTTTCGGATCGGGCAGAAGTGAAGATTATATTTACGTAATGTACTCTTTTACAGAGTAGCTACAGAATTATTTCAACATGAGTTACTGGTACGAAGAATGAAACTGGTAATTGGAATTACACACATTAGATCTGAAGCCTATATCGAAATGAACGGCCACCATTTTCAAAAATATGTTTAAATATCCATATTATGATTTTTTTCAATTTAACTTCATTTTCTATATTGTACGCTAATGTGCTGCAGACAGTATAATATACACTGCATAATGAATACGTCCACATGGACAGCTCAGTTCGTGAGTAAAAACACTCACTGTTAATACAGTACTGTATTTTGATTAAACAAAAACCTAATAAAAATTATGAAACTCAAAAGCGTGATATTTCCTGGTTTACGTAAATGGATGAACTACTTTTCTTCCCTCCTATACCTAGTAAAGTGATTTGTTTGTATATTATGCCAGTATCATCGAACTCCAGTCGTGGAAGGGGGTAGCAAACTGTTATCAACCGTTGATCCAAACTTATAGCCAGGTTAATATTAGAAATGTTACTAAAAATAAAATGATGTCCCTGTAGAAATTTGAAAATATTAAGTATTGTACTTCTTCAGACATACAGAGTGAGAATCGGGCTGGCCAGCGTAGTCGGTATACCGCTGGCCTTCTGTGCTCGAGGTTGCGGGTTCGATCTCGGCCCAGGTCGATTACATTTAAGTGTGTTTTAAATGCGACAGGCTCATATCAGTGGATTTACTGGTATGTAAAGGAACCCCTGCGACCGGCGACGCTGATATAACCTCAGCAGTTGCGAGCGTCCTTAAGTAAACCATAATTTAAATTTAAATTTTACAAGGCGAGTCGTAATTATGTAGACTACTATAAAGTATTGCAGAGTATTTTATACACCAAAACAAACATATTTCGTCGCATAAACATATAGACGATACTGCACTGTTATCAAGATATGGTAACATTGCGTTATTTCAAAGCTAGTCTATCAATTTTACTCGTGGCAAAATCGGAACTAACTGTCGGTGTTGTTTTGTCGTTAAAAAGGTATGTATTCATAGATGGCCATGTCCTGTAGTTATGATGTTTTGTTGATTCATGATGTTGAGTATTTTAACTGAGATTAGTTTATTTTTACTTTACCGAATTGCATAGCATAACAGTTGGCACTAATACAGAATTGGTGAACCGTACACAAACAGCGAAATGACTGATATTATCTTCATTTACTTTGAAGTAAGAAACAATTAACCACTACCCCATTATCTCCTGGCCTAGTTGCCTTATAAGTGTTGCTTTTTGATGTTAATTGTGAGTTTCAGACCTGTCTTCGGACAGATGACTAGGCCTAGGCATATTACTAGAATGTTGTTTTTTTATCCAATGCCACAAGGTTGTCTTTTCGACATTTCTGGTCTTCTCTCCTCGCCGTGGCTTAATTATAACCCACTTTTGAGGTTGGGGCGCCTGGAAGGCGGAGTACATTACCCCGATGATGTGATAGGATGATTATGATAATGTGGTGCCAGGAGAGGTCTTAAATCTAAACTTAACCTAAATTCCAGACCATGGACGAACACAGGAATAATCCTGTGCTCTAACCGGGAATAGAACCCGGGACCTCATGGACTATAGCCAGAAGCTCTGACCACTAGACCATGAGGCTGGTCGATTACTAGAATGTTCAATGATATTTCTAGCTTCAGCTCTAATCAACAGTAACAACAATCGAGGTTGCCAGGCAACGATGTAAAACAAAAGATGTGAAATAAATGAATGAGGTGTATAAACAATTCAATGCTTTTTCATACTTAAGTATAAAAATATAGGGGTGCGATTTGAAATTTCAAAGTGGAGATGGCTGGAAGATGGGGCGGGTAAAATCTAAAGTGCAACTAAGTCTGGTTTCAAACTCCCCCTCAATACCAAAATTGGCATGTTTTTTTTTGTTTAAATTGGATTCAATTTAAATAATTAGTTATTTAGACTGAGAAGTTTTGAAATGAAAGCGGAGTTGAAAAGAGTAGGTGAAGAAAGAATGATGCTGAAACGGATCAGGAAGAGGAAAAGGAATTGGCTGGGTCACTGACTGAGAAGAAACTGCCTACTGAAGGATGCACTAGAAGGAATGGTGAACGGGAGAAGAGTTCGGGACTGAAGAAGACATCAGATGATATACGAAATTAAAATATATGGATCATATGAGGAGACAAAGAGGAAGGCAGAAAATAGGAAAGACTGAAGAAAGACCTGCTCTTAGGCAGAACACTGAATGAATGAATGAATGAATGAATGAATGAATGAATGAATGAATGAATGAATGAATGAATGAATGAATGAATGAATGAATGAATGAATGAATGAATGAATGAATGAATGAAAAGGGAAAATACGCCACAACTACTGGCAAAATGCAGCCTTAATTTTGGACTACAATTTTATAACATGATTTTGAAGTCTCTATATTAAAAACTGTAAAATATAAATTCAATTTAAAAATAAAATAAATATTTAGAATACACAATATATTCATGAACTGATGAACCAGAACATTTAATAGCGGCAAATTTAAAAATAATATTTCCTTCCAAGATAATACAATTATGAGCAAAATTAATAAACAATTTGATTATTTTTAATTGGGTTATTTTACGACGCTGTATTAACATCTAGGTTATTTAGCGTCTGAATGAAATGAGGAGAATCATTCAAGATTGGCGACAGACACGACATGGATTTATTCCAATTAATCGACATTTGCAGCTTGATGCTTTACTTTTCGCTGATGATTTAGTTCTCATGGCATCAACTGAAGATGATTTACAATATTCAGTACACAATTTAAATAAGGTCAGTGAAAAATATAACATGGAAATTAATATTGAAAAATCGAAAATCATGTCATTTTGTGGGAAATTCCCTGTACCAAGCAAAATCTGTTTGAATAATAAAATAATAGAAAGAGTAAATGCCTTCACTTATCTTGGCTATACACTATCACCATATGATGAAGTAGATATTGCTGAAAAAATATGTAAATATAATAAAACAATGGGGATCATTAATAAAATCATGAAACCCTCACTAGTACAAAGACACACAAGAATAGGCTTGTATAAAACCTTAGCACAGTAAGCTATGGTAGCGAAGCGTGGACTGTGAAGAATAAAGATGTCAGTAGAATAACAGCAAGTGAGATGAGGTTTATGAGAGCAACAGCTGGATATACTCGCTGGGATCATAAAAAAAATGAGGACCTAATGCAAGAACTTCAAATAGAACCCATTATGCAGTTCATCAGCAAATATCAACTTCAGTGAAAGGGTCATCTCGAACGAATGAATCGATGCAGAATTCCAAAAGCACTGCTTCATTACCATCCATATGGCAAAAGATCTCTAGGCCGTCCAAAGAAGAGATGGACTGAAAATTCTAGTTTGAGACCGTAACAGGCCACTTGGCCTAATACTTGTTAGGAAGATGATGATGATGATGATGATGATGATGATGATGATGATGATGATGATGATGATGTGGAAATGAAGGTGATAATGGCGGTGAAATGAGTCCGGGGTCCAGCATCGAAAGTTACCCAGAAATTTGATTATATGGGAGAAATTAAAACAAAGATAATACAAGAACATATGTGACTGAGATTACGTGTTTAAATGTAGTACTGTAGGACGAAAGTATGGCGACAGAGACTTTTATGTAGAATACAATGTTATGTATCGGCAAGACACAGGACCACAGCTAAAAATCAATGGACAATCACAAATGAAAAGACAAACAACAGTAGGCCCTACCATCAAGTATATATAAGTTTCCGCTCACGCCAGCAATAAAATCATACCCCTGGGGTTGGGAAGAGCGCAAAGTAGCCACATACCTAACAGCTACAATAACTGACCAATTAAATAAGTGAGGTTAAGAAATCAGCTATCATGAGACATCATGCATCCATTACTCATGTTTTTCTTAATTTATCTTCAAAGAAATTAGACGTCGTCACATATGAAAATTGTGCAAGCTTCCAATTTATTAAATGCCTGTCTATTCTGACGGATATAACATCTCGGCGTGCGAACGGACAATGTGGCCAATGATAGCTTCAAGTATTGATTGCGCTTTGTATGCATGTCTCTTTGATATCCAAATCATATAGACTCACTTTGAATATATTATCTGTTTCACTCTTTGTGTCCAAATAGAGAATGGATGATTAAAAAAATATTTAGTTTTTACTCCATAGTAGAGAAAATTTAATAGATTTTCAGCCTTTTGGCTATCTTCTGTATAATAGCCCAAAACTCTGCATATTTCACGTCCACTGCGGTGGCTTCGTGGGCTTGTCACAAAGACGGCCCGAGTTCAAGTACCGGTCAGGGACGAGATTTTTCAACAGTAATCTCACTAGAGAAAATCAAAACTATAGTGGGATTTAATTGACTATTACACGTCTAGAAGAAAGTACATAAAGATTAGAAGAAATAAAGTACTCTAATTCAATAAAATATTAATTGACTTACTGAAATTTTATTTCACTAATGTTAGCTTCATCAAAACGTTTGACCGTTTTCAGTTGATTATTTATGCTGTAAACAAATGATGATCGCAAAGCATGTTTTATAGTACAGTAAAGAATTTGCAGTTTGAAATGTTGGCAAACAAAGAAATAAATGGTAGGAAGGTGACTAAAAACAGAAGAAAGTACATAAAGATTAGAAGAAATAAAGTACTCTAATATAATAAAATATTAATTGACTTACTGAAATTATATTTCACTAATGTCAGCTTCATCAAAACGTTTGACCGTCTTCAGTTGATTATTTATGCTGTAAACAAATGATGATCGCAAAGCATGTTCTATACTACAGTAAAGAATTTGCTGTTTGAAATGTTGGAAAACAAAGAAACAAATGGTAGGAAGGTGATAAAAACAGAAGAAAGTACATAAAGTTTAGAAGAAATAAAGTACCCTAATACAATAAAATATTAATTGACTTACTGAAATTTTATTTCACTAATGTCAGCTTCATCAAAACGTTTCACCGTCTTCAGTTGATTACTTATGCTGTAAACAAATGATGATCGCAAATTTGTGTATAAGGATTATGCAAATAATATTAGCAAAGACATTGCCATATTCTAATACTTCTATACATTGAATGGATCGAAATCGCCTACATGTAAGTCAGTATGTTTAATACATCTGGAGACCGGCGAGGAAGATTTAGAATTTCTAATATAGGAGAGTTTGTAATGTCTCATGTCCTTCATAGGAATACGAATACTGACACTGTTTAAGAAAGATTGACAATTAATGTCACCTTTAAGGACCTTACATAAGAATAAGTAATCGAGATCATGACGTCTGGCATACAGGCTTCGACATTTAAAGTGCTCGCATTTTTTATCATAATATACCCAGAGTGATAATAATAATAATAATAATAATAATAATAATAATAATAATAATAATAATAATAATAATAATAATAATAATAATAATAATAATAATAATAATAATAATAATATATCTGCGGTATAACATCAGTCACAGTCTTTTGGGGGTACAAATAAACTTTGGGGGTACTCCAGCAAAAAATATTGAATACCACTGAGGAAGAACAAGAAAATCGAGGAATAATATGGAAGGTAAAAAATCGAACATACGGGAATGGTATTTAAGAAAAAGCGAAAATGGTACAATATTAATAAAAATTAATTTTATTTCTTAGAAAATAAATATAGCCTATATAAAGAAAATAATAATGAATGAATTAATTAAATAACCAATGAATCAGTAAAGAAATAAATCAATAAATAACCATTTCTGACATGATATTGTTGTTATAAATGAAAAAAAAAAGTTTTTTTTGCATCTGTCTTGTATTTTGACCTAAGAAAAGTGAAAATTTGGATATTTTCTGAAAAAAATTATTTCAGATTATGTTTTCTGAAACGATTCCAATTGGCATCATTGTGATGTCGATAAGGGTGTGGACCAAGCAATGTACTTTACAGGTATATTACGTTGCTAGAGGTTCGAAATAGATTCATTCCAGCGAAAATGGTTAAATAAATAAAGAAAAACATAAAAGTAAATAAATATTCCCTTACTCTCTCCAGCAATATCCTTAATATTTGTGTCGTGTTAAAGGCGTTGAATAGGCCTAATATTTACTTCGTCAGAAATATTCAGACTTGAAAGTGTTTGTGACATGATGCCTTACCGGTATGCGGGAGCTTGGATTTTCGTCACAACAACAGACCACGTTTTACGTTTTCTGCTTTCTTTAGAATCGAACTTATTCTAGTGAATCGACGGAACAGTGTATAAGGTTGCCATAATTTGGGAAATTATTATTGTTATTGCTTTGTTATTGGCCTCTGGCTGTAGTACAGCACAATAAATAATAGTAAATGGATGAACGAATAAATAAATAAATAAATAAACAAATAAATAAATAAAATAAATCTACTACCACCACAACCACCACCACCACTATTATTACAGTACAGACAGAACTTCAATATACGGAAATGTTCGGATAAATACGGACTTATGAGATAATATCTCAAGTTACATTACAGAAAACTGTGGAAATATTCTTTTGTTCCTGGACTTTCCAATATTTGAAGTCAGATATCCAACGTAAGGAGACGAATTTTTCTAGCTGCTTGGTTTACACTGCAACAAAATTTCTAACAGCAATATTAATGCCAGAAATAGAGATCTCTACTAAATAAAAACACAGTACTTTAAGGGGTTAGATACAGCTTACAGGAATAAAAATTTTTGGAAATATTCAACATTTTTTTTCCTCCATTACTGTATCTTGTACAATAATGAAAATTGGTATGTGTAAAACACTGTCCTTCTGCTATATGAAAAACATATTTTTACGATTAATTTTTTTTTATTAAAAAATGGTGGCAATTCATTGTGCAGTGTTGATGCGTTTCCCTCATGAATCATATACGTGTTAACTTTTTCGTGTTTTCTCTCTTTTATTTCATCAATATTTCTATTCAAGATCAATACTTATGTAAATGGGAAACTACTAAATTCTTGGGCGTTACATTTGATGATTGTTTGTCTTGGAGACCCCATTGCACAAGTTTAATTTCTAAGCTCAATAGCATTTGTTATCAAATCAGAATTTTGAGGACGATAATAAATCACGATGTATTAATGTCTTATTATTTCGCACACGTCGAGTCTAGGCTTTCATATGGTATTTGTTTTTGGGGATCTGGAACCATGCTGAATGATATATTTATTGCTCAAAAGCGTATTGCCAGATGCATAGTGGGTGTTGACAGTAGGACCTCTTGTAGGGAACATTTTTTACAATATAATATTCTTACTGTTTATGGTTTATACATTTATAATGTTTTATTACTAATTTATAAAAATCTGTCTGATTTTCATCAAAATTTTGATTTCCATACCTACGACACTCGTAACAAAAATAGTTTAACTATTCCAGTTCACCACCTTACAAACACTAGTAGAACATATATGGTCTTTGGTATTAAAATATACAACAGTTTGCCTGATGACATCAAATATACAAAAAATTCTCTGAAATTTAAGAATTATATAAAAACGAAATTAATAAAATTGTGTCCCTACAGTCTTGAGGATGCACGCATGGGCCGTTGAAATGAATGTTTTTTTTTTTATATTTGACTTATTTTACATTAAATTGTAATTGTATATATTTGACCATGTCTATGCATACATTATGCCATCGACAATAAAGTTTTATCTATCTATCTATCTATCTATCTATCTATCTATCTATCTATCTATCTATCTATCTATCTATCTATCTATCTATCTATCTATCTATCTATCTATCTATCTATCTATCTATCTATCTATCTATCTGTCTGTCTGTCTGTCTGTCTGTCTGTCTGTCTGTCTGTCTGTCTGTCTGTCTGTCTGTCTGTCTGTCTGTCTGTCTGTCTGTCTGTCTGTCTGTATGTCTGTCTGTCTGTCTGTCTGTCTGTCTGTCTGTCTGTCTGTCTGTCTGTCTGTCTGTCTATCTATCTATCTATCTATCTATTGCTGAAACTCATATTTACAATGTCATGCTTCTTCAACTACATTCCTTAATAATATATATATATATATATATATATTTTTTTTAATTTTGTGTTACAAGAAAATACTGATATTTGACCATTTTTAAAATGAATTTATTTTTATCAGGCAATCTATCAGAGGTAGAGAAGTGATCTTGCATCAAATTATAAAT
Organism: Periplaneta americana; assembly: GCA_025594305.2. NCBI lineage: Eukaryota > Metazoa > Arthropoda > Insecta > Blattodea > Blattidae > Periplaneta > Periplaneta americana. Next base: position 161,130,170 of record JAJSOF020000005.1, on the reverse strand, counting down.
ATGACATGTATAAAAACACACAAAAAAGTTCACCATAGAATGTTGGATAGTTTTCTAGTTACGTAGGAAAGCCTTCTTCACTGCACAGTGAACTGAATTTTGAAAAAAAAATGTAATTTTTTTGAATCGTAAAAATATATATTTTTTTTTTTCACATAGCAGTACGACAGAGTTTTTAACACACCGATTTTCATTATTGTACAAGATACAGTAATGCAGAAAAAATGTTCAATATTTCCAAAAATTTAATGCTGTAAGCTATACCTAACCCCTTAAGAAGAATATCAATAAATATGTTTTTATCATCAGTATTCAATCCACAAAATACTGACTGCTACAGAGAGAAAATATACAAGGTGTTTAAAAAATACGGGTCATAATTTCAGGTATATATTTCCCACATCTAGACAATCAAAATACTTAATTACAACATGTGTCCGGAAATGCTTCATTTCCGAGTTATGGCCTTCACAACACTGAAATTCACCGGAACGTTTTTCTTTCCGCAGGTCGTTGTCATTACAGAAGATGTTCAAAATGTCCACCTCCTGCTTGAATACAGACCTCACATCGATGTCTGCGAACACGATCCCAAACTCCAGGAGTATTGCGTATGTCCTCAGAACATGCCACAATTCGATTCCGAAGGGATTCCAAATCAGGCACCGGAGACGAATAAACCAATGATTTTAAATGGTCCCACAAGTAGAAATCGAGAGGGTTCAGATCAGGTGAGCGTGGAGGCCAAGCAATTGAGCCACCCCCACCTATCCATCGATCAGGAAACCTTCGATCCAAGTACCGGCGAGCCGTACGACTGAAGTGTGCAGGAGCGCCATCATGCAAGAAGTGAATGTGTTGACGATTGATCAGTGGAGTGTCTTCTAAAACATGAGGTATGGTGTTTTCCAGGAAGTTTGTGTACGCTTACCCCGTAAGTCTGTTTGATTTGAATACATGCCGCACAGTCTAACGCCTACACAACACTGAATGTAACCTTCGCCTCGGAATGAACTGTCAGAGTGCCCTCTTAATGTCTCCTTTGACGGCAACGACCTTCGGAAAGAAAAACGTTCCGGTGAATTTCAATGTTGTGAAGGTCATAACTCGGAAATAAAGCATTTCCGGACACATGTTGTAATGAACTATTTTGATTGTCTACATGTGGGAAATACATACCTGAAATTATGCCTCGTCTTTTTGAAACACCTTGTATATAACTACCTAGCTACATTATTTTGTTTAACGTTAAGAGTTCATGTGAATTATCAGACCGTACATAACTATAAAATTTATCGTTAAATTGTAAATAGGACGGAAAAAAATCTTCTCGTAGATAATTTCTGAAGTAACATTCCAGAAATCTGTGGAAATATTCTTTTGTGTCCGGACTTCCCAGAATTACGAGGGTCTGCATCAGCGTATTTCATACGACGTTGTATAAATATTCATAATTCTGGTTGGGGTACTGTAAATTCGGACTTCTACCCCTTTCAACTCCTATCTTGCTCTCTCGTATACAACTACCACCACAATTCCGTACTGTTTCTCCCCCTATTCATACCTACCCTCCCTCTAAAAATCCCTCCCGCCATTCCAGCCAATCTTATCAGGGCAATTCAGTCGGGTTTTAATATAAATATACTGTATGCCTTCCTTTCTTGCATCACTCCAACCCTTCCTCCCTATCCCCTTCCCTCTTCCTCTCTCTCGGACTTTATATTACACAGCATAGTTGAGGATTTCTACGCGATGGCCCTCATATTTCATATTACACGCCCCAGGTTTTCATTATATTCAACATGGAATCAGATTTTCGTGACAAGATGCAAAACCAGTATTGTTGCGTCAATTCGTGATCTAACACCAAATCTCTGTCACGAAGAGTTACGCTGAGTAAAGTTCATGTATGATATTCAAACGTCACAATAAAAAAGTCTACAAGTTCGATTAACAGTATTAATGTTCGCGAAATAGAATGAGCGCAAATGAATACATCTACATAAGCTGTAATATACGGGGACTTCATTTTATTTTTACTTCAATTTTTATTCTACCTGAGTTTTCCGATGTACTTCACTCCCACCCCTTCTACTAATGAAGTTCAACCGTCCTCCACACAGATCCAAGACGGCATATACAATCATAGTAGTCTTACGGTCGTAGTAAATAGTACGTTCCAAAAATATGTTCGCGTTTTCCAGTGACGAAAGAGCTTTCAGTATTGAATCATTTTCGTACAGGTACTGTCGTCCATTTGCCTACGTCGTATCCCGGTTTCCCCCACCAGCTTTTATTCGCCAGCTAGTGGCTGGGCTGTCTTAGCTCTTTTCTGAGAACATTAATTTCTGTTAGGAATTGGACGTCTACGTAATATTATACTCATACAACTGTTTAAAATGGCTTAAATAAAAGGGCCTCGTTAAGTAATTAACTGTCCCGTGATTTCCCCCCTATCCACGACCCTACGACATAACCACTTGGACGGACAGTAGATAGTATGTCTGAGTAATTTTATCTTTTCGGATCGGGCGGAAGTGAAGATTGAATTTACAGTGCGTAAGGTACTCTTTTGTAGAGTAGATACAGAATTATTTCAACATGAGTAACTAGTACGAAGGACGAAACTGGTAATTGGGATTTGGTACAATAGTCTATAGTGCGATAATATGCACATTAGAACTGAAGCCTGTATCGAAATGAAAGGCCAACATTTTAAAAAACTGTGTTTAAATATCCATATTATGATCATTTTTCAATTTAACTTCATTCTCTATATTTTACGCTAATGAGCTGTAGACAATATAATATACGCTGCATAATGAATACGTCCACAGGGACAGCTCAGTTCGTGAGTAAAAACACTCATTGTTAATACTGTACTGTATTTTGATTAAACAAAAACCTAATGAAAATTATCGAACTTAAAATCGCGATATTTCCTGGTTTACGTAAATGGATGAACTCCTTTTCTTCCCTCCTATACCTAGTAAAGTGATTTGTTTGTACATTACGCCAGTATCATCGAACTCCAGTCGTGGAAGGGGGTTGCAAACGGCGTTGATCCAAAGGTATAGCCAGGTTAATATTAAAAATGTTAGTAAAAATGTAATAATATCCCTGTACGTTTATTGCTAATATTTCAGATTGGATTAAGTTGGTATTGCTTGTTGTAGAAAAGGATTTGTTCTAAATCTGAATTGTTTAGCTTACAGTGATGTCAAAGCAAGGGCATTTTTCTGACCTTGACGTCATGCGGGACATTAAGCGCTAAGTATGGAAGGAGGAAAGATTATGTTTACGAATAAGCAGCCTGTTGGATTAAGAAAACAGTGGTGTACAAACTTCAAGCGGAACGTGAAATTTTCTGTCGTTGTTTATATATGGCTTCTTTCTGTTTGATATTTTCCATTATGTCTGAAAAACAAAAAAACTAACACCAATTTCTTAATATTGCAGCAGTGTTTTAAACTTTAATAACATAATATAGAGTAAGGAAGGAATATTCACATAAATTCCATAGTACCAACAACTATACTGTACTAAATGAATGAAACACATCATTTATAAAGAAAGTGATATCCCAAAGAAAGAGACTGAGTATGACATGATAAGTTGGAATTGATATTGATGGTGTCTTCAGCCTTATAAAAGTAATCAATAAACTAATCAAAACAATCATCATCATCACCATACAAGGATTAAGCAATAGGCTCGTTCCGGTTTCATGAAAGCTATAACAAATTGTTAAAATTGTTCAGACCATCTTCTGTGTTGCTCGTTTTTACTTAATTGTCAAGATAATTTTTTATATGAAGCATTTCATAGCGTTTTTTGGTAAAGACATTGATTTAATTCTCAATATTCTCTGTCAGATTAAGAGAACAGTGTATTATGATAATAAATTATTGAATGAATTTTAGTTTTGTTCTTTAAATGAGTAGAAATTTAATTTAAACAAGTTATAAGAAAATAAGCGAGTTTAAAGTGTAGGCTGCACTTTATCTATCCATACAATTAATTTAGATTTATAAGAAAATCTGAAGAAAAACAAGAAAACAGTTCATTTTTCTGCTATAAAATAATTGCAAAGGTATGATAAAATTTGAATACATCCTTGAATTCGTAATAACTGTAAAACCTTTGTAATGGATATTGTAGTAAAGGTTCTAAAGTTTGTATTGTTAACAACAAACGACCTTATTCCGCCATCTTAGGTTGCGTTTCAGTACTTGGCATCTTACCCCGATACTTGGGAAAAATGATAACTTTTTTCGGGGTAAGATGGCAACTTGTTGCAAGAGTTTTATTTTTTTCTGTTTTATTGCAGGGAATGTGTAAACATTACGTAAAATCCTCTGATAGAAGTCAGTGGATTGAGGACTGTCGTCAACTTGCGATGGAAGATGTTATAAAAGAGGGTATGAACTGTTTTAGAGCATCGCAAGCATACGAGATTTCTTACCGTACCCTTAAACGCCTCCTAAAAAGAATGATGACAAAAAATGCAGTGGCTTGAATTCATTGTGTGCAATGAAGTGATTTCACGAGTCTTGCACATAGTAATAAAATATGTGCAATGACTGGGTTGCTAAGTAATAATAAACGAGTGAGAAAGTGTCCATGAGCTTTAGATTAAGTCAATTTTGTTATATACATGTATGAAACCAAGTTAAGGTAAAATACATATATCAGTAGGTAAATGTGTTAATTGCATTTGCCATCTTACCCGACTATCGGGGAAAGATGCCTACAGTGCAAGTAAGAAGAAAACCTGTATCTATAAACAAGTAATAAATGTTTTTTGTTTTGTATCAAAATATAGTTTCAAAATACCTTCCAAACTTTGATATTTCAATATGAAATTCAAAACAAAATGAACAGTACCTTAAATTTTCAATCAAAGAAAGTCAGGCATCTTCCCCCGATCCACTCTAACAAAACCAACTTAATAATTCAAAATAACTCCAAATTATATTACATAGGCCTAATGCCCTCTCTAAACCAATGTTTATTTATGAAAGTGAATCCTGAGTTTCAAAGACTATCCTAACTCCATTAATATTACTACAAAAACGTATCATCAAAATTTGTCTGCATAAACCACTTGATTATCCGACACAATTTATTTATTCTGAATCCCAAGTACTAAAAATTGAGCAAATATATAAACATACAGTACTAATTTATTTTCACAAAAATCGAATGAATTTTATAACTGAAAAACATATACATAACATTCAGAAGAAATGTCCCAACTCTTTTGGCAGAACCTAAATGCCACACTACAGCTGGATTAAGACACAGTAGGAATTATGGAGCAACACTATGCAATTCAGTATTGAAAAATAATCCAGACCTAAGCAATTTACACATTCTTAAGTTTAAAAATAAAGTGAATATGTTTGTATGATATTTGATAAATATTATTTTTTTAAGTGTTACTAGCATTATATGGTACATATTTTCATTGTATTTATCTGATACATGTAATCTGTAAGATAAAACATTGTAATAAATATAAATAGATCATTTTCTTAATTAATAACAGTGTATATCTCCAATAAATGATTTCTTAGCATCGTCACAGATACACTTGATTGTACTTGTCACTATCTCTTGTCATTCATAAAATATTTTGATATGATACCTCTTGCACAAAGGGGAGATCTATGACTGAAACTAGATTAATATATTTCAGTATTATTTGTATTTATCCTGGTAATAATGAACAACTTTGACTCGTAGACATTGTGTTTTTGCAGCATTAACTTCCCATGATTGTACGAGAAGATTCGAAGAGAACGGCAGTTACGTAGATTTTCGGCTCCCCCCTACTACCAACAATGCATAACACAATGTCAATACGGCGGTTGCTGGTCGTCTGCGATACAACGAACTTTTCTGTTGATTTTCGAGTTCGTCATTTTTTCCCGTTATTATATGCTTATTTAAGTTGTGTTAACTCTCGCTAGTGGTTTTATATTTTATTTTATCCGTCTTAGTATTTATTTTATTATTGTAAATATTTTTGTTTTATCACTATTATTATTATTATTATTATTATTATTATTATTATTATCATTATTAATATTATTATTATTAATTAATTATTTTGTATTATAATCTGTGTATCATTTTATGCACGATTATTATTATTATTATTATTATTATTATTATTATTATTATTAGTTTATTATTTCTATCATCAGCATTATTATTTGAACCCTGTGAAATTTATGTAGCCTACTGGACTGTACCCGAGCACGAGCATATGCTCATTTCGGGTATCTATTCATATGTATTCTTTTCAAATGTAAATTGCAAATAAATTTGAATTTGAATTTGAATTTGAATCATAAGAATGGTGGTAAAAGGGCAGAGACTCTTCAATGCTCATATACAGTTTCTGCTCATATTAAAAGATAAAATAAGAAGTGACGTCCTGAACATCAAACCCAAAACAGTCTTGTATATATCTTTTGATTCGATATCTTACCTTCCAAGTCAGCCAGTACGGCATCGTACTGTATATCTGATAGGCCTATATCGTTTCAGCCAACATATCGATTGAATTTTTCGCTCGATCGCCAAATCGCATATTCAGCCATTCAATTACAATATCGTAAATTTCTTGCTCGCCAATATTCATTCACTAGATCACTCCATATGTGCCTGTCTCTAAATCACTCACTCTCTGTCTCCACTGCAGCGGATGCTACCTACCTATATTACAACACCACCTGTTTCCACGCACCATTGTTCAGATTTGCAACGATCACATCCACTTGGTTCCTTTCTCCTAGTCATTTCTGCAATCTCAAAAACTCTTTTCACCTCCCATCCTTTATCGCCTCCCCTCTCCTCTTAGAATCTTCAATGCTTCTAACAGAAACCTTACAATGCTTACTATAAAACTGAAAATATCCGAGTTGTCGTCATCGGACTCTTCCTGTCAAGGCACGTACACACAAAGTACGAAATGGAGGAACAGTGTGCTGCAATCTTCGGAAATGCGGAAGGAATTGTTTATCTATAGATGCAAACTTGTACGTGTGGGCAATACATATCACTTCAACTTGGCTCTCTCTAAAAAAAAAAGATACAATTATTTACGACACAAAATATATTAGATCTGTTAAAATGTGTTTTTTTATATATACGAAAAACGTTTTCTCGGATATGACAATAAAGTAGTAGTAGTAGTAGTAGTAGCAAAGTAGTAGTAGTAGTAGTAGTAGTAGTAGTAGTAGTAGTAGTCGTAGCAGCAGCAGCAGTAGTCGTAGTAGTAGCAGCAGCAGTAGTAGTAGTAGTAGTAGCAGTAGTAAGAGTAGCAGTAGCAGTAGTAGCAGTAGCAGCAGAGTAGCAGTAGCAGAGTAGCATTATTATTAGTATTAGTAGTAACAGTGTAGCAGTAACAGAGTAGTAGTAGTAGCAGGGTAGCAGTAGTAGTAGTAGTAGTAGCAGCAGCAGTAGTAGTAGTAGTAGTAGTAGTAACAGAGTAGCAGTAGCAGCAGAGTAGCAGTAGCAGAGTAGCAGTATTATTAATATTAGTAGTAAAAGTGTAGCAGTAACAGAGTAGTAGTAGTAGTAGTAGCAGGGTAGCAGTAGTAGTATTAGTAGCAGTAGTAGCAGTAGCAGCAGAGTAGCAGTAGCAGAGTAGCAGTATTATTAATATTAGTAGTAAAAGTGTAGCAGTAACAGAGTAGTAGTAGTAGCAGGGTAGCAGTAGTAGTATTAGTAGCAGTAGTAGCAGTAGCAGCAGAGTAGCAGTAGCAGAGTAGCAGTATTATTAGTATTAGTAGTAACAGTGTAGCAGTAACAGGGTAGCAGTACTAGTAGTAGTAGCTAAGTAGTAGTAGTAGCAGCAGCAGTAGTCGTAGTAGTAGCAGTAGTAGTAGTAGTAGTAGTAGTAGCAGTAGTAACAGAGTAGCAGCAGCAGTAGTAGCAGTAGCAGCAGAGTAGCAGTATTATTAGTATTAGTAGTAACAGTGTAGCAGTAACAGAGTAGTAGTAGTAGTAGCAGGGTAGCAGTAGTTGTAGTAGTAGCAGTAGTAGAGTAGTAGTAATAACAGAGTAGCAGTAGCAACAGTAGTAACAGAGTAGCAGTAACAAAGTAGCCGTAGTAGTAGTAGTAGTAGCAGTAGTAACGGAGTAGTAGTAGCAGTAGTAACACTAGTAGTACTAGTAGTAGTAGTAGTAGCAGTAGTAACACTAGTAGTACTAGTAGTAGTAGTAGTAGCAGTAGTAACACTAGTAGTACTAGTAGTAGTAGTAGTAGCAGTAGTAACACTAGTAGTACTAGTAGTAGTAGCAATAGCAACACAGTAACAATAGCATAGTAGTAGCAGCAAAGCAGTAGTAGTATAGTAGTAGCAGCAGTCGTAGTAGTAGTAGCAGCAGCAGTAGTAGTAGTAGTAGTAGTAACAGAGTAGCAGTAGCAGAGTAGTAGTAATAGCAGTAGTAGTAGTAGCAGAGTAGCAGTAATAGTAGTAGCAGTAGTAGAGTAGTAGTAATAACAGAGTAGCAGTAGCAGCAGTAGTAACAGAGTAGCAGTAGCAGAGTATTAGTAGTGGCAGTAGTAGTAGCAGTAGTAACAGAGTAGTAGTAGCAGCAGTAGTAACAGAGTAGCAGTGGCAGAGTAGTAGTAGTAGCAGTAGTAGTCGTAGTAGCAGAGTAGCAATAATAGTAGTAGTAGCAGTAGTAACAGAGTAACAGTAGTAGTAGCAGAGTAGTAGTAGTAGTAGTAGCAGTAGTAACAGAGTAGCAGTAGTAGTAGCAGAGTAGTAGTAGTAACAGTAGTAGTAGTGAAATTCTCGTAAAAAACTGAAAAATAATATTTTGGACAGTTTTTTGTAAAAACTGTGTCCTAGTCTCCCTTAAGGGACAAAAAAATACTAAATTAATATAAAACACTGGCTTACACATAGGCATAAGTATAATAAACATGTCTATCTTCTATGTAATAACAGCGTCGATAATAGTGGACACCAAGGAAGAGATGGAAAAACCGGAAGAGGATGCAACATATTCTAATGATCCTATTATGTAATATTAATATTGTTGTTGTTGTTGGTAGTGGTGATTGCGATAAATCTTTAGAGTGAATAATTGATATGTTTCGACTAAGGGGATCATCTTGCTCACGACACAATACCCCCGTTTTGGCTGAATGATCGTTCACCTCTGCTGAGACATGAGGCCAGTAGTCGGTTAGTGGACCCTGGGCCTTCGTGGGCTGTTGCGTCACAGGTTATTATTAATTGAAATGTTTACCTAACAACTATGCTTCTGGGCAATAGAATCAAACTTTACGTGCAGCAGGACTGATTTTGCCATGCCTACGTCTGGAATGACGAAGCGAAATGGGCTGGTAAAAGGCTCCGAGTTGTGAATGATATGCAAATCAGTCTTCTGCTGGGTTAACACAATAAATCCATCCACACACGCCACGCGTTTGTGCCCTCATACGTACCCAATCTCAGAGCCGTCTCTTTCATACTAAACAATGTGATATAACTACGTGGAACTGCATTCCATTTCGAATTTGTATGCATTCTGGCGCGGGAAGAAAAACGTATTAGTATGAAATCATCTATCTGATTTTTATGTTATCGATGAAACAACTGCTGTAGGCAATATATGCCATACATAATTACGCTACCCATATCTAGGAGTTTTAAGCGAAAACTGCTCGTATCTTTTCTGTTATAGAGCAGCAGGTAAAAAATAAATATGCAATTTTTTTACATAGAGTCGACGGCAATAGGATTAACATAAAAACTGGGAACGTTGCACAGACTTTAAAATATATGATTACTGCCTTTTCAATTGTATTTTAAAAGAGACACGAAATGACGTTAATATGTTTTTTGTCACTCTGTCTATATCTGTCTCTTATTAGAGAACTTGTAGGTTCAGAGAGAGAAAAAAAAGCGTTGATTTACTATACGATCAGTTTTATATTAAAAAAGTGGATTGGTTTGGAATTTTGGTGGATTGAGATTTCTACATCTGGTATGCAAATCATCACTCGCCTTTTTCAAAGCTCGAGTAAAAAAATAAAAAATAAAAAATAAATTGATTGATGTTCAGATCAGCTTCACGTAGAATTGCCCGCCTCACTACTGCACTATCAATTTACATTGACCAGATAAAGCTGGAATTACGGACATATCGGGACGCCAGGTGGAGAATGTTAGGTTGTCCATTCTAATACTGAAGCAGACATAGCTTATTATCTATATATATATATATATAATTTGAACTGGTAATGGAAATTACGAGAAAACGGCAGAACGGATTTTAATGAATGACCCGTCATTTTGAAGCTTGGCATCCAAGGATTTCCAGAAAAATAGTAACTTTCAGTAAAGCGTTAGTTTTCCTACATAATCCTACATCTATATATATCATTTGAACTGGTAATGGAAATTACGAGAAAACGGCTGAACGGATTTTAATGAATCGCCCGTCATTTTGAAGCTTGGCATCCAAGGATTTTCAGAAAAATAGTAACTTTCAGTAAAGCGTTAGCATATATATATATATATATATATATATATATATATATATATATATATATATATAATTTGAACTGGTAATGGAAATTACGAGAAAGCGGCTGAACGGATTTTAATGAATCGCCCGTCATTTTGAAGCTTGGCATCCAAGGATTTTCAGAAAAATAGTAACTTTCAGTAAAGCGTTAGTTTTCCTACATAATCCTACATATAATTTGAACTGGTAATGGAAATTACGAGAAAGCGGCTGAACGGATTTTAATGAATCGCCCGTCATTTTGAAGCTTGGCATCCAAGGATTTTCAGAAAAATAGTAACTTTCAGTAAAGCGTTAGTTTTCCTACATAATCCTACATATAATTTGAACTGGTAATGGAAATTACGAGAAAACGGCTGAACGGATTTTAATGAATCGCCCGTCATTTTGAAGCTTGGCATCCAAGGATTTTCAGAAAAATAGTAACTTTCAGTAAAGCGTTAGTTTTCCTACATAATCCTACATATAATTTGAACTGGTAATGGAAATTACGAGAAAACGGCTGAACGGATTTTAATGAATCGCCCGTCATTTTGAAGCTTGGCATCCAAGGATTTTCAGAAAAATAGTAACTTTCAGTAAAGCGTTAGTTTTCCTACATAATCCTACATATAATTTGAACTGGTAATGGAAATTACGAGAAAACGGCTGAACGGATTTTAATGAATCACCCGTCATTTTGAAGCTTGGCATCCAAGGATTTTCAGAAAAATAGTGACTTTCAGTAAAGCGTTAGTTTTCCTACATAATCCTACATATATATATATATATATACATAATTTGAACTGGTAATGGAAATTACGGGAAAACGGCTAAACGGATTTTAATGAATGGCCCGTCATTTTGAAGCTGGGCATCCAAAGATTTTCAGAAAAATAATAACTTTCAGTAAAACTTAGTTTTCCTACATAATTTTCCTATTTTCCAAAATTCATCTTTCGTCAGTTTTGAGAACTAATTGCATTTCAGCAGTCGCCCGTGGTTTCAGAATAAAACAAAACACACACTACAATAAACAGTAGGTTATTACAGGAAGGCCATGACCTGCAAGATTGCTGACATATTTAGAGCTCAAATTCAATTGGTTATTAAAAATTTCAAGACTTATTAAAATAATTTATAGGTCTGATTTTGGGGTGTATAATTTTCTGATTACAGCTATGTATTGGATATTATAATCTACAAAACTTGAGGTGGTTTGATGACATTATTACCATTAGAAATGAAATATTATTATTAATAGTTAATGCCATGATGTGACTATTTTTCATTAATTATACATATTAATGCTATATTGATGATATGAAAGTGAAACGTTTAGGGTTATATGAGTAGATGTAGAGAATATGTTAAATTAGATCTTCATTTCTATAATTTACAAATGAACTTACAAAAATTACATAAGAGAAAAATATTGTTATTAAAAATCAAATATTTTCATAGTTATTAATCAAGTGGGGTTGGGTCTTTTTCATAAACTTATTGGCGGCGTGGTGTAGATATTTATATGCGTCATTCTCTTTAGTACTGGCTCGAGCGAGAGCAAAAATTATAGTTCCTAAGGAAAGACCAAAAGGTATTATTACTTACTGATAAAATATGAGGCCTACAAAATTTTGTAGTCTCCCGATCATTTCAGCAAGATCTCTTAGCAGGATAAAATGATTTCACCCTCTACATTTCAAGCTCTACATGCAGCAGCTATACCAAGATGCTATGTCTATTGTTCGAAAACATAGCAAACCTGACATGTTTTTTAACTTTCACCTACAATCCACAATGATCTGAAATAGCTATTGCTTTACTCTCACATGAAAAACCCACTGATCGTTCCTTGCATTGTTACTTGCGTTTTTGCGTTGAAACTCAAAAACTGAAGATGAATAAGTTCAAGAAAAAAATGTATTTGGCATAAAAACCATTCAGAGGGGGTATATTTCATTCTTATGAAGCAAATAAATTTCAAAATGTCTGGTAATAGTAATAATAATAATAATAATAATAATAATAATAATAATAATAATAATTTATTAAACCTGGCAGAGTTAAAATTACACTCAACCAGGAGTAAAAACTGCGTTAAAAAACACTGCAAATTTACAAATACACTACAATTTTTGAACATGATAATAATAATAATAATAATAATAATAATAATAATAATAATAATAATAATAATAATAATAATAATAATAATAAAATGTAAACAAGTAAGAAGGAATCAGACATAATATATAACATAGAGAAAGAAAAAAAAAACATAATAAAATGTGAACAAGGTCAAAAATACATGAGGCATACAAAGTATAAAAATAAGACAATTATTGATAATAATAATAATAATAATAATAATAATAATAATAATAATAAATAAGAATAGTAATAATAATAATGATAATAACAATAATAATAATAACAATAATAACAGGCGTAATAGTAATAATAATACTAATAGTAGTAATAAAATAGTGCAGTACAAAGCATACAATAAATACAATAGTTTTAAGTACATACAGTAAGGAAAATTATGATTATATACAGCTCAACTTATCACATTAGAGATATACCGTTATCGGAAAATATGAAAACAAAAATATAAAATAAGTTAAATATCACTAGAACATTAAAAAAATGTGAATACGTGGACACCTGCAATAAAACACTTGTCATAATAGTAAGTTAGTTTGGCAACTCGTCATAAGATAATTTTCTAACTTGGATTTGAAAGATTTCAATGTTCGGCAGCCCTTGACTTTAGGCGGCAGAGAGTTCCAGTGACGAGAGGTAGCAACAGTGAAAGATGAGGAATACAGAGATGATGTGTGAAGTGGAATTTCTAGCGTGTTATCGCGTTGTGATCGAGTATTAATATTATGATAGCGAGAAAAGAGTATGAAAACGAGCGAATAAATAATAGGGGGATGAAGTGTGCATAATTCGATATAGGAGAGAAAGTGAGTGCAGATTTCTCCTCTCATGTAACCTAAGCCATGATATTCTTCAATGAAAATAAATCTAAACAATTTTTATTTGAACTTCTAATGAACTTAGTTTGCAGCATTTGCTGCACAAGCCACTAGTTCAAATATAATACAAATTTGTCACGTTCTCTTCAAATATTAATAATCAGGAATGATAAAGAAATCTGAGGGATTTTTTTATTTCCACTTTGACAGAATTGAAAAGGAAACGTTTTGAACAAATAGTTTCCACGAATTATTTATATCTAATGTGATACCATATTGTTAAAAGATTTCATTGGAATCTAATGTGTAAAACGTCAACTAAAGAGAGATTCGTTGCAGGATATCAAGGCGAGTCAGAGAACTTACATATAGACGTATAGATGTGCTTATCGGACGGTATAGGATGTATCGTTAAAAGTTTAGTACATGTAGGCTTTCTGTGCACTCATGTTTGAATTTCGAGGCATTTGAAAAGTTCACAATATTTCACAATTATTTTTTTTAAGTTGAGGGTCTAATTAACTTGGAATAATTATTTTTCGCATTTAATTGAACGGTAGAGCTCGATGGATAGATACTTCAAATGTCCAGGAGCTATGCACAAATACAGACGCAGGAACGCAGTTTTCGAGGCATGTTTTGCCCCACCCGTTCCGCTGCCTTGAGGACTCGGTAGTTTTTTTGTGGATGTTTACGATAACAGGACACCTTTCTCAGCACGGTGATAAACTCTTCGTTTCGCTGTTATTTCTTTTTTCAAAAGTTAGATCAATTTTATTGTAACACGTTTTAAAGTTCATCGTTACCGAGCTGTTGGTGACCTACAATGCTGAGTATAAATGGTACATAGTTGTTTCACTGAAATCATATTTCATCTAAGTTTATTCCCCTAATTTTCCATAATAACATAATTTTTGTTCACTGAAGAAGTGTTTTGGAATGACAATCAGCACTATAACAACATCAATAAACATTTTAGCTTTCATTTCCAGCATCGAAGTCACGCTTTAGGCATTCTACATATAAAAAAATATTGAGAGATGGGTGAAATATAAAGCAGAGTTATGACGTCAATATGGTAAAGCCTTGCTTATAAATTTACGACTTAAACAGCTAACATTATTTATAAAATTGAAAAGTTTTATTTGAAACGTTTGTGTAAGTTACCAGAAGGCATAGCTATATTGACAACTGGGAACTGCGACTGCAACACAGGAGAAGATCAAGCTTCCTAGTCCAGGACATGGGTCTGGTTTGTATCCATGAGACCCCAGGATCATGTCCCCAAGCTGGTTATCATGACAAACAGTCTGTGGTAGCCCCGCCCATGCGTACATTCCCCTGGGAAAATGCTCCTAGAAGCGAGATTATCAATCCTCTTGTATAGTTTTATAGCACAGTGTAAATAAACTGATTGCTATAAACGTTGTAGACTAATATTAACAGCAGTATTGAATGTCACTGACTCTCATAGCTAATGTTTCATTTTCGTGGACCTCCTAATGTTTTCTGTAATTTAGGCATATGATCTGTTACACTAATTAAACATTTTGATATTGTAGTTAATTAAGCATCCTTAATAAGTTTATAGTCGCATAGAATTATAGTTTTAGTTTTGTGCATTATCTCAAAATACATAAACACAAAATTATTTTACTTTATAAAGTGTATTTGCTATGGAAAATGAAAAAAAAAAAAAAAATTGGCTAGTATGACGTTGCCCACTTATTCTACTGTTCATTCAGGACTCGAACTTTTACTCTCTTTATTTTTCTTCCGATAACTATGGACTTAGTCCTGTTTGCATTTACCTTCATCCTATACTGCTCATAGAATACATTAATGCAATTAAAATGTCCAGCAATCTATCTCCGGTTAGATCTGTGCCCGGCAGAAGTTTCAACACAACCCGTTGTCGCCATCCCGGCTGCAACGAGACGGAAACTCTTGGTCACGTGTTGGGATTCTGTCGAAAAACGGAGCTGCTGCGCAACAATCGACACCATAAGGCCAGGACCGGTATTGCTGATGTCCTCAAGCGTCGCGGATGGGAGGTATACGAAAAAAATCCACTGCGTGCCATCCTTAGAATCGAACAGAAGAGCACATATTGTAGCCATCCACAGGACTCAATCTAAGGGAATAATTCTTGATCCTACAATCCGGTTTGAGAGGGATGCCCTCCAGGCACAACACGTTGATGAGGAGAAGAAATCCATTTATGAGTCCTGCATCCTACACCTACGTGAGAAATATAACATTCCCACTAGTCAGTGGAGTGTTTCTGTTTTTTTTTTTTTTTTTTTTTGGTGCGCGTAGCACACTTCCTAAATTCACATGAAATATTTTAAAAGCACTCGGTGTCCGACTTTTTGAAATTCAAAACAAAATTTATTGGATATTCTTAAGAATTAAATCCAAATATTACACTACCACTTATATTTTGGCCATTGACGATTCTATTGGGTTTGCATTTCTCTGGATGTTTACTAAACAATTCCTGTATTTAATCTTTTTGTCTTTCTAAATTATTCTGTAGAGCTTTTATTCTGGATCTTTATGGTCACCCTCATTGAGGGCAGATTATTTTGTTAAAAATTGTTGTTGTTTTTTTTGTACCTCTAGTAGCATATCACTTAACATCGTCTCCTCTTCTGCTAAGTATATCTTTTCATTAATAGTCTTCCTCGTATGTAATCGTGAAAACTTTGTAACTAATTCAACAGTTCATAGCATAAATACACGTCAAAAAAATGACTTTCATACTCCATCGGCAAGTCTATCGTGCTATCAAAAAGGAGTGCGTTATATGGCAGTAAAAATTTTTAATAGCCTCCCTATCGATATAAAAAATGAAACTCAAAACATAAAATTATTTAGGGCCAAATTAAAGAAGTACCTAATTTCTCACGCCTTCTATTCTGTAGGTGAATTCATGACATTCAATAACACTTCATGAAATTGATACTAAAACTATGTGTTGTACTAGTAGACTATATTGTAAATCTCGTCTGTATATATTTCATCTAGACTGTGACTATAAATTAAGATTTTATAATAGTATTAAGTTTTTTGACTTGTTCCATATTCTAGCTGTAAGCATTTTGAATACCATGGAATGTTAATAAATACAATACAATACAATACAACGCTAAACCATTAGCAAATCTTATACACTTCATTCTTCATCCTCCTACTATCACCCCGCCCATGTTTTGAGAACCGTTCTTCACTAAATCGTTCAAGTAAATGTTGAACAGAATAGGTGATAAAATACATCCTTGTTGCACTCATCTCCTTAATCCACTTCCCTATAACATTTATTTTCCTATTCTGTTTTTGACTCGTTTCATATAAAGTTAACAGAATTTAATCCTGTCTTTTAAATCACATCCATTTGGATTAAAAAAGGAAATGGAATTTTAAACCTAACTTGTCTAAAGGAGAGATGGATATCATAATATACATTTATGCCGTTCTAGCGTTATAAACAGGTTGTTACTACTTCCAATATCTTGCGTAATGACCTTATTATAGCACGCGTGCCAATGATAGCAATGACGTAATACCGGAACGCTTGGACCTACAAGGTAATCCATTTCTCATTATTCAATGCTAATGCCAGGCGCAACTAATCGATACGAACATATGAAGACTTTATCAGCTATGAATGACGAATTATTTCATACCTTTTTTTTATTGGGTTATTTTACGACGCTGTATCAACATCAATTTATAATGCGGTGAAAGATGTCATAAAGTTACCAGCATTTATCCATTGGGTTGAGGGAAAACCCCGTAAAAACCTCAACCAGGTAACTTGGATAATCTTGACCGTTATGACATTCTTATTTCCTGAAAAATGCTAAGATGTCATAAAGTATTGTATCCACTGGATAATCGTATATGAAAAATGTCAGTCACTATCGTATATAAACAGTAAAAATATAAAGGAAAACGCTAGCATAGGGTTTGAAACTTTCTTCTAGAGCATGGTAAGGGAATTGCTTGCCACTAAGCGTATTCCAAATCTCAGCGCTGAGCAATATGATGGCATCATGGTGTTCAGATTTTCAACGATGACGTCACTGATGCTCCAATGATGTCGCACCGGTTCCATCAGCTTGCAGAGGTGGTGGCAGTCTCCATCAGCCGCCATCAGTGTATCTTATTGGTTCTTGTATAGGGCGGGAATTAGCAGACGAATGACATCGTGCAATGTTGTGTGATGGCGGTGTGTTCTGCTTTGGTTCTGCTGTATTGTTTGTCATCGTCGTCTTCCTCACAAGTATTAAGCCGAGTGGCCTGTTACGGTCTCAAACTAGAATTTTCAGTCCATCTCTTCATCGGATGACCTAGAGATCTTTGCCATGAGGATGGTAATGAAACAATGCTTTCGGAATTCTGCATCGATCCAACCGTTCGAGATGACCCTTCCACTGAAGTTGATGTTTGCTGATGTACTGCATAATGGATTCTATTTGAAGTTCTTGCATTGTGTTCTCATTTTTTTATGATCCCAGCGAGTATATCCAGCTGTTGCTCTTATGAACCTCATCTCACTTGCTGTTATTCTACTGACATCTTTATTCTTCACAGTGCATGCTTCGCTACCATAGCTTAATACTGGCTGTGCTAAGGTTTTATAGAAGCCTATTCTTGTGTGTCTTTGTACTAGTGAAGGTTCCATGATTTTATTAATGATTCCCATTGTTTTGTTATATTTACATATTTTTGAACAATATCTACATCGTCATAAGGTGATAGTTTATAGTCAAGGCAAGTGAAAGTCCATGTCTTGTCCTGTTCTTGCCTGTGTTGTCATCATTATAATCCATCTTTGTCATCCGAGGCTTCTGTTGAGACTTGAAAGCAATGTGAAAATGACGCTCAATGGGTTGCTAGACCAGAGAGGTACAACTGTTGGGGTTTCCACCTAAGCAGCATTTCCTCTGCATGCGACATTTCAGTTATACCGCTGATACACGGTCCCAAAGCCTCTTTCGTTCAAAACGGGTTGCACCACGTGAAGGTGAGGATGGGATTTGAGTAGGAGAGGTTGTACATTGACATCACTTTATTTTTACTAATATTTTTAATATTAACCTGGCTACACCCTTAGAGAACCGGAAACACAGTTTGCTACCCCCTTCCATGACTGTAGTTCGATGATACTGGCGTAAAACACAAATCACTTTACTAGGTATAGGAGGAAAGAAAAGTAGTTCATCCATTTACGTAAAGTAGCAAATATCGCGATTTTGAGTTCGATAATTTTCATTAGGTTTTCGTTTAATCAAAGAACAGTACTGTATTTTTTTTTATTTTATTAGGTTATTT
The DNA here is from genome assembly GCA_025594305.2 of Periplaneta americana. NCBI lineage: Eukaryota > Metazoa > Arthropoda > Insecta > Blattodea > Blattidae > Periplaneta > Periplaneta americana. The sequence continues at coordinate 161,111,304 of JAJSOF020000005.1, read as the reverse complement.
TACGACGCTGTATCAACATCTAGGTTATTTAGCGTCTGAATGAAATGAAGGTGATAATGCCGGTGAAATGAGTCCGGGGTCCAGCACCGAAAGTTTTTGCTCGTATTGGGTTGAGGGAAAACCCGGAAACAACCTCAACCAGGTAACTTGCTCCGAACGGGATTCGAACCCGGGCCACCTGGTTTCGCGGTCAGACGCGCTGACCGTTACTCCACAAGTGTGGACAGTACTGTATTAAGAATAAGTGTTTTTACTCACGAACTGAGTTATCCATGCGAACGTATTCATTATGCAGTGTATATTATACTGTTACACCACATTAGCGTACGATATAGAGAATTAAGTTAAATTGAAAAATAATCATAATATGAATATTTAAACACATTTTTGAAAATGGTGGCCATTCATTTCGATACCGGCTTCAGTTCCTTTGTGCATATCATCACACTATAGACTATTGCATCTAATTCCAATTGCCAGTTTCGTCCTTCGTACTAGGAACTCATGTTGAAATAATTCTGTACCTATTCTATAAAAGAGTACCTTACGTACTGTAAATTCAATCTTCACTTCTGCCCGACCCGCACAGACAAAATTACTCAGACATGCTATCTACTGTCCGTCCAAGTGGTTATGCCGCAGGATCGTAGAATGGGGAGGGAAATCACGTGATAGTTAATTACTTAACGAGGTCCTTTTATTTAAGTTATTTTAAACAGTTGTATAATATTACGTTAACGTCCAATTCCTAACAGAAATTAATATTTTCAGAAAAGAACTGAGACAGCCCAGCTTTTACAGAGGAGCGAGCAGAAGCAGAAGGGGGAAATCGGGATGCAACGTAGGCAAACGGACAGTACCTGTGCGAAAATATGATTCAATATTGATAGCTCTTTCGTAACTGGAAAACGCGAACATATTTCTGGAACGTATTGTACTCACTAACTCAGTGCTGTTTACTATACGCGGCCTTGGTTCTTTGTCGAGGACTGTTGGAACTTCATTAGTAGAAGGGGTGGGAGTGAAGCACATTAAAAAACTCAGGTACAATAAAAATTGAAGTAAAAATAAAATGATGTCCCTGTAGATGGAATGCACATCACTACCTTTTATCAACCCATTGTATTGTTTGTAATGAGCACAACGTAAAAACAATATGTTAATGGCTTATGAGCGAACATGTCAACGGACCAGTTATTACTACCGGTTCAAGAAATAAATTGTTTATGCTCTCTTTTCTTTGAACGAGATGACAGTACGGAAATTTCTCAAAATCTTGCTAGCATAGCACAGACAACAACTTGTACAGCCGCCATGATAGCCATCGAAACTTCCAGCAGTTTTGTTCCTATTTCGCTGCAGCGTGACGTCATTGTTGTCCATCGGTCCGGTTTGATTCGGAATACGCTGAATGTCACGTGTGGCGTACGCTGCTGGACTGCTTTTCTGCTGGGGATGCAAGGCTACTCAACTCAATCACTGCGCGGCTTTTACACGTAACTGCATATTTTAATTACGGACTTTTGCAGTTGAAATTTGCAGCTATTGTTTACAAGTTATCTTTAATTAATAAGTATCTAAACTTGTGCTAAATTTCAGGTAGGATTTCGACATGAGTGGGTGTGTACTTCCCTCGTTAGATTTGTTGCTTTATGTGGTATAATGAGTAAGAGTAATTCCTAAAAGACTAATTTGGCCGTCTCGTCAGTGTTGCCAACTAATATTAGATATCACCAAAAGAGGATAAAATCACACAATGCCATGTACTATAATAATAATAATAATAATAATAATAATAATAATAATAATAATAATAATAATAATAATAAAATAATAATAATAATAATAATAATAATAATAATAATAATAATAATAATAATAATATAATAGTACTAACAATAACTATATCTTACTTATTTACCACTTCTCAACTTTATGTTGGAGAGTTGTTTTCTAAAACGTTCAATAATTTGTGAAAGAGTATATTTTTCTTCTGGACCTGTCGCACATTATGTTAGTAGTTAGTAGATTAGTGTATGATCTAATATTAAAATGTATTTTGTCTGACAACATGAAATTCAATGCTTTGATTAAACAGTTTACGAATCACGATACCTAACCTAAAAATATATTTTGTTTGATCACGTGAAATGATTAGTATGAATTCCGAAAACGAATGCTACTTTACAATGTATGATTTAGAGTATTTACTTCATTATTGTAATAAAAGTCTAAATATGAAAGAAATTAATTAAAGTTGAAATGGTATTTCTATCGATTACCCATGGGCATGTATCACACGAAATATGTTATATTTATTTACACTTAGCCTACCTGACTCTAATCTTGATATTGTAACCACAACACAAAGCAACACATACAATAACTATTATGCATTAATATTAATACTGATATTAATTAATTATTAGTATGTTCAAATTTCACTAGCTTCCAGTAATAGGCTCAGAAATCTAGAACTATTTGATATTTGAGAATTGAAACTACTGACGAATTGTGTCACTGCTGCCAACATAACAGTTATAAAATCACCACCAGTTGTAGTATTTGTCAGTGCCGAAATTCCAAACGAAATTGGCAAAAGAAAATTCAACCTGCAAACTAGGAAATCACCATAATCTACTAACTTATGTAGTAATGGGGGAAAAATGGTTAGGTTTCACCCTTAGGGTATTAAGTAAGCTGACCCGGACTATAGCTTAAGGCTGGTTCACAATAAATCGGAAACGAGAATCGGAACGAAAAATAAAACGGTAAAATTGTTAAAATGTGTACATTTAAATGTGAGCAATCACAATTAACGAAAAGCTTGCCGGAGTCCGGGATCGGGAACGAAGAGTTGGCCAAGTTTCAACTTTGGCGTTCACGTTTCCGATCACAGCCCACTAGATTCATTCTATTGCCATCCAAAAGCTATTTTGTCGTATATTTTATAGCAAGAAGACCGTGACATAACCTATGCATTATTTTGTTCCGTGCTGTGCATCATGGAGCAACTTTTATTTGATGAGATTCTAATATTGAGTGTTGAGGAAAGTCCTCACGTTTACGATAAGCAGCGCGCCTCGTATAAAGATGAGAAAATGAAGGAGAATACGTGGATTCAATAGCTGCATCTTTGAACTCTGATCGTAAGTGAATCATATTTCATTACTGTATTGGTTGTATTACACACTACATATTCATGCTCCAATTCAATAACTACTTTTTTTTTAGTAGGTTATTTTTACGACGCTTTATCAACATCTTCGGTTATTTAGCGTCTGAATGAGATGAAGATGATAATGCCGGTGAAATGACTCCGGGGTCCAGCACTGAAAGTTACCCAGCATTTGCTCATATTGGGTTGAGGGATAACCCAGGAAAAAACCTCAACCAGGTAACTTGCCCCGACCGGGAATCGAACCCGGGCCACCTGGTTTCGCGGCCAGACGCGCTGACCGTTTCTCCACAGGTGTGGACTCAATAACTACTATTGTGTTCATTTTTGTTCTATTACAAATGTTTATTCTCTAATTATTTTACGTTATGGTAGACTTAAAATAGGTTGTGATAATAAAGATGCATGGGCATATTTATAGTACCGTACCTAATGAAATGTTTCAATTGAAATTTCGAAGTTGGTTAACCTGTGTTTATGTTGGCTGCCTTGTAGTCATGAGAGAACGCCATTGGTCAATTATACACAAATAACATCAGAATGCGTAATATCGACTTCACATATCGTTATTAACATGCATATCGATATGCATAGTCGTCTACGTTCTCGGTTTATTGTGAATCAAAAATTTTCATATTCACGTCCTCTGCTTCTCGTTTTCCTTCTGGTTCTCGTTCCCGGTTTATTGTGAACCAGCCTTTAGCGTCAACTTACCATGTGATCAAGGCCTCGCTGCTTCTATACGAGTAATGCGAGTAAATCTTTACAAGAGAATGGAACGACAGGGCTAATGAGCCCAATTTTTTAAAATCAGATTATAATGATGACAGCATTAGTAATTATTATTTTTGTTTCTATAGGTAGTCAAACGTAGCTAATTACCTCACTTGAATGCAGAGCGGGAGACACAAATGTGTTTATGTAAACCCCCATATCCTATTCAATACTTCTATAACCACAGTACAGACAAATGGAAACATCGCGTGATATGTATTAACATCTTCATAAGCTGTGTACATTCTTCGCTTAATGTGATGAATGAGTAAATAATTTCGTCAGGGACAGTTGGTACCTAATCTCGTGCTAAGTACTGTGTTAACAAAGTATGTGGCAAGGCAAATCTATCATTATATGACAATTTACTCTGCGTGGAAAAGCTGCAGTAATGCCCTTACATAAATACAATGCTCATATTTATAATCAATATGGGACAAAAACAAATAGGCTATTAGTTCCTATTGTTTTTGCATAATTATACATAAATATAACAAATTTACTTAAATGAACTGTTTTTTCTGTCTTAAAATAATTTTTAAAAATCTTAAAATATGATTTTTTAAACTTAAGTTAGTTTAACTAGAAATAGACCTCTTTAGACACTGAACCTTTATAGTACATTATGCAACGAGCCTATAATGATAGTAATTAAGAATCGCTTGCGCTCGTTTCATAATTTTCATACCAGCTTCTTAATTGCCATTATAGGCGAGTTTCATACGAATTTTTATGCTCGACCATATTTCTAACTTGAAATTACCGGTATTCAGATGTATACATTTTATTTGTAACTGACAGGATCGGAAGTGACCTTGTTCTAGGTCGTGAATTGTGAGATGTGTGCAGACGCGAAAGTATTGATTTTTTCCGAGGAACGATAATGTCATTGACCTTAACGTAGTCCCGTTAAACTTGATAATATTATAATATTATAACCTTGATTATTGAATTCGACATTGAAAAACGAGATGACAAATTGAATTTATTTGAATATTATTTACAATTAACGCTAATTATTATAGTAACAGAAGATAACCTTCTGCGACAGTATTGGATTTCCAGCCTCCGTGACTTTTCGCTAATTCTCTTTCGATTACATATCCGATAATAATCGATACTTGCGGTTTTATAACGGTAGAAAGCTGACCTGTCATTGGCTGAACAGTTGTAACCTGAGTCGTCATTGGCTGAAAGACCTGACCTTTAATGAGTAGGTGTACTTTAATGACATGCATTAAAGGTCTGCTACCAGGTGTATAATTACTACGTTTCGGCATGGTCAGCATAAAGTAAATTATTGGGAGCATTATGGAACAATGAGATGAACAAAACCATTATTTTCTGCTGTATCAAGAGTGGAGGATGGCTTATCTCCTGGAAGAATTTTCACTTACAAAGGGTCTAATTCAGGGATGCAGTCTGTTACACACATTATTCAAAATATATATCCAAGTAAAAGGTAAAGGTATCCCCGTAACATGCCATGAAGGCACTTGGGGGGGCATGGAGGTAGAGCCCCATGCTTTCCATGACTTCGGCACTAGAATGAGGTGGTGTGGTCGGCACCACGCTCTGACCGCCTTTTACCCCCGAGAAAGACCCGGTATTTTATAGGAGACTGAGTGAACCTCGGGGCCGTTCTGAAAGTTTGGCAACGAGAAAAAATCCTGTCACCACCTGGGATCGAACCCCAAGTACCTATACATATCTGGAAGAAGAAATGTAATGGTATTGGAATACCTATTTGGAAATGAAATACTTCATACAACCTTATACAGAGTGTTAGTGGTTCGAGTGAACAAATTTTAACATGAGGTTCTTTGTATGAAATAGAACCAGTACTTCTAACGAAATATTTTTCTACAACGCATAATTCAACAAATAAAAAATAAATTGTGTGGAAAGTTTCTCTGCCGATGTTTTAATATCTCTTTAAAATTTGAAGATTTACTATAAATGCCGCTATGGATATTAAAAAGATGAACAATTTATATCTTTGTCTTTTTTTTTTGCATATAGTGAACAGTTTATTCACAAATTTTATTATCCGTACGTAATCAGTGTTGCCATACCTACTGATTTAGCAGGAGATTTCCTGTTTTTCCATTGAAATCTACTGCTCTACTGATATTTATGTCAAAAGTCCGAATTTCTCCTGCCTTTTTGGCATGCTGCAGTGACCTAATTCTATGCCCGGATTTTCAACTCATTACTTTAGTACACATAGGCCTATATTATGTCATCATGTCTTATTTTTGCACCTTATACACAAGTCAATGCTTTCATTTGTCTCCCTGCTCACATTGCGTCACCACAATGATGCTTACAAGAAGCAAGGAGACGGCTCTCGCCTGGAGTCCAGCGGCGGATTATGATATCAGCACACAGCAGATAAAGACCATGTTTTATACATATGGCTCACAGTTATGGGTCTCTCCAATCCACTCGATAGTCTAAACATAATTACAGATCGATAGAGAACGAATGTTTGAAACTTTACCATGAAAGGATGCAAACCCTCTTCCTCACTCACACACACACACACACACACACACACACACACACACACACACACATACAAGTATATAATCTTCATGCAACGTAAGCGTGTGATAACTGTCGTCAATTTGCAAAAGGAGACATTTCGGAAATAAAGTGTTGGAAAATCGCAAAACTATAAGTTAAATTAAAATGTTCATAATTTTTTTTTTCTAATTAGATCACTATGGATACATACATTCAGGATCCATGAACATTTTAATATTTTAAGTTTATGATTATTTGTAGCGATTTTCCAACACTTTGTTATTTTGGACGTATCCCCTTTTGCAAATCGACGGCAGAATTAAGTTATTTAATTATTGTTTTGAGGACTCGGGGAACAGAGAAGGTAAAGGTAAGGTAAGGTAAAGGTATCCCCGTAATATGCCATGAAGGCATTTGGAACAGAGGAGGAACGAAACTTATTCAGTATAGTGAAGTTTGTTTCTGATTGAGTGTACGTGAAACAGTGAGAGAGTGAAGTATAGGTAATGGCATTTTAGTGTTACATATCTTGCACAGTGATCTTTTAAAATGAGTGAAAGTGTTCCAGAAAGAAAGAAAAAAAGTAAATACTCCCAGAATATTATAAATTATAGTGGGAAAATGGTGAACAGTTTAAAGGATAGTTATGTAAAAGCAAGAAAGGGGATAATTTTTCGGCTGTTATAGTCGCAGCTAATGCAGTACTGTATTTAATATCACCTTTAAAATAAATATTTCGTCAAGACATGAAAAATTCCAGATTTAATGCGAAACTTTGTCAATAAGACATTACTGTGTAAAAACAAAATTGCATGACTTTGATACGTACGCTGAGTAGAGATAACAGCAATTATATTTAGCAAAATTGTTCCATTTCATTGGTTAGGGAAGTGCTATATAGTAATAGAACAGTATCATCTTTCTTACAGTACTCTGTTTTGTAATTAATATTATAATACAAAGAGAAAATTCAGGTTTAATTAATCTACTGTAATCTCCTTTTTTTTTCGATGATTTTCTCTTGATTTTCGTGAGTAGGTCGTGGCAACACTGCGTACGTTCAGTGTAACTAAACATGGCATTAATTTATGAATAAACTGTTCACTTTATGCAAAAAAGACAAATACATAAATTGTTCATTTTTTAAATATCTATCTCGACATTCATAGTAAACGTTAAAATTTTAAAGAGGTATGAAAATATCGGTAACGAAACTTTCTACACACTTTATTTTTTATTGGTTGAAGTATACTTTGTAGAAAAATATTTCATTAGAAGTATTGGTTCTATTTCATACAAAGAACCTCCTGTTAAAATGTATGCACTGAAACAGTAATATTTTCGACTGAAATTATTTTTGGTATAATTCTTTATTTTTCCGTTTACATATTCCTTTACTTCAATTTGTTTTGTGAAATTACAAAGTTCTGAAACGTCCTATACAGTAGGCCTATACCTGTCTCGAAGTAGAGATGGTCAGGCAGTATGAAATTTCAGCGGGAAATTTACCACTGTATGACGAAGAAAGTATAATGATCTGTACTTTGAAGACGAGATTAATTTCTTATCATAACACACTTGAACAAAATTGTTGCTCCAAAACCAATATTTCGTATGAGACAATCACTGTAAATATTATTCACTAACTTATTAATAACTAGCCGTACCCGTGCGCTCCGCTGCACCCGATAGAAATAAATATAAAGTAATTACATAATTTTATTAAAATAGGACATTTGTTCCAGGGAACATTCGTGTTTGATAGAAGGATAAATCGTTTATTATATTACTTAATTTAAATTGTATTAAAAATAAAAATGTGATCATTTTGATCCAGAGACCACTCATTTGGTCATAAAAATTAGTTTAGAAAATACAGGAAACGAATGTACAGAATAGCCTATCAAGTTTTCTGTGCATAAGAATTTATTTTGATCTTACCTGTCCTCGATTCACTCAGAAGTTACTGTAATAACATTATAGCGTTATGTCCATCTAGAGAAACTACACTTTCCAATGGTGAATTAATAATTAATTATACAAATCGGTTAATTTAGCTTCCGATATTACTTCATACAAACACTGAAACATTCTCTGTAGGATATGTTTCATAGCTTTCGATTGTTGTTGTCCAAAGCCCCTTCTAGACGAAGTCATTTTTTTGTTTTTTATTTCATTACATCGCCTTAGATGGCGTTGTTATTGTAATTTTGAAATTCATTTACCTCATTAAATATCAGTCCTATCAAAATTTTGCATATAATAAAATTTATCGGAAATCATTTTTAAAGAAACGTTTGTTATGTAATATTTTTCATGAACATTAATAATAAGGGAGATATTTCGATTTATTTAATTCAAACCCCCTTATAACCCTCCTTTTAAATAAAATATTTTGAATGCCATATAGCTTAAATTCTAAGTTACAACGAACTTAATTTATATTCCAATTTTCATATAAATCGATTCAGCCATTATCACGTGAAAAGTAACAAACATCCAGACAGACAGACATACAAACATAAATTTCAAAAAAGCGATTTTCGGTTTCAGGGCGGTTAATTATATATGTTAGGACCAATTATGTTTGGAAAATTGAAAATTACCAGAAAAATTTCGGCTACAGATTTATTATTAGTATAGATTTTGTCAGCGCTCATAATTGGAGTGCGATTCCTTAAGTTTAATAAAAATTAGTAAAATGAGAGAAATGGTCTAGTAAAACTGTACGTAATGAATAGAATTTTAAGAATTAAACTTTTAATCTAGAGTAAATTAATTACGGACAATTAGTACGTATAAAGAACTCGAAAGAATGCATAGGATTTTAGGATGTGTTCCCTACCGACATTGCTTCTCACTGGTTTTATTCAAATGCCATGCTACAGAGAGAAGGGTTGAGATCTGTGCTAATCACGATGTGTCTGTTACATCGCTTGTAATTGGTTGTAAACACAGGCTGCGCGAGTGCTCCGGAGCTATGTATAGCGTTGAATACGGAATGAACTCTGTTATGCGGCAGTCACTTGCAGTGTCAAGTCGTACTTGTCAAGGAAGACCAATGGATAATCATGCTCAAAGGAAACGGGGGTACTCTGATTACACACTATTGTTACGTCATTATCTTCTTTGTAGGAATGCTGCTCTTGTGCATACCAGAAGATACCAATTGTCAACTCTATGGGAGGTCTTAACACACTCCGGAGAGAGAAATAGGGGTTCTCTTTTACGGCACAGCATGTAAAGGTTTTTGTGAAGATTTACTACTCTCAAACAGTACGCCTGTTTTTACGGAATATTAGTCAATTATTTTTTTTCTTCGCAAACAATTTCATATCTTTGTAGCTACCAAATTAACCTCTTCAGTCCCGAATTTATATTTTTTTAAATTGAAAAAAAAAAAAGTCACATAATCATTCTCGGGTTCCAAAAATCCCAAATCAAATCTTCACAGAAAATCAAATCTTGGGGCAATTTTGACTCTTGCTGCCCAAAATTTTAAATTCTAATTTATAAATCTGGTATAGAAATGTTGTAAAAGTGATACTCTTCATTTCTATCAAATTTAATTATTCAAAAATTCAAAAGCATCCAAGATATTTAATTAAAAGAAAATTATATATAGTATACTCTACAACAGGACTGAAGAGGTTAATAAATTAACATATAAATGAAATAGCAACACTAACACTCATTTCTCACGAGCAAAAATTCTCAGACTGGGCAAAAAAAGTTTTGTTTTTCTTTCCATCATGTTAATAACGTCAAAACAGGAGCTTATAAAAATTTTTGCTACTCAAGCGCAATTACGAGGGCCTTCCTGAAAGTAAGTTCTCTTGAGGCTGTTTACAGCAGAGGTCTGCATCGGACGTTTTCGCTCGAGCGCCAAGTACTGTACTCCAACCACGAGAAAGTCTTTGGGGACTGAGACGAAGCGGGGTAATGCTGTGAATGAATGTTGATGTCATAAGGTCACACACTTCGGTACTCGTATCTGTATTGGCTATCTCCCGCAGCACAAACAATAACACATATTGATACTACCCTAGTTACAAAATTAGTCCACTGTTAATCTCCTGGTCTTTTAATCTCTCCATACAGGAAATAACGTATGCAGGAGAGCGCATGGTTTTTAAACTGGCGTTATAACGTAATATTATCTATCTACTTCGCTCCAATAGATGACGCAATAGGAAGCACATTCCTTTCACGGTTGATCTCCTGGTTGGAGAACAGTAGTTCATAGCATAATCCGATAGGTAGCGCACATGCATGATGGGTAAAATTGTCACGAGCGATAAAGTTCTTGAACGGTATAAGCCGAGCTTTAGACATTCGTTCTAGTTACAGTGATGAACTGTATAGTAACATCATAGATGTTTATCATTTCAAAACTTTGCAGTGTTTAACTAACCTCTCCATAGTACAACTACAAAACTTGCTTTAAAATGTAATATAAATGTTGTACGTAAATGTTCCCCTCCCCCACAGGAGTGATTTTCTTTTTGCCACATCTGATAGATATTATTGTATGTAAATGTATTTATTATAAACGGAGAATACAATCACGATAATGCAAGAACTGTACCAAGTTTTCTAGTAATAATAATAATAATAATAATAATAATAATAATAATAATAATAATAATAATAATCTCTAATAATTAGTGTATCAATCTTTGCATCTGCAACAGTTGTGCAGCATGATTATTCGTTTTATTATATTTTCTGTGACGTTATCTCTGTACTAATATTGTTATTAATCTACTGCTATATCAATACTATTTTGTAAAAGGTTTCTACATTGTCGCAGTATATAGGCGGAACACTATGTATGGACCTAAGATATTATATACAGTATATGGTAAATCAAATATTGAATAATTATTAATTAGCAATAATAACTGTATATCGAAGTTTTTCATACTATTTTATTTATAACTTCATGTTCCTGTTTTGGTACGTTCCATTGACTGTTCCATTAAACGTTTGTCATAAACGCAAAAATAAGGCCTTATTTTTACTGTGTGAGCAAAACATATGTGTATCTTATCTGTCGCCTTCCATACAAGATAAGACATGTCTGTGAGATGACTTTGTACTGTGCTTCTATTTATTACGAGCGTATCACGACCGATCGTATCTCACTCGAGGGTCCGACACTCGACCGAGTTCAAGCGAGCGATTTAACTCCAATGCAGCACTCTGGCTTACAGATATTGCTGTATAAAAATGTCATTTTGATGGCAAAGGATATAAGTGTGTGTAAAAAAATTATTGCTCTACAAATCTGTAGTGCTCGGGAAAAGTGGCACAAGTCAAAAATGTTAATTATACAGGAGAAGGATAAGAACTGTCTTCACACTGATTTATGTCGATTTGATTTTCTTCTGTATGAATTATTGTAATGGGAGAAACACTTATGTCTCTTTTCCTAAGCGAGCAGATGTTCCGTAAGTTGTCAATAAATCAATAAAAATGTTGTGGAAACTGACTTATGTCACTTTTCCCAAGCATTGCAGAATAGTTCTTATAAAAGGATCATTGGAAATGACAAATTTAACATTGCGGGGATATGATGAACCATCCCTTTTAACAAAATAACAAAAAATGCAGAGCAACCTCATGTACTTTAGAAGATATCAACTATCTGGCATAGGAGATTTAAATCTATTTATGAACGTTTTGTCACGTCCACATGCCGAAGCAGAGGTGGACGATCATCCAACCAGAATGGAGGTACTGTGTGCTTAGTACGATGATCCCCCAGCCGTTATGGCTGGTTTTCGAAACTGGATTTTCGCTACCTATCGTAGCTTCCCAAGTGCATAACGATGCTGGGTGGGCACCGATCCCATACACTGGCCGAAATTTCATGAGAAAAATTTTTCCCCCATGAGGACTCGAACCAGCGCGCATTCCGTAACACGAGTCTAGGCAGGATGTCTTAGACCACGACGCCGGCGCGGGACACATACACTTACAGCCATTTATTTCATTTATATTTTTCTCCCTTAAGTTAAGTCATGCACTGCAAACCCAGCATCCTCCAATCTTCTCTTTTTCCGCTTTCCTCTTCGTTTCCACATGCAATTATTTATATCTTAATGTTGTCTATCATATGGTACAGCAATAAATTTCGTTGTTGTCACTATAAAATATATGTAAAATGAGCCATACGATTTTATTTTGTTGGTCATGCATGAATTGGCCAAGGTAAGAAGCATGCATGACCAAATTCAGATAATTTTATGACTCATTTTACAATTATTTTTAAAATGATAAATGTGGCGATAATTTCTCCCAACGACGAATTTTATTGCTCTATTAAGAGTACAATTGTACTTGAAGCACCCTTATAAAAATTATAAAAATATTTTACCTAATGTAATGACCACATCTCCACAAATATAAAAAACTAGTGGCTTGTGCAGCAAATGCTGCAAACTAAGTTCATTAGACGTTCAAATAAACATTTTTTAGATGTATTTTCAATGAAAAATACCAGACATTTTGAACGTTATTTGCTTCCATAATAATGAAACATACTCCCTCTGAATAGTTCTTATGTCAAATACTTTTTCTTGAACCTATCCACCTTCAGTTTTTGAGTTTCAACGCGAAAACGCAAGTAACAATTTCAGGACGATCAGTGGATTTTTCATGTGGGAATAAAGCAATAGCTATTTCAGGTCATTGTGGATTGTAGGCGAAAGTTAAAAAAGTCAGGTTTGCTATGCTTTCGAACAATAGACATAGCATCTTGGTATAGCTGCTGAAATGTAGAGAGTAAAATCATTTTATTCTGCTAAGAGATCTTTCTGAAATGATCGAGAGACTTCAACATTTTGTAGGCCTCTTATTTTGTCAGTAAGTAATTCCTTTTGGTCTTTCCTCATTAACTGTAATTTTTGTGATCTTTCGAGCCAATACTGAAGAGAATGACTCATATAAATATCTACACCACACCGCCATTAAGTATATGAAAAAGACCCGACCCCAATTGATTAATAACTATAAAAATATTTGATTTTTAATAACAATATTATCTTACGTAAGTTTTGCAATTTTATACATAGAAATGAAGATCTAATTTAAGATATTCTCTACATCTACTTACAGAACCCCAAAACGTTTCACTTTCATATCATCAATATAGCATTAATATGTATCATTAATGAAAAATAGTCACATCATGGCATTAACTATAATAATATTGCATTACTAATGGTAATAATGCCATCAAACCACCTCAAGTTTTGTAGATTTTAATATCCAATACACAGCTGTACTCAGAAAATTACACACCGCAGAATGAGACCTGTAAATTATTTTTAGCAAGACTAGAAGTTTTTAATAACCAATTGAATTTGAGCTCTAAATATGTCAGCAATCCTGCAGGTTATGGCCTTCGTGTAATAGCCTATTGTTTATTGTAGTGTGTGTCTTTTATTCTGAAATGCCATTAGTTCTCAAAACTGACGAAAGATGGATTTTGGAAAACAGGAAAATTATGTAGGAAAACTAACGCTTCACTGAAAGTTACTATTTTTCTGAAAATCCTTGGATGCCAAGCTTCAAAATGACGGGCCATTATTAAAATCCGTTTAGCCGTTTTCCCATAATTTCCATTACCAGTTCAAATTATATATATATATATATATATATATATATATTTAAACTTTTTCTAATTATTTTAAACTTGAAAAATCGAAAACATACAGTAAATAGTGATATTTTCATAGTCTTCTTTATGAACGAATGGACAAATGAAAATTTGGTTTAAAAACCGTGTCACTATCGATGAAAATAAAATGGCAAGAAGCGTGTTTCTTAAGCGCAAATGTCCTTTACTTAGATCTGTTTTAATAAAACTCATTTGGTGCCACCTTCAATCTATATATAAATTACCTTAATTCTTTGCAACTATCTTAATCATTTTATTGACAATTGAGCTGAAAGGCACAGAGTAACTGTAACCTACAATTTCAGAAATACTACAAGCAATTTTCAACATCGAATGAAGGGAACGTTACAGAATTAAAACGGCCATTTCTAAAGGATGCGAACCTTGCTCGATCACACCCCTTTAAATTGAAGTAACTTTGGCAGTCTTTCAAGGCTACGCCCTCTCCATTTCATATTATTAAGGGGTAGTATGCGATAGTTATGAAGCTATCTATCTTAATTATCCTTGTAATTAAGTAGTATTAAAAGCAACTTGCTCGAATGGTTGCTTAGCAACGAGATTTAACTACATATTAAACGTTTAGCACCGAACTTTTCTGACACGTGTTTCACAGAAGTAATCGACGTCATAGACAAGACTCATACAAGAACGAGAAACATTTGTAAGAATTCCAAAACTTTCTGTAAGGCTGCTATTACACTATCACAGTTTTTTGAAAAAGATCTTTTATAGAATATATATGACATTGTAATGGGTTTTCTTTTATTAAAGTTTCTTTCATAAAAGATCTTTAATAAAAAGTAAGTTAATCTTGTTATCTTTGATAAAAGATTCTTTGACATTGAAACAAATATGGCGGAACGCAAATATAACTGGACCGTTGCTACCACAAAAATTCTGATATCGGAGTGTGACGGAAATTATATGTTGTAAATAAAAAATTTGTATGTACAGGGACATCATTTTATTTTTACTAACATTTTTAATATTAACCTGACTATATTTTTTTATTAAAAGTCTAGAACCGGAAACACCGCTTGCTCTCCCTTTCAAGACTGGGGTTCGATTATACTGGTGCAAAATAGCCTACAAATCACTTTACTAGGTATAGGAGGGAAGAAAAGTAGTCCATCCATTCATGTAAAATCGCAATTTTGAGTTTGATAATTTTCATTAGGTTTTTGTTTAATCAAAATATAGTACTGTATTAACAACAAGTGTTTTTATTCACGAACTGAGCTATCCATTCGGACGTATTAATTATGCAGTGTATATTGTACTGTTACAGCACATTAGCGTACAATATAGAGAATGAAGTTACATTAAAAAATAATCAAAATACAGATATTTAAACACATTTTTGAAAATGGTGGCTCCAGTTCTTTTGTGCATATTATCGCACTATAGACTATTGTACCTAATTCCAATTGCCAGTTTCGTCCTTCGTACGAGTAACTCATGTAGAAATAATTCTGTACCTACTCTATAACAGAGTACCTTACGTACTGTAAATTTAATCTTCACTTCTGCCCTATCCGAAAAAATAAAATTACTCAGAAATGCTATCTACTGTCCGTTCAAGTGGTTTTGTCGCAGGGTCGTAGAAAGGGGGAGGAAATCACGTTACAGTTAATTACTTAATGAGGCCCTTTTATTTAAGTTATTTTAAACAGTTGTATAATATTACGTAGACGTCCAATTCCTAACAGAAATTAATGTTTTCAGAAAAGAGCTAAGACAGCCCAGCTACTAGACTTTACGGAGGGACGAACAGAAGCAGGTGGGGGAAACCGCGATGCGACCTAGGGAAACGGACGACAGTATCTGTGCGAAAATATGATTCAATATTGAAAGCTCTTTCGTCACTGGAAAACTTGAACATATTCGTGGAACATACTATATTCACTAACTCAGTACTGCATACGCGGTCTTGGTTCTGTGTGGAGGACGGTTGTATGTTTACTGGTAGAGGGGGTGGGCGTGAAGTACATTCAAAAACTCAGGTACAATAAAAATTGAAGTAAAAATAAAATGATGCTTCTGTATAATACAGCGTGAGTATAAATGACTTCCCTGATTACGAAAATTAGTTGTGGACAAACGACTGAACGTAAAAAATTATTAAATATACGAGTGTATGGAGAAACTCTCCAAGTTTTTAAATATACCTTATAGGTGCTCGATATGGGCTTCCTTGTGACCTTGCAGACATCAAGCCGCTAGTCCAATTCGTCCCACACACGGCTAAGTGTATCCATATCGATTGCAGCGATGGCGTTGATGATGCGGTCGCGTAGCTCTGGAAGATTTTCCGATAATGGAGGTACAAAAACAGAGTCTTTAACGTACCACCACAGGTAGAAGTCACACGTGTTAAGTCAGGGGAACGTGGAGGCCAGGACAAGAGCTGCATGTTGTCTCTCCTCCTGTTTGGCAATCGGTCGTTCAGGAATGTCCGGACTTCGTTGTGGAAGTAAGGTGGAGCGCAATTTTGTTAATATATGAAATCAGCACTATCACTTTCCAGCTGTGGCATCAGCCACTCTTCTAACATGTCCTGACATGGTGGATTCGAGAAAAAAAGAAAGGGCCGTACACCTTGGACTTGGAAAGTGCAACGAGAAAGACGACATGCAGTTTTATATTAAACGTATTTTCTATACTATTGAAGCTAGTCATAACGGATGAGTGAATTATATGACAATGATTGAATGTGAAGCCAATGTCTAGAAAAATCCTTCATCACAAGTCTCGCACAATCAAATAATACCGCTTTTGATGTAGTCGGCAGCTGGTTAAACTACGCATTCAGCACCTAACGACAATGTTGCTATTAATACCTGATCAGGAATACAGGGTGTACATAAAATAATATAGCGATTTTAAAAGTTTTAATTATTATTTAAATAACTATGACAATAACAAAACTGATGTTAAATGAAAGAGTAGCATCTCCAGTTTACATCATAAGTTCATAAGTGTTGAATGTGAGCTCCGTTTGTTACAAGACACACATCTAACCTGTAGGCTAATCTCTCCCATACTTTAATCAGCATGTCTGGAGTGATGGCAGCAACAGCTTCTCGAATCCTGTTTCTAAACTGGGCAGGTTAGCAGGCACGTAGACTTGGTCCTTTACAAAACCCCAAAGGAAAAATCCGCATGGGGTGAGGTCCGGTGATCTTGGAGGCCACTGGAGATAAGCCCTGTCATCACTGGCATTGCAAGCTCACGACTAGCCTTCCTAACTAACTTTTTAGGACTGCGTAAGAAAGAGTCCCGAACGCGCTGAACATTCTCCTCACACACTCTTGGTCGTTTCACACTTTTACCTTAACACTGACAACCGGTCGTTGCCAACTGGTTACGCCATCGACGGATGTTGTTGGCATTTGAGGAATTACGATTAAACTGCCAACGAAACGCACGTTGAACTGTTATGATCGATTTACAATTCTCAAACTTCAAAAAATAATAGTACATTATGCAAAGGGCCTATAATGGTAGTAATTAAGACGCGAGGATGTTTATGAAACGAGTTTCATAATTTTCATACGAGCGTCTTAATTACCATTATAGGCAAGTTTCATACGACTTTTTATGCTCGACCATATTTCTAACTTGAAATTATTCGTAAGTATTCATGTTATTGTTATGTGAGTGAGTGCAATAGCCTACGTCATAAATTGTGAGATGTGCGCAGACGCGAAAGTATTGATTTTATCCGGGAAACGAATGTGGAAAACCTTGATATAATCTAGAGAGTAAGATAAACATTAGTCTTGATATAACCTTGAAATTGAATTCGACATTGAAAAACGAGATGGCAGATTGAATTTATTTGAATATTATTTACAATTAACGCTAATTATTATAGTAACAGAACATAACCTTCTGCGACAGTATTGGATTTCCAGCCTCCGTGACGTTTCGATATTTGTCTTTCGATTGCATATCCGAGAATAATCGAAAACCTGAACTTTAATGAATAGGTGTACTTTAATAACATGCATTAAAGGACTGCAACCAGGTGTATAATTACTACATTTCGGCATGGTCGAGCATAATAGTAATATGCGTTACAAGAGCGGTATGTTGATGTTTTCATGTTCGAGGAAAAGATTGAAAAAGCGAAACGTAGTTGAGCTTTTTTAATTTCCGAGAACATGAAAACAAACATACCGCTCGTGTATCGTACATTATTTTGTGCGAAGATCGTTTATTACATACCTGAAAGCCGAATTTCTAATTAGTTGCAATGAAATCTCCATCTTGATTTCTGTTCAATGATGGCAATTTTGGAAAACAAAAATATCTCTCTTCAACATTGTTGCTATAAAATGTTTTCTGTGTTTACTATATTGCAGCAGGCCGTGATATACGTCTGTCTTCCCCCACCCCCAGTCTATAAATGCGAACTTAAAACAAACGGTAAAGTTATGTAATGATTTATTTTTCATTTTAATATTTTAACAATATTATTTATATAACATATTGCAGTAATAACATCGGCATCTGGAATCTTGTTGATTTTTTCACGGCTTCCTTAATGTTACTTGTATCACGAATGCAATAACTTTAGTGGAGTAGTAGAGTTTACTTAAATTTTGCAAATATTTAAAAACAATAATTAACAGTGCAATTTAGGTGAAATTGCAGAGGTAAGTTTCCAATTTATAATTATTACTATGTTAAACGTCTCTAAAAATCATATGTTAAAAGCCTAAAGCAGTAAAATGAATGTCGTGCTTAAGCGGTAAGAAGAGGGAAATTGTTATGTGTGTTACGTTGGGAATACTGAATGTGGTATTTTACACTTACCGCGTATTGGTTTTGTGCGGAAATCAAGCAAATACGCTCGATCTCGCACAAAATGTTCTCTGTTATTGTTATTATCGCTGCCAAGGTAACAAAACAAAGAAAAGCTATCTGCGCATGCATATAACTAAAATTGTCTTCCTTCCTCTTCCATTTGAGATTACAAACAACTTTCTACGCCTCATCTGAGTGATAATATAGCGACTAAAAACTGCTATATTCTTTTAAATATACAGTGTATTTGGTTATGAAATTCAAGAATTTACATGTGAGAAATTTCGACATTGCTTATCTAATACGTGGAAACTTAGTAACAGCAAGGGCCTGGAGGAATCTTAAATTATGACAACCACCTGCAGAATGTGACACCATATTGCGGTAGCTAACAACCCATTTTCGACACACACAGAACTATGGTTTGCCCAGTTGCCTGCATTCAACCCATAAATTGCCCATTAAGCGGGTACCAGCTGTGACTTTATCACAGTTTGGATTGTGGAAAGGTAGAGGAAAGGCAGGGGTAGGGGGTGTTGTCCAGCTTCTTCCAGTAAGTGACGATACCCCTACCACTACCCTGGTGGGGGTGGTTGTTCTGCAAGTGCTGTGGAAAATGTTTCGCTCCAGTGAATTGTTAACATAAATTAATTGGCTATGTGCGAAGCTACTTCCCCGCTCTCTGAACAGACACGAGACCAGAAAATAACAATTTAATGTCCCACAGAACGGGTAACAATAAATTTACCTTCATCCTTCGTATTTTAGAACACAGAGGAAATAAAATATTACACAGAGATATTAGATCTTAACGAAATAAGATATGTAACTGTGAGAAGCATCAAGCAAACAAGGACAATGTCGTCTCGTGTCTTATATGGTAGCGTTCTTCGTACACATTCAGAGAAGTGCGTTCTATATTCGACACGAATGTGAAGATTTATTTCCTTTTTTTTTTTTTTTTTAAGAAAATAACTATTATATGAGCCGTTCAGAGCAATAGTGGTGTAAGTCAAAAATGGGTAATGAGTAGGGAGCGAATTTTTATGTGCTAAAAAATTTAAATATATTTATTTTTATGTGCTAAAAATACGAAAATATTTGCTAAAAACAAAAAAACATTTGCTAAAAACAAACAAATATTTGCTAAAAACAAAAAAATATTTTCTAAAAACAAACAAATATTTCCTAAAAACAAAAAAAAAAATATTTGTTTTAAATATGACAAAAATACCTTACTTAGCTTAGAAAAAAAATGTTACTAGGTACTCACCAACCACACTTGAGTGCTAGCAGTTGGCCGAGAATTGCAGTGAACAACAAAGGTCATCTCCAAATTCTCCATCACAAATGCATGCCGATTATCTCTGAACAACGACTTACACTGTCAAAACGATCTTTCCGCATCACAGGACGTCAGACGTGCATATTTAAAGAGAGGAATGTCGCAAACACATAGTTACACCGTCAATTTCACCTACAGGCACATCCTCCAATACTTGAGCAACTTTACACATTCTTTTATATCCACTGTTTTTCCCAAACACATTCTGGAATTTGTCCCTTAGTAATTGTGCTTCTGAACCTGGTAGTGAGTC
The DNA here is from genome assembly GCA_025594305.2 of Periplaneta americana. Classification (NCBI taxonomy): domain Eukaryota; kingdom Metazoa; phylum Arthropoda; class Insecta; order Blattodea; family Blattidae; genus Periplaneta; species Periplaneta americana. Next base: position 161,090,723 of record JAJSOF020000005.1, on the reverse strand, counting down.
TAGTTTAATTTCCACGACACGCACCTCCCTGTTTCAGACAACAGGTTCTTGGATGTTTCGAGTTTTTTTTATGGTGTCACACAAAAAGCTTAAATTTGCTAATAGGAAAGCCATATCGTTTTTAAATAACCATCTTTCAGTATATCTTGAAGGATATCGATTGACCAAGCCCGATAAAAGGGAATCACAACAAGACATAATTACTTCATGGACATGAGCGAGAGGCGAGAGATTTGTTTAAATTAAAATTCATACCCGAGCTCTTATCTGTTGTGTTTCACAAACAAAGCGTGGAATGAAATCATCTTCAGCAACAATAAACATTCCTAATTATGTATTGCAAGATCTCTCCTCCTTGTCCACGTTAATTTATTCTCTAATAATAACACTGATATGCTGCCTAGCAGTTCTCAGAACTTGGGGCGATACTATTACAAAAATGGATCATGGATACACCACACAGCGCTTAGAAACTCGAAGCAACCAAGAATTCTTAAAAAGATAATGTATACTTCTGAGTGACATAATTGATTTAGTTTTAAAATGTTTAAAAGTTCCTATAAAAATTATTTAAGTAAAAAATCTCCAAGATTTATGTGTTTATAATAGATTTCCTGAAAATATGTATTTACATATTATTTTTGTGAAAATATGTGTTTTTATGTGAAATAAAATTCGGGTTTTAAACTTGAAACATTATGTTCGGAATTTTTAACTTTGTTAATTGTGTTTTATCACACGCAAAAATAATATTTAATTACATAGAAATCCGCTCCTTAGTAATGAGGTTTAAAGTAAAAATTCTGTAAAATACAGCGCAAAATAGCAATTAATATGACCTTCTTGCTATCCACTGACTACTAATAGTTTACATAAACTGAATATTAATTGCTACTTTGCGCTGTATTTTATAGAATGTTTACTTTAACCCTCATTACCCATTTTTGACTTACACCACTTCTGCTCTGAACGGCTCATATGTATTCAACGCCATGGATTGTCATATTATTATTTATTTTCTGTCCTGTTGATTACGCCTATTGTTAAGTATTAGTGAAATTCCATTTCGTACAATATTCTGGTCACAAGACACAATCATATACTTTCTATTTTCGGGATTTACTTCCAAACGTATCGCTTTACTTGCTTCAAGTAAAATTTCCCTGTTTTCCCTAATAGTTTGTGAATTTCTTGTAACATATTCACGTCATCCGCAAGACAAGAAGCTGATGTAACCCGTTCAATTCCAAACTTTGTCTGTTATCCTGAACTTTCCTAATTTTATATTCTAGAGCGAAGTTAAAAAGCAAAGGTGATAGTGCATCTCCCTGCTTTAGCTGCGAAATGTAAAATTGGAAATTTATCCTTCAGAGAGGTGGAAAAATTCAAATATCTTGGAGCAACAATAACGAATGTAAACGACACTCGGGAGGAAATTAAACGCAGAATTAATAAGGGAAAAGCCTGTTATTAATCGTTTAAGAAGCTTTTGTCATCTAGTTTTCTGTCAAAAAATCTTAAAGTTAGAATTTATAAAACAGTTATATTACCGGTTGTTCTTTATGGTTGTGAAACTTGGAACCTCACTTTGAGAGAGGAACAGAGATTAAGAGTGTTTGAGAAAAAAATTCTTAGGAAATGATTTGGGGCTAAGAGGGATGAAGTTACAGGAGAATGGAGAAAGTTACACAACACAGAACTGCACGCATTGTATTCTTCACCTGACATATTTAGGAACATTAAATCCAGACGTTTGAGATGGGCAGGTCATGTAGCACGTATGGGCGAATCCAGAAATGCATATAGCGCGTTAGTTTGGAGGCCGGAGGGAAAAAGACCTTTGGGGAGGCCGAGACGTAGATGGGAAGATAATATTAAAATGGATTTGAGGGAGGTGGGATATGCTGATATAGACTGGATTGATCTTGCTCAGGATAGGGACCTATGGCGGGCTTATGTGAGGGCGGCAATGAACCTGCGGGTTTCTTAAAAGCCATTTCTAATAAGTAAGTAAAGCCTAATTATAAAAACTTAGTTACCGGTACCCTGTTTTGTCCATTTTCAAGACCAAGATGAAAGCGATAGCCCTTTATTTCTGTGTAGGGAAATATTCTTGTTGTCACTCTATTGATGCTACATTTAAAAACAACATAAATGCATACCATCGCTATAGGAATGGTGGGGACAGCTGAAACAGAAAAATCTACGTCTGGCCGCACATGGACCATATAATACAATATCCCGGGCCGCACTTGGACAGGTTTGTCTGCCCAACTTTTCGTCTGGGCCGCACCTGGACGATCTCCTTATGTAATAGTCGTACTAAAATAGAGTTATTTTTATCTCTTTTTAAGATACAATCAGGTACCCATGTTCGGGAATTATTGGTAGCAGTATTTGAAAATATGCTTAAAAATGATTGTGAATATCTAAAATCATTCTTATTTACATAACGTCCCTTTAACACTAAATAAGTTTATGTATAAACTAGCTGTACCCGTGAGCTCCGCTGCACCTGTTAGAAATAAATATAAAGTAATTACATAATTAAAATAGGACATCTGGTCCAGGGAACATTCGTACTTGATAGAAGGATAAATCGTTTAATATATCACTTAATTTAAATTGTATTTAAATAATTAAAATACGATCATTTTGGTCCAAGACCACTCATTTAGTGCAATGATAATTCCTTTAACATATTTCTTAATTGTTATTACATGCAAATAATTAAAATATGATCATTTGGTTCACAGAACATCCGTTTTTGGTGCAATTTGGTCTCATCAAAATTTTGCTTGGAATGAAACGTGTCGGAAATCATTTTTAAAGAAACTTTTGTTATGCAACATTTACGCAAAAATTAATAATAAGGAAGATATTTCGATTTATTTAATTCAAGCCTCCTTATAACCTCCGTTTTAAATAAAGTATTTTGAATGCCATATAGCCTAAAATCTAATTTAGAACGAACTTAATTTGTATTTCAATTTTCATATAAATCGGTTCAGCCATTATCGCGTGAAAAGGTAACAAACACGCAGACAGACAGACAGACAGACATACAAACAAAAATAAAAAAGGCGATTTTGGGTTTCAGGATGGTTAATTATACATGTTAACACCAATTATTTTTGGAAAATCGAAAATTACCAGAAAAATTTTGGCTACAGATTTATTATTAGTATAAATGTACATTTAACATGAGTATAATATAGCAATTCCTTCTTTTTTTTTTTTAAGAACATGTATTTATATTAGGCGATTGTCAAGATGGCCATGAGTAGACCATGATAACCACGTGACTCTCCGATTCGTCCCGAAGTCTGTCTTTCTCGTTAGCCATGGGGTGCGGCAGTGTGACGTCAGTAGCATTGTTGGACTAAATGTTGTCTTTCCTATAGAGCGTATTCCGAATCTCACCGGTGAGCAATCCGATGGCATCACGGTGTTCCGAATTCCACCGATGACGTCATTGATGCTCCACCGGTGTCGCACCGGTGCCATCAACTTGCAGAGGTGGTGGCAGTCTCCATCAGTGAATCTGATTGGTTCTTGTCAAGTGGACTTGATATATTTGAAGGCCTCTTGGTTCATGTATAGGGCGGGAATTGGCAGACGAATGACATCGTGCACTGTTGTGTCATGGCGGTGTGTTCTGCTTTAGTTCTGCTGTATTGTTTGTAATGAGCACAACGTAAAAACAATATGTTAATGGCTTGTGAGCGAACATGTCAACGGACCAGTTATTACTACTGGTTCAAGAAATAAGTTGTTTATGATTTCTTTTCTTTGAACGAGATGACAGTACGGAAATTTCGCAAAATTTTGCCAGCGTAGCACAGATAACCACTTACATAGTCGCCATGACAGCATCGATCCTTCCAGCAGTGTTGTTCCTTATTTCGCTGCAACGTGACGTCATTGATGCCACCGGACCGGTGAGATTCGGAATACTCTGACATTGAAAACCATTTGATATTTTGAGTTGCGGTTTTCAGTGTTGTCGTCAGCCGCCAGCTCTCTACAATATGTGAAAAAAGTTTCATTTTTTTTTGTTCAGTGCCACTTTAAAAGTGCACTTATTAAGACCCAAAATGCTGTGACAATATTCTCGTTAACTTATGTAATTCATGTAGCTTGAAATTTTAAATTTTATCCATTTCTTAAAGTGGGCGGTATTTTTTGCCTCTCAGTGTAAAAGGATTTAATGGGAACAAAATAGAAATAATATTAAATAAGGAAAACATATTCCGAGAAGCCTGCTTCAGAACCGCCGTATCTACATAAAATCTGGAAACATATGTGAATAATTGCAAGTATGCTCACATACTTTACAGTATACAAGACTTCAACGAAACTGAAAACATGCGAGGTATTTCATGTACAGTGATAAGAGGAAATAAAACCGCGTTCCGAGAAACGACGTTAAAGACAAAACAGAGGAAGAATTTAAAGCAACGCTCACAATATTTTTCTCTGCATTGTGACACATTAAAACACATTTCGGTCGCTGTATTTTATACAGAATTTTTAGATTAATCCCTAGACTTTTTGTTTGGAAAAAACTCCCCTTGATCTCTTGAAATTAAGCAGGCTCTTATCTTTCTAATTTCTACTTGTGAGCGAATTCGACAAAAAGAAGTCCGCGAGCGAAACTGAAGTCTGTTATTCTTCTACAGTTTTTGTCCTCACTTTGAAATGCGAAGGTTTATGATAAACTGAATTAACCCTTAACTTGGCAAAGCTTCATTTCTCACACTACTTTATTAAACCTTGTCGGTCCGTAAAGAAAACAATTATCGCAATGTCCATATTTTCATATGTTGTACAATATCTATCTATATATATATATAATTTGAACTGGTAATGGAAATTACGGGAAAACGGCTGAACGGATTTTAATAAATGGTCCCTCATTTTGAAGCTTGGAACTCAAAGTTTTTCGGAAAAGTAGTAGTTTTCAGTGAAATGTCAATTTTCCTACATAATTTTCCTATTTTCCAGAATCCATCAGTTTTGAGAACTAATTTTATTAAATCACGGCCGACTTGATTGAATTTCAGAACAAAACACACACTACAATAAACAATAGGCTATTACACGAAGGCCATGACCTGCAGGATTGCCGACATATTTAGAGCTCAATTCAATTTGTTATTAAAAACTGATTCTGCAGTGTATAATTTTCTGAGTACAGCTGTGTATTGGATATTCAAATCTACGAAACTTGAGGTGGTTTGATGACATTATTACCATTAGAAATTAAATATTATTATAGTTAATACCATGATGCGTCTATTTTTCATTAATTGTACATAATATTGATGCTATATTGATGACATGAAAGTGAAACATTTTGTGGTTATGTAAGTAAATGTAGAGAATATCTTAATTTAGATCTTCATTTCTATAATTTACTGAGTGGCTGCTGTATTATATAACTACAAAACTTAAGAAAGATAATAATATTGTTATTAAAAATCAAATATTTTTATACTTATTAACCCAGTGGGGTTGGGTCTTTTTCGTATACTTAATGGCGGTGTAGTGTAGATATTGATTATGTGTCATTGTCTTCAGTATTGGCTCGAGAGAGCGCAAAAATTACAGTTCTTAAGGAAAGATCAAAAGGTATTACTTACTGATAAAATAAGAGGCCTAGAAAATTTTGTAGTCTCCAGACCATTTCAGCAAGATCTATTAGTAGGATAAAATGATTTTACGCTCTACATTTCAAGTTCTACATGCAGCAGCTATACGAAAATGCTATTGTTCGAAAGCTTAGCAACCTGACATTTTTTTAAGTTTTGCCTACAATCCACAATGACCTGAAATAGCTACTGCTATCGTCCTGATATTGATACTTGCGTCTTCGCGTTAAAACTCAAAAACTGAAGTTGGATAGGCTCAAGAAAAAGTATTTAGCCTAAAAAAATGCATTCAGAGGGAGTATGTTTCATTATTACGGAAGCAAATAACTATCAAAAAGACAAGTATTCTTCATTGAAAATAAATCTGAAAAATTTTTATTTGAACGTCTAACGAACTTAGTTTGCAGCAGTATTTGCTGCACAAGCCACTAGTATTATAGAATAGTATTGTGAAATTTTAATTTTCCTACCAATTTTTGCTCGTTTCATTCCCCTTTATCTTTTATATTTTATTAATTCCGGATCCCAGTGGTCAATCTCACTTGAGGACGGATGATTTGAAATCTTAGTAGTATATTAAAATTATAGCATATAGCCTATTAACCTGTTGTATCCTATACGTAGGATACATTGTCAATTTAAGGGTTAACAACGAACAACCACCATACCTGTCAATTTCTTAAAGATTTCACGAAGGATAGTGACAGATTCTAGTGTACTTGAAAGTATTTGCCTGAAAGGAAGTTGTAATAATTGTTATGTTGTTTGGGACAGATATAGCCATGAAAACATCAACATACATTCCTAAAGGCTACGTTAAGAAAACGAAGGTTACCGTATTATGAATACATTTGTATAGTTACGAAATTAATTTTTCTGTTTCTCTCAGTAATAAAACAAATTTGAACAAAATTTGGTTTTTCAACAAATTTGTTTTTTAAACTAAAAGAATTAATATCCTTAATTCATTTCCAATTGTACATATGTAACGTCCATATTCGTTCTAAATTATCACAAAATATAAAAGAATTTAGTGCAACGTAATTACATTGGTCACTATGAAAATGCTTAAGTCCTATCCGATAAAAATAAAAATGTCAACGGTTCCATTCTTATACGCAAGGAAAGACGGCATATATACATAATCTAATAGGAAGGGTATATTAGTACATTATGCAACGAGTCTATAATGAAGGTAATTAAGAAGTAAGTATGGATATTTATGAAAAGAGCGCAAGCGAGTTTCATAATTTTCATACGAGCTTCTTAATTACCATTATAGGCGAGTTTCATACGACTTTTTATGCTCGACCATATTTCTAACTTATCATTAATTTTTTAGCAATATCCCATATGTTGTGAGATGTGCGCAGACGCGAAAGTATTGATTTTTTCCGAGGAACAGATGTCCACATTGACCTTGCTAGGCCATAAGAACCTACAGAGATAACATTGAAATTAAATTAGAAATTGAAAAACGAGATGACAAATTGAATTTATTTGAATATTATTTACAATTAACGCTAATTATTATAGTAACAGAACATAAACTTCTGCGACAGTATTGGATTTCCAGCCTCCGTGACTTTTCGCTAATTCTCTTTCGATTGCATATCCGAGAATAATCGATACTTGCGGTTTTATAACGGTAGAAAGCTGACCTGTCATTGACTGAACATTTGTAACCTGAGTCGTCATTGGCTGAAAGACCTGACCTTTAATGAGTAGGTGTACTTTAATGACATGCATTAAAGTTTTGCTACCAGGTGTATAATTACTACGTTTCGGCATGGTCGAGCATAAAATAATTCATGGGATATTGTAATATATAACTTTATTCAGTTGTGCTTTGTTATAAACGTGAAACAAACTCGTGTACATTACTACAATAAATTAATACATGATTCACATTACTCTTTTTTTTTTCTTTTTTTTTTTCGTTTTTGCTTCTTAGCGAGAAAAAAATTGTTTTATGTGAAACATTTCATAGCGTATTTTTGGAAAGCCATTCATTTCATCCCCAATATGCTCAGTGAATTTAACATAGCAGTGTATTGTGATAATAAATTATTGAAATAATTGTAGTTTTGATCTTTAAATGTGAAGAAATTTGATCGTAGGACAAATGTAACTCTTCGTTCTTAGAAAATAATTTTAATGTAATATTTTTTGGATTAAACTCCTGTAGATTTAAAAGACAAGACGAAAATTCTTTCAATAATTTATTATCACAATTCAACGTGCTCTAAAACTGATTGGGCATATCGGGAATTAAATCAATGACTTTCACAAAGCACGGTATGAAATTTTTAACATAAAATATCTTTCTTTTCTCTCGAAAAGGAACCAAAACAAGCAAAATTATTTTATTTTTTTTATTTAAAATATTTCATAGAATAACCCTTTGAAATTAATGACATTAGTGACAGTTCATCCTATATTTTTACATCGTTATTCATATCATTATTGATTTTACTATATATTTTTTATATAACACCATTCGTGAACTTATGATAAACTTCTCTTCTCTGCCCACAATTCTCGCCTAGGTTTGTTTGTTGTAACTCTAGTTCCACTCCAGCTAGATTTCTGATTACCTCCAGATTATTTACCCTTTTCTATTATTTAGTGTTATTTTTCCAGTCTCTTATAGTCTTTATTTACTTTTTTCTTTTATTTGTCCGTATTGTTTTGATGTCGTCTCTCAAAGGCTATGATTCCATCACAGTTGTTTATTCTGTTTTACCAGTAAGTTGGATTCCTTTTCGAGGCCAGCGGAAAAGTAAACACCGAAGTAGCGTCTGCGATGTATCGATCAGTGCCACTACACTTTGTTGTCACATGTCGTGCCCAATCGACTGAGGACTTGTCTACGTACAGGAGATAATTAGGCCTCCCGCCACACTCCGCAACTTGACAGTAATATGCGCGGCAAACAAACTGATTCCCTTCCCGGGAATTTCAGATAACGATTCCATGCCTGCACGATTTCAAGTCTTAACCGTTATACCAAGACATTGATTGCTTCGTAACGCTACAAAACAAAAATACAGGGACATCATTTTATTTTACTAACATTTCTAATATTAACCTGGCTATACCTTTGGTTCAACGGTTAAGAACCGAACACACCGTTTGCTATCCCTTCCACGACTGGAGTTCGATGGTACTGGCGTAATATACAAACAAATCACTTTACTAGGTATAGGAGTGAAGAAAAGTAGTTCATCCATTTACGTAAACTTGGAAATATCACGCTTTTAAGTTTGATAATTTTCATTAGGTTTTTGTTTAATCAAAGTACAGTACAGTAGTTAAAATGAGTGTTTTTACTCACGAACTGAGCTATCCATTCGGACGTATTCATTATGCAGTATATATTATACTGTCTACAGCACATAATAGAGAATGAAGTTAAATTGAAAAATAATCATAATATGGATATCTGAACACATTTTTGAAAATGGTGGCCGTTCATTTCCATACAGGCTTCAGTTCTAATGTGTGTAATTCCAATTACCAGTTTCGTCCTTCGTACCAGTAACTCATGTTGAAATAATTCTGCACCTACTCTATAAGAGTACCTTACGCACTGTAAATTCAATCTTCACTTCTGCCCGATTCGAAAAGATAAAATTACTCAGACATGCTATCTACGGTACGTCCAAGTAGTTATGTCGCAGGGTGTAGAAAGGGAGAAAATCAGGTGACAGTTAATTACTTAGCGAGGCCCTTTTATTTACGTTATTTTAAACAGTTATATGGGTATAATATTACGTAGACGTCCAATTCCTAACAGAAATTAACGTTCTCAGAAAAGAGCTAAGACAGCCCAGCCACTAGTCTTTACAGAGAGGCGAATAGAAGCAGGTGGGGGAAACCGGGATGCGACGTAGGCAAATGGACGATAGTATCTGTGCGAAAATGATTCAATATTGAAAGCTCTTTCGTCACTGGAAAACGTGAACATATTCTTGGAACGTACTGTTTACTATGACCGTAAGGCTACTATGACTGTATATGCGCTCTTGAATCTGTGTGGAGAACGGTTGAACTTCATTAGTAGAAGGGGTGGGAGTGAAGTACATTCAAAAACTCAGGTACAATAAAAATTGAAGTAAAAATAAAATGATGTTCCTGTATTACAGAAGTAAGACGGTATAGAAAATAACATTTTAAAAAATTGTGTACATATATTTTTTTTAAATTGGTTATTTAACGACTCTGTTTCAACTACTAGGTTATTAAGCGTCCATGAGATTGGTGATAGTGAGATGGTATTTGGCGAGATGAGGCCGAGGATTCGCCATAGATTACGTGACATTTGCCTTACGTTGGAGAAAACCTCGGAAAAAACCAACCAGGTAATCGGCTCAAGCGGGAATCGAACCCGCGCACGAACGCAACTCCGGATCGGCAGGCAAGCGCCTTAGCCAACAGAGCTACGCCGGTGTCTACTTAATTGTATAGTTTTTTTAGTTGGTTATATAACGACGCTGTATCAACTACGAGGTTATTTAGCGTCGAAGAGATTGGTAATAGCGAAATGGTATTTGGCGAAATGAGGCCGAGGATTCGCCATATATTACCTAGCATTCACCTTACAGTTGGAAAAAACCTCGGAAAAAATCCAACCAGGTAATCAGCCCAATCGGGGATCGAACCCGCGCCCGAGCGTAACTTCATACCGGCAGGGCAAGCGCTTTAACCGACTGAGCCAGGCCGGTGGCTTCTTAACTGTATGTGTTTCATGGTTCGCAACGAGTAAGTTCCTTAATCATATTGCAATTGTTAGTTAAAATAAAAATCTAAACATTAAGATAGTCATTCATTCATAGTTCCCTACCAAATAGCAAGTCTTTCACTGAAAATTCAGCATTCTCAAATCTTTCCTTTTTTTTTTCACCTTCCTCTCAAATTTCCACATGTGATCCATATACAGTATGTTCGAGTCAAGATGGCCACTCACTATCGGTAGCCGCGCGGCCTCTGCGAGCTATATATATTTAACGACGCTGTATCAACTACGAGGTAATTTAGCGTCGATCGAACTGACACAGGGAAATCAAAAACTCCCTAACTACAATTAACCAAATTTTACAGGAGGGAGAAAAAACTTGTTATTTCTCTTACTAACGTTAAATATTATACATTTATCTATTAATATTGTGTAAAATTACATTCTTTATTAATTAAATACTTCAAAACCTAAACTTTTACAGTATCTTACGCTACAATTTGAAATAAACACTGCTGGAGTTAGCGGTTTTCTGACTTCCACAGTGTATGAATTAAGAAAAGTGAATAAATATGAGCCATGTGAAGAAAAAAAAAAATAAGTACTGTATATCATAATTCCCTTATGAAATATTGGAATATACGAGAAAATAGAAGCTTATTATTAACATTAACAGTGCTATATTTTTTTAATTTCATAAAATCACAAATTACCATAAAGTACATCGAACTACACAAATAAAACCACAAACAATATTAAAATGTTAATACAGTCTGATTCATGATACAGATTCTGTTTTTTTCTCTCACTCTCATGTTCTTCCTGTGCATCTAGATTCTAGATTATTACTGTCCGGAAAAAGAGTTTGGTAATTCATCCTACTTTCCTCAGAAATTAACTGCATTAAATTTTGCAAGTCCTTTTGCTTTCTTATTTCAAAGGCAATGCTGAATTGTACTTTAGTTCACTGGGGAATGATGCATCTGTATTGGGTTTCTGGAAGTTAATCGACTCTATACTGTGCCTTTAACCCTTTCTAACCCAAATTAAATTTACAAGCAATCCATGTTGAAACAAATAGCTGTATTAGGACCAAGTTACGGGAGTGGCAACATTTGAAACAAAACTATATTGATGAAAATGTATTGAAATAGAAGTTATCCAGCAAAATTTACCTTCATATGTAACACACAAGTATAGGTATAAATGCTATAAAGTTAATTATTGCCATATGGTATCTATAGGTAAGAAAGGGTTAATAGTCTTACTTACATGGATTTCATAGATTTTTGTGACATTCTGAATACCATATCGTATCACTTTACTCAGCTGGTTGAACGATAGTGTTGCCACCTACCGGGAAATTAAGCTTGGAATGCAAAAAACTCTCTTATTCCATGGAGTAAGTGGAGTTCTGACTTCCACGAGTTTGAAAACAGCTCTCAGTATGCAGATCAATGTCGAAATTAATATATTCTTGCCTTCCACGCATGCGGGACAAACTAAAAAGCATCTTCCAGCCCATAACTCAATTTTGTCAAAAATTGGAGTTAGTGGGTTTTTAATCTCCCTGTCTCAATTGGTGATATCGATATGATATTTGGCGAGATGAGGCCAAGGATTCGCCATAGAATACCTGACATTTGCCTTACGGTTGGGGAAAACCTCGGAAAAACCCAACAAGGTAATCAACCCATTCGGGAATCGAACCCGAACCCGAGCGCAACTCCGAATCTGCAGACAAGCGCCTTAACCGACCGAGCTACGCCGGTGCCTCCCGCATGCTATATGGATCGCCCGTCTCCCGCCAAACGGTGACCTTAATTTGCGGCAAAATAAAACTCATAATACTGAAATAAAATGCTTATCTTATTCTAGTAACTGCTGGAAATGGTAATCTTCGGTATTCAAGCATTCTTGATATCGCTTCAGCACATTCCCGGACATTTTCAGTCTTTTATTTTCACTACGTGATGCATTACACGGGTTTTGTATAGTTTACACTTCAACTGGCGAGTTGAACTGAGGCTTTGACACCCCTAATTCCTGGGCTAATCTGCGTAGAGATTTCTGAGGGCTTCGTTCCAATCGAAAACTTATTTCATCTAATGTTTCGTCAGTTAAGGTCCTTCGACGCTTTTTATTTTAAACCGAACCTGTCTCGTTAAATTTCTTTACAAGTCTGTATATTGTTTTGTGCGAGATCGTGCGTATTTGCTTGTTTTCCGCACAGAACCAATACGCGGTAAGTGTGAAATACCACATTCAGTATTCCCAACGTAACACACATAACAATTTCCCTCTTCTTACCGCTTAAGCGCCACATTCATTTTACTGCTTTAGGCTTTTAACATATTAATTTTAGAGACGTTTAACATAGTAATAATTATAAATTGGAAACTTACCACTGCAATTTCACCTCAATTTCACCTAAATTGCAATGTTAATTATTGTTTTTAAATATTTGCAAAAATTAAGTAAAGTCTACTACTCCACGAAACTTATTGCATTCCTGATACAAGTAACATTAAGGAAGCCGTGAAAAAATCAACGAGATTCCAGATGCCGATGTTATTACTGCAATATGTTATATAAATAATATTGTTAAAATATTAAAATGAAAAATAAATCATTACATAACCTTACCGTTTGTTTAAGTTCGCATTTATAGACTGGGGGGGAAAAAAAGGCAGACGTATATCACGGCCTGCTGGAGTATAGTAAACACAGAAAACATTTTACAGCAACAATGTTGGAGAAAGATATTTTGGTGTTCCGAAGTTGGCGTCATTAAACAGAAACCAACATGGAGATTTCATTGCAACTAATTAGAAATTCGTATTTCAGGTATGTAATAAACGATCTTCGCACAGAATAATGTACGATACACGAGCGGTATGTTTGTTTTCATGTTCTCGGAAATTAAAAAAGCTCAACTACGTTTCGCTTTTTCAAACTTTTCCTCGACCATGAAAACGTCAACATACCGCTCTTGTAACGTATATTACTATTATTATTTGGCACAGGATATCGAGAAAACTACGTCTCAACGTATATTTCACGAAAGTTTTGCATATAAAAATACGTTGTTCTGTACTGTATATCACTACACAAACGCCGTAACTAGTGAGGGGCATAATGCCGGGACTCGCTTCATTGCCACTCGCCAATCAGTTTTCACGGTATTGGGAGACATCTTGGCTCGAACGCTCTGTATCTTAATGCCGTCTATCATCTGATATCTTCTTCTACATATCTCCCGTTCAGCATTCCTTCCAGTGCATCCTTCAGTAGACAGTATCTCCTCAGCCATTTACAAAACCAATTCCTTTTTCTCTTCCTGATAATTTCCAGCATTATTATTTCTTCGCCCATTCTTTCTAACACAGCTTCATTTCTTATCTGTCAGTCTATTTCACACAGTCCATTCTTCTCCATACCTACATGTGAAATGCTTCTACTGTCCGGCCGAGTGGTTATGTCGCATATCGGTTTTTCACCTGTTTCTGCTGGCCCCTCTGTAAAGGCTAGTGGCTACGCTGTAAGTCTTTTTTCTGAACATATTTGCTCTATGGAATTGTAAGTCTACGTAATATTGTACAACTGTTTAAAATAATTTAAAGAAAAGATTCCCGTTAAATAAGTAACTGTCACGTGATTTCTCCCGTTTCGAAGACCCTGCGATATAACCAAGCTGAAGCAAGGTAGTTGTTTCTCTTGACGCAATAAGATACTTGTTCATAATGTAATCCTTGATCACATATAAAACATTTATTAACATAATGTACTTTCAAGGCAACTACTTTGTCAATTTCACTATACTGCCATCTAGTGACTGCAAAAGAAGTCACGTTATAACCATTATGGAATTGCATGATGAAACTGTACTTCCATCTAGCGGTTGTTACCAAAAAATGTCTTTTAGACTGTGGAGGCTATGATGGTTATTCTCATTTTATGTTGCCATTTCATAACATGGGAATGGCAGATATGATATATGTGATCACTGATCAGGGATGGAATTTAGATTGCTTGTAGTATCGGGTTACGCAAGAAAAATTAAATGTTAGAATTAAATAAAAGTGAAAGTTAAAACATAGAGTATGCCACTCTCATTTTACATAATTTTTTAGATTTATACAATTTCAAAAGAGGCATCTAGTTATGAATAGGTGTTACTAGAATGCTCGGTCTTTTCCATACACACCATAGAGACTTTGAAGCAGACATTCAACAGCTGGTCAACATATATGAAAGATGAAGTTACGTGTGTCTAATAACGAAGTTTCCCCACATAAATAGTGTGATATTTTCGAATGCTAGAGATGTCTTTTGTAATAACGAAGTTTCCCCTACATAAATAGTGTGATATTTTCGAATACTAGAGATGTCTTTTGTAATAACGAAGTTTCCCCACATAAATAGTGTGATATTTTCGAATACTAGAGATGTCTTTTGTAATAACGAAGTTTCCCCACATAAATAGTGTGATATTTTCGAATACTAGAGATGTCTTTTGTAATAACGAAGTTTCCCCACATAAATAGTGTGATATTTTCGAATACTAGAGATGTCTTTTGTAATAACGAAGTTTCCCCACATAAATAGTGTGATATTTTCGAATACTAGAGATGTCTTTTGTAATAACGAAGTTTCCCACATAAATAGTGTGATATTTTCGAATACTAGAGATGTCTTTTGTAATAACGAAGTTTCCCCACATAAATAGTGTGATATTTTCGAATACTAGAGATGTCTTTTGTAATAACGAAGTTTCCCCACATAAATAGTGTGATATTTTCGAATACTAGAGATGTCTTTTGTAATAACACAAGTGTGATATTTTAACTAGAGATGTCTTTTGTAATAACGAAGTTTCCCCACATAAATAGTGTGATATTTTCGAATACTAGAGATGTCTTTTGTAATAACGAAGTTTCCCCACATAAATAGTGTGATATTTTCGAATACTAGAGATGAATTTTGTAATAACGAAGTTTCCCCACATAAATAGTGTGATATTTTCGAATGCTAGAGATGTCTTTTGTAATAACGAAGTTTCCCCACATAAATAGTGTGATATTTTCGAATACTAGAGATGTCTTTTGTAATAACGAAGTTTCCCCACATAAATAGTGTGATATTTTCGAATACTAGAGATGTCTTTTGTAATAACGAAGTTTCCCCACATAAATAGTGTGATATTTTCGAATACTAGAGATGTCTTTTGTAATAACGAAGTTTCCCCACATAAATAGTGTGATATTTTCGAATACTAGAGATGTCTTTTGTCATACTGCACATATAACAAAATTGCAAATTCTGTGCTACTGTTACCATAATATTTATAAATAAGAAGAGACACTTTTATTGCGCAACTAAAATGTTCATAAAATTTTGATCCCACCATGGACGAGTAACTTTACTATGACTAGAAAGATAAACATGAAATACTTTAAAGTTACTTCTTACTTTTCAAACCTTTTATACGAAAATTTTGAACACCCGCAACAATTCTGTAGGAATCAGCTATGCGATACATTCCGTTTTAGCAACATGAAAAAAAGCGTAGTGTATTTGGACCAGACTGGGCACAGAGTTTTAGATCTATCGCCTTAACACTGGAGAGTGCAACTAGTTTGCATAATCGCTGAATCGACCTTTGACCTCTCCATGCGTAATATTTGATTATGCCAGGGATGAGGGCACTGTTACTCCAACTCCCATACAAGCGCGAGTATTTAACATTGCATGATCTCTTATTGTCTCTACCGGGGCAGTTGTCAGCAGACCGTATTATCCTTGAGCTCCGTGAATGACTACATGTTTCATAATACCCGATAGCTAGCATGACGTATACAAAATTACATGACACAATAACCAATCAGCCTCATTCTCGTATTCAAAATGTTAAGAAGAGAAATAATTACTGAAATAAATATAAATTAATTATTTCGTATACATACCGATATTCCAGACAAACATGAAAATACCACAGATTCCATGAGGTTAAGCAAATACAAAAAAATGTATACCACTTAGATAAGGTAGTACTTACTTATTTATGGCTTTTAAGGAACCCGAAGGTTCAAAACCGCCCTCACATATAAGCCCGCCATCGTTCACTATCCTGAGCAAGATTAATCCAACTTTGAATTCATTTTTGAGTTCGAATGAGTCAAGTATATTCAAATGAGAAAACATGCAAATGTTCAGTCTTTTGATTTGTTTTAATGTAAAATAACTATTTCAGTATTTTACATATAAAATAAATCAATAGACTGAACATTTCCATATTTTTTTTTAATTTTTAAGATTAATCCAATCTCTACCACCATATCCCACCTCTCCCAAATATATTTAATATTTTCACCCATCTACATCTCGGCGTCCCCAAAGGCCCTATACCCTCCGGCCTCCCAACTAACACTCTATATGCATTTATGGATTCGCCCATACGTGCTACGTGCCCTGCCCATCTCAATCATCTGGATTTTTAGTAGGTTATTTTACGACGCTTTATCAACATCTTAGGTTATTTAGCGTCTGAATAAGATGAAGGTGATAATGCCGGTGAAATGAGTCCGGGGTCCAGCACCGAAAGTTACCCAGCATTTGCTCATATTGGGTTGAGGGAAAACCCTAGAAAATACTCAACCAGGTAACTTGCCCCGACCGAGAATCGAACCCGGGCCACCTGGTTTTTCGGCCAGACGCGCTGACCGTTACTCCACAGATGTGGAAAACATCTGGATTTAATGTTCCTAATTATGTCAGGTGAAGAATACAATGCGTGCAATTCTGCGTTATGTAACTTTCTCCATTCTCCTGTAACTTCATCCCTCTTAGCCCCAAATATTTTCCTAAGCACCTTTTTGTAGCACACCCTTAACCTCTGTTCCTATAAATTCTAACTTCCAGCTTTTTTGAGAGTACACTGGATGACAAAAGCTTCTCAACCGAATAATAACAGACATTTCCCATATCTGGAATCACGTTACGTTTTAAAATCTCTCTTTGAGCTGTTTTGATAATTTAATCAGGAGAGCAAAATGCTATTCTGGTTTACAAATGAATTTGCGATGTTATTCCATATTCCCTACTAAAAGAATACACTTTCGAAAGAAAATATAATACAGGAACTTTAACACTAAAACTGGCGTAGCTCACGGGGTAGGCGTGTCTGCCTGCTGTTACGGAGCTGCGATCGGTCTTGGTTTCGATTCCCGCTTGAGCTGAACACCTGGTTGGGTTTTTAGTTCCACTGATTTTCCCAATGTAAAATTAATTCCAGTTAGCCCTAATCACATAAGAAATCCTTGGTCTCATCTTATCAACAGTAATCTCACTAGAGTTTTTGATTTATCTAGAGAAAATCAAAACTCGAGTGGAATTTAATTGACTATTACACGATTAGAAGAAAGTATATAAAGATTAGAAGTAACGAAGTGCTCCAATACAATAAAATATTAATTACTTATGAAAATACAAAACTGTCTTCAAATTTGTACCCTCTCAACATTATAAATATTACGCTAGTAGATGGCAATAGTGTGTTATGAATAGCTGTTTTCTTATCAGTTATGCCAACTATGGAATCTTCATTGAACTTTGTGGACGGTTACTGGTCAAGAAGGCTTTGTTGATTCAGTTTCATTTTTATTAAAACAGTTGAATTCCACTTAAATTATTCCGATCCCAGTAATCAACGTCACTTGACAGATAATTTTCAATAAATCTTAGTATTAAACGATCTCTGATACGTGACTATCCATAATATCATATGGCAGAAGCTATAACAAATATAACCTAAATAATATAAACAAGTGTTATGAAAGTTTTAATTAGGGATGATGAAATAAAAAATAAACATGAATAATTTTAAAAGAAACAATTATTGAAAGTACTATGTTCAAATTTGAATGTTTTAGTGGTTGGTGGTTCAGTTGATGTTATATTGGACGTGTGCGTAAAAGAAGTGAACTCGTTGATGTACGTGGTGTATCCCTCAACTTATTCAGCATTTCCGAATGGTGCTCTTCATATATGACCAGTGATCTTTATTAATTCTTGTTCTTGAATGCCAATGCGAGTCATATTTGAAAGCGCTGTGCATCGACTGGAGTGGTTTGTAATTTTCTGTTTTTTGACGTCCAGACCAGAGCAGTTTGAAATGTTGGCAAACAAAGAAACAAATGCTAGGGTAGTGATAAAAATAAACAAATGCTAGGGACGCGATAAAATTTAAAAAATGCTAGGGGCGCGATAAAATTGTGCGATAAGCAGCTATGATTGGTACCGTTTTATTGGTCAAAAGTAGTGTGACGTAGTGAAAGTGTAATAGTCAAATATAAACATTGTCACAAATTCCATGCAGGCTAAATAACCAAGTACTTGATAAGGTGTTGTAAAATAACCTAACAAAAAATAGCCTACATTCGAAATATAAGCAATTTCGCCTCCAAAGAAATGAGATAGATAGAATGCAATATTTTCTCGATTATCATGAGACTCGAATAGCAGGAGGCGGTACCTTTTGTATTATTAATCTTGTTCAAACAGTACGTGACAGCTATGTTACCAAATTCACATTTATCATCAACATACAATTTGTCACCATTAGTCTGTAAGCAGTAGTGTATATCAGCTGATGTTCCATTATTTCCATGCCAGACAAAGTCGATTTATTTTTAGAGTTGCAGGAAACACAACATTGAATATAACTGAATTTACTTGAAAGTAGTTAGGGAATGGAATTAAGAATACTTTTTCAAGCTACTTAATCGGCAACTTTTTTAATTGATCATTTTAGAGCATTTAAAGAGAAAATATTTTGTTGCCGTAAAAGAGCAAGTTCAAGACTTCCAAGGAGAGGGGACAATTTTTGCAACAGTCATACCAAGAATGTAGTTTTGTCATGTACCCTTTACTTTTTAACTTTGCTCTAGAGTACGCCATTAAGAAAGTCCAGGATAACAGAGAGGGTTTGGAAATGAACGGGTTACACCAGCTGCTTGTCTATGTGAATGACGTGAATATATTAGGAGAAAATCCACAAACGATTAGGAAAAACATGGGAATTTTACTGTAAGCAAATAAAGATATAGGTTTGGAAGTAAATTCCTAAAAGACAAAGTATACGATTATGTCTCGTGACAAGAATATTGTACGAAATGGAAATATAAAAATTAGAAATTTATCTTTTGAAGAGGTAGAGAAGTTCAAATATATGGGAGCAACAGTAACAAATATAAATGATACTCCGGAGGAAATTAAACACAGAATATATATGGGAAATGCCTGTTATTATTCAGTTGAGAAACTTTTATCATCCAGTCTGCTGTCGAAAAATCTGAAAGTTAGAATTTATAAAACAGTTATATTACCGGTTATTCTTTATGGTTGTGAAACTTGGACTGTCACTTTGAGAGAGGAACATAGGTTAAGAGTGTTTGAGAATAAGGTGCTTAGGAAAATATTTGGGGCTAAGAAGGATGAAGTTATAGGAGAATGGAGACAGTTACTCAACACAGAACTGCACGCATTGTATTCTTCACCTGACATAATTAGGAACACTAAATCCAGACCTTTGAGATGGGCAGGGCATGTAGCACGTAGGGGCGAATCCAGAAATGCATATAGAGTGTTAGTTGGTAGGCCGAAGTGAAAAAGACCTTTTGGGAGGCCGAGACGTATATGGGAAGATAATATTAAAATGGATTTGAGGGAGGTGGGATATGATGATAGAGAATGGATTAATCTTGCTCAGGATAGGGACCAATTGCGGGTTTATGTGAGGGCGGAAATGAACCTCCGGGTTCCTTAAAAGCCAGTTAGTAAATAAGTAAGTAAGGAAGTATATATATTACTTAGATCGTCGAATGAGTAATGTTGTTTTTAAGTTTCGGGTTTTATATGAATTAAATGATTTTATTCGAGTCGGTAATGCAATTTTCCAGGATGCTATAGCTATTATTCCGTAATGCGAGCATATGACTGTCGTTAATTGTTAATATAAAATATGCAAAATGGAAGTTACAAAGTTTTAGATTAGAGTACTTATAAACAGGCTTCGGCCAAGGAACACAGAGTAACCAGTATTAGGTTTAGAGTACACGGAATATAAATGACGTCATGGCCCGTGTTGGGTGACTGCAACAGCACAGGTGGGTCCGTAATGTGTATTACCGTTGTGTGTATTGCTGCTTGGCTGCGGTACGTGTAACAGGCTTCGGCGTAGGGACACCTGATTGAAGGTTACAACTCACGTTAATACTTTAATGGTAGACATTTTATTGTCTACATAGGAATGTACTTTATATACTGCATCTGTACAGGGTGAAATACATTTTGTGCCGTACTATGACGGACTGTTTACATGTTGAGACACGAAGTAACGGCGCGCTCGATCTCCCAGTCCACTCGACCAACACAACACTAAACGTCCGTGCGTTCCGAACTTCATGCGTTTCTGTGCCCAGAACCGAAGTCTGCTTATAAAGCACTAAGAAAAGCAATATTTTAAAGCTGCAGTCACGGCTCGAAAAATATATGGAGTCGAGCGTGAAGATGTCGTTAGTGAGCGTATAGGATAACGATTCTTCCAGCGTTTCTATAGTGGAGGAGGAAACATTAAATATTTTATACTTCCTAGAAGATATAAGGTATAAAATCATCATCATATTCCAGGTACGAAATTAGTCCATTGTTGGCCTGTTTCGGTTCCAGATATACAGGATCCAATAGACGTTTCTGTGAACGTCCAGGTCGTCGTCGTCCTTGAGGGTGGTATTTTAGCATTTCTTGGGGTGTCCGGCCATCTTCCATACGAGAAATGTGTTCAAGCCATCTATTTCTGTATTCTGTAATTTTTTCTTCTAATGGTTGCATGTTGAGTTCCTGCAGTATATCCTCGTTCCTCTTGTGGTCCAGAAGTGTGTATCCTGCAGGTCGTCGCAGATATTTCATTTCATCTGCTCTTAATCTGCTGATATCTCTTTGTTTCAGAACCCAAATTTCGCTTCCATAGAGGAGAGTTGGTAGTGCAAGGGTTTTATATAGCTTTATTCTGGAATGTTTCTGTACTAAACTTGGTTTTAGGGTATGGTTTAGCAGTCCTAATATTTGTAAAAATTTGTTAACTTTTCTGCTTACATCATTCTCTCCTTCGTATGATATATTACATCCTAAGTATGAAAAGGAATTTATGTGTTCTAAAATCACATTTTCAACAACAATTTCGCTTCGGATTGGGTTTGTACATTCAAATGCCATTATTTTGGTTTTTTCTGGTGAAATATTCATGCCATACCAATCTGTAAATTGTCTTCGGAGTTTGCAACTAATACTAGGTCGTGTTTAGTCTTATGGAACTTGAAATTTCAATTCCTAATTTGTACTCCTCACACAAATATAAATATAAAATATTGAGAATATACAAAGCTTTTTGGAAATAAATATACAAAAGGAGGTCTACCGTAGCTTGTCAGATGAATTTCAAATGATACAATACATAGCCACATTAAGATTCTTAGAGGGCAATACAGACGTTTTAGACCTGTACCTCATGAATTTACACCTGAATAGGCTCAACGTAGGTGGATTACTGTCGTCAGTTTATCGCTAATCTTATTCATGATGGATTTATCAGTAGAATTGTCATGTGTTGAAAAAATGTGTAAGTTATATTACCGTCACCCCAGACACCTCTCGGAAAAAGGGTATAACTTCACACAACCAGTGCAGTGTTTGAACAAGGGACCTCTCATTTCACAGTCAGATATGCTAACCGTTACTCCACATCCGTGAACTCTCTGTGTACATGATAGTAAATTATAGAAACGCTTTCACATGCTTATTATAAAGTACCGTAAAATGTGGTAACTTTGCACCATTTTCTAGTTAAAAATTTGTTTTCAGTATGTATGTATTCTTTAAATGTCTAATTTTGAGATGGGCATTTATTTTATACGTTCTAGGGAAATACGGGAATGTATTTAGCCAGTCATATCTTCGAAAATATATGTCTTTTGAAATTTATAATCTGCCAAAAATTGGTGCAAAGTTACCCATAGTTGGGGGTTACTTTGCACCGCCAGAGTTTTAAGAGGGGTGCTGCAAAGTTTGCCACTGCTGGTGTTACATTGCATCATACACGTGTTGAACAATGAAAATACATTAGGAACAGAAAAAATGGAAACACAAATTCAAAAACTGCTACAAATAGTAACATGGACAAAATTTTTCAATATAAGTGAACTGCGATCGAACACGAGCGCTGCTCATTCGGTCTCAAATTTGTTAATACTACTGTATCTCCTGTTTTATATTATTTGTATTATTTTATTTCTATTTCTTTTGTTTGTTTGTAGTTATATTCTTTATTCTGTATAAATAAATAAATAAATAAATACATTCTTCTAAAATGTTGTTTCTAAATATTTTCAGTTCTTTCGAATGACAAATCGAGATAACAGCACGTGAATAACTATAAAAAATTATACGTATTATTTTGTGTCAAGTTATAGAATGGAATATAAGCAAGCCCTTTCTTGATACATTCTTGGGAGGATTTATTCTCCCAATTACAGTCTTCCATTCATATTCCATAATATCCTCCCTTTCAGTTCATTTGCAGGATTTGAATGATTTTGTCACTGCCTTGATGGCAGCACTATTTGTTTTTATTCCCTGGTACCTGTCCAAGCCGAACCAATTGCTGACATATTTTGGAGCACTTTATTTGGAATTTTGTCCCTCAGTGATAAGCCTAATATCCTTCTCAACATTTCCCTTTGGCACATTTGGAGATTGTTCCCAAGTTTGGCAGTGAGAGACCATGTATTACTTTAATATGTAATAAAAATAAAAACAAATTCAAGTAATTTAGCTGTAATACAAAGTGTAAATTATAGTAAGCGTTTTTAAACTTCATGGAAAGTCCTCAAATGAAAATAATGCAAATAAAATTTAAAATATCTTCGTTTGTGTTATAGTGCAAAGTAACCCCAATTTAGCTTCAAATTCACCTTGATTAGAAAATTATTCTCTAACACCATTTGCCGACAAAACAGCTGCACAAGCGAGATTAGGAAGTCTAAATGGATGAATAAGGAACAGATACACGTATAACGTATCTTGAGATTGTGCACAGCATCTGTATTTCAATCAAATTATGAACACGTTCTGTTGTTAAGGTATAGAAATACCATAAAAAATTCTATGACCACGAACAGTGGAAAAACACTGTTTACATATACCATCTAATGGTGGAAGTGGTGAACAGATAAATATAGTTCACGTAAACACCTCTAGATCCATATAAAAAGCTTTTCATAGGTAGTGCAAAGTTACCCCTGCAGATGCAAACTTACCCCATTTTACGGTAAGTATTAATGATACAATAACAAATGTATAGCAATATTGAGTACTAGCCGTACCCGTGCGCTCCGCTGCACCCGTTAGAAATAAATATAAAGTAATTACATAATTAAAATAGTACATTTGATCCAGGGAACATTCGTGTTTCATAGAAGGATAAATCGTTTAATATGTTACTTAATTTAAATTCCATCCAAATAATTAAAATGCAATCATTTTGGTCCAGAGACCACTCGTTGGTGCAATGACAATTCCTTTAACATGTTTCTAATTTTTATTACATGCAACCATAGTTTAATGAACATTGACATCATTTAGATTTAATGTGTATACTTTATTTTACTTGTTATAGGTGTCCATTGAATTATGGTAATAACTTAATTTTAACCCTTGCTTTCTACGTATTCAGTAAATGGTGTTTGGCCCACTATGGTTCTGAACCCTTCAAATAACTTAAATTATATTATATAATATTACATTACAAATATTATATTATATTATATTATATTATATTATATTATATTATATTATATTATATTATATTATATTATATTATATTATATTATATTATATTATATTATATTATATCAGAAGTTACTGTAATAACATTATAGCATTATGTCCATCTAGAGAAACTAAACTTTCCAATGGTGAAATAATAATTAATTATACAAATCGGTTAATTTAGCTTCCGATATTACTTCATACAAACACAGAAACATTCTCTGTAGGCTATCTTTCATAGCTTTCGATTGTTGCTCGCCAAGGCCCCTTATAGACGAAGTCATTTGTTTTTTATTTCATTATACGGTCTTAGATGGCGTTGTTATTGTAATTTTGAAACTCATTTATCTCATTAAATATCAGTCCTCTCAAACTTTTTCAAGGAATAAAACTTATCGAAAATTATTTTTAAAGAAACTTTTGTTATGTAACATCTTTCACAAAAATCAATAATAAGCGAGATAGTTCGATTTATTTAATTCAGGCCCCTTATAACCCCCCTTTTAAATAATGTATTTTGAATGCCATATAGCCTAAAATCTAAGTTACAACGAACATAATTTATATTCCAATTTTCATTGAAATCCTTTCATCCATTATTGCGTGAAAAGGTAACAAACATACAGACAGACATACAACAATTTCAAAAAAGCGATTTTCGGTTTCAGGGTGGTTGATTACATATGTTAGGACCAATTATTTTTGGAAAATCGAAAATTACCAGAAAAATTTCGGCTACAGATTTATTATTAGTATAGATTTACGAGAAGGGGAAAAAACAAAAGAACGGATACTCGGATAATCTGGATGGAAGAAAATGTTTTAAGTCCCTGAGGAGAATCAAACCTATGTGATCTGTATTTGTATCTACATGGCATACCAATTCATTACAGCGAGAAATATACCATCGTCCACATGTACTAGAAACAGAAGAGAATTTAACACGATTCCAGACCGTAAAGTGGATTAAAATAAATCATGTACAACATGTGTATGAAATACGCTCAATAAATAATGGTTGAGGACAGGGACTGCACAGGGCTAAAACAAAAGCAAAGAATTTTCTTACCCATTGATCACTTATAATTCCAATTCGTTACGTTCCGCAAATATAACAATATATTATGGAAGTCAATCTGTTAGAAGTAAAGCCACAAGCGTATAAAAGACCCGTCCGACTGTGTTTCTGCGTCTGTGAGCATATGTTGCGAGATAGTGTAATGTGCAAGGAAGGGGCTGGGAATACATAGGCATTTCAAGAATGCTGCTGTGAAGGACTTGTCTCGACGTTCACAAAATTGGACATTATTTCTTAGAAGACTCCAATGTTGCGGGATACCACATCACATTCTTCGCTGTGTTTATAGACGAAATGGCCGATGGATGTCCTTTCTAATTACTGCTGTAAATCACACTAGCAAACCAGACGCAATCCAACTCATAGACGGGATTTCCCAATGCCATGATACTCCGTCTTTATTATAGCTCTTAATTTCTAGAAAGAGACTTGTAATTGTCGTGCCAAAGAATCGAGATTCAGTATCTGCGGCATTTCACAACGATTGATAGATTCCAGCAATGTCATCATATTGCCAAACACTTGAGGGATCACATAATCTTTTGGTTCGTCATGTCTGGTCAAATATATTCCGAACTTGTTTAATGATCATCGGTCAATTCATTGCTGAGTTATGTTAAATTATTATTACATCTATAATATACACGGTGATTTACGAAGAGTTACCGCCCTCTTACGCAGCATATTTAGGAAGACGATTTGAGCAAAAATGGTGATATAAACATGGGTCCTATTCTCAATATTTTCGGAGCTACACTAATTTGAAGTTGTTTGTAAAATACTTTTTCTCCTTTAGTTTTGAGGGTAAAAGAATATTACAAACAGAAAATAAACTACTCAGAAGTATGATTTCTTTAATTAGCTAGTATTCTGAAGCTAAAATGTATTGTGAATTCCATAGTTGCTTCGTAGTATACAATTTTTTTTTTTCGATTCTTAATTACAAAATTATATTTTCCTTACGCACTTATATCACAACAGTTGTAACAAATCATGGCACTCTCGTAAACTCTTTAAGACTATACAGTAGAATATAAAATTTAACTGTAAAGAATCAAGTTACTACAAATCGTGTGATTTATAACAATTGTTGTAATAAGTACTTAAGAATAATTTAATTTTTAGTTAAAATTTGAAAAATAAGTTTGTACCATACAACTAAGAAATTAACAACACATTTTTAGCTTCAGAATACAAGTCAATTAAGGAAATTATACTTCTGAATAGTTCAGTCACTAATTGTAATATTTTTTTACCCTTAAAGCTTAATATTTTTTTTTTTTACAAACAACTTGAAATTAGTGTAACTTTGAAAATATTGACAATAGGACCCATGTATATGTAATATTTAGAGCCCGGATGTTAGGCAAAATGCCTTTTTTAAACTGAGTGTATGTATGAAAGATCTATTAGAGATAAACACGTTTCCACACATTTGGGGACGATAGGCCCAATTTTTATTTTGCCTTTTCTGCCTATTTCAGCTCCCATTGCCTAATTTAAGGTTAAATGCCTCTTTTGGCCTTTTTACGTCGTTATTGTACATTTTCTATATTTTTAATGCATTTAAAATAAACTGCACATAAATTATATCAAAAACAAAAAACAGAAAAGAATGGCTGTACAAATTAAAAATATATATTCATTTCACACAAATATTTGCTGAGAATCTTATTCTCCAGCAATATATATGTTTCCAAGAAGTCGTAAACTTTTCTATCTACCGATTCCATCTTTTATGTCACTTAACAAGGATGTTTGAACAGTATAACCCTCAGTGCTCACGTCACTTTGGGGTTTACTAGCGAAAAAAAGGGGTTGAGGGAAGTATTAAAAGCAAGTCTCAATGTCCCGTTACTGTTGTCGCTTGCACGCACAAGTCACGCGTACTTTGAAGTACCTAATTCCTTCTCACACCCCTCTTTTTTAGACAATACACAGTCGGTTTTTCGCGATCTCTGAAAGACAGTAGAGTCAGTCCTTCTGAAATAAGTTGTTTTAAGTTTGCTCCAATCATTTCAGTAGAAGAAGAAAGATCTTTTCCCACCATGAAAAACGTTCTCTCTGACATGCGGATCACTATGACAGTTAACTTAAAAAGCATCTTGTTGTGACATGTAACCAGGGAAAGTGAGTACAGTATGGGATAGTTTATTAAGTATTTATCTATTTATCAATTTTTTGTCTGTTTCCATTAATAATACTTGCCTATTTCACTGCCTATTTTTACTATTTTTAGTGCTTATATGCCTGTCTATTTTAACCAAAATAAATGCCTAAACGTCCGAACTCTAGTGATATCTTTTTGCTCAGAATGTCTTCGAAAATAAGCTCCGTAAGAGTTCAGGAACTCGACGTGAATTACCCTGTATAATAATATATTATTTATTGCCAGAACAATACAATACAAACAAATGGTAAATTTACAAAAATCTAGCACTCCCCTGAAAGAGTGTGTTCTCGTGCTCAGAGAGCGATTCGATACATAATAAATTTAGATGCATACATACATCTGCATATAGAATTTTACATTCCGTGATAACTTTTGGGCATATCTGGGATAAACGATGGAAATACTCTTAAGCAGCAACCATACTTAACCCGCAACGATACAAGAGCTACAAATTTTATAGCAATTAGTGTCTGAAAACCTAGATATTCACCAAACTATGGTTCTTTTTCTTGAGAATCATTCAGACGACTGACCTTTGTCTGCAACCGCTGCCGTCTGCAGAATTTATTTTATTAAATTGGACGTACTGATATTTCTTCAAGGTATACGTAATTTTATGTTTTTCTTTACTATGTGGCTCGCTGAACATTTGATGCAGTGGACTGTCCCATTCCCTTAATGTGTCCATAGTATTTACCTCAATACATTTTACAACTTCATATGAACTTCTCCTCTAAGTGAACTGAACCATTTAGAATGGTCTACAAAACCGTATTGTTTCAGTACTTTCAACGAGTTTAATTTGAGCAGCTATTGTTGGCGTTGATTGAGGTTCTTTCACCGTTCTCGTGCAGTGTTACGTGTACATAAAATTGAAGTTCTTTTAATATCACGTCCCTCCTACTGCGAAAGTTCTGAGCCACCAGAGTTATCACACCAGGTATAGAAATGTTAGTACTTTGTATCATATTTCTGAACATGGAGAAAAAACATATGAGAGCACAATGCATAAGAAAGATGTGAAAATTTATTAGTTTGTTTAGAATAGAATTGAATTAAATATTTTGGGGTGAAATCTAATATAACAGAATATTTCTAATTATATATATTGCAATAAATATCGCTTAAAGAAAATGGTAAGCAATAGTTACACGTGCAGGTTATTTCATGTAATATAAAAAATTGCAAAGTAAGTCTATAATTCTTATTCGGAGTTTGTGTTATTGATATCAGATATTGTTGTTTGTTGTTTAGTCAACTAACCGAAGACAGGTCTGAACCTCATATGTGACACAAATAAGACATCACTCTTAAGGCAACTAAGACAGGACATAATGGGGTACGGTGGTCAGTTCCTTCCCCCTCCATTGCATACATCGCTGACTAGATACATATTACACTAATCAAACTTGAGATGTATGCAAACAATTGGACGGAGTTATGCAAATAATTCATTCATTCATTTATTATATTCCATAGATCTTACATGAGCAACAAAGCTTTAAGATGTGGAACAAGTCAAAATTTTACAAGATTAGGATTACAATTTTTACAATATTTTACAATTTTATAATTAGTAATTTTCTACAATGATGAGGTGAGGTCCGAGGATTCGCCAAAAGATTACCCGGCATTTGCCTTTTGGTTGGGGAAAACCTCGGCAAAATCCAACCTGGTAATCAAATCAAACGGGTGACCAAGCGCCAAAAAACCTTGTTTCGAGATATTGGCCAGCGAGATAAATCCGTTTTTTATAAAACATTTTATGCCACAAGTATTATAACATTCATACTATTACAAAAGATAGCACAAATAATACCAAAAAAGGCTGACCGATTTTTGATAAGAGACCAGCAGTTGAATTAATATTTCTAAGCAAAATAAATAAATGAATTTTATGCAATAAACGAATTTTTGCTTATAAATAGAAGCCAAATTCAGATATCGCATTCTCCATTTTTTCCGAATTAAATTAG
The DNA here is from genome assembly GCA_025594305.2 of Periplaneta americana. Lineage (NCBI taxonomy): Eukaryota > Metazoa > Arthropoda > Insecta > Blattodea > Blattidae > Periplaneta > Periplaneta americana. The sequence goes on along the minus strand of JAJSOF020000005.1, from coordinate 161,061,220 downwards.
CCTGCCATCAACAGATTTGTGCCAATATCTCATTTTTTTTTCAAATTCTCTATTATTGCGTAACTCCGTCCAGTTGTTATTTTTCTGACACATATCATCAAGTTAGTTATACTACCTGAAGACATATGAGAAACAATTTATTCTTTAGATGAAACAGATAAACTTACCTTTTTCTGGTTCTAAATAGCCCCAGTACTTTCAAGAACATAATCCGCTTGAGTTGGCGTAATTCCAAAACATTTACAAGAATTGAGACAAACTTAAGTTATGGAAATTTATTCTGTTTTGATGTACTTTTTTTTCGTTTCTTCGTCACTTGTATCACTGAAGAGTACATTTCCTCTTATTATGATATTTCTTCTCTAAATTATTTTGAATCCAAAGCAAAAATCTGCTGCTTATAATGAATTTAATCTTAACGGCAAAGAGAATTGGTTCTTTACAAAATTCCTTTCACTTTTAGCATAGGACTTTCCACTTTTCATAATTAATGTATTGGTGGAACAAAAGTAATAACATATTTGAAAAGTTTCCTCTACTTTTCCTTTTCACTTTGCGAACCAGTTTTGAAAAGTGATAGTGGAACACAAACTGGGCGTGAGCTAGTAAGTGCGAGGATATAGACTTGATTCTCCGATCGATTACGCGAATAACAAAGTGCACATGAACAAATATGGACAGCTCTAAGAGTAAATATACGCTACATAGCATTACAAATATATATTTTTACGTACATTTTGTTATGTACAGAAGAATTATCATAGAATTATTCGTGGGTTTGAGTTTTCTCCTATCTTTTCTTATCCTACAATGTCTATGTACATAATGCCGCTTGTCACCTTGCGCGAGTATGTTTGTATCACATAATTTACAAATAATGTTCCCGTCACTACAAAACTCTCACCAAATTCCGCTGCAAAAATATGCGTCTGAGAATCTTTAACCTTCGGCATTATTATTCAGCATATGCTATAGTAGTGACTGGCGAACAGAGTATTCAGCAGGTACATTGTTTATGCATGTTAGAGTGAACGGATAGTCAACTTAAAGCCACCGTAACGCACCATATCGATCCCCAACATTACAAGCCTACTTATCAATGTAGAGCAGCCTTGGCGAGAACGTGACTCGCGAGACATTGTGGCTCGCAGTGATAGCTGTACATTTCGCTTGCTTCTAACCTCCGCCAACCTCCACCCTCTCACTCACTGGAGTCAAACTCCGTTCCATTTGTATTTGTCTCTGACCTGCGAGAGGCATATGTCTCTCTCGAAACCATGTACGAAAGTTCCAAGTAGGATGGGAGGACGCATTTTTTTGCTGTCAATATGATGAGAATATTAAATGTAGGCTATGATTTGTTCACAAGTATTACGAGGAGAACGGTTGTATAACATAAAATGGCATTATACTACATGTTACTGATGAAACATTACAAGGTTAAGTTTTATTGTTGTTGTTATCATCATCATCATCATCATCATCATCATCATCATCATCATCATCATCCCTGCACGTCGACCCTTTTCAGCAGATGTAGGAATAATGCGGTTAGCTCTTCAATTTTAACTCACTGATGTACTATGTGATGTCAAATGAAAGCTAGATGTAAGGACTTGACAAATGTTGATCTTTCAAATCTTTGCCAAAAAATAAATATCCGAAGCTTCGTTCTTTCGCTTGCTCTGTTGAAGCCATGTTCACTACAACTTACGTTTGTGAAAAATTATTTTCAACAATTAAAATAGTAAAAACCATATTTAGATCACGACTGACAGACAAAAATACCTTCGTGATCAACTACAACTGCCAGTGACATAATTCCTGATTTTGAAACTTTGTCGCAGAGACATTCTGAAAACATTAATTATAGATTGTGATATTGTTCATTTATTGTTAATTTCTTTCTTCGTTACACGTACTAAACATTAGTTTGTAGTCTCGTACTGTATAAAATTATATTTAAGTGCTTGACGTAAGGAAAATGAAAATCCGTTAATAAGTCAGACAGTTGCTTCACTTCTCCTTCGGGTGTCCGCCTCCCTCCATAGGTGCTATGCACGTTGCAGGTTACACAGTGGCTCGGCGCCATCGCTGATGTCGAGAAATTGTGAAAGAAAATTCTGCAGGAATTGAAGATCCCTCTCTCTGGTTAAAAGTTAACTGTCTTTTGTTTCATAAAACGTCTGTGGTGTTGAAGACAAACCCTAAACATTCACTATCTTGGTTAATAAAGCTGCCCTTTGCAAAGAATTCATAGCTTTCTTCGGAACTAGAGCTCTCGTAGTTAGTGATAATTATGTCTTAACAGAAAAATGTGTGTTATATCGGGAGCGTTTCATTTGCGGACCAATGTTTAGGCCTACTCGTACTGGAAGCTTTCATGCTTTTATTAATTTGTATTTTTCAACATTAAATTATTGAACATCATTTCTAATAACCCTTTATAAAGGTAAAGTAAAAAAGAAACCTAACTGAAATATTTGTGTTAATTATTTTTTATTCCACAGCGGACGATTTTACTTTGAACTCATGGTACAGCGTACACTGAAGGGGAGCGACATATGGGCTTGCACGCCAGGAAGAGCAGCGTTTTATTTGTGGCTACCAACGTAAAATTGGCTCTCTCAGTATAGCACCTTTATTATGTTGGGGCATTATCTTTCCCTAGGTAGTTTACGGTCGTCCATTTATGGTTAATCATGGTTGCTGAAATGGTTTTAGATGGACTTCCTTATGCCGTGGAGGTGTAATGTGAAATGACGGAGGTACTGGAATAAAAGAGGAGTATCGATGTAGGTTAACAGGCTATAGCATGTCGTGTACAGCTCTCATTACGATAACAACACGTGAGACGTGCATTTCTAGAATTATTCACTTTATCCATCCATGCAGAGTCACATTATATAGAAAGCAACACTCACACTTTACGCAATGCCTTGTCAACAATATGGAGAACATTGTACCAATCAATATCTTAGCATATGACCTAAGTACGTAATAGAGAGGGAATAAATGGTTGAATTAGTTTCTTTGGAAACAGCTTTGAATTAATATTACTACATGAAAGAATTATTAAAATATGTTTAAGAAGAAAACTTATCATCCAACTCATCTCATATATAAAGAATTTTATCCATGACCATAACGAAAAATATGCCTTTACTAAATACTTTTGCGTTTGTAAAGTAGGCTTTTATTCAACATTACTTTATTTCACTAGTGAGATAAAGACTTTACCTCTCAGTTTGAACTTTATCTCACAGTTCATTAGTATTTTCCTAGTACCCGGGTACACACGTATACTTTTCCATTGAACTATTACTCAAGAAGTTAATATATTAGTCACTAGATGTCACTACCTCTACTTCTTTATTACCATTTCTTAAATATACATACACTCAATATCTTTCTCTTTTCTCTATTAGCTACGTCGTAATTTGTACATTACATCCATAACTAATATGCATCTTTTTAAAATTTTGTAATAATTTACATTTTGGGATGCGAGGAGACTTGAACCTGCGAAGTTGGGTTTATAGGATTTTGAAACAACACGCGTTGGCCAACTGAGATAAACAGACAGGATGATTAATTAAGTTTTAATATTCCTCTTAAGTTTACAGAAGTAAAATGTGAAATTATTTTAATCACAATAGTACCGTGAACACTTCTAAATAATCCCTGAAACTTCAAAAAGACGAAAATACACGTTTAAAATGAAAAAATATATATTAAAATTATATAATTAATTATAATTTGTTATTTATCCAACGCCTTACGTACCATTCTTTACTAATCATGGCCTCCTACATTATGACCTACCTAGCACACGTATTGATTCTAAATTCCATGCCATGGTATGTGATTACATGAAGACTTATTTTCAACATATTTTCTTTTACAAAACATAATTTTTCGTTATGGTCATGGATAAAATTACGTATGGTACTTGTGAGCGTGATCTTTATTGCACTCGTGTAATTTAAGCACTCGGCTGACGCCTCGTGCTTAAATCTTTCCACTCGTGCAATAAAGATGCACTTACCTCACAAGTACCATAAATAACTATAATGTTTTAAATATCAAGCAAATTTATATGTACATTATATTTTGAATCACTGCCATAAATATCAAGCTAAATCCATATCATCCGATCATGGCCACAACACGAGAAGATACAATATTTCGCTCCCCTCATTCAACCAACATGTAAGACTGAAGCAGGTCTAAGGCACAGTTCTAATTACGGTCCAAAATTATATAATGATTTAATAAAGAAGAATCCTAAACTAAAATTATTAAACAATACATTGTTCAAAAAACAAGAGCTTAAACTGTTTTTAAAATTATAATGTAAATTCTTATTCTTTCTTTATTTTTTTTCTGTCACTTTAACAATGTTGTATTCTTAACTTAGTTGTTCATGTATAGGCTATGGTACGTTCTGTTTGTTTGTTTTTGTTTTTTTCTTATTCTTTTTAAACTTTATGTGTAATGACATTTAACAGTTTTGATCAGATTATTATTATTATTATTATTATTATTATTATTATTATTATTATTATTATTATTATTATTATTATTGCTATTATTATTGTTATCACTATTATTATTATTATTTTTTCTATCCAGTTTTCATTATTGGCCACGCCCGACCTCAAGCATCTTGCTTTTTCGGGTGTGACTCAGTTACCTTGTATTTATACAATAATTTGTAATATGTAGACTATTTGACTATGAGATTTGCAATCAATTTCGAATTTTGAAGAATATTCACATACGAGTATTACAATAGTATTGTAAAATCTTTGTTATTGTATGTAATTTTTTGCTTGCAATAAAATCTTGTAAAATTAATAAATAAAGTCACTTTCGAGTAATTACAAAATTAAATATAAAAAAGTTTTCTTCTTGGAATAGGGCTAAGTGTTTTCTGTGTTTATCTTCAAAAGCGTTTTCATAATTTCTTAAATCTGAATTGCTTTCGCGTAAATATAGGCAAGTGGTCGGAGAACATTAAAAGCGCAAAAGCTATTATATATTTTCTATCTAAAGTGGAACAAATAACGCTGGAAATACTTCCTAAACACACCGCAGAAAGCATGAAAAAAGCACAGAAATTTCCTCCCCACTTTTACAAACTTAGGACTGTCTACTGTTAACCACAGATAAAATAATGTAAAATTTTGTAGCTTCCAATAGGCTTAGAGTATAGTGTGTGTAGTTAAACATTTTGTGCATTAAAATCTTGTAGGTCATGTAGACACACACGTCTGCGATTTCAGTTACGGGAAAATTTAGTCATTGACCTTCCTTACAATCTGTAATCCGCTGATATTTATTCTGTCATTTATGAACTGAGACTTCAAGATTTTCTTTTTTTCATTTATTCATTCTATGGCAATGGTACATAGGAGATCGTGAATTCTTACATTTTCGAGAGAAAGAAATATAATTACATATACGTAGGAGATTTTATTATTTACTGCATCACTATTGCTGTTATTTAAGGGGAATTGGACGTTATCGCATGCAAAGTAATTTTAAAAATAGCCTATCTTCAAGCAGTCATAAATATAATACTATTTATCACAGCTATTTCAATTTTTTACGGATATATGTATACACATTAAACTTTAAAGTGAAAAAAGAATAGTTAATCTAGTGTAAATCTTACCCTTAAATTAATTTTTGAATTTAAACATATTTGTTTATATAAATTCACTACATACCTGTGATTAGGTACACTCTATTCACTTATCATAGCACACATTGAATTAAAATTTTGGCCACTTACTGCTAATAGATACTAAAACATACCCTACCAAAATTATTAAAATATCTGTAATATTATGGGCATAGGGCTTATACTAATCTTCAATGTTTGTTTAATTTATTGACGGTGATGATTACTATAAGCCCTATACCCATAATATTACAGTTGTGCTTAATTAAAAAAAATTAATTTAAGGATACAGATTTACTCTAGAGTCACCATTCTTTTTCATTTTAAAGCTTAATATGTATATACACATAGCTAACAAAAATGAAAAACCACTGATAAATAGTAGACTATTATATTTATGACTGCCAGAAGATAGGCTATTTTTACCATTATTTTGCATGCGATAATGACCAACTCCCCTTAATAGAGCAAAATCTGAAAATCGATAAATATGTGACATAGGAGTTATTGCAGGCTATAATGAAATTAAAACAAATGACTCCGTCTATTTAAGGCGGTTTTGATGTTTATCAATACACTATTAATTTACAGAGAATGTTTGTGCGTTTGTATGAAGTAATCTGAGAAGCTAATTAACCGATTTGGATAATTCCTTCAATATTTGAAATTTGTAGTTTCTCTAAATGGATGTAATGCTACATAATTATGAGGACTGAGGTAAGATTAAAATAGATCTGTACGCACATAAAACTTGACAGTCTGTCAAATATTGTATAACTTAATTATTGCAACTTTATTTGGTCCACATAAAATACTCTAATGTTATACACTTAAGTTTCTTTTTGTTCACAGAACATAATACTAGAGTTTTGTCGTAAAGATGAGTATTTTTACTGGACCAAAAATACAGCCCATAATAAATAAGAATTTTACAATAGAGCTCACTGGAGCTGAGTTATTTCAAAAGTTGTCACGAAATGGCGTTCCTGCGCTTATAATTTACCCATATTCGTTTCCTGTGTTTCTTAAAATAATATTTATGTAGGGTACCTCATTTTTTTATTTTCATAAACAATGATAATATAATCCAGCGAATTGGCTCAGGCGGTAGCATCTGAGATACGCATTTGGGAGGTCCCGGGTTCAAACCTCGTGGCCGAACAATCTGACTAGGGTTTTTCAAGATTTCCCTTAGTCATAAAGGCAAATGCCGGATTGGAAAGATAGCCTACATGCCATGATTCATCACTGCCTCAATTACCAATACCAAAACCATTAATCAAAGTCTATAATCAGTTACATGAACACAAGCCATCTACAACACACATTAGAAACAGGAACTCAACAGGAGTAAAAACGGCCTGCTGATATACCCACACATTCTAAACACGCGACATGACCACAGATGTTAAGGCGTGAATAAAATAAAGTTAACAAAAAAAAAAAAAAAAAGATGCACAAAAAGGTTAACGTAAAAATTATCTTCGTATACAATCCACTCTATTAATTTGGAGTGATTTATTAAAGGATGCATTCAAGACTAATTTAGAACGAATTATCCTTGCACCAAAAACAGATGTTCTCTAAACCAAATGATATTTTAATCGTTTGCATGTAATAACTAGGGAGCCGATTTTTATGTGATAAAAAATTTAAATATATTTATTTTTTATGTGCTAAAAAGTATGAAAATATTTGCTAAAAATAAAAAAAATATGACAAAAATACCTTACTTAGCTTGGAAAAAAAAGTTACTAGGTACTCACCAACCACACTTGAGTGCTAATAGTTGGCCGAGAATTGCAGTGAACAATAGATAGATAGCTTTATTGATATTGTTCACAAAAGTACAAAACTTAATAATTTAACAAAAGATCTATATACAAATGTAGTTCTACATAATAAATATACAATTTCCTAAACTAATTAATCTATCGCAAATGTCAATAATTTATTGGTTCAAACTTGCACTTACGTCTTCAGTGAACAATAAAGGTCATCTCCAAATTCTCCATCACAAATGCATGCCCATTATCTCTGAACAACGACTTATACTGTGAAAACGATCTTTCCACATCATAGGACGTCAGACGTGCATATTTAAAGAGAGGAATGTCACAAACACATACACCCTCACATACAGACACACCCACCAATACTTGAGAAACTTTACACATTTTTTATATCCACTGTTTTTCCCAAACACATTCTGGAATTTGTCCCTTAGTACTTGTACTTCTGAACCTGGTAGCAAGTCTAGTTTAATTTTCACGGCACGCACCTCTCTGTTTCAGACAAGAGGTAGATTTGCTAATAGGAAAGCCAAATCGTTTTTCAAGTATATCTTGAAGGATATCGATTGACGAAGTCCGATAACAGGGAATCACAACAAGACGTATTGCCTTACTTGATGGACATGAGCGAGGGGCGAGAGATTTGTTTAAATTAAATAATGTTCATACCCGAGCTCTTATCTGTTGTGTTTCACAAACAAAGCGTTGAATGAAATCATCTTCAGCAACAATAAAGATTCCTAATTATGTGTTGCAAGATCTCTCCTCCTTGTCCATGTTAATTTATTCTCTAATAATACTGATATTTTGCCTAGCAGTTCTCAGAACTTGAGGCGATACTATTACAAAAATGGATCCCGGATACACCACACAGCGCTTAGAAACACGAAGCAACCAAGAATTCTTAAAAAGGTAACGTACTTCTGAGTTAAATAATTGATTTATTTTTAAAATGTTTAAAAGTTATTGTAAAAAATTATTTAATTAAAAGAACTCCAAGATTTATGTGTTTATATTAGATTTCCTGAAAATATGTATTTACATATTTTTTTGTGAAAATATGTGTTTTTATGTGAAATAAAATTCGGGTTTTAAACTTGAAACATCATGTTCGGAATTTTTAACTTTGTTAATTGTGTTTTATCACACGCAAAAATAATATTTAGTTACATAGAAATTCGCTCCTTAGTAATAACAATTAAGAAACATGGTAAGGGAATTATCATTGCATCAAATGAGTGGTCACTGGACCAAAATGATCGCATTTTAATTATGTAAATACAATTTAAATTAAGTAAGATATTAAACGATTTATCCTTCCATCAAACACGAATGTTCCCTGGACCAGATGTCCTATTTTAATTATGTAATAACTTCATGTTTATTTCTAACAAGTGCAGTGAGAGCGCACGGGTACGGCTAGTTATTAATATTATCATTATTAGGCATATTAATAATTATTCTTTAATTTTCTTACACATTGTACGAGTATATATTTTATTTTTCTACTCTTATTAAGTTCATACTTACATATCAAGTTTATTTATCTTATTTGTAAATGACAATAAACTTCACTGCTAATCAGATATTATTACTCCTTCCCTAAAGGTCAAGGTTCTATGCTGTGGCGTGAAGTGTATATCTGCACTAGAAAATCCACGAGACCAGATTTATATAAACTGTAACATATTCAACTACACTGCCATAATGGCCTTAATAGTCTATTAAACCTCGTGGTGTAAATTTACACAACTCGTGTTATAAATTTTACTCACAAAGTAGATATTACGCAATTTCTCACACCACACGAGATAACTGTGTTTATACTGTAAGATGTATACAGCACACAACACAGTAACGTAACATATACAGTACATAAGAATTTACTTAGTTGTACGGACATTAGATTTATTTTTTTTTCTGAAAATCTCTCACATAACAGTCCACTTTCATCATCATCATCATCATCATCATCATCATCATCACCACCACCACCACCACCACCAAAACCACTACCATCAATAATAATACTTACTTACTGGATTTAAGGAACCCGGAGGTTCATTGCCGCCCTCACATAAACCTTCCCTTGGTCCCTATCCTGAGCAAGACTAATCCACTCTCTATCATCACATCCCACTTTCCTCAAATCCATTTTAATATTATCTTCCCATCTACGTCTCGGCCTCCCAAAACGTATTTTTTCCTCCGGCCCCCCAACCAAAACTTTATATGCATTTCTGGATTCGCCCATACGTGCTACATGCCCTGCCCATCTCAAACGTCTGGATTTAATGTTCCTAATTATGTCAGGTGAAGAATACAATGCGTACAGTTCTGTGTTGTGTAACTTTCTCCATTCTCCTGTAACTTCATCCCTCTTAGCACCAAATATTTTCCTAAGCATCTTATTCTCAAACACCCTTAACCTATGTTCCTCTCTCAAATTGAGAGTCCAAGTTTCAAAGCCATACAGAACAACCGGTAATATAACTGTTTTATAAATTCTAACTTTCAGATTTTTGACAGCAGACTGGATGATAAAGACTTCTCAACCGAATAATAACAGGCATTTCCCATATTTATTCTGTGATTAAATTCCTCCTGAGTATCATTTATATTTGATATTGTTGCTCCCAGGTATTTGAATTTTTCCACCTCCTCAAAGGATAAATTTCCAATTTTTATATTTTCATTTCGTACAATATACTCTTCACGAGGAATAATCACATACTTTTTCTTTTCGGGATTTACTTCCAAACCTATCTCTTTACTTGCTTCGAGGAAAATTCCCGTATTTTTCCTAATCGTTTGTGAATTTTATCCTAACATATTCACGTCATCCGCAAAGACAAGCAGCCGATTTAACCCATTCAATTTCAAACCCTCTCTGTTATCCTGGACTTTCCTAATGACATACTCTAGAGCAAAGTTAAAAAGTAAAGGTGATAGTGCATCTCCTTGCTTCAGCCCACAGTGAATTGGAAACGCATCTGACAGAGACTGACCTATACGGACTCTGTTGTACGTTTCACTTAGACACATTTTAATTAATGGAACTAGTTTCTTGGGAATACCAAATTCAATAAGAATATCATATAAAACTTCTCTCTTAACTGAGTAATACGCCTTTTAGAAATCTATGAATAACTGATGCACTGTACCCTTATACTCCCATTTTTTCTCCATTATCTGTCGAATACAAAATATCTGATCAATAGTTGATCTATTACGCCTAAAACCACACTGATGATCTCCAATAATTTCATCTACCCATCAATAATAATAATAATAATAATAATAATAATAATAATAATAATAATAATAACTCACTTATGGCTTTTAAGGAACCGGGAGGTTCATTGTTGCCCTCACATAAGCCCACCATCGGTCACTATCCTCAGCAAGATTAATCCAGTTTCTATCATCATATTGCACCTCCTTTAAATCCATTTTAATATTATCCTCCCATCTACGTCTCGGACTCCCCAAAGATCTTTTCCCTCCGCCCTCTCAACTAATACTCTATATGCATTTCTGGATTCGCCCGTACGTGTTACATGCCATGCCCTTCTCAAACTTCTGGATCTAATGTTCCTAATTATGTCAGGTGAAGAATACAATGCGTGCAGTTCTGTGTCATTCTCCTGTAACTTCATCACTCTTAGCCCCAAATATTTTCCTAAGCACCTTATTCTCTCTGTTCCTCTCTTAAAGTGAGAGTCCAAGTTTCACAACCATAAAGAACAACCGGTAATATAACTGTTTTATTAATTCTAACTTTCAGATATTTTGACAGCAGACTAGATGACAAAAGCTTTTCAACCGGATAATAACAGGCATTTCCCATATTTATTCTGCATTTAATTTCCTCCCGAGTATCATTTATATTTGTTACTGTTATAATTGTTACTGTTCGAATTTTTCCACCTCTTCGAAGGATAAATTTCCAGTTTTTATATCTCCACTTCGTACAATATTCTGGTCACGAAATATAATCATATACTTTTTTATTTTCGGGATTTACTTCGAAACTTATCGCTGTATTTGCTTCAAGTAAAATTCCCATGTTTTCCCTAATCGTCTGTGGATTTTCTCCTAACATATTCACTCATCCGCATAGACAAGAATCTGATGTAACCCGTTCAATTGCAAACGCTCTCTGTTATCCTGAACTTTCCTACTAGCATATTCTATAATCTAGAAAAGGTGATAGTGTATCTCCTTGCTTTAACCCGCAGTGAATTGGAAAACATCAGACAGAAACTGACCTATACGGAATTTGCCGTACGTTTCACTGAGACACATTTTAATTAATGGAACTAGTTTCTTCGGAATACCAACTTCTATAAGACTATAACATAATTAATAATAATGATAATAATAATAATAATAATAATAATATTAATAATAATAATAATAATAGGTTATTATTATTAAAATGAATATCGTCTTTAACATCATCATCATCATCATAAAGATGATATTTTATATTCTGACGTTTACATTATTCTATCACCAAGCTGCTTATACTATAACACTTAAAATATCCATTTTTACTAGTTATTACATTATTTAAGAAACATAGGTCAATATAGGGTATTGTAGACATAGATGTTAAATGTTTAAAAATATTTAAGGTGTTTGCGGCTATATTAGGCCTGCTGCAATCGTGGTGATGTTGACCATAGTTATCATTACGGTATCCAGTTTCTTCCTATTAAATTTTCATTACCTTGCAATGTGGAATTTGGAGTCGAACATGTTATCATTTCTGTTTCTTAAGTTTCTCTCATTATCATACCTTTGTTTTTTATTAAAATAGCCGCTGTCATTTCCTTATAAAAATTCAGTTGTGTGTTTTGCAATATTCTTCCTCACGTCAAAAGGTTTATATTACATCTACATTACACCTCGACACTTAATTAGGGTCTTTTCTGACCCCACTCCATATTTTATAGTTAATACCCGCATTCATATACTGCGAGATGTTGCAGTAACCTAGATATTCTATCCTTAGTTATTTTAGTTTCCATTACAATTAAAATTATTTTTTTAATAATTATTATGGTTCCGATAAAGTAGCTAGCTGTATCAGGATAGGCATCCTTAGTCCGTGCGTTTTGTTTATAAACATTAACTATGGTCTGTCCCAGGCATCTGTAGAGTATTTTGCGCATGCGGGGGCGTGAATGGGCGGAGTCTATCTTTGCCGGAGTGTATTGCGGGAAGCATCAGCTCGAGGCCGCTAAGGGGCAAGAAGCTCGTGGTTAGTGCTGCTTATGATTAGGTTTTCTCCGGAGCGGTTGTTTTCGCGCTTTCAATCGGAGACCTCCGGTTACCTCCGATTGATGCCGCGCAGGTTGTATATGTAATGTGGCGCAGACATACACTTTCCGCTGAGCTTTCCTTTAATCGGATCAGGTAGTGATTCGAGTCCGCTGACGTCCGCGTATCTTTTAAAATAAGTTCTGATTTGTTGTTGTTTAATCTCTCTTTTATGTTAATCTCTCTCTCTTTCTTCGGCTTTTTTTTTTGTGTTGCTTAAAGTGCTACGTTAGCTGACAGATTTTTTTCTAGTTTTGAAATTCATAGTATATGTGGAAAGCCGTATTAGTTTTATGTCATTGATCAAATTAATAACATTCAATCTAACTGCAAAACTAACGCAGAAGTAAAGCTTTTCAGTAGCTAACGTAAACATTTATACTTTAATTCTCCTAGAAACTCTCGTTTAATCGCTAACAGGGTTTGTCAATTATTATTCCAATCGGTTTAGTTAACGTAAAATATATTAAGGGCGCTTCAGAATGAAACAAAAGAAACATGGGCTATCAATGGGATAAAGTTTACTGTCCAACATAATTTATTCAGATTCTTCACCGGACAGGATTGTGATTATTGTGTTAAAGGGTGTCAGTATTTGAACTGCCTCTTCTAAAACGCGCCACTCTTGCTCTGTAATAAAAATTTAAGCGGATATCAACTTAAGGATAATTGTAATTACATTATTACCAGATGTTTCTTTAGTTTCATTCAGAAATATTTTAATCCAAACACTAAAATATAACTCAAGTTGTCTAAACAGTAAAATATAACTCAAGTCATTTTGTAAATATTTCATTTGGTTTTTATTGCCTCGAAAGTTACGTTTTAGAGAAATTTCAAGACTTTTTCATAGACTGTGAGCCTATGGGAACAATAGCACTAAAACAATTTAAAAAGAAATCGTATCAAATGTTTCGCTTAATTGTTTTCATCAAGTTCGCGATTGTGCGATCGCTTCAAATGGTCTAACAAATTCGAAGTTCCACCACCCTTAGAGTAAATTCACCCACAAAGTTTACAGTGTGCGACTTTATTATTACCTTCACCTAAATTAAAGAATTTCCATGCGACGGATATCCGATTTGGTACCATGTCATTCCACTCACAACTACCGTCAGTCCGTACGCGCCGGTCGTCCTTGAGCTAACTGCCGCTTCGCGCCGAACCCCGCATCCCTCCTTTGTTCCCTGTTCCTCCTACGATAGTATCGGAGATCACCGGTGGAGAGCTTTATTCGTAATCTCCGATTCCTCCGCGGTTGTAGTCACTCCGATGAGCAGCACTGCTCGTGGTAGTAGACGGTATTAACAGAATGCTTTTCGAACTGACATTCTAACTGCAGTAGAGTTCATATATAGAATTGATCCCCTCCCTGCAAGCTCGCTTCGTTCAAGCAATGCCTCCCCTCAGAACAGTCATTGGCCCTAGCCCTCCCACATACCACTTGCGCAGAGGTCTTGTTTCGTCTTTCTACTCTACAGATTCCTGAAACGGACCATAGTTGTCCGTGTCCCCCAGAGAGCTCACTGTTTTCTTAGCTAGGGGGTGTGTAGCGCTTTTCTCAGCAGGTAGGTTTAGCTAGTGGAAGGGGATAGTGTTCTGAAGCAAGTCAAGTCCCTATTCTATACAGCCTATCCTGATACAACTACTTTATCAGAACTTTAATAATTATACGGGGTGTTTCAAAAACACGGGGCATAATTTCAGGTATGTATTTCCCACATGTAGACAATCAAAATAGTTCATTACAACATGTGTCCGGAAATGCTTTATTTCCGAGTTATGGCCTTCACAACATTGAAATTCACCGGAACGTTTTTCTTTCCGCAGGTCGTTGCCGTCAAAGGAGACATTAAGGCACTCTGACAGTTCATTCCGAGGCGAAGGTTACATTCAGTGTTGTGTAGGCGTTACACTGTGCGACATGTATTCAAATCAAGACCTGGCAGAGATACACTTCATGTACGGTAAGGCGGACGGCAATGCTGCGCTGGCTCATCGTTTGTACCGGGAGAGGTACCCACAGCGACAATGTCCAGATCGGAAGACATTTGTACGTTTCCATTACCGTCTGTGCGAGTATGGAAAACTTAACTCTCCTGGTTTGGGAAGGGGACGACCAAGATCTACAACTCCAGAAGTACAGGAGGAGATTCTGGAGGCTGCGAACATGACTCCTTCTATCAGCACACGAAGGGTAGCGTTGCAATGTTCCTCATACGACTGTGTGGAGACTGTTGAAAGAGTATCAATTGTATCCTTATCATTTGCAACGTGTACAGGCCCTGTCACCAGCAGATTACCCTGCACGAACGAGTTAGGTTCTGTCAGTGGTTCTTGCAGCAGTGTGGTGTAAATCCGAACTTTCCTGCCTTAGTATTATTTACAGTTCACACGAGATGGCATAACAAATTTCCACAATCAGCATGTATGGGCGTATGAAAACCCACGTGCAACTGTTCCATCTCATCACCAGGTGCGGTTCTCCCTCAACATGTGGGCCGGTATCATTGGTGATCGATTAGTTGGACCCCATGGTACTTGTAAACAGACTTACGGGGCAGGCGTACACAAACTTCCTGGAGAACACCATACCTCATGTTTTAGAAGACACTCCACTGATCAATCGTCAACACATTCACTTCTTGCATGATGGCGCTCCTGCACACTTCAGTCGTACGGCTCGCCGGTACTTGGATCGAAGGTTTCCTGATCTATGGATAGGTAGAGGTGGCCCAATTGCTTGGCCTCCACGCTCACCTGATCTGAACCCTCTCGATTTCTACTTTATTATCATTGGTTTATTCGTCTCCGGTGCCTGATTTGGAATCCCTTCGGAATCGAATTGTGGCATGTTCTGAGGACATACGCAATATTCCAGGAGTTTGGGATCGTGTTCGCAGGTCAATGAGACATCGATGTGAGGTCTGTATTCAAGCAGGAGGTGGACATTTTGAACATCTGTAATGAGAACGACCTGCGGAAAGAAAAACGTTCCGGTTAATTTCAATGTTGTGAAGGCCATAACTCGGAAATGAAGCATTTCCGGACACATGTTGTAATGAACTATTTTGATTGTCTACAAGAGGGAAATACATACCTCAAATTATGCCCCGTATTTTTGAAACACCCTGTATATTTAGTTTCTTTTCATATTTATTGCTTGGGTTCGTGGATGATCCCAGCTATAGAACACGAAATTATTTTGCAGTGATAGTGTTTTGTTGTAGGCAAAGTGAATACGTACTTTGAAAAGTGAGGAAATGAAACAAATAATGCTATGGGTAAAATGTTGTAAATTCAAGAGTAATTATTTCTATTTGTAAACATTGCTTCTTGTTCTTTCTACTGCAGTGAGTAATGAGATTAAATTAATTAGTTAATGCTGGACTATAAACATAATAATTAACATTTGATGCAAAAAATAAATCCCTTTTTGTGCTTTATTTAAAGGACAGTGAATGTGTTCTCTGGTAATTGAAGAAGTAAAAACACAGATACAGAATAAATAGTCTGCCATTAAACTAATTAAATTAATTAACTCATTGTTTAAACATATTTAGTAAATCTATGTGCAATAAAAACTTCCAATTTGCCTATAGCCTACTGTTCATAACATTTTCAGCCGGAGACGAGACGGATTGTTTATTCGGGCAGGGCATAGTTGCGCCCCGTTCACATCAGGTAGAGAAAAGGGGATGGCATAGTTGCGGCCCGATGATATAGGTAGAGAAAAAGACACTACGGAAACTCGAGCCTCGTATTCAACCAACCTTATTGATTTCTTATTCGATTTAATATTCATTATCGATACCGTTAAAATGAACACCATGAAGTTGGCAATAATTTTTTAACTATTTTTCTACTGTTTATGCAGTGATTATCGATAGCCTAACGTTAAAATGAACACCATGAAGTTGGCAGTACTTTATTAACTGTTTTTCTAATATATATTATTTTAATGTACCGAAGTACATATGATATTTCCATGCAGATATTCTGCGTCATCATACGATGAAAGAGTAATGGAATGGAGAAAAATTCTCTCCGGCGCCGGGATTTGAACCCGGGTTTTCAGCTCTACGTGCTGATGCTTTATCCACTACGCCACACCGGATACCACTCCGGCGTCGGACAGAATCGTCTCAGAATAAGCTCCAACTCTTGGGTTCCCTCTAGTGGCCGCCCTCTGCACTACGTCATAGTTGTCTATGAACGTAGGACCGAAGTCCACATATGTGCTGAGGTGCACTCGTTATGAGTGACTAGTTGGCCGGGATCCGACGGAACAAGCGCCGTCTTAAATCACGAAGTGATTTACGCTTATCATATATATTATTTTAATGTACCGAAGTACATATGATATTTCCATGCAGATGTTCTGCGTCATCATACGATGAAAGAGTAATGGAACGGAAAAATTCTCTCCGGCGCCGGGTGGTATCCGGTGTGGCTTAGTGGATAAAGCATCAGCACGTAGAGCTGAAAACCCGGGTTCAAATCCCGGCGTCGGAGAGAATTTTCTCCGTTCCTTTACTCTTTCATCGTATGATGACGCAGAATATCTGCATGGAAATATCATATGTACTTCGGTACATTAAAATAATATATATGATATGCATAAATCACTTCGTGATTTAAGACGGTGCTTATTCCGTCGGATCCCGGCCAACTAGTCACTCATAACGAGTGCACCTCAGCACATGTGTGGACTTCGGTCCTACGTTCAGAGACATCTATGACGTAGTACAGAGGGCGGCCACTAGAGGGAACCCAAGAGTTGGAGGTTAATCTGACACGATTGTGTCTGACGCCGGGGTGGTATCCGGTGTGGCTTAGTGGATAAAGCATCTGCACGTAGAGCTGAAAACCCGGGTTCAAATCCCGGCGCCGGAGAGAATTTTTCTCCGTTCCATTACTCTTTCATCGTATGTTTTTCTACTGTTTATGCAGTGATTATCAATAGCCTATCGTTAAAATTAACACCATGAAGTTAGCAGTACTTTATTAACTGACATATTGAAATGAGTGAGCTATTGGAATATGGGGGCCTAGAAGTTTTTGACATATTATTAATGATTTTCATTCCGTCTGTGGCGTATAGTGAGGTTAATTTAAAATGAATGTTTAGTGAAAAGGGTAAAGAGTTAATAATTCACAATGGTTCTAAGTTTGAATTTTCGAAACCCTGTACAGTAGGGTTAGATATCGATGTACAAACAAAAAATGCAGTTCATTTATTGTGTGTGATCGATGAGAAGTGTTATTTTAAATAGTAAAATTGATCATATGCTAGGGCTACCTGATTTCAATGAAGCTATCACTGTAATATTTGTATGTAATTTGTTTATATTATGACAATCACTTTCGTGTGTACTATGTCCATCGGGGCGCAACTATGCCATGTCCATTCTGCTACCTGATTTCTTCTGGGCGCAACTATGCCATATACCTTCTGCTACCTGATTTCTTCGGGGCGCAATTATGCCATGCCTAGGCCTCCCAATTGACCGCGGGGAGCAACTATGCCATACCGGTTTATTTACAGACCGGGGACGAGAGGCGCTTTCGCCGTGATAATTTTGCCGTCTCTTTAGCTTTTAATGCATATGTAAGTGCATATTTCGGCAATTTTAAATGCATACTTGCAAGCATATATTATAATTTCAGTGTCTACAACTTTCAATTATGATAATGATAATGATAATAATAATAATAATAATAATAATAACAATAAAAACTAACAAATGGCTTTTAAGGAATCCGAAGGTTCATTGCCGCCCTCACATAAGCCCGCCAGCGGTCCCTATCCTGTGTAAGATTAATCCAGTTTCTATCATCATATCCCACCTCCCTCAAATCCATTTTAATATTATCCTCCCATCTACGTCTCGGCCTTCCTAAAGGTCTTTTTCCCTCTGGTCTCCCAACTAACACTCTATATGCATTTCTGGATTCGCCCATACGTGCTACATGCCCTGCCCATCTCAAACGTCTGGATTTTAAGTTCCTAATTATGTCAGGTGAAGAATACAATGCGTGCAGTTCTGTGTTGTGTAACTTTCTCCATTCTCCTGTAACTTCATCCCGCTTAGCCCCAAATATTTTCCTAAGCACCTTATTCTCAAACACCCTTAACCTATGTTCCTCTATCAGAGTGAGAGTCCAAGTTTCACAACCATACAGAAGAACCGGTAATATAACTGTTTTATAAATTCTAACTTTCAGATTTTTGCACAGCAGACTGGATGATAAAAGCTTCTCAACCGAATAATAACACGCATTTCCCATATTTATTCTGCGTATAAATTGCTCCTGAGTGTCATTTATATTTGTTATTGTTGCTCCAAGCTATTTTAATTTTTCCACCGCTTCGAAGGATAAATCTCCAATTTTTATATTTCCATGTCGTACAATATTCTGGTCACGAGACATAATCATATACTTTGTCTTTTCGGGATTTACTTCCAAACCGATCGCTTTACTTGCTTCAAGTAAAATTTCCGTGTTTTCCCTAATCGTTTGTGTATTTTCTCCTAACATATTCACGTCATCCGCATAGACAAGAAGCTGATGTAACCCGTTCAATTCCAAACCCTGCCTGTTATCCTGAACTTTCCTAATGGCATATTCTAGAGCGAAGTTAAAAAGTAAAGGTGATAGTGCATCTCCCTGCTTTAGCCCGCAGTGCATTGGAAACGCATCTGACAGAAACTGACCTATACGAACTCTGCTGTACGTTTCACTGAGACACATTTTAATTAATCGAACTAGTTTCTTGGGAATAACAGATTCAATAAGAATATCATATAAAACTTCTCTCTTAACCGAGTCATTTGCCTTTTTCAAATCTATGAATAACTGATGCACTGTACCCTTATATTCCCATTTTTTCTCCATTATCTGTCGAATGCAAAATATCACGTCAATAGTCGATCTATTACGCCTAAAACCACACTGATGATTCCCAATAATTTCATTTACATAATGAGTTAATCTTCTCAAAAGAATAATGGACAAAATTTTTTTACGACGTCAACAAAAGTGATATTCCTCGAAAGTTACTACAGTTAGTCTTGTCCCCCTTCTTAAAGATAGGTACGATTATGAATAATAGTAATAATAATAATAATAATAATAATAATAATAATAATAATAATAATAATAATAATTACAATAATAATAATAATAATAATAATAATAATAATTACAATAATAATAATAATAATAATAATAATAATAATAATAATTACAATAATAATAATAATAATAATAATAATAATAATAATAATAATACGTCATTTAGTATTCTTTCTTAGCATTTCGTTTCCCACAGTTCTGTGCAATCCAGAAATGTAACTTCAGCAAGAGAGCAGCATCTTAATTCAGCTGAATTGTCGCTGCGTTAAAAGATGCAGCTCTTGCGAGTGGCAATAACAAGAAGAAGCTGGCTTGCATAATTACAAATGCTCGCATGTGTACCTCACAATGACAGTGGCATAGTCTGAATACAACCGATGTAATATTAATTTTGAAGCCTGTACAAAGTGCACCACTCACCGTGGTTTCGCATTAGGCTCATTCCGCAGCGTTTCAAGTAACACAGACTTAAGCCTCATTTTACATTTAAAAATATTCATGACGTAACACAGAAATTATTTATATTCTAATTTATTTTTCATAGGATGCGTTAAAATATTAACATTCTTTCAGTGTATCGTCTTTCCGTCCTTTGTTAGTAATGCTAGTAGGCCTACAAGGCTTTCTCTAGTCTAAATCATTTAGAAATTAGTATAATGCAGGTTCAAAATATTCCGGCATTAAAGGAAAATTTATTACTTGTAGCTTCGCATGTTCAGAATACATAATTATTTGAAGTTAAATTGACAGGTGTAGTAGCGAAAATTTCATGTAACATCGCGCTAGAGTAAAATGGAATTGAAATTATTCTTCAAACATTCAAAACTAATAAGGTCAGCGTGCTGGGTTCTCGGTAGCAGTATTTCTCTCCTTCAAATTCAATTCAAGTCGCTGCTGGTAATCTACAGGATGAAATGCTCGCGCATTCAAACCCTGTCATCGTAATGGAACCATAAAAAATTCTTCACATTACCTCTTTTGGAAGTGTTTCGTGTCGTAATTTCATGGAATGCAATGAAAGTTTTTTTTCTACGATAGTGCGTAAAGTTACATTTTATCCACTGTTACCATTGCGTGGAGTGAGCATTAAAAAACTAGTGCGTAAAAAATATAAGCAATCACTTTACGCACTGCCTATGAAAATGCGATGTTCAATAAACAAATTTTATCCAATAAGAAATTAATGCATTACATCGATCTTTCATGACGTAAATATTACGCGTAACAGAAATAAGCAACAAATTTAACATTCATATTTACTTCGGAATATGTATGGTAAGACTTTCCTGTGTTAAATTTCGACGTACCTCGTTTACATGTTTCGACCTATTTATGGGTCATCTCCAGAACTGGTCGTTATTGGTCTTGGCGCCACTTGTTCTGTTTCCTGTGAGGGTGTGTTCCTGTGGTATAGTGTAGAGTCAAAAAGTGCGTGTGTTTTAAAGTTGAGTTGTGTGTTGAGAATTTCGTTGGGGTGTGTTTTTGTGTGTCTGCATATTTCATATTGTTCTAGTGTGTTGAGTTTCTGGCTTTTTGGTTGGATGTGCAGTATTTCCATGTCTGTGTGGATGTGGTTAGCATTTGTGATGTGTTCTGCATATGTGGAGGTGTTTTGTAATTTTGTTATGACTGTGATGTGTTCTTTGTAACGTACAGACAGGCACTTCCACATATGCAGAACACATCACAAATGCTAACCACACCCACAGAGACATCAACACAGACATGGAAATACTACACATCCAACCAAAAAGCCAGAAACTGAACACACTAGAACAATATTAAATATACATACAGACACACAAAAACACACCCCAACGAAATTCTCAACACACAACTCAACTTCAAAACACACACACTCTTTGACTCTACACTATACCACAGGAACACACCCTCACAGGAAACAGAACAAGTGGCGCCAAGACCAACAACGACCAGTTCTGAAGATGACCCATAAATAGGTGGAAACATGTAAACGAGGTACGCTGAAATTTAACACAGGACAGTCTTACCATACATATTCCGAAGTGATACAGTGATGTATTCATATTTACATTTAGCCCGTATTATTCTGAAGTTACATGTAATGGTCATTGCAACACGATAGCAATCAAGTTTTCCTAACCGCTTTGTTGATTATATGGCCGGTTTAGACGGCCATAATATCATGATGAATAAAACAGGCTGTCATTCCATGGATATTTATTTCTTAATGCTTGTAAGTTTAGACGGCCGTGAAGTCGTGATCTTATAACCTCTCCAACTCGAAATATTTATTTAACGTAAATTTGTGCTATAGTAGTACAGTTAACTTTTTGGCACGAGTATAAAGTTTGTGAAACGAAGTTTGCCGGCATCCCTTCCCGTACCTAAAATTTTCGTTTTGCGGGATTTTCCCCGCCGTCTCACAATACTGGCGACGACAATGCATACATTGTGCTAATGCGCTCTGATTTCATAGAAGCAAAAGTGAATATCATCATCATCATCATCATCATCATCATCATGATCATCATCATCATCATCATCATCATCATCATCATCATCATCATCAAGGATTGGTCTGAATAGACCGCTCCATCTTCAAAGGAAATTTTATTCGTCTATAAACCAGTCTGCCCATCTTATTGGTGGTCTTCCTTGCAGTCTTTTTTCTGTTTATTTGTACAGTATTTATAAAATCTACGTGGGTATCTGTCTGGTTCCATTCTTTCAACATGATGGAACCATCATAATTGATAATCTTGAATTTTACCCAAGATGTTAAAAATGTTTAATTTTTTACTTATGTCACTATTTCTCATACTGTTTGTCTTCTTATATTCAGCAATCCCGCGAAGGAAACGCATTTCTGCCACCTCTATTCTGCTTTTTTGTTATTTAGTTAATATCAAACATTCTGAGCCATAAAGTAGTGCAGTACAGCCATAACTTTGTACAATTATAGAATTGTGTCTGTTCGTGTTTTTCTGCATAACGTCCTTTTTATCGTTCCGCAAATATTTTGTGCTGTAAATTGAATAGTATAGGTCAAATGATGAATTTTTAAGCTTAAAAATTCAATTAATCTACTTCATATGAATTGTACTATTTTGTATAGGTTAACGAAAATAAGTTTGTAAATTGAACTAATTTGATTGTATATGTTTGTATATTTTGGATGATGAATTGTATATGCTTTTAAAAAGAATACTAGTCTGTGTAGCTCTAGTGATGAATTGTACGTGCTGTAAATTGAATACTAGTCTGAATAGCTCAATTGATGAATTGTTTATGATTATAAATTGAATTAATCTACTTGATATTAATTGCGCAAACTTTGTACAGCTTAAAGAAAGTATGCTTGTAAATTGAATTAATCTGCTTACTTTGTATTGTATATGTTTGTATAGTTTTGACCGATGAATTGTATATGCTTTAAATTATACAGTAATCTGTATAGCTCTATTGATAAATTGTTTGTGTTTGTAATTTGAAATACTTTGCGTGATATGTATTATCAATTTCTGTTTATCACAACTGATTGAATTGTTTATGCCTTAAATTTAATTAACTTACTTGTTTTGTATTATACATATAGATCAACTGATGAATGATCGTTTGCGTTTGTAAATTTAATAATCTGATGGCTATTTTTAGTAGAGCCATCGATGTAGCTCAGTCGGCAGACTCGCTGGGCTGCTGATCCGGAGCTGCGTTCGGGCTTGGGTTGGATCCCCCTTTGGTCTCATTGAATGGTTTCTTCCGAGGTTTTCCCCAGCCGTGGGACTGAAGCCGGATAGTCTATGGCGAGTCCTCGGCATCACTTCATTTCACTCCTTTGATTTGATTACCTGGTTAGGTTTTTCCGAGGTTTTCCCCAAACAAAAGGCAAATGCCGGGTAATCTTTTGGCGAATCCTCGGACCTCACCTCATCATTGTAGAAAACTACTAAATTGTAAAACTGTAAATATTGTAAAATATTGTAAAAATTTGTAAAAATTGTAATTGTAATATTGTAAAATTTTTACTTGTTTCACATCTTAAAGCTTCATTGCTTATAATATTTTAATGTACCGAAGTACATATGATATTTCCATGCATATATTTTGCATCATCATACGATGAAAGAGTAATGGAACGGAGAAAAATTCTCTCCGGCGCCGGGATTTGAATCCGGCCAACTAGTCACTTATAACGAGTGCACCTCAGCACATGTGTGGGCTTCAGTCCTACGTTCATAGACATCTATGACGTAGTGCAGAGGGCAGGCCACTAGAGGGAACCCAAGAGTTGGAACATAAACTGAGACGATTCTGTCCGGCGCCGGGGTGGGTATCCGGTGTGGCTTAGTGGATAAAGCATCAGCACGTAGAGCTGAAAACCCGGGTTCAAATCCCGGCGCCGGAGAGAATTTTTCTCCGTTCCATTACTCTTTCATCGTTCATTGCTTATGTAAGATCTATGGAATATAATAAATTTAATGAATGAAAGATATTTAGCTTTTATGTCCAGATCTAAGGCAATATTAAAACTAACATTATATTCCAGGTACTTAAAGTTTTACTTACTGTTCAAGTGGTGAGTCATTGAACAATATTTTACAGGGGACTGAGATTTTGCCTTGAAAAGCCATGATTTTCGTTTTATTTGCTGATATTACCATGTTATACTTTATATATTATATTATTTTAACGTACCGTAGTACATATGATATTTCCATGCAGATATTCTGCGTCATCATACGATGAAAGAGTAATGGAACGGAGAAAAATTCTCTCCGGCGCCGGGATTTGAACCCGGTTTTCAGCTCTACGTGCTGATGCTTTATCCACTAAGCCACACCGGATACAACTCCGACGCCGGTTAGAATCGTCTCAGATTAAGCTCCAACTCTTGGGTTCCCTCTAGTGGCCGCCCTCTGCACTACGTCATAGATGTCTATGAACGCAGGACCGAAGTCCACACATGTGCTGAGGTGCACTCGTTATGAGTGACTAGTTGGCCGGGATCCGACGGAATAAGCGCCGTCTTAAATCACGAAGTGATTTACGCATATCATATATATTATATATATTTGGAGCTTAATCTGAGACGATTCTAACCGGCGTCGGAGTTGTATCCGGTGTGGCTTAGTAGATAAAGCATCAGCACGTAGAGCTGAAAACCCGGGTTCAAATCCCGGCGCCGGAGAGAATTGTTCTCCGTTCCATTACTCTTTCATCGTATGTTATACTTTGTCATTACCTTATTTAATTCTCGCACTGCCATTTTAACTCATATTCCGATTTTGCTATTATCACCTGGACGTCCGCAATTAAAAGGGTTGTTGATAAAATATTTATAATAAAATACTTTTCCATTAAAATGTTCTTCCGTTGTATTATATATTACTGTATGTATTTAATTAAACTCATCGGACAGTGAAGTCCGGAGAATGTAAATTTTCATATCAACAAGAGGCAATTTAACCGCCGCCGACCAGATTTACTGAACAGCCAAGCGAAGAACCTGTACATGATGGATCGATCTGCTTACAAGTTTAACAGCCACCAACCTCATTAAGGGATTTTAAAAATATGTTTACACGTTATCCTATTTAAACCACTGGTGAGCAACTGCATGAAATTTGTTACCTAATTAAAATAAAGCATGTCTTATCAACATTTTTTAAAGTGGAACTTTCAAGTGGGCACCTGTTCGTTAAAAATATCCGACAACATTGTTTGTAGTGTGCACTCATTTTACGCCTTAGCAGGAGCGCACCTATGCAACCCGCAACATAAAATTATTGGAAAAATAAATTAAGTTAAACGTTCGATGCAGAAAGGGCAAGAACATAATAAAGAAAGTTACAAAGTTAAAGAAGTTGGTAATGAATTCAAATATGTATGTAAATAAAATAATTGGTACATTTAAACTAAAATAATACTAGATTATATAAAAATTATTACTTGTCGTTTAGTTAACTGTCCGAAGACAGGTCTACTAGGTGTCGCTGTATGTCGTCATGTGGCTAGCCGATGAGCCTAGAGAATTCAATCTTCCTACATCTCCGCAAAGGCGTATTACCTATATGCAAGAGAAGTTGCATACCAAGTACGGCGTTCATTCTGAAGAGTACTTACCGACACGTACGGTAACGCCTGCAGTGGCAGGAATGTGAACTGTTTGGAAACACGTACTGAGGTGAGTTTTTTCTTACTGTCGGGATATGGGGAGAGGGTTAAGACAATTACTTACGTACAGTATTTGTTGACATTAACTTCGACGGTCAACATGGACACGGAGCATTTGATTTGTATTGTGGAATATTGCCGTACGCAACCGATGATAACAAATACCCTGGGTACGACTTGCCCGCGCAAAATAAAGTTCGAAAGAGGTTATGGTAGCACACAGTCCGTACAGACCGCCATCTGTTGCTACGACGTTCAAGTTATACCGTACGCGTTCTTAAGTTCAGATTGAACGCCTTGATTAATAGGCAACTTCTCTGACATAAAAGCCGAAACTCGCTTCAAATCGCTGACTCACCAACAGTGACGTCATGACACACTTTGAAATGAACACCCAGTATACTAGAGACCTGCAAAACTGCGCACACAACCGGTTTAGATTCGACCGGTCGGAGCTCAACCGGCTACGATGAACATCGGGCCGAATAACTCTGTTGTCGAGCGGTTACGCCTGGTGTATTGCAGAGTAGACAGAACATCAGGCGGATTTACATGTAACTAACATTTTTCAAGTACACAACCGGAGTAACAAGGAAATTTACGTTGTCTTATTGAAAAAAAAGTGTCTGCAAGTATTCTTACAGTTCATTCGACACTTTTCTTTATTATTCTGAACTTGCAGTAACTTTATAAGTATCGTTTATATTTTAAACTTTTAGAGTTTTACTAATGAAAGTTGCTTATAGATATGTTAAACAATGTTATAGTTTTTCACAGAACAAGACGTCCACAAGCCATGTACAGGGACATCATTTTATTTTACTTCAATTTTTATTGTCCCTGAGTTTTGGAATGTACTTCACTCCCACCCCTTCTACTAGTAAACTTCCAACCGTTCACGACACAGAGCCGAGGGCGCGTAAGCAGTATTGAGTTACTGAGTATAGTACGTTCCAGAAATATGTTCGCGTTTTCCAGTGACGAAAGAGCTTTCAATATTGAATCATATTTTCGTACAGGTACTGTCATCCGTTTGCCTACGTCGCATCCCGGTTTCCCCCACCCGCTTCTGTTCGCCCCTCTGTTAAGTCTAGTAGCTGGGCTATCTTAGCTCTTTTCTGAAAACATTAATTTCTGTTAGGAATTGGACGTCTACGTAATATTATACAAGTACTGAAAATAACTTTAATAAAAGAGCCTCGTTAAGTAATTAATTGTCACGTGATTTCCCCCCCCTTTCTACGACCCTGCGGCAAAACCACTTGAACGGACAGTAGATAGTATTTCTGAGTAATTTTATCTTTTCGGATAAGTGAAGACTGAATTTATAGTTCGTAAGGTACTCTTTTATAGAGTAGGTACAGAATTATTTCAACATGAGTTACTCGTACGAAGGACGAAATTGGTAATTGGAATTAGGTACAATAGTCTATAGTGCGATAATATGCACAAACGAGAAGAAGCCAGTATCGAAATGAACGGCCACCATTTTCAAAAATGTGTTTAAATATTCATATTATGATTATTTTTCAATTTAACTTCATTCTCTATATTGTACGCTAATGTGCTGTAACAGTACAATATACACTGCACAATGAATACGTCCGAATGGATAGCTCAATTCGTGTGTAAAAAGACTAATTGTTAATGCAGTACTGTATTTTGATTAAACAAATACCTAATGAAAATTATCACACTCAAAATTGCGATATTTCCTAGTTTACATAAATGGATGAACTACTTTTCTTCCCTCCTATACCTAGTAAAGTGATTTGTATTTTACGCCAGTATCATCGAACTCCAGTCGTGGAAGGGGGAGCAAACTGTGTTTCCTGTTTCAATCGTTAATAGAAAGGTATAGCCAGATTAATATTAAGAATGTTAGTAAAAATAAAATGATGTCCCTGTATATTTTTCTTACCAATGAACGCTACATAGCTGGCGTTTTTCTATACCAGTGTTAAACAGTATACGTCATAACTTGATCATTTGATTACGTCGTAACTCTATCTCGTCACATATTGACTGAATCTTGTTCGATTTGTATAACCCAATGATCGATATTACATAAGTTCATATAAGATTGCGAATTATTTAGAACACAAATCTCACACAGAAAGAAATGGTAAGGAGGAAGGAAATACGATCTCCAAATAACACCAGGTACATTTCATTATACAATAATTCTTTAACATTTTCTCAGTATACAAACAGAGTAATAATATTGAAGGATATTTATTTTGTTTAATTACAAAAATATGTTTGCTTCAAATAGGAATACAAATAATTTGACACTTTAATACATTTATTTTTGTATTTCGAACTTGCAGTAATTTGACTAGTAACAAATAAATGAACAATGGACACAGTGACATCGAAGGAAATTGACGCACTGTATAATGTGAAATAACATAATGTAAACATATTCAAAATATAATTATAATTCATAGGAAATAGGTATATAAGTCCATTATGACGTTTGTACTTTAAACTAAAAAAAATGTATAGGCCTACCTCTAAAACAATAGTAGCATGCTTTTTAATTATTCTAATCAGTTGCAATATTATTTATTAAGAAATCAATTTAAAAAGATAAACAGTAATGTTATTTTCAACAGTACGATTACTTTGGCTCCCAATGGTTGTTGTTCTGTACAAAATAAGTATAATTTACACATTTCTAAACTACGAATAACAAAAGAATAGCAAGGTTTAGAAACAAATCTTTCTGTAGAGAAAAGATCTACTTCAGAGAAAACAAGTGTCATTCAAAGAACTATTTAATTACACACATGCTAATATCAACTATTTGATGTTCACAATTATTATTCGGGCCTATTATCATAGACTACATGACCAGAGTTGACTTCTTGTGTTTATGTATTAATAAATCTGTTTTACTAGTCTAAAGTTACGCTCGGTGGAAACGGTTATTCATGGAATGGCCAATATTCGTTTCACAAGTGTTGCTAGAGAGGCTGGAGTTGTTTGGTGTTCTTTCCATCAATTTAGTATGTAGAAAATGAAATGAGCGTAATGTATAATGTAAGATATAATAAGTAAATAAATCCAAAATAGAATTACAATTAATCACAAAACATAAAATTAATAATTATTAACTCTAAATGCATTCCTCCACAACATTAGCTATTCATATACAGGGTAGAAGTGAAATAACCCTGCAGATTGTACGGGGCGATAAGGTTCACTTAAATGAATGGAAAACCTATATTACGTTTAATTCTCTAGTCATAGTAAACATACTAAAAGCATTGGTTGTAGTAGGTTTCAGAAGATATAAAGTTATTTTTGTTTTAGTTTTACTATTGATCGGGTTTACTGTTTTTTAAGTGTGTCGTTATTGTAATATTATAATTCAATTTTCTAGTGTAAGCAAAAATTACAACCTTGGTAATTTGTGGATACCGAAAGTATTTTTCTGCAATTTACTCTTCACAACGTCTGTAGTTTCACGCTGCATGCTGTTTGTTCCTCTTGATGATCCGCAGCTATAATATCTGCATGGTTCACTGTGATGTTCATTTTATACGCCAGAGCCGTCCACCGACAGAGAGATCGAATCAACTCGAATACACGTTAAACCGAATACTGAGGCAGTACGCAAGCAGATGTACTTCGCATACTGCCTATAAAGCCAGGCGTTCAGTAGCGCTATGTAAGTTCCTTCGTTTTCAACCGGTTTTGCAGGACTCTAGTCTATACCTCACAGTGATACCAATAAGGCACCATTCATGAGGCAACTAGGACAGGAGATAATGGGTAGGGTGGTCAATCGCATATATCGCCGATTAGGTACATATTACACTAATAACACTTTCGATGTATACAAACAATTATTGTTCTTCCTTTGACACATATCTGATTGAAGTTCTGGCTGATATGTACATCTGT
Source organism: Periplaneta americana (assembly GCA_025594305.2). Lineage (NCBI taxonomy): Eukaryota > Metazoa > Arthropoda > Insecta > Blattodea > Blattidae > Periplaneta > Periplaneta americana. Next base: position 161,031,199 of record JAJSOF020000005.1, on the reverse strand, counting down.
TATCAAGCAGCACATCTCACTTGATGATATGTGTCAGAGGAAGAACAATATTGTTTGTATGCATCTGAAGTCTGACTAGTGTAATATGTAATTAGTCGGCGATATATGTAATGGAGGGAGAAAGGAACTGGCCAATCTACCCCATTATCCCTGGTTTAGTTTCCTCATAAGTGATGTCTTCATGGAGGTATAGGTCTGTCTTCGGACAGTTGACTAAACAACATCAATTTTGACACATATCGTCAAACGATGAAAGAGTAAAGGAACGGAGAAAAACTCCCTCCGGCGCCGGGATTTGAACCCGGGTTTTCAGCTCATGTGCGGACTTCAGTCCTACGTTCATAGACATCTATGGCGTAGTGCAGAGGGCGGCCACTAGAGGGAACCCAAGAGTTGGAACTTAAAACTGAGACGATTCTGTCCGGCGCCGGGGTGGGTATCCGGTGTGGCTTAGTGGATAAAGCATCAGCACGTAGAGCTGAAAACCCGGGTTCAAATCCCGGCGCCGGAGGGAGTTTTTCTCCGTTCCTTTACTCTTTCATTGTATGATGACGCAGAATATCTGCATGGAAATATCATATGTACTTCGGTACATTAAAATAATATATACATATCGTCAAGTGAGATGTACTGCCTGATAATGACAATAATTATTTTAAATTATTTTCATATACAATATTATTAAAGGAATAAATCTAAAAAGTAATTTTTACTTCATATACTTCAATTTTAGTGCACGGTTCGACAGTTATATGCATATTTTCAGGTTTTCAATATCACCTATCTTCTTCGAATACGCATTCCAAAATTTAAATTAAAAAATTCTCCTTTTCTCAAAACCCCGTTCAAAAAAAAAAGACAACTTATTTGTTTAACTCCATGTCCTGACTCATCTCTCAAAAGGAACCCATTTATTCCCCCTTTATCCTGTATTACTGTAACCATCTGAAGAATGTAGGCATATTTTCCAAGAATTCAATTTTGTATCTGAAATCGATAATGCGACAAAGCATCTCAAGAATTCTAAAATATCACTTCGTCTATATCAGACATTGTGCATTCTGAATCGTTGCTTTCTTACACATGTATTGTTTTTTATTCATTTTCGGTCCATAATAATTATTTTTCTTTATTACAGTAGGGGCCGAAAATTTAGTCTCGAAGAGGTACGACGTCTAAAATTAACTAAATATAAGCGGATGATAATGTTTTTACTGGTGGAACGGAACGGGAGGCAAAGATTAAAGTTTCCTCTTTATGCTGGGCAAAACAACAAGAAGGATGGAAAAGGAAACTGAGAAATGAACAAAATTATCCCGCTTATGGCATTTCAAATGTAAAATATCGTCTAAATCTAGGCCTAGAAAGGAATAAATGAAACAAAGATTGAGTAATTTTAAAACAATTGCGAGTAAAATTAAACAAAATGCCTCCAGATGCTGTGAATATTTACACTGACTACTGACGATTATCAAGACGAAACTGACCAAAAAACGACCTTATTCCATTACCTACATATTGAATATGATGTTCCCAATAAAATTGTCATTCCAGAGGCTGTATTACTGTATTATTTTCGTAAATACATCTTTATTCGAGGTACAATTGAAGGAAAAATATATCATTTCAGCGTAACACGAAGTTCAACAAATGTCTCCTAGATGCTGGAAATGTCAAAGCGTAAACGTGCTGCCATCTGTGGAGTGTTGTGTGATTTACTTCTAAGTGAATAGGAAGCGAATATTGTTGAAATATTTAACTTTTTATGCCTTTATAAACCAAAAACAGAGTAGTACTAAAAGTCCACACCTGTGGAGTAACGGTTAGCGCGTCTGACCGCGAAACTAGGTGGCCCGGGTTCGATTGCCGGTCGGGAAAAATTAGCTGGTTGAGGTTCTTTCCGGGATTTTCCCTCAACCCAATATGAGCAAATGCTGGGTAACTTTCGGTGTTGGACCCTGGACTCGTTTCACCGGCATTATCATCTCACTCAAAAGCTAAATAACCTAAGATGTTGATAAAGATCGTAAAATAACCTACTAAAAAATTAATATAACTGAAAATATTAGAGAATAAAATTTCATATCCGTAATGATAAAATATAACAAAATACAGAACAAAGACATATTCAGAAAATCATCAGGATTCTGTGAATCCCCTATCACGTTTTTGTGTTATAATTTTTAAACTTCCTAATATCCTAGCTCATATACATCCAGATAGGTCGGCCTTAATATGCTTTGACGTTAACAACTTTTGTCAGGTTTACTACGCTGCCATCTAGTTGTTCCATAAGAAGTCACATCATAATTCCCATTTGAATTGCATTAGCGACTGTACTGCCATCATAAGAAGTCACATCATAATTCCCATTTGAATTGCATTAGCGACTGTACTGCCATCTCGTGTTCGTTTACGGCGGACGGGTGGCGATTCTGGCGGTTGTTCTCTTCAAAGTGCTGCCGATTTTAACATAGCGATGAGTTATCTGTTACATATATGATTTAGGTTAGTATGTTCCTATAGGCTAGAAGGAGATGATCAACATCACTATCAGTCGGTATAACGCTGGCCATCTGTGCTCCAGGTTGCGGGTTCGATCCCAGTCGATGTCGATGGCATTTAAGTGTGCTTGAATGTGACAGGCTAATGTCAATATATTTACTGATGTAAAAGAACTCCTGCGGGACAAAATTCCGGTACACGGGTGACGCTGATATAATCTCGGTAGTTACGAGCGTCGTTAAATAAAACATAACATTTTTCTCAACCGAATAACAACAGGCTTTTGTCATATTTATACTGCGTTTAATTTCCTCTCGAGCCTCATTTATATTTATTATTGTTGCTGCAAGGTACTTGAATTTTTCGCTCTTTTCAAAGGATACATTTCCAATTTTTATGTTTCCATTTCGTACTATGTTCTGGTCACGAGAAATAATCTTATACTTCGTTTTTATCTCCATGCTTCTCACTGTTATTTGCGCCATCTATTCGTAGAAGTAATAACAAATGAAGCCGCACTTATACGAACAAATTATCGATCACTCTCGATTAGTTGGGTCAGGTATTTTTCAACGCCAATGTACACCAAATTTTCTGTGCATTCGCATTCGATCTGTATTAGTAAAAGGCGCACGGTATTTTCCTGAGCGAAACGGTTTCAACGATGATATTCCGCCTTTACAAAATTTCCTACAGATACTCAATTTCTCTACAGATTCTGATATGACTTTTAGGCCCGGTTTTATAAATATGGTTAAACTAAAGATTATGTTAAACCTAAGTTAAACATAACCATGAGTTTAACTCAACGTGTCGTATTACAGAGTCTCGGTTAAGTTAAACCGTAGTGGAATACGATTGGTATTACTGCTAGGAAAGGAAAGAAGAACATCGCAACTATTTAATTATATTAAAAATGTAAAGGTAAAGGTATCCCCGTAACATGCCATGAAGGCACTTGGGGGGCATGGAGGTAGAGCCCCATGCTTTCCATGACCTCGGCACTAGAATGAGGTGATGTGGTCGGCACCACGCTCTAACCGCCTTTTATCCCCGGGAAAGACCCGGTACTCAATTTTATAGGAGGCTGAGTGAACCTCGGGGCCGTTCTGAAAGTTTGGCAACGAGAAAAAATCCTGTCACCACCTGGGATCGAACCCCGGATCTATTTAAAATAGCCGACGCTCGTGGAGTATCTTCATTAAGAAACATCTTTGTTCTTCGATATCAGAATATCACAAAAAGAACGTAAAGAGGACCAATACCGCGTACTTCAGTATGCTTGTCAGACTTAACCTCAAATAGTTTCTTAACGCTGGCTACCAACGTTATACTCCCAAACACAATGCAACCAAACTAAACCTTGCATGACCGTCCGCGACGTGACTCCATACAGAATCTTCCAACGTTCTTTTCAAATAATCTTTAAATTCAAACCCTAAAACACATATTTTTACACTTTCTCATTTTTCTGTTGCATGTGGAAGTGGGCGGGCCACGTCATGAGGATGGACCACAACAGATGGGCGTACAAAACAATAGCCTGGGACCCCAGAACCGGACAAAGGAGCGTAGGCCGACAGAAAAAAAGATGGGCGGACGATCTGAAACTTCACTTTGGATCCAACTGGACGACAGCAGCCAAGGACCGCAGAGAGTGGAGATTACTGATAGATGCAGCATCAAAATAATGAGAATCTTACCCGAACTGGCTACGCGGGAATGCCAGAATAGCCACCTTGCCAGCCAAGAGACCCTTGCCCTACAGGGATTCTATGGGCTAATTCTAATTCTAATGTTGTATCCGAGTTTCAATTTTTAGAAACAAGGTTAGGACTATAAGCCTAATTCTGAAGGTTAGGACTGTCTGCTTCGAAAGCCTCAATCTGTTTTAAAACTTATGTTTATTTTGTATATTTCAAAGTGGTGCACTCTATTTCGAAAAATTCTTGGCCGCTGTGGTCATTCAGTAGATAATATTGATCACTCACTTATCGTCACTCGTAAGTTCTTGGAAAACATCTGCAATCTCCATGTGTACCGCGGGAACCGCCATCTTGTACTGTTGAGCCTTGAACTAAGGCCGTGTCTCAAAGCTACATTTTCAGCAGAAGTGAACAAGATTGTTGACTAAATAGCCATATGTGACGTCAGAAGTCATGATCCAAAGCTACATAGTGCATAGCAATCAAGTCCGTAGTAGCTAGGTAAACGAAAATGCTTGCTCGATTGATGACTTGTTCACTAAACAAACATGGATACCTCATCAGCAATTGGAGTTATGAAATCTGAAAATGTTTGGAAATGAAATAATGTAAATATAATGTAGAATAACACGTTAACTTTGAACACTGACATTATTAGTACCTTCTGTACAATGTTTTAAAAATTATTGTAATACTAGCCGTACCCGTGCCCTCCGCTGCACCTGTTAGAAATAAATATAAAGTAATTACATAATTATAATAGGACATTTGATCCAGGGAACAACTTTTACAACAGCGCAAGATAATCGGCTTCGCTCATTACCCAATTTTTTTTTAATTGCATTTATTGCATATATATTTTATGTATTTTAACACGATTCAATTGAGCATAGTTAAAATTTGAATTATAAAATAATGGATTGCTAAGCTAACGTACTATTACTGCGTACTAAATCAATACACTCTCCGTTGTTCGTTAATTCTCTGAGATTGAAATGTGTGTACATAAATATTATTTCAATAAATACAGAAAACGAATGTAAAAATAGCCTATCAAATTTTCTGTGCATAAGAAGCTATTTTAAACTTACCTGTCCTCGACTTACTCAGACGTTACTGTAATAACATTATACCATTATGTCCATCTAGAGAAACTACACTTTCCAATGGTGAAATAATAATTAATTATACAAATTGGTTAATTTAGCTTCTGATATTACTTCATACAAACACGGAAACATTGTCTATAGGCTATGTTTCATAGCTTTCGATTGTTGCTGTCCAAGGCCCCTTATAGGCGAAGTCATTTGTTTTTTAATTCATTACAAGGCCTTAGATGGCAGTTATTTTAATTTTAAAACTCATTTATCTCATTAAACACCAGTCCTATCAAAATTTGTCATATAATAAAACTTATCGAAAATTATGTTTAAAGAAACTTTTGTTATGTAACATTTTTCACAAAAATCAATAATAAGCGAGATATTTCGATTTATTTAATTCAGGCCCCCTTATAACCCCCCTTTTAAATAATGTATTTTGAATGCCATATAGCCTAAAATCTAAGTTACAAGGAACTTAATTTATATTCCCATTGTCATCGAAATCCGTTCAGCCATTATCGCGTGAAAAGGTAACAAACATACAAAAACAGACAGACAGACATACAAACAAAAATTTCAAAAAAGCGATTTTCGGTTTCAGGGTGGTTAATTATACAGGATGTTTCAAAAATACGGGGCATAATTTCAGGTATGTATTTCCCACATGTAGACAATCAAAATAGTTCATTACAACATGTGTCCGGAAATGCTTCATTTCCGAGTTATGGCCTTCACAACATTGAAATTCACCGGAACGTTTTTCTTTCCGCAGGTCGTTGTCATTACAGAAGATGTTCAAAATGTCCACCTCCTGCTTGAATACAGACCTCACATCGATGTCTCATTGACCTGCGAACACGATCCCAAACTCCAGGAGTATTGAGTATGTCCTCAGAACATGCCACAATTCGATTCCGAAGGGATTCCAAATCAGGCACCGGAGACGAATAAACCAATGATTTTAAATGGCCCCACAAGTAGAAATCGAGAGGGTTCAGATCAGGTGAGCGTGGAGGCCAAGCAATTGGGCCACATCTACCTATCCATCGATCAGGAAACTTTCGATCCAAGTACCGGCGAGCCGTACGACTGAAGTGTGCAGGAGCGCATCATGCAAGAAGTGAATGTGTTGACGATTGATCAGTGGTGTGTCTTCTAAAACATGAGGTATGGTTCCGGTGAATTTCAATGTTGTGAAGGCCATAACTCGGAAATAAAGCATTTCCGGACACATGTTGTAATGAACTATTTTGATTGTCTACATGTGGGAAATACATACCTGAAATTATGCCCCGTATTTTTAAACAGCCTGTATATGTTAGAACCAATTATTTTTGGAAAATCGAAAATTACCAGAAAAATTTCTGCTACAGATTTATTATTAGTATAGATATTAAGCCCTCATCTTTTCCACATAATTCCTAATGAAACTGCATTAGATACTGCCTTCTTAATTCAGTGCTGCACCGTGATGTCATGGTTTTTAGAAAAATAGTCTATAAATAAGGCATATTTCAAGCATACATTTCCAAAGCTACCTAGTGCGTAGTTCACAAGTCATCTAGTTGCTAGTCGGTAGTGTGTAGCATGGACTTCAGCTTTGAGACACGGCCTAAGTACAGTTTAAACGGCAGAGAACTTTCGATCAAATTAAACTCAAGTTAACTCAAGATGAACTGGTAGTTAAGGTTTATAATACGAAGCAGAACGAAAAACTTCAGTTTATACTGAACGTAAGGTTTAAACGACGTTTATAATACCGGTCCTTACTCGTAAATTTAGAGTGATTTCTTCTAATTTTATTGTTTCCAAAATATGATTCAAGCACTTTTCGCCCGCGTTCAACATTCCTTGTCAGTGAGTAATTTCGTATGTCACCTGAACTGTAGTTAAGCCACTTCTGCCCTTAAAACTTAATCCGTCTGCTTCTGTCGTGTCATCAGACTGAAACACAAACAAAACTTGTTTCACATACGGTCTGCTCGTCACAAGTAAAATCATATCGCGAGGTTGGAGAGGATGGAAAGGGTTGTATTTGTATTTAGCATCCCCTTTAAACTTTATGCTAATAACGCATCTTACTTTATAGTGCACTTATCTCAAGTGAGGGACATTTCAGAGCACGGGCTCAAAATAATGGCTGCCGCAGGGTGGTGGTAGTCATAAAATTTCTAACCAGGTGGTGCGACAATCAAATTTCCCCTACTAAAAACATTTTCACGTTTTTAGTTTTTTTTTTTTTCAACATTCATCAGAAACAAAGCCCGTTCATCGTTATTTCCGCTTCAGGAATATTGAGTTTCGTAACAATTAACAGCGTCTGTTTTTCTGTATTAATCAAATCTAATGTAACTCGGATGCATATATTTTTTTAACTTTCATTTCCCTTCATTAGTATTTCATTTTGCAGCGAATTTCATGGCTTCCATTTCACTGTTTTATGGAAAATCGAGACTCACAACATACTGAGGTAGCCTACAAAAAATTCTAACTGAACTAGATGTGCATATCGGATGTTTGAGATGTCATTCATGTACGCCAAAGCTCAAGTGATACTACATAGGCTAATAATAATATAAACGTTTTTGATTCAATTCCAGGAAGAGTAATTGAAGCCTATCTCCCTTTACAGAGACTATGTTTGTCCCTCGCCATTTTCATGTGCAGCGTTGGGCATGAATAAGAATAGAATAGAATGTTTTATTTTCGCTGGCATAGTTTAGGTCATAAGGCCTTCTCTTGCACTTAATCAGCCTTAACCAATACAATAGTGACATAAATATTTAAATTATGAATATTTAAAATACATTAAAGTTTCTCCAGCAATATTCTTCAGTTAAATTTTAACGACTATGAAATGTTTATTTAATTTCAGATAAAGCCTATACGAAAAAGTCATCACTAAATTTATGAGGTAATGTAATTAAATTCAATTTATACGCAAGTCAAGTTACAGCGAATTCAGAATATGTGCGTCAGATACGTATGCAACATCCGACGATATGATCACATATCACCGTCCTTCGCAAGTCTTTCGTGGCTCCGACTTAAAGAACGTAGAACTTTACACTCTTTGACTCTTTATTCTGACTTAAATTATCTTCCGTCTCGTTTCTCTTATCTACACTTGTAAATCAGATCATTTATCTGTGGGTAATATACTTCTTCATAGAACATCTTGTTATTCATCATCTTTTACAGTATCCACCTACAATTCCTTGTCACAAATATTAATGCAAGAAATAAACACTTTTAAATACATAAAAGATAATTATTCATTTCAGGGCCAATCATACTGATTTAAACTATCACTGACTACAGTGTTACTTCTTCCTTTAGACATACATCCTGATAGTGCTGTATTTTCAAAATTGTCTCATAAAATCTCTTTATATTATGTAAATTATTTAAAATAACATTCTTTGTAAAGCTTAATTCTCTACAATTTTATTTCATTGTTTAATTAATAGTTTAGTACTGTTTAATTCGTAAATAAGCTCTTGTATACATGTAACTCTTATCTAAATCAAATTTTGAATTCTTTGTAAGTTTACATATATGTATACTTTTGCTGGTTGATAAAGCCTTACGGCCTTAACTCTGCCAGCTAAAATAAATAAAAAAATAATAACTAAATAATTAATTACTAATAATAAATTATTGTGCTCAATTAATTCAGCCTCTGGCTGTTGTACAGCACATTAAATATAAGTAAATAAATAAAATAATAAATAAATAAAAGATATGCAATATGTAAAAAATAATTAAGTTGAGATAGCTAGTTTGTTAAATGATGAGAATTAATTTAATAGTAGTTCATTATAACTATGTTATAGTGAGTAAATTATAAATCTAAAATATAATGATATAATGAGAATAATATTACTGTAACGAGATTTTGTATTCTATTTAGAGACATTAATGGTGGTAATATGAATGGACAGATGTTAGTTTCATTATAAGTAACAAATATTAATCAGTAATGATAATAAGAAAGACACTCTTTCAGCTTTCCCAATAACGGGACTGCCTCATTGGACAAAGCATAACACACAAGTGAAAACAAAAACAGACCACAAAAGAGAAATGTGGGGAACGAACAAAAAAAGGGAAATTAAGTACAGGAAGGATAATAGCATACATATAAAAGGCCTAAACATAATAAACAAACGGATTAGACGTTCAAACAAAAGTTCTTCCTTTTTATGAAACAAAGTACAGGTGGTATTTTAAAATGGCAAGTGATCCTCTTATAGCAGTAAGGGAAACATCACGAATGAAGTCGTTGTTCAGCTGGAACCTTTTGCAGAAACTAACAAAGAGGCGAGGTATTGTGCCCCTAGCGCCAACCATTAACAAATATAAATGACACTCGGGAGGAAATTAAACGCAGACTAAATATGGGAAATTCTGCGTTATTATTCGGTTGTTGTTCCTGTTCGAATCTGATCTAGTCTTCAGGATGTCAAAAAATCTGAAAGTTAGAATTTATAAAACAGTTATATTACTCGGTTGTTCTGTATGGCTTGTGAAACTTGGACCTTGACTTTCAAGGAACAGAATTAAGGGTGTTTGAGAATAAGGTTCTTAGGAAAATATTTGAGGCTAAGAGGGATGAGAGTTTCAACAGGAGAATGGAGAAAGTTACACAAAGAGCTGCACGCATTGTATACTTCACCTGACATAATTAGAAACATAAAATCCAGACATTTCAGATGGGCGGGACATGTAGCAACTGACGTATGAATATAAAGAATCCAGAAATGCATATAGAGTGTTAGTTGGGAGGCCGGACTGGGAAAAGACCTTTGGGGAGTCCGAGAAATAATGGGAAGATAATATTAAAATGGATTTGAGGGAGGTAGGATATGATGGGAGAGACTGGATTAATCTTGTTCAGGTAATAGGGACCAATGGCGGGCTTTGAGCAAGGGCGGTATATGAACCGACGGGTTCCTTAAAAGCCAGTAAATACGTAAGAGCCAACCATGTTGTTTAACTACTTCAATGGAGGTGACATCATATTTTTCCAAATTTTTAGAATGGAATTGTGGGCTCATAAATTCGGCATTTTCTGCGTGGACTTCAGCGGGCTGTTGTTCCTGTGCCTCGAATCTGACTGTCAATGTTAGGATGTAGGCGGATGTAAAGCCTGTATCCAATGTTGAAGGAAATGTCAATTCGCCGACAGGATCCCTTTTCAGAGATGTCATGGACTTCTTCGTGCACAGTGAGACCTTTCTTCCTCAAGGCTTCGGCATGTTCATGGACCTGATTCTTTGATGTATAGAGTTCGCATTGTCTCGCATTGAAAGGACAGGCACCCAAAACGTGGCCAAGAGTTTCAATCTCACTGAGAAAACGAGAATTTAAATATTTTGACCTAAATGAAGTTATTGTCCAACAATCCCTTACATCATTCGTTTGCGAGTTCCAATTTTAGAACTGAAACTGTATAGGATGAAGAATATAAAGATGTCTTGTGGTAGGGTATAATGAGTAAATTGTTACAAGTTGAGACCTGGTTGCCTTGATTGCAAAACTTCAATTCAGTACGCATCGCAAAACTTTTGTTATGAAATAATTTGGAAGTGAACTTTGTGAGATATTATGTTGGCAATATGTCTATATATCGCACTCCACATGTCGTCCTGGGAAGGGAGGTATTTGAACTCTCAGTTGCAGCTAATCAAACCAAAGACAATCTTTTAGAGCAATAACGGTATATGTAACCGACAGAAATAAAACGTCGAGTTTATTTTGCACCGAAATGTTTAAAACATGTTGTTTATTTCTCTTGAGTATTATATAATATTTCAGGCAAATTTTTCATCTTCCCTGCACGTATAAATACCATGTTGGATCATAAACACAGAATAGATCACATCGCGTTTTGACAAGAATATTATGAATATCCATGGGAAAATGTAATATTTTCAGATTAAAAGATTTTCTCAAACACCAGTCATGGGCCTATTCAGGTATTTCATCCTATTGGGTCCACAAGGTTCCAGCCAGAATATGTAACATCAACACAACGCAGTGGACGTATTTTGTCGCTGTTTGGGGATGGATTTCCAGGCTCTGGGGGGAACTCTGTGTAAAATTGAGAGAATTTGACTTCCCAGCAATATATCCACATACTGAAAAATACGTATGCTACCTAGCATGCGCATGTTACAACCTGATATAACTATATTTTTTCAACAGGACAATTCCCCAATCTACACAATTTTTTTGTATCAGATATGATTCCAGCATCATGTTTGGTGTTGAAAGCACATACATTTGCTATTTCTATATGCTTTGCTTATTTTTTAGTTCGTTACATCCACATTTTCGTTCCATTACTACATGAGAGTAATATGCAAACTATTTTTTGTGTGTGAAAAATATAAATTAAACTGCTGTATCGTACGTGATACAATTGACAATCAAGTTTTAAATTATACACATACCCATAAAATTTGTCTTAATAAAATTATTTACCCGATTTTTTAGAATATTAATCTATTGATTGTTAGTCCCAGCTTTAATCAATGTAATTATATTAGCGTAGTGTTATTAGTGGAAAAATTCAAATATCTTGGAGCAACACTAACAAACATAAATTCGGGAGGAAATTAAACGCAGAATATTAATCTAGTCTGCTGTCAAAAAATCTGAAAGGTAGAATTTTAAAACAGTTATATTGCCGGTTGTCTGTATGAAACTTTAATCAATGTAAGACTGTTTGAAATTTAGGAAAATTGGGGCTAAGAGGGATGTTACAAGAGAATTACCAGAACTGCACGCGTTGTATTCTTCAGACATAATAAGGAACATTAAATCCAGACGTTTGAGATGGGCAGGGCAAGCACATATGGGCGAATCCAGATATGCATATAGTGTGTTAGTTGGGAGGCCGGCAAAGACCTTTGGGGAGGCCGAGACGTAGATGGGAGGATAATCTTAAAATGTATTTCGTGGGATATGATGGTAGAGACTATTAATCTTGCCCTGAGGGCGGCAATGAACCTCCGGGTTCCTTAAAAGCCACTAGACAACAGCCACAGAAAAATAAGCTATATGCGTATTATAACGCAAAGAAACATGGCGTGAGGATAAGCTACAAAATGTCGTGTTTATTAAATTTCAATATATCTCTAGACCACTAAGTAAACATAAACGAATATATTTAAGTTTACTAAGTAGCTTGGTTCAAATTTTTCTGTTGTGAGGAGGGGTGGTTTGTTACCTCCGGGGAGACTACCTACCGCCTACACTACTGTTCTAGAGTGAGTACAAATACCAACTTAAGAACGAGTATATCAGACAAAAGATTTGAGAGTCAGTGTACTTAGCTAATGATATGCGGATAATTTTTGAAAACGAGAAGCCAAGCGGTGCACAGAATTTGAAATAAGAGAATGTAGGGCTCATCGTTCGTTTAGCCTTAACCATGCCATACTAATCTTTAAAATGGTGAGTTCGTTGCTCTTAAAATTACAAATGGAACAAATTGACATATTTTAGCGAAGATCTTTGTAACTGATAAAACAGAAAATTCTAAACATTCGTTATTGTTCGGAAATAGGCTTCTGGATATTCCATTGTGTCCTGAAACTCAGCATTATGGAACTTCGCTTCGTTTCATAACATCTGACAGGCGACGTAAACATTGCCACCAGAGAGACGAAGAGTAAACGACATGGGGCATCACGAGTGTCTGTATAAGATTATTTTTTAATGTAAGTGGTAGAAAGTGTTTTACGTGCTTCAAAGGGTGGAGCAGCGACAATATTTTCTTGCATGTATGGGTAACTTGAGAGTTCCAGTTAAGATCATTATCCACAAAGATTCCAAGATTTTTTTACTGTTTTGTTGTATTCAATAATTTTACAATTAAGCATGACGCTAGGCAAATTTTTGCAGTCTACTGCATTAACAAGGGAAGGGTTTCGGCTCGAACAGTAATTTTTGATTAAAAATTTGTACAGAGGCTTACTCACAATGGTGATGAAGACCGTAAAAGCATTTATTTGTGTAACTCTCTGTTTGGTTGGTATTGGTATTGGTCAATACACTTCTTTAAAAATGTACATGAGGATTGTCTATAAAATGCATGAAACAGCATGGAGCAGAGCAATAAGCACAACACGCAGAAGCAACACCTGAACAATCTTCTGAACCACACTCCAGTGCTGAAAAATCAAATGCCACCTGAATTATATTTTTGAAGTCCGAGACTTGTTCAAGATTCACGTAATCGGCTGAATGCCAGGAATACTGAAGCATTGGGCGGTATGCTGGAGCAGACAACTGGTTATGAATAACAGCGTGCATTTTAATTATAAACACTCGATTTCCCAAGTTAAGTTCTGGATTCTCAGCAAGAGTCCTTATGTAATCTGTTATCGTCCGAGCATATATTTTGTATTGTCTAAGGAAATAGATATCCAGAGGCTGGAAATATTTAGTTTTTTTTTTTTAGGTGGAATAATCATACATTCCACGTCTTAGCCATGGAAAGATTAATTTATTAAGGTTGTGTCCTTGTGCGCATTCAATGACTCACACAACAGTGTACATTTTTGATTAGCTGTAATATTTTCAGACAGAACGTTTGAGAAAAATGTTCTCAAATGGGCTTTAGACATTTTACCACTCGCACTAGCTTCTAGGTTAGGCTAGGCTTACGGATAAGGTGTCCCATCCCCTTAATTTGTGCAGTGCTCTCCCACCCCTCAACTTGTAAGTGCTCTAACAGACAAACCACACATTACACAAACGAATGCTTTTGGGAGCTTTACAGAGATGTAAAGAGGGACCTGTATACAAATTTTGGACACGAAATTCCTGTTCGAGTCGAAACCCTTCCCTTGTAAGAAGCCGATGATGACCCATCACTATTGCCTGAGATTTCTCTGGGTTCAGCCTCAATTCAAATTTATAAGCCCACGTCGAAATTGAGTTCAAGTCTTCATTAAGTCTTTTTGTTGCGTCTATCATTTCGTCAGGATGAAAATGGTTGCCAGTTTTTGAAAGAACAACGACGGCAAGATAACAAAGCACAGTTACAAATCTTCTAACGGATAGGAATACAATAAATTTAAAAAGTAAAAGTACGTTCATCACTGAAGCCTTACCGATGTATTTGACAATAAAACAATCCATGACCCCATATATATTTACCTCGTTTCTTTTTTAGCAATCTATAGATGATCTCATTGCTTTGAATCTCATGTCCCGATAGCTGAAATTAAAAGTCTTCAACCAGTGTCATGACTCATGACTGAATGTGAACGTTCTATGAGCAATTTAGATCACATCACAGGAGGTAGGAACATGTGAATAAACGAATAAACACAATGTATATGATATTTGCATGCTTACATTTGACAGAAGTAGGTAACATTTTTTTGTTTTCATTGAATGAAATCGTTGATATGAATGCAGTTTCAACCGTAATATACAACACTATATTTAAAATCTTCGTGTTTATGTTCCTAAATAAAATAAAACGACAATGTTTTATTAGTATGGTTCACAAATGCTTCATTGTCGTGATAAAGGTCAAGGACTCAAATAATGACTTCATTTTAAATATCATGTCGACTCATCACACAAGCGATAGTGAATTCCTTAGTGCACACCAGTGGGGGCTGAAGCCACTTTGTCTGAGTAGTGCCAGAACATTCAAGTCAGAAACGAAAAGTAACCATAATGTATCGTTTTATATCGTGAATATTTTATATAAACAACAACAATAATAATAATAATAACAATAATAATCATAATAATAATACAGTGGACTCTCCTAAGTTCGACACAACAGGATTGAAAGTTCCGTACAATAAAGGCCAATTCACACGGGGATAGATTACAGGAGCCAAGTGCTTGAAGCAAGTCGACTTTCCTTCGACTTTCTCCATGTGATATGGTCGAGACAGTCAAGTTGTGACTTGGCGGTCAAGCAGAATTTGAGTTGACGACCCGTCAACTTTTGTGTCCACTTTCCCGTCACGTGATCAACCACTTTCCTCGTGTGAATGCTAACTTCTAGAAACTTGCAAGCAGATATTGTGGTTAGTGTGTGATTGTTTAAATTAATAGTCAATGAATTTAGGTATCGAATTTGAGATTAATTTAACTTTCAAACTCCACATTTTAACAATTACTAATTCTGTTTACAAATCACTTGAATTCGTAATTCGGAATTATTCAACAACCACTGTTTTCAGGTTAGGCCTACACCTGGTTAGAAGCAAGTGGAATGTGCTACATTAATTTGGAATGTTCGTTGTAAAAACAACGTTCATTCTATCGAGTTGATACAGAATAAATTCCTCAGGTTGCTATATTATAAAATATTCAAAATACCTTGTCCATTGCAGATCCCAACTACTTAGATTATTGAGATGAATTTTTGGTTTCCATACGTTCAATGACAGAAGAACGACTTACTCGATGATATTTCTCAGAAAAGTTTGAACAAAAATAATACCGATTCCGCTAAAATACTCAAACTAATTCCAGTTTATATCCTTCCAAATATATAAATTTGGCATTTAATATCTCTAGATCGGAAAAAAATATCACAACTTTTCCCTTGTTTTGGCCTCTACAATTTATTATCAATTTATAAAATTCCTTATTTTTTTGTCAATACGGAATAATTATAAGCTACATCTCTTTCATGTATTTATTTATTTTATTTCTATTGCTAATGAGTTGCATATACCTATTTTATAATTGCTACTCATGTGAAACATTATCAACAATAAAGTATAAGTTAAATTGTTCATGTATATTTATTTGAAGAAGGTGCTTTAATGGGCACCTAGTCTGTGTACTTTTACAAAAGTAATAATAAATAAATTAAAAAAAATATATACAGTATACAGGGTGTTTAAAAAATACGGGGCATAATTTCAGGTATGTATTTCCCACATGTAGACAATCAAAATAGTTCATTACAACATGTGTCCGGAAATGCTTCATTTCCGAGTTATGGCCTTCACAACATTGAATTTCACCGGAACGTTTTTCTTTCCGCAAGTCATTGTCATTACAGAAGATGTTCAAAATGTCCACCTCCTGCTTGAATACAGACCTCACATCGATGTCTTATTGACCTGCGAACACGATCCCAAACTCCAGGAATATTGCGTATGTCCTCAGAACATGCCACAATTCGATTCCGAAGGGATTCCAAATCAGGCAACGGAGACGAATAAACCAATGATTTTAAATGGCCTCACAAGTAGAAATCGAGAGGGTTCAGATCAGGTGAGCGTGGAAGCCAAGCAATTGGGCCACCTCTACCTATCCATCGATCAGGAAACCTTCGATCCAAGTACCGGCGAGCCGTACGACTGAAGTGTGCAGGAGCGCCATCATGCAAGAAGTGAATGTGTTGACGATTGATCAGTGGAGTGTGTTCTAAAACATGAGGTATGGTGTTTTCCAGAAAGTTTGTGTACGCCTGCCCCTTAAGTCTGTTTACAAGTACATGGGGTCCAACTAATCGATCACCAATGATACCGGCCCACATGTTGAGGGAGAACCGCACCTGGTGATGAGATGGAACAGTTGCACGTGGGTTTTCATACGCCCATACATGCTGATTGTGGAAATTTGTTATTCCATCTCGTGTGAAATGTGCTTCATGTGAATAATACTAAGGCAGGAAAGTTCGGATTTACACCACACTGCTGCAAGAACCACTGACAGAACCTAACTCGTTCGTGCAGGGTAATCTGCTGGTGACAGGGCCTGTACACGTTGCAAATGATAAGGATACAATTTATACTCTTTCAACAGTCTCCAGACAGTCGTATGAGGAACATTGACTTGCAACGCTACCCTTCGTGTGCTGATAGGAGGAGTCATGTTCGCAGCCTCCAGAATCTCCTCCTGTACTTCTGGAGTTTTAGATCTTGGCCGTCCCCTTCCCAAACGAGGAGAGTTAAATTTTCCATACTCGCACAGACGGTAATGGAGACGTACGAATGTCTTCCGATCTGGACATTGTCGCTGTGGGTACCTCTCCTGGTACAAACGACGAGCCAGCGCAGCATAGCCGTCCGCCTTACCGTACGTGAAGTGTATCTCTGCCAGCTCTTGATTTGAATACATGTCGCACAGTCTAACGCCTACACAACACTGAATGTAACCTTTGCCTCGGAATGAACTGTCAGAGTGCCCTCTTAATGTCTCCTTTGACGGCAAAGACCTGCGGAAAGAAAAACGTTCCGGTGAATTTCAATGTTGTGAAATCCATAACTCGGAAATAAAGCATTTCCGGACACATGTTGTAATGAACTATTTTGATTGTCTACATGTGTGAAATATAAACCTGAAATTATGCCCCGTATTTTGAAACACCATGTATATACACCTTATTGTAACATTTTTAGAGTTGCATGAGATGGACGAACTTCCGTTGAATATATACAGCACGAGAAATACTTTAATAATAATAATAATAATAATAATAATAATAATAATAATAATAATAATAATAATAATAATAATAATAATAATAATAATAATAATAAATAATAATAATAAAAATTAAAATTAAACCAGAGGGAATTATTTCCGAAACTTGTTACGAAACTTAAAGAACAAGGTGTCCATAACATTAATGTAGAAGTGGTTCGCAAAAAGGTTAAAAAAAAAATAGTGTACCTATCTCCAAGCATACAACATTCATCGCGCGTTTTTTAAGTCTGGAACATGGTTTCAAGTTTAGTGTCTCCGTGTGATCACAAATATGGTATCAAGTTTAGAGGCTTAAAGCACTTGACTCCTGTAAACTATTCCCGTGTGAATCAGGTTTAAGGGTAGTGGTTGTGGCAAGTGAAATGAATACAAATTCTTATTGGTTATCCATCAACGAATACAGTACTGTACTTGCATTTCCTGCCCGCCCCGAGACTTGTGTATGCGCTTCTAGTACCACAGTGGGTTTCGACAGTTCCGTGTCACAAACGGCATAATTCTCAAATAGAAAAAGAAGAGTTCATAAATTTAAAATCAGTGATCAATATGAATGTCCTAATCAATAAAATATTCTGTTTTCCTGTAACAAAAGTATCACTACAAGACACAGGACCAATTTCCATTCAAATGGCAAACCCATTTCTTAGTGCCCTTATAGGGGCGTGTCTAATTCACCTACATAAGCAGACGAACTATAGAATGTCGAACTTGTTTTCTGTCGAACTTAAGAGCTTCCACTGTAATATTAGACCTAGTAATAAATTGATATAATAAATTCACGGATCTTTGAAGTTTTCTAAACTGTTCTATACTTGAATTCTATTTTCCTGTAATTTTCAGCAAAGAATTCAATGCCTTTGTCTAAAATTTTGGGGATCTTGCTACCACAAGTGAACTAAATCCATCATGCCTTTCTTAGATCAATTCCAGATGCATTCAAGAAATTTTAAAATGTTGTGTTTTATTTAACTACGCTCGCATTCAAAAAGAACACGAGGAAAGAATTTTTAATATCATATCAACAAATCTAATTGTTTTTTGCACAAATATTTTAGCACCTTTTATTTACATATTTATGTTCAAATCTAGAGTTAGTCTTTCCATATATATTTACTTTCTGTTTATCTTCATATGATGAAGAAAGTGTATTTTATAACAGAGTATTTATTTTATTCATAATTTATTGTTTTTCATCACCACAGCACAATTACATGCATAATTATATGACGCCAGATACCTCACTGTTTTCCCTACGCTCGCGCTCTTTTCAATAACTTATTTTCCGGGAAGAAATTCAGCCCTGGCATGGAACAAATATTCGTTATTTAGTGCTGCCACCTCGAATCGAGTTGTCAACTGAATGGCACGGATAAGACCTTTCCCCTTGCCCTTTGCACCACCGTGAAGCTCCATTGAATGGATTACAAAACATTTCTGCGCATGCCCATACAGAGGTAGTTGGAAACTGGCTCAAATGACAAGGATATGTAGTGTACATTTATACAGCAGCGTATGAGCGGGCGAACATAATATGTCAGTTATTTATTTTGTATTGTATGTAGCAATAAATACTAAATACCCAAAAGCGCATTATTCACTTTCAGTACTGTTTGTTTTGGCGCACACTGTGTAAGGGACATTGTTTAGGGGTTAGTTTCTTACCCAGATAAGATAAATACAAAACTACATTTCGGAAAATGTATGATAAGACTTTCTTGTGTTAAATTCTAACGTACCTTGTTTACATGTTTCGACCTATTTATGGGTCATCCTCGCCTCTTGTTTTGTTTCCTGTGAGGGTGTGTTCGTGTGGTATAGTGTAGTGTCAAAGAGTGTGTGTGTTCTGAAATTGAGTTTTGTGTTGAGAATTTCGTTGGGGTGTGTTTTCGTGTGTCTGTATATTTCATATTGTTCTAGTATGTTTAGTTTCTGGCTTTTTGGTTGGATGTGTCTGTGTTGATGTCTCTGTGGGTGTGGTTAGCATTTGTGATGTGTTTTGCATATGTGGAGGTGTTTTGTAATTTTGTTATGGCTGTGATGTGTTCTTTGTAACGTGTTTGAAATGTTCTGCCTGTCTGTCCTACGTAGAAGTTGTTGCAGGTGTTACATTTGAGTTTGTATACGCCTGTGTGGTTGTATTTGTTTGTTTGTGTGTTGAGATGTTTTTGTAGAGTGTTATTTGTTCTCTATGCGATGTTGTTATTTAATTTCTTACACTCTTAGACACTACACCACAACACACGAACACACCCTCACAGGAAAGAAAACAAAAGGCGCCAAGATCAACAACGACCAGTTCTGAGGATGACCCATAAATAGATCGAAACATGTTTATTATTTATTTATTATTTTGCTAATAATTGTAACAAAATATAATATATACAGAAAAAACTTTAGCTCGCCCCTGAAAGAGTAGAACTCGTGCTCAGGGGCGGATTCCTGAATTGAAATTAATAATTATACAATACAATTTGTCTTATGTCTACTGTACAATTATAGTATATAAATTTAAATTTACAATTTTTCAAATTTTATAAAATCCATACATAACTTTTTAAATTTAATACTACAACTATTAGAATTGACAAGATTAGGATATTTAAATATAAATTTGTTATATATTCTTGGGCCTAAATTACTACTATTATTAAATACTGTAACAGTGTTGCATTTTGGTTCAAACAATCTTAAATAATTCATACCTTTTGTTTCATAACTATGAGAATACAATTCAAAATCATTTCGATTTTTATGTATGAATTTTATTAATACAAGCTATTTTGTACAAGGTACGTTAGAATTTAACAGAAGAAAGTCTTATCATACATATTCCGAAGTGATACAGTGTTAAAAGTTGTGTAATCAAGATATACAAAACTACAGTCAAGAACTGCTGAATATTATGTAAGGCTTATAGGCTAATTCTCGGTTTTTCGACTGAATGCAGTCAGAAGAAATAATAATAATTCACTTAACAACAAATTATTCTAATATTTATAAGTCAGTACGAAAATAAACCTAAAGAATAAGTAAGTATTAATTTTGTTCTATAACCCATGTTTGTACTCCCCCTCGTCTTTTCGTCCTTTGATATCTAGACTATTAATCCATATGCGATAAAAAGATTGTCCTAAAGGCATGAACATTATAATAAATGTACCGTATAAATACATCACAAAATAGCGCTGTAGTCTGATCGAACTATACGACAACATTTAGTATATTCGTGATATGTTCGTGCAATGCGTGTAACGTTGAAAATATAACATGTTCTGCATTAAAATAATGCTTTTGTTTAATGATACAGCTATTCAGATAGTAGGCCTAATACTACTCTATACTGTATATATTGTGTGTTAAAGTTACTACACGGTTATAATAGAGGCAGGATTTTACAGGAGGTTAATATAATTATTCAAGGCTGTTCAGTTAAAATTACGATACTTTCACAATTAACATTGTAGAAAAACGTAGTAATATGACAATAAAAATAATAATAATACGAACAATAATAATAATAATAACAGTAATAATAATAATAATAATAATAATAATAATAATAAGAGGTGCATCCAGAAAGTAAGTTTCCCGATTTTTTTCCCTTGAAAGTAAACGTAATTAGCCGTGTCAATTGCGCATGCGTAACAGATCTATGACGTATCAATCATATGCCAGCCGGACAGGTCCCGCCTGGTGCCAGTAGCGTGGCAGAAGTGGTCCGAAATGCAAGCTCTTATTCCTTCTCCCGCCGCCTGCGAGGTTCGATCGGTGATAAAGTTCTTTAATGCACACAGCATTGCGCCAATTGAAATTCATCGGCAGCTCTGTCAGGTCTATGGGCCAAACATCATGAGCAAATGTTGCGTCGCTGGTGTAGGCAGTTTTCCGAAGGTCGTCAAAGTGTCCATGATGAAGAGCGCAGTGGGCGACCGTCCCTCATCAATGATGATCGTGTTGAGCTGGTGCGGCAGTGCATCATGGAGAACCGTCGCTTCACGATTACGGAGCTGAGCAGCCATTTTCCGCAGATATCGCGATTCTTGTTGCATGAGATTGTCACTAAGCACCTGCTGTTAAAAAAAGTGTGCCAGATGGGTGCCGAAAAACCTGACACCCGAACACAAAATACAACGTTTAGGAGCAGCACTGATATTTCTGCAACGGTATCACAATGACGGGGACGAGTTCCTCGACAGAATCGTCACGGGCGATGAGACTTGGATTTCGCACTTCACTCCGGAAACCAAGCAGCAGTCAATGCATTGGCGGCATAGTGGATCTCCGGTCAGGACGAAATTCAAACAGACGCTGTCGGTACGGAAAGTGATGTGCACGGTGTTCTGGGACAAGAAGGGCATTCTGCTCATTGACTTCCTTCCAAGAGATGAAACAGTGAACGCTGACCGTTACTGTGAAACACTGCGAAAATTGCGACGTGCCATTCAAAACAAGAGGCGTGGAATGCTTCCTGCAGGTGTTGTGCTCCTCCATGACAATGCTCGTCCACATACGGCTCGACAAACAGCAGCCGTTTTGACGAAATTTGGCTGGGAGTTGTTTCCTTATCCACCCTACGGTCCTGATCTTGCTCCCTGCGATTTTCACGATTTCTTGCACCTCAAGAAATTCCTGGCAACGACGAAGAGCTGAAGACGTCTGTCACACGCTGCTTCCATTCACAGGCGGCAGAGTTCTAAGACAGAGGGATACAAAAGTTGATCCCACGACACAAGTGTCTCAATTCTGATGGTGGCTATGTTGAAAAATAGCTGAAACATTGCAGTATCTGTTGCCAATAAATGTTTTCCTGAAAGTGTGTGTTCTTTTTTTTAAATAGGGAAACTTACTTTTTGGATGCGCATAATAATAATAATAATAATAATAATAATAATAATAATAATAAAAATATGATGAGAAAGTTACACAACGCAGAAGTGTACGTATTCCATTTTCGACTTAGGAAGTGTAATGAAATTTTTAATTCTGTCCAATCACAGTCATAAATCACGATAATTTTTGCAACTCGATTTATCACTATCAATTTATCGCATGATCGTTCTTTTGTTTAGTCAGTGTCGCCAACTGTTTTCCCGTAAATCGATGAACCTGAACCCATTGTACTAAATAAAGTGCAAAATTCTTCTTTCACATCTACATCTTCATATTCTAATCCCATGTCCATTGTATCTAAAGAAAATGACCCTCCTTCCTAACAATTGTTCATTTAATTACTGTATTAATCAGGTTATTATTTTGTAATTATATTATAAAATGTTTGAATTAAATAATGATTTCAGCATATAATGAAAATGTATATTCATCTATTTCAACTTCACAATTTCTGAATAGGTTAAGCATTTATAAATATTCATATCCCTATTATAATATTATAATATTATTAAGTTTAACGGGACTACGTCAAGGTCAATGACATTATTGTTCCTCAGAAAAAATCAATACTTTCGCGTCTGCGCACATCTCACAATTCACGACCTAGAACAAGGTCACTTCCGATCTTGTCAGTTACAAATAAAATGTATACATCTGAATACCGGTAATTTCAAGTTAGAAATATGGTCAAGCATAAAAAGTCGTATGAAACTCGCCTATAATGGTAATTAAGAAGCTCGTATGAAAATTATGAAACTCGCTTGCGCTCGTTTCATAAATATCCATACTCGCTTCTTAATTACTATCATTATAGGCTCGTTGCATAATGTACTATTTTCTGTTCTTTGAAGGAGATAGAATATAATATCTATCTACAGCAGGCCTATAGTAGACCATCGTTTTCTCTAGGAGTAATAAGGTACAGTAATGGTGAAAAGTTTGATTTTGCGTTCTCCTGTGAGAAACCAAATATTGAGAAGTAGCCTATATGATATTTTGAAGCTGTAAAAGGAACACTGAGTCTACTCATATTTAATTTTAAAATATATATGATATATTTCTACTCAAGTCACAGCACTTCTTTACTTGTAATGAATGGTATACCTCACATTTCTCTGTATCCGGTGCCACCATTAACACATTACTACATTAACACATTATTAGCAGTAAACGTCTACACAAACACTCCAAATTTACACTACGTACCTTTTTATTACTCTGTCTAATCTCCCCTTCAATAATTAAACTTTAAAATATATATATTTTTCTTTAATTTCATTTCGAAATAAAGCTGATGTGAAGTATTTACAATTAAATCTACATCAATTAAAAGTTTTGAAGGATGCAATTACATAATATATTTATTCATCCCCCGTTAAAAGTCTGAAGCGTTCATATTCCGTCGTTAACTAACATATGTACGGACGCTGAGTGAAATTTACTCGGAATCTATATTCATGTAAACCTCTCTTCCCCATCTCATCACCTTTTAATTCCAAACCATTAGGTTTTTCCATTTTTTGTCCTATTTAAAATTCATAAACGTCCATTAAATCAACTAAAAACTGACAGCAAAACGTAAGCCCTATTTCCCTGAGGTCCACCCCTAACCAATTCACTGTGTAATCAAATACATCAACCCTACCCCTCTTGCCTCCCTATCCCCGTTCATTACATAAACCATCTTGTTCCATTGTCAGTCAGTAATGTGATATATGAGTGCACAGCGCGGAGACCTCTAAAAATTGTTACCGTGCTGTAGACTTATGAACATCTCGTTTCCGAAATGCAGCGCACGTAAATTATATATAAATATTTACAAACTAATATTATGATTTATTAACTTAAAAGCAGATGATAACCAAGTTAACACCTGCATATGAATTACGGGGCAAGTAAGGTAAGGCCAACTGTTTCATTTATCTTAAACTCTGTCAGCCGAATACAGCACTGGCCTTTACTTTAAAGACCCGAGTAAAAGTGCTAGTGAGTGTAAGTGGATATAGTAACGTTCATTAAAGGTTGGTTCACAATAAACAAGGAACGGAAACGACAACGAGAACAGAAATATTGTTAAAATAAATGTATTAAATGTGTGCATTCACAATTAACTCTTGTGAATGCTCACATTTAAATACTTTAGTTTTAACATTATTTCCGTTCTTGTTTACGTTCCCGGTTTATTGTAAACCAGCCTTTAATGAACATTACTATATTCACTTACACTCGCTAGAACTTTTACTCGGGTTAATTGTGAATGTTCACATTTAAATACATTCATTGTAACATTATTTTCGTTCTCGTTGTCGTTTCCGTTCACGGTTTATTGTGAACATTACTATATCCTCTTACACTCGCTAGAACATTTACTCGGGTTAATTGTGAATGCTCACATTTAAATACATTTTAACGTTGTTTCCGTTCTCGTTGTCGTTTCCGTTCGCGGTTTATTGTGAACCAACCTTTAATGAACATTACTATATCCACTTACACTCGCTAGAACTTTTACTCGTGTTAATTGAGAATGCTCACATTTAAATACATTTATTTTAACGTTATTTCCGTTCTCGTTGTACTTTCCGTTCGCGGTTTATTGTGAACCAGCCTTTAATGAACATTACTATATCCACTTATACTCGCTAGAACTTTTACTCGGGTTAATTGTGAATGCTCACATTTAAATACATTCATTTTAACATTATTTCCGTTCTCGTTGTCGTTTCCGTTCGCGGTTTATTATGAACCAGTCTTTAATGAACATTACTATATCCACTTACACTCGCTAGAACGTCTACTCGGGTTAATTGTGAATGCACACATTTAAATACATTAATTTTAACATTTCTGTTCTCGTTGTTGTTGTTGTTGTTTCCGTTCGCGGTTTATTGTGAACCAGCCTTTAATGAACATGACTACATCCACTTACACTCGCTAGAACTTTTACTCGGGTTAATTGTGAATGCTCACATTTAAATACATTCATTTTGACATTATTTCCGTTCTCGTTGTCGTTTCCGTTCGCGGTTTATTGTGAACCAGCCTTTAATGAACATTACTATATCCACTTACACTCGCTAGAACTTTTACTCGAGTTAATTGTGAATGCTCACATTTAAATACATTCATTTTAACATTATTTCCGTTCTCGTTGTCGTTTCCATTCGCGGTTTCCTGTGAACCAGCCTTTAATGAACAGTACTATATCCACGTACACTCGGTAGAACTTTTACTCGGGTTAATTGTGAATGCTTACATTTAAATACATTTATTTTAACATTATTTCCGTTCTCGTTGTCGTTTCCGTTCCCGGTTTATTGTGAACCAGCCTTTAATGAACATTACTATATCCACTTATACTCGCTAGAACTTTTACTCGGGTTAATTGTGAATGCTTACTTTTAAATACATTTATTTTAACATTATTTCCGTTCTCGTTGTCGTTTCCGTTCCCGGTTTATTGTGAACCAGCCTTTAATGAACATTACTATATCCACTTATACTCGCTAGTACTTTTATTCGGGTTAATTGTGAATGCTCACATTTAAATACATTTAAACATTATTTCCGTTCTCGTTGTCGTTTCCGTTTCCGGTTTATTGTGAACCAGCCTTTAATGAACATTACTATATCCACTTACACTCGCTAGAACTTTTACTCGGGTTAATTGTGAATGCTCACATTTAAATACATTTATTTTAACATTATTTCCGTTCTCGTTCTCGTTGTCGTTTCCGTTCGCGGTCTATTGTGAACTTGTTATCTTCGGGTATTACAGTTTTCCTATCAGTATGATTTTATTCAAGATTAGTTAACCTTTTGTGTCACCGGCAAGTTGTCAACGGGAAACTGGAATATGTCCCTCATGGAAACTACCATGGAACCTCTACCTACGGCAATGGTGTCAAGAAATCAGTGCAGCAACTTACGATTTTGAAGTTACTGGATATGCCTCGTGCTGCGCTGTATATGACTGTACAACTATAAAAAGGCAGAGACTAGTAAAGTGCTTTGTGTGGAGTAAAGCATTGTATGGTGAAAAAACAGGGACATTACGACGCGACAAAGTGAAGAGAAGCGACTAAAAACATTTGAATTGTGGATATGGAGAAGGATGGAGAGTGTGAAGAGGATAGACAGAATAAGAAAAGAAGCTGTGTTAGAAAGAATGGGTGAAGAAAGAATGATCCTGAAACTGATCAGAAACTGGAAAAGGAATTGGCTGAGTCACTGGTTGAGAAGAAACTGCCTTCTAGAAGATGCACTGGAAGGAATGGTGAACGGGGAAGAGTTCGGGACAGAACAAAATATAAGATAATGAACAACATTAAGATATATGGATCATATGAGGAGACTAAAGAGAAGGCATAAAATAGGAAATGTTGGAGAATAATGGGTTTGCAGTGAAAGACCTGCCCTTGGACAGAACACTATGAATGAATGAATGAATAAATGAATGAAATTATTTTATTTTAGGAAGTTAAAAAAAATACACTGAGATTGAGTTTCTTTTCGTAATTTCTAACTTCAGTATTGCATTGTCTGACTGGAATATTTGTTTTGTTTTTTTTTAATTGGGTTATTTTACGACGCTGTATCAACATCTAGGTTATTTAGCGTCTGAATGAAATTAAGGTGATAATGCCGGTGAAATGAGTCCAGGGTCCAGCACCGAAAGTTACCCAGCATTTGCTCGTATTTGGGTTGAGGGAAAATCCCGGAAAAAACCTCAACCAGGTAACTTGCCCCGACCGGGATTCGAACCCGAGCCACCTGGTTTCGCGGCCAGACGCGCTGACCGTTACTCCACAGGTTGGAGGGAATTTTGTTATAACCGAAACCTGGCCCTCACAGAGAGGCAAAAGACGAACATTGAAATATGCCAAAGGAAAATGGAGAGGAAGATAGTTGACGTTTCGCTGAAAGACAAGGTCTCCAACACGGCACTGCAGAAAATTACAACTTTTGAGAACATCACAGAAAAAGCCCTCATAATGAAGTGGAAGTGGGGTGGTCATGTAGCAAGGCAGCAACAAGGCAGATGGACGCGAGAAACTACCATGTGGGACCCGTACATAGGAAGGAGAACACAAGGCAGGCCAAGAAGAAGATGGGCAGATACATTCAAGCAGCAGCTGGGAGGGAACTGGTCAACCATCGCCCGCAACAGGAACGAGTGGAGACAGATAGTGAACAAACTCATATAGAACTAAAATTTGACAAACTCTAGTGCATCTCACATAGTGAATGTGAATGTAAATATTGTTCACGTGAAATAGCTCATCATGTGAACCACACCAACCGAGCTCCCTTCCTTTAGGAGGCCCTAGCCCTTCATGGGACACAGTGGCTTCATTCATTCATTCATTCATTCATTCATTCATTCATTCATTCATTCATTCATTCATTCATTCATTCATTCATTCGTTCATTCATTCATTCATTCATTCATTAATTAATTAATTCATTCATTCATTCATTCATTTATTTTCTAATAAAATAATCTTAGTTTTTACAATAATTTTAAGCCTCCTAATTTTGTTACCTTTATGCTACTGCTTTGTTTTTAAATAACACTGAACAAGAAGAATTTTGTTCCGACTTAAAACAATGTGTCCCTTATGGTCGGATGTGCGCTGAATCCGAAAATGCATCTCTTTCCTTCGTATCACGTGATTTCACTTTTCGATAAGCGCACCCCCAGAAAACATTTGGCGCGGGTTGGGGGTATAAACCAAAACAAACCTAATGTATTTTATGAGTTTATGACTTGTATTTACGGTTTATTATGGTTGTTGGCATGTTATCTTGTATTTCTAATAAATAAACAGATACTGGTCCCTTCTATTAAGTAAATTTCATAACAGTTCAAAGTGAGGTCTATGCAATGAACAAACAAGGGTGTGGTTTTCAGCATTTAAAGGAAAAGTTTACCAGTTTGAGTGAAGGAAAATTAAAAGAGGGCATTTTCATCGGTCCACAAATTCACAAAGTTATGGCTGACCCCTTGTTCGAGGAAAACTTTCTGTTACAGAAAGAATGGCATAGCGAGCTTTCAAAGACGTCTGCTCAAATATCCTTGGAAATTCTAGGGCAGAGAACTACATAGAACTTGTTGTGGAAATCATGTTCAGTATATATGATGTCAACATGGAGTGTAATATGTCCTCAAAACACACTTTTTACATTCTCATTTGGATTTATTTCCTCCCAAATTTGGAGCGCTAAACGACGAGCATGGGGAAAGATTTCATCAAGAAATATCTGAAATGGAAAGGCGATATAAAGGAAGATCATCATCCAGCATGCTTGCAGACTAATGTTAGTTCCTTGTAAAATACAGTCCCGGGTAGAGTTACAAACAGAAGTCATCCAAAAAATTATTTTAAATGTAAGTTCAAATTTAGATATTTTCTCATTATATGCATGAAATATTTTTATTGTTGTTTTGTTTTAAACTATGTTATATCATTTTTGTTTCCAGTACACATTTTTCAAGTAATATGAGGAATTCTGAATCCCTAGTGTGTTGTAATTTTATCAGTAGCAGCGAAAAATTAAAAACAAATAAGTTTTGTCATAAAAAAATTCAATTCATTTTCCCCGGAAAATGGTACGCAATGGGGCAATTTGGATTTTAAATTCAGATTTAGGACACACATATTAGTAATATTCACCTATTTTTATTTCGGAGCAAGACAAAAAAAGTAAAAATTTGTTGTTCAGTGTAATTTATGTCAACAGTTCCCATACGAATTTTTGTAGAAATTTTCTGATCAGTATTCGTGTCAGAATCGGTTAAAAATATGAAAATGTTACTAAGCAAACAAAATTAATTATATTACAACATTAATTCAATTACATTACTACTAATTTACATGAACATAAAAAACTCTGTAAACTTTACACAGGCACAATGTAGAAATACCTCGTCTCTGGAATTAGTTACCTAATGACGTCAGGGACTGCCGGACTTTATCATCATTCAAAATTAAATTGGAAAATTTTGTCTTATTTAATGTTTTTTAGGTATTGCTAGAAGTGTTGATTTGTGTTTTTTACTCTAGATTAAAATCGAAAGTTTGTTGTTTATGTTAGTTAATTAGTTAGGATACTATTAATTATACTTAAGTATATATGTATGTGAACGATCACAAATATTATCAGAAAATGCAGGCTCTAAATTTCTAAAATTTTATAAGGAAATGAACTCACAATTGGACAAAAATTACAAGGTACCACAACAAGACTTATTAGAACTTAAATATCTGATAAAAGTATAAAAAGGTTACTAATATATTTCTTTAGAATTCAATTTTTACTTTCAATTGAATTTTCCAAAATTTGAAAATTTTCACACATACTATTTCATAACTCCACAACATTTAGACATAGAATTCTGAAATTTCATACACTGATTTAACATGCACTTATGCAAACGGCAGACTACAATGATGCCCATTTCTTTGAAAATAGAAAAATTAGGTCACAAAACATTATATAAATTTTAATAAATAGGACAAATAAAAATTAATTTTATTAAAATCACATGTCTGAGAGTAGTCTACTTTTCAGAAATAAATGTTTATTACAAGCAGGAAAAATATTAAAGATATCAGAGAGACCATAACAATGTTATGATTACCAAATGATGTAACTGCATAATTTTTTTTGTTTTTTTTTTTTTTCATACTTTGATAAAATTGGTTTGAAAAATATTAGTAACCTTTTTAATACTTTTTTCAGATATTTAAATTCTAATAAGTTTTGCTGTAGTACCTTATAATTTTTGTCCAATTGTGGGTTCATTTTCTTATAAAATTTTAGAAATAGAGCCTGCATTTTTGATAATATTTCTGGTTGTTCACGTACATATACCCTTAATCACTCATTTAAAGTTTGTGTGACTGCAATCTGTATATATTTTAGTGTGACTTTACTTTGTTTATAGTGTTTTTTCTGTTATTTCTGTTATTGTATTTGTATGTCTGGTGGTGTGGAAGAGAAGGCCTGATGGCCTTAACCACACCAGAATAAATAAATAAATTAAATGAATACGATATATTATTTATGTTTTAGACATGAGATATTATTTAGGAGCTAATTTGGAATAGATATTCAAAATCTCTGTACGAGTTACATTCTGCTTATAGGAATTTTATTAAATTGACTATAACATTTTTTTTCAAATATGTAAAAAAGAAAAAGTGTGCAGCGAACGTGTTGAACGAGCGACAGGCAACGAGCGGAGAATCAATTTAAAAACGAATTTGACGTCTGTAATGACGTTACTTTCTGCTTATCCCGCATTAAGAACTGTCCAATCGATTGCGTCTCTCGAAGTGTATAATTTAGCAAAACTGCCTAAAACCATTACGCTTCACCTCTCCTGTCAATATTAGCAAAAACGAAATCCATTCGACACTAAGGGTCGTATAATTGAGGAAGTTGTTACAAGTCGCATGGATATTTCACCCGTCAATACAACACTTCTATTGGTAGTTGAACGCTGTTCGGTTGGGGAACTTATCACTCGTTACCAGTTTTGAAACGCAACAACTCGACGTAGTTTATGTGCTGTGATTTCGAGTGATTGTTCCAATTAAACCTGACAGAGTTCGGCAAGCGTGCAGAGTCAGGAGAAAGTCCTGTGACATCTGACAGTGTAATGCGTCTCTCCTTGCAATCACTTCTAGAAACTAAGGGGGACTGCACTTCCGTTCTTGGAGAAAAACATGACTCACCATAATATGATAATATTATCTCTGAAGATAATAGGTCCTATCCAGTAAGTCTGCCGTGGCGAGAATGTGACTCACGAGCACATTGTGGCTCGCAATGATAGCTATGCATTTCTCTTGCTTTCTACAGAGGTGTGAAAATTATTAGAATAATCTTAATTTTAAAGGTTTTTTTAATAGTTCCTTCATAAATATTCATTGAATTGATGAATATCTATATATATAATTTGAACTGGTAATGGAAATTATGGGAAAACGGCTGAACGGATTTTGATAAATGGCCCCTCATTTTGAAGCTTGGAACCCAAAGTTTTTCGGAAAAGTAGTAGTTTTCAGTGAAATGTCAATTTTCCTACATAATTTTCCTATTTTCCAAAATCCCTATTGTCAGTTTTGAGAACTAATTTTATCGAATCACGGCCGACTTGATTGAATTTCAGAACAAAAACACACTACAATAAACAATAGGCTATTACACGAAGGCCATGACCTGCAGGATTGCCGACATATTTAGAGCTCAATTCAATTTGTTATTAAAAACAGATTCTGCAGTGTATAATAATTTTCTGAGTACAGCTGTGTATTGGATATTCAAATCTACGAAACTTGAGGTGGTTTGATGACATTATTACCATTAGAAATGAAATATTATTATAGTTAATATCATGATGCATCTATTTTTCATTAATTGTACATAATACTGATGCTATATTGATGACATGAAAGTGAAACGTTTTGAGGTTATGTAAGTAGGCTAAATGTAGAGGATATATTAATTTAGATCATCATTTTTATAATTTACTGAATGGCTGCTATATAAACTACAAAACGTAAGTAAGATAATAATATTGTTATTAAAAATCAAATATTTTTATACTTATTAGCCCAGTGGGGTTGGATCTTTTCATATACTTAATGGCGGTGTAGTGTAGATATTGATATGTGTCATTGTCTTCAGTATTGGCTCGACAGAGCGCAAAAATTACAGTTCCTAAGGAAAGATAAAAAGGTATTACTTACTGATAAAATAAGAGGCCTAGAAAATTTTGTAGTCTCCAGATCATTTCAGCAAAATCTCTTAGTAGGAGAAAATGATTTTACGCTCTACATTTCAAGTTCTACATGCAGCAGCTATACGAAAATGCTATTGTTCGAAGGCTTAGCAAACCTGACATTTTTTAACTTTTGCCTACAATCCACAATGATCTGAAATAGCTACTGCTATCGTCCTGACATTGATACTTGCGTTTTCGCGTTGAAACTCAAAAACTGAAGTTGGATAGGTTCAAGAAAATGTATTTGGCCTAAAAAAGCCATTCAGAGGAGTATGTTTCATTATTATGGAAGCAAATAACTATCAAAAGACAAGTATTCTTCATTGATAATAAATCTGAAAAATGTTTATTTGAACGTCTAACGAACTTAGTTTGCAGCAGCTTTGCTGCACAAGCCACTAATTGGTATATAATATTACTATACTGATGTAGGATATATTTACTACTAACAATGCCGGAAAGCATTGTTGTACATTGGTATTTTTCTTATTTTACAATTGTTATGGGAATTCAGAAATTATTATATTATGTTGGCGGAATTGGAAACATAAAAAATTAATTAAGAAATGCTTTAAATAAATTGTTCTTTGCGTTTACATTGTTGTGAAGGTTCAAATGAACGTATACATCTATTTTGTGCATATAATTTTTTATGTTTCCAATTCCGCCAACATAATATAATAATTTCTGAGTTCCCATAGCAATTGTAAAATAAGAAAAATACCAATGTACAACAATGCTTTCCGGCATTGTTAGTAATAAATATATCCTACATCAGTATAGTAATATATACCAATATTCATCAAGTCAATTAATATTTGTGAAGGAACTATTAAAAAACCTTTAAAATGAAGATTATTCTAATAATTTTCACACCTCTGTACCTCCCACAACCCCCACCCTCTCACTCATTGGAGTCAAACTCCGTTCCATTTATATTTGTCTCTGATCTGCGAGTGGCATATCGTCGCAATGTCTCTCTCGAAATCATGTAGGTCTACAAAGACGAAACTTTCAAGTAGGATGGGAGGACGAATTTGTTTGTTCCCAATATGATGAGAATATTAAATGTATGATTTGTACACAAGTTTAGTATTACGAGGAAAACGGTTGTATAAGATAAAACGACATTATACTACATGTTACTGATGAAACATTAAAAGGTCAAGTGTTACTGTTATTATTATTATTATTATTATTATTATTATTATTATTATCATCATCATCATCTCTGTATGTCGATCCTTTTTCAGCAGATGTACGAATAATGCGGTTAGATCTTCAATTTAAACTAACAGGTTTACAATGTGATGTTAAATGAAAGCTAGATGTAAGGACTTGACAACTATTGAACTTTTCGAATCTTTGCCAAAAAATAAATATCCGAAGCTTCGTTCTTTCGCTTTCTCTTTTGAAGCCATGTTCGCTACAACTTACGTTTGTGAAAAATTATTTTCAACAATGAAAATAGTAAAAACCAAATTTAAATCACGACTGACAGACAAATACCTTCATGAACAACTACGACTGGCAGTAAGTGACATCATTCCTGATTTTGAAACTCTGTCGCAGAGACATTCTGACGATAGTTAATTTTAGATTGTGATGATGTGTTCTATGTTTCATTGTTCATGTTTTTTTTTTCGTTACACGTACTAAATATTAGTTTGTAGCCTTGTACTGTATAAAATTGTATTTAAGTGCTTGATGTAAGGAAAATGAAAATCCGTTAATAAGTCAGACAGTTGCTTCACTTCCTCTTCTGGTGTCCGCTATGCACGTTGCAGGTTACACAGTGGCTCGGCGCACGATTACATTTTCGCCACGGCTGCAGTAAGTGGTAAATAATATCGATTGGCACAATTGAAACCTACGTTTTATTATAAAACACTATTTTGTCACTTCTCAGTTGTATATTGGTACATGTAGGCTAGCATCGGTTCTTTGACGTGTGACTAAGCCTTCCCAATTCCCAATTTCCAGGCATCGCGATCCTCCCATAATCACAGGGTGATTTGAGGGCAGTTTGTCCAAGATTTTTGGTCCAATCTTATGTCTGTCCTATGGAAATTTCTGAAAAATATTTCAGTAACATTAATTTTTCCACAGTTCCTTAAATACGTTCTTAGAAGTAAGGAAGATGGACATAACTAGGCTTCGTATTCCAGCTATCTAAAGACTGAAGTTAAAGACACATTGGGTATATAGTACGCCGAACATACGTAATGCAACGGATAAGGATATAAACAAACAGATCGTCGCTGCGTGTTCGTGGAGTACAGTTAACTCCCGACATTCCGAAGCTATACTAGTAAACACATGCTTGAGCTGTGATGTTCATTTTCGTCGAGATCTTTGCAGCGAATAATGACGTGCATTCGTAAGTTACGGAACTTGAAATGATTTTATATTGCAAGAGATTCTTTCAATGGCACATGAAGTTATTGCTGCATGATATTGTACAAGATATTTCTATGGTCTGATATTTTTCTGTGTTTCATTAGGATATTGCATATGTCGCTCATCACTGAAAACCCACTAATTTTCTATGTACTTCTCTAGAAATTCCCTAAAATGTAGATTATTTAATTAATTAATTGGGATATTTACACTGAACATCATGGTAGACTACACAAATCCATGCTGAACGTCGAGTTATTATCTTCATAATTTTCAGATTGCGATGATATTGGTTTTTTTTTATTACGTTCAATACACTTTCTGTGCCTTTTGGTATTTCAGTGCCTTTCAGTGCACTATTTTTGTCACGTTTACGTTTATTTTACACAATTTATATGTAATGTTGTCTATATTGACAGTGAAAATATTAGTTCAAATATCCTCAACTATGCCCTGCAATATTACACGCTTGAGCGTCTTACCCAAGGCATTTTACCTCTGTAATGAACCTTCAATCAGCCACAAAGATGTAGTTATTTAATTAATACGACTAGTAAGAACAGTGATCGATAAGACTACTCACTATGACTGCGTCCCGGTTTTGACTTTCTATAGGAAGAGGAGAGGATGCGTAACTATTTTGTATACGAACGTACCTGTACCTGCGCTGTGACGTCATATATAATTCGAATCAGACAATTTCTTTCCAGTTTATAGGTAGCTGAAATATGGACATAGACATAACCATGGATGGACAACTCGTGCTCACAAAGTGCTAAAAAAAACCTTGAAAGAAAGAAAGACAGACGTAGCCAGCCGCAGCAGTTACAGTTTCCCTGCAAAAGCAATTATGCAGGTGGTCGTAATATCTTCTCCATGAATTTGAATTTCAGAATGACGCATGGTACAATAATTATAGTAATTTTAGACAGACTTACCTAAACACACATAACATAATTATATTATTTCCTAGCTTTGTAAATTATTTTAGTACTGGAAACACAAACTGAACACAAACTTTTCAAGATACAACAAATATAGCTGCAACACTTATTTATTATTACACTATTTGTTAATATTTCTTATTATATGTCTTATTTGAAACATGGAACGCGAGAATTTACAAGTCTTTGTACATTAAAGAGTTCTCAGAAAGATAATAGTCTGTATTCGCAAACAATCACAAATTCAAGGAAGTCATTTTTTACATGTCATGGCAAATTAAACAAACTTACTTCTGACATCTTTCTGTACATTCAGAGCTTTTACACTTATGCCTCAAGAACATACAGTATTATGGAAGCAAAGAATATATTTAGAAATTCTGACTTAGGCAGCATTACGAACCGTTCGATTCCTGATTTCTCTAGAATCTGGGTGGCGTGCTGTTCTGTAGATTTATCAATTCAAGCTATAAACTTTCAGTATCTTCTAATGACTGTAAGCCAAAATGATTTCAGAAAAATCTCGATTCCTTGTCAATTGTCACTGTTTCTCCACACTTACCAGTGAATTCTGCTGTAGGTCTTGAAGTAGGGTCTTATATTTGATAAAAAGATTTTCTTATCACTCTTAAAGATAGTTTATGATCAAAGAAAGCCAAGTTCTCTATATTCTACATGACACTGCCACATTTCAAATTTATCTATAAATGCTCTTAGCTAGTCGATCATATGTCTTGCAATTCTGTAACTCGCACGCACAACTTGCTAACGATACTTGATATCAGTCTCACCTTGTTGATATACCATTTTTACCTTTAGCTGTTCTAGTCAGAATTTATTTATTTAATAAAACATTCACTGTGTTTATTTTGTAACATAAAATGCCGTGCGTAACAAAGTGTAATACAACATAATACAAGCTTTACCTCCCTTCTTAATAAAAATAAACCTTTCTCTTTGGACTCACCACTAAAGGAAAATGTTCTGGGGGATTATATTGTTTTTCACTTAAAACGAGCCGCCACTTATTGCAGATGCGAACGAACTTGCGTATTGCAAGAACCGCATACAGACACTACGGCTAGTACAGAATCTGTTCCATCTGCACTGAAGTTGGGTTGACACACTGAGAGCATGAGTTGCCAACCCATGGACATAACCTTATTATCGACGTAAGATACTAATGGAAGCAGCCTGTAATACATACGTCATAATATCACAGTCTACTATATACAGTCGCGAAGCTTGAGGTGTTTTTTTGCAAATCTCGTGATAAAGCGCTCCAAGCGGTTAGCAACTAGAAACAATAGACTGTCAATGGTCGACTTTTGACTGTGTCGTATTTCTATCGAGTGCTAGCTCGTTGCGTATTTCACATTGATGCTTGTGAAATGTTCGTTATTGGTCGTAATGAAAATGTTAATGGCTAAAATATAATTGGAATAATAATATGGGACAAGGAGGAGACGTTTGTAGTGCTATAAATTGTAGCAACAGTAAGAGAAAGAGGCCAGAGTTATCCTTTTTCCGATTTCCGAAAGATTCAGAAAGGTTCCTGGGTTTCCACAAAACAAAACTTTTAATTTTGAAGTTCTATCCTTAAATTTCACAATGAAATGTTTCAGTCTAACCGAAAGGACATTAGATACCGGTTAAAGTTCTGTCACTTAGGCTGCTAAATTTCCAGAGAAATAAAGGTTACGTCTACCTTTTTTTTTCAGAGCATATGTTTTTAATTGTAGCTATTAATTTTGTTATTATTCTTATGTGTTATTTTACTAAAGACGTAGAGAAATTAAGTTTGTTTTAATGAAATTTATTGATCACGCTTTATTTTCAATTCTGGTGGGATTATTATTGCTTAGGCCTACTTTTTTTCAAAGGATATGTTTTTAATTATAGCTGTTAATTTTGTTGTTATTTTTATTTGTTGCTTTACTAGAGACGTAGAAAAAGTCTGTTACGATAAAATTTATTGATCACGTTTTATTTCCAATTCTGGTGTGATTATTATTGCTTAACCTCATCCCACTTTGTTAACTACGTAAGCCTACACTACAAGTACCGGTACACGTAAGTTACTCCATTAATTCATATTTCCATTATTATTGTTGTAAAGGGAAATGCAAATTAATATTTATTGGTTTCATAGTTCGCTATAATCTTGAATGAGTGAAGCCATTATAGTAAATTTCAGTTCGTTTTGCACAAACAACAATTATATTAACTTATTTCTTGCAGGTATCTTCGAGTTTATGGTGGAATTTAATATACTTCATTAAAATAATAAATTAACTTTATGCATTTAATATTTCAATAATGGAAGGAAGGTGTTAATTTTTCCAAAAGAACACGACAACGAAATTGTAACATTTTGTCGTCTGCTAGGAGAGAGATCTGAGACGAGGCGATAGTAGCGATCCTAGTGGTGGGCAACTACCCATGTTCGCATTTTTACTACATATTGAGCTTCGCGACTGTATATAATAGACTGTGATAATATTATGACATCACTTTTATACACATATACCATTAATATATATTGTTCTGCATAATTTTGTGGAATAGAGAGGTACAATTTCATACAATACAATAACTTTCAGTTGTAATTATTTTGTAATGTATTATACTGGAGCTTTATGGAAAAGGGCCGGAGTGTCAAATTATTAGCTAGAAACGTAATATCACAGACGACGTTTCTAACTGAAAAGGGGGTTTACACACGTAGTTGAGTTAAACGATCATTTTGATACAAATACAAAGAAATGAGAGCCGCCAACGCTAGGTAAAATTACACGCATGAAAACATAGCAAACAGCACTCAAGATGGATTACAGCACAGCGACCCCTTTGTAAAGTAACAAACTGCCTACTTATATCGTTACAATTCAGGAAGCAAGTTAAAATTCAACACATGCAAATTAAAGTGCATCTATTTCAAGCAATACGTCTCGTATATTACCCAGGAGATTGCGCGAGTAAGACAAAATGGAGGCGTGAGGGGAAGGAGGCAGAGACACACCATTTATCAAAATGGAAATATTTATACTGCATAGAGAGTGGATCTCAAGAATGTTTGCTGAAAAGCAAAATAAAATACTAGAGATGATCAAATTCAATTTCGACAAGATAGTTAAGGGGTTTCATGGAAAGAAGATGTATCAAAGTGGAAAAGCTTAGGAAATACGGCGCACATGCTACGTTTACTGTAAAAATTTAAGGCATTACACTTCTCTGAAAAATGAAAAGAATGAAGATGTATTTGAAATATTCACTTTTATTCTGTTCTCTCCATGTATCTTTAAAACGAAATGTCGTATTGTTTCGCGAATAAAAACGCGTTAAAGAAAATTGTAATTGAACAACATGTAATTAAGGGAAATAAATGTGCTTTCGTTTTCAGTAAATTATTAAACATAAAAATTAGTCCTAATTATTCATTACAGCCTTACAATATAATATGGACAGTTTTCCAGTCGGTCTCTCTCTCCCAGTATCTCTCTGTCTCTCCCCACAGAGTCCTTCGAATTCCGACTCATCTGATACGATATGAATCAGTCAGAGTCATCCAATACACCAGCAAACTGTTCAGCATTTCGGTTCTATAGTTAATCAGTCAGTCCGTAAAGTAGAGAAACCAGTCAGCAAACAATGCAGTCATTCAATCGAGAAGTCAGTAAGCAAGGCAGTCAATTTTTCGTCAATCAACTAGCAAGATAACTAGACATTAAGTCAAACGATCGGTAAATAAGTCACAATCAGAAGTCAACAAGTCATTCAGTGGGTAAGTAAGTACATCATTCAATGAATAAGTCAGCAAGTTATTCAATGGACAAACCAGCAAGTTACTCAATAGATAAATTAGCAAGTCTTCCAATGGATAAATCAGCAAATAGTTCATTGAATAAATCAGCAAGTCATTCAATGGATACGCCAGCAAGTCACTCAATGGATAAGTGAACAAGTCATTCGATGGATAAGCCAGCAAGTCATTCAATGGATAAGCCAACAAGTCATTCAATGGATAAGTGAACAAGTCATTCAATGGATAAGCCAGCAAGTCATTCAATGGATAAACCAGCAAGTTACTCAATAGATAGGTCAGCAAGTCTTCCAATGGATAAATGAGCAAATAGTTCATTGAATAAGTCAGCAAGTCATTCAATGGATAAGCCAGCAAATCATTCAATGGATAAGTGAACAAGTATTTCAATGGATAAGACAGCAAGTCATTCAATGGATAAGCCAGCAAGTCATTCAATGGATAACCAGCAAGTCATTCAATGGATAACCAGCAAGTCATTCAATGGATAAGTGAATAAGTCATTCAATGGATAACCCAGCAAGTCATTCAATGGATAAGTGAACAAGTCATTCAATAGATAAGCCAGCAAGTCATTCAATGGATAAGCTAGAAAGTCATTCAATGGATAAGCTAGAAAGTCATTCAATGGATAAGACAGCAAGTCATTCAATGGATAAGCCAGCAAGTCATTCAATGCATAAGTGAACAAGTCATTCAATGGATAAGCCAGCAAGTCATTCAATGGATAAGTGAAAAGTCATTGAATGGATAAGACAGTAAGTCATTCAATGGATAAGCCAGCAAGTCATTCAATGGATAAGCCAGCAAGTCATTCAATGGAATAAGAGAGCAAGTCATTCAATGGATAAGCCATCAAGTCATTCAATGGATAAGCTAGCAAGTCATTTAATGGATAAGTGAACAAGTCATTCAATGGATAAGCCAGGAAGTCATTCAATGGATAAGCCAGCAAGTCATTCAATGGATAAGCCAGCAAGTCATTCAATGGTAAGCTAGCAAGTCATTCGATGGATAAGACAGCAAGTCATTCAATGGGTAAGTCAGGAAGTCATTCAATGGATAACCAGCAAGTCATTCAATGGATAAGAGAGCAAGTCATTCAATGGATAAGCCAGCAAGTCATTCAATGGATAAGTGAACAAGTCATTCAATGGATAAGACAGCAAGTCATTCAATGGATAAGCCAGCAAGTCATTCAATGGATAAGTCATTCAATGAACAAGTCATTCAATGGATAATACAGCAAGTCATTCAATCAATCAATGGCAGTAAGTCATTGAATGGATAAGTGAACAAGTTATTCAATGGATAAGCCAGCAAGTCATTCAATGGATAAGTGAACAAGTCATTGAATGGATAAGACAGCAAGTCATTCAATGGATAAGTGAATAAGTCTTTCAATGGATAAGCCAGCAAGTCATTCAATGGATAAGCAAGTCATTCAATGGATAAGCCAGCAAGTTATTCAATGGATAAGTCAACAAGTCATTCAATGGATAATTTAACAAGTAGTTCAATGGATGACAGCAAGTTATTCAATGCATAAACCAGCAAGTCATATAATAGATAAGTAAGCAAGTCATTCAATGGATAGGTAAATCAGGAAGTCATTCAATACATAACTCAGCAAGTCATTCAATGGATAAAAATGGTAAAGTCAGCAAGTCATAAAATTGATACGTAGCAAGTCATACAATCGATAAGTCAGCAAGTAATTCAATCGATAAATCAGCAAGTAATTCAATAGATAAGTCAGCAAGTAATTAAATCGATAAGTTAGCAAATTTTCAATCGATATGTCAACAAATCATTCAACTTCAAAGTCAGCACATCAATAAATAAGTCACCAAATCAATCAATCGGTAAGTCGGAAATCATTCAAATGATAAGCCATCAAATTTTCAATCGATATGTCAGCAAATAATTCAACCGATAAGTTAGCGAATAATTCCATCAATAAGTTCGCAGATTATTTAATCAACAAATCAGCAAAACATTCAGTCGATGAGTCATCGAGTAATTCAATCCATAAGACAGCAAGTCATTCAATCGATAAATCAGCGATTCATTCATTCGGTAGGCCTGATGGGTCGTTCAAACGATAGGTCAGCGAGTCTTTCAATCGATAAGTCAGCGAGTCTTTCAGTCAAAATCAGCAAGATTTTCAATTGATGTCAGCGAGGCTTTCGATTGATAAATCAGCGAGGCTTTCAATCGATAATTCAGCAAGCCATGCAACAGATAAGTCGGCGAATTATTCAACCGAGTCAGCAGTCATTCTATCGATGTCAGCGAGTCATTCAATATATAGTTGAACAATTCACTCAATCGATAAATGAGTAACTCACTAAATAGTTAGCTAAGTGAGCAATTCATTCAATGCATGTCAGAAATGCATTCAATCGGTATGCCAATAAGTCTTTTATTCACTTAGTAAGTCGTTCAATCACTTAGTCAGCAAGTAATTCAACCGCTCAGTCAGCGAGACATTAATTAACTCAGTCAGCAAGGCATTTAATCATTTAGTCAGCATGGTATTCAATCGCTTAGTCAGAAAGATATTCAATTGCTTATTCAGTAAGTTAGTCTATTGCTTAGTACGTTAACTGATCGGTAAGTCAGTAAATCATCCAATCGGTACGTAAATCATCCAATCGGTGAGATAATCGGAAAATCAGTAAGTGAGCCAATGAATAAGCCAGGAAGTGAGCAAATCGGTAAGTCATTAAGTCAGCTATTCGTTAAATGAGGAAGTTAGCGAATTGTAGAGCAAAAAACTCAGCAAGTCATCAAGTAATTAAGTTGGTCATTAAGTCAGCAAATCAGTCATTCAGTAAATCTGTCAGGCAAATAGGTACTCATTTATGAAATCAGTCACACTCAATTTCTCAATCATCCAGTCATTAAAACATCCATTGTTTAAACATGTATAAGTCAGTAATTCACCCATTCAGATAGCAATCAGGAGTCATTATTCTGCCCAAAAATCGTAAGTCAGTCAATCAGGCACAAATTTCCAAGTTATTCGCTCCTTACACTATCCAGACACATTCAGTCGGTCAGTGAGTCTGTAAGTCAGATAATAAGTCAATCTCCCTCAGTCAACCAGTCATTTACTCTCTCAGTGACTTAGTCAGTTCTGTTTATTCGGAATAATTTCACTGGGATCGGAAATAGAAAAAAAAATTAGATGGTACCGTATTGTAGATTTATATAATATAAGAGAATAATACAACTGCGGACAAAATCATCGGGCTTTTCTCGCCTATTATTCAGTTTCATCAGCATCTGTCTGTGAAAAGACTTGAGACACCAGTTGTCTCTTACTTACAACTCACAACAACAAATGGCTTTTAAGGAACCCGCAGGTTCATTGACGCCCTCACGTAAGTCCGCAATCGGTCCCTATCCTGAGCAAGATTAATCCAGTCCCTACCATCATATCCCACCTCCCTCAAATCCATTTTAATATCATCCTCCCATCTATGTCTCGGCCTCTCCAAAGGTCTTTTCCCCTCCGGTCTCCCAACTAACACTCTATATGCATTTCTTGTTAATCTAATTAAAGAATAAGAATAAATACATACTGACATTGATAAGTAGAATCAGACAGTTATGTAAGGTCCTTTAAATACGCCGTTGTGGAGCAAAAGTTAGCATCTTTGACTATGAAACGAGCGGCACCGGGTTCAAATTTTGGTTGGGACAAGTTACCTAATTAGGATTATTAAGAGATTTTCCTTCAACAGAAACAGGATTGTTGGATGACTTTCGGCGTTAGACATTAGATTCGTTTCGCCGCCATGATGCAGGGTATAAGAGCGCGACCGTTCAGCGACAAATATCAATCACAGAAAAGGAGTGGTGAAGCACAATAAGCCTCAGGCTGCGGTGCTAGTCTTCGAGCCCCACCTCCGTATAAAAGAAAGGGAAGGTCGTTTAAACGTATGAAACGGAATTAAGTGTTAATATTTCAATATTAAGCAATAATCACAACCAATTTATTGTGACTGAAGCATTTACATTTAACTTATATTAATGTCACTATTATTATCACTGTCAGTCGTATAAATTATGTTTTACTATAATACTCGTAAAGGGACTCATTTTATTTTTACTTCAATTTTTATTGTACCTGAGTCTTTGAATGTACTTCACTCCCACCCCTTCTACTAATGAAGTTCAACCGTACTCCACACAGATCCAAGATCGCATTTACAGTCATAGTAGCCTTACGGTCATAGTAAAAAGTACGTTCCAAAAATATGTTCGCGTTTTCCAGTGACGAAAGAGCTTTCAATATTGAATCATTTTCGCACAGGTACTGTCGTCCATTTGCCTACGTCATATCCCGGTTTTTCCCACCTGCTTTTATTGCCAGCTAGTGGCTGGGCTGTCTTAGATCTTTTCTGAGAACAT
Organism: Periplaneta americana; assembly: GCA_025594305.2. Lineage (NCBI taxonomy): Eukaryota > Metazoa > Arthropoda > Insecta > Blattodea > Blattidae > Periplaneta > Periplaneta americana. The sequence continues at coordinate 160,987,124 of JAJSOF020000005.1, read as the reverse complement.
TAATTTCTGTTAGGAGTTGGACATCTACGTAATTTATACAACTGTTTAAAAATAACTTAAATAAAAGGGCCTCGTTAAGTAATTAACTGTCACGTGATATCCTCCCTTTCTACGACCCTACGACATAACCATTGCACGGACAGTAGATAGTATGTCTGAGTAATTTTATCTTTTCGGATCGGGCAGAAGTGAAGATTGAATTTACAGTTCGTAAGGTAATCTTTTATATAGTAGGTACAGAATTATTTCATCATGAGTTACTGGTACGAAGGACGAAACTGGTAATTAGGATTAGGTACAATAGTCTATAATGCGATAATATACACAAAAGAACTAAAGCCTGTATCGAAATGAACCGCCACCATTTTCAAAAATGTGTTTAAATATCCATATTATGATTATTTTTCAATTTAACTTCATTCTCTATATTGTACGCTAATGTGCTGTAGACGGTACAATATACACTGCATAATGAATATGTCCACATGGAAAGCTCAGTTCGTGAGTAAAAACACTCATTGTTAATACTGTACCGTATTTTGATTAAACAAAAACCTAATGAAAATGATCAAACTCAAAAGCGCGATATTTCCTAGTTTACGTAAATGGATGAATTACTTTTCTTCCCTCCTATACCTAGTAAAGTGATTCGTTTGTATATTACGCCAGTATCATCCAACTCCAGTCGTGGAAGGGAGTAGCAAACGGCGTTGATCCTAAGGTATAGCCAGGTTAATATTAAAAATGTTAGTAAAATAAAATGATGTCCCTGTATAATTCCATAACAATCTTACCGTCATAAAGAGAACGCTTCGATATAGATTGAAGGGTATAAACAAACGAGATTTAGTCATGCAGACTCTGATATCAAAGCATCAAAAACGCTGCGGCTCCTTTGAATTGTGAATTCAGCACAAAAATGTTTTCCTTCTCTGCAGGAAGAGAAACGCAGGTCAGAATGATGTACGCGCAGTATTGCTAGCTTTTTTATTTTGAAGTATCGTTCGAAAACATAATAATGGCTTGAGTAAACATTCAATGAAAGAGAAAGCAGACTTCCACACAGCTTATATTCCAAGCTATGTGAAAGTCAAATATTGGTTCTTTGTTTAGTAGTTTAAAAAAAAGTTCTTTTTAAAAATGCAGCAGTTTTTGTAGGTCGCAGTACAATAGTTCAAACAAATAAAATATGTTTGACGTAGCTACTTCGCCAAACTTTATAACGGAAATAATAATTAAGAAAGTAAATGAAGTGTACATAATGCAAGAAGTGATATTTACACGTAACAAATACAGTACGCTGAACGTGCATTTTTTTCTTTATTTTAGGAATAACTACACAGAAAAATGTAACTGTATGCTATTAGAGTTTTCTGACGGATCATCATTAATGAGTCATAATAATGAGCAAATATTTCAGGCAGTAAAATATTCATTCTCGTAAGTATTGTAAATAATGGAATGATTGATCACTAGAGTCCTGCATTTGGTTACCTCAAGCCTTCGAGAAACGCGCAACGTTGTAGGTATGTACGGAGTATAGCGCAGCATACACACTTCTGTAGGTCTACTGCTATTCAGCGAACCATGTCAAAACAAAACTAAGCTAGACGCACGGTGTGCAATTTTCCCAATCTAGGTAGAAAAAATCAAATTTCCACTTCTTAGTTAGGTATTGTCAATATGAATTCATGTTCCTTAACATTTGAAAATGTTGTGAGTAATAGCTTTTACTGTTTCATCAGCGGCAAGCTATATTTAGAAGGATATGAATAATGAATTCTTCTCAACACGTCTGTTCAGCCGTAGATAAAGAGACTTACTATGTGGATTAAAAGGAGCCAATTGTTACTGATTTATTTTGTTGTGAGACATGGAATCTGTTCAGATAGGTACGTTCTTACTAAAGTAACTTCAATTATAAGTTTGTAAAATAGTTTTCTTCTTGCAGAAGGGTTTAAACATTACAATTTTTAAAAATATATATTATTTTAAAATTCTCCAAATATAATGTGAGTTTTAGTATAGCCGGTCTCATTCTCTTACAACAATTACTTTACCATTCAATACAGCATAATTTAGAGTGTTGAATCCCTGTCTTAAAGTTTCGCGTTCTTGCGCATTTATCAAAAATTAATTGTTTTCCAGTGGTGGGACATACGGTTTTGGCTTAAGAGCAGAAAAGATTCATGGAATAAGGAAGTTTTTAATCACTTTTGTCGTGTACTATAAGTAGTAACATGACTTGCTGCCAGGAAGTCAAAAGGAGGATAGCAATGGCCAAGGAAGCTTTTAATAGAAAAAGGAGCACCTTCTGCGGAACTCTGGAGAAAGAACTAAGGAAGAGACTAGTGAAGTGCTTTGTATGGAGTGTGGCATTGTATGGGGCAGAAACGTGGACTTTATGACGAAATGAAGAGAAACGAATAGAACCATTTGAAATGTAGATATGGAGAAGAATGGACGTTTGAAGTGGACAGACAATAAGAAATGAAGCTGTGTTGGGAAGAATGGGTGAAAAAAGGAATTATGTTGAAACTGATCAGGAAGAGAAAAAGGAATTCGTTGGGTCACTGGCTGATTAGAAACTATCTACTGAAGGATGCACTGGAAGGAATGGTGAACGATAGAAGAGTTCGCGATAGAAGAAGATATCAGATGATAGACGATATTAAAATATATGGATCATATGAGGAGACAAAGAGGAAGGCACAAAATAGCAAAGATTGGAGAAAGCTGGGTTTGCAGTAAAAGACCTGCCTTGGACAAAATGAATTCATGAAAAATATTACTAACAACTCGTTCGTATAATGGATACGGTAATATCGATCGGCCTATGTAACATGAGATGTAGTTTCGATTTTTGCCACGATTGCCTTGGCTTTAACATCGCTTCGATAGCATATCGAATATATACTTTGAATTGCAGATCTTCTCTATGTCATTTGCCTATCATACTATCTAGGAATTTGTGAAATAATAATAATAATAATAATAATAATAATAATAATAATAATAATAATAATGGCTTTATTTAACCTGGCAGAGTTAAGGCCGTAAGGCCTTCTCTTACACTCAACCAGGATTAAAACTTGCTTACATAGTTGAACATAAAACTGGATCGGAATTAAGTAATTACATACTGATACAATTTAGGTACATAATGAGATCAAAAGAGGTAGTTACATAAAAATTTACCTCATAAAATAAAAACAAACATAGTGGAATACATATTAATATTGTTAGAATCAAATAGGAATCACATAAAAACAGAAGCCGATAATTCAATAAAAAAATGTACACAGTAAAAATAAAAATAAACACATTAGTATACATATTGGTATTAGATTACAATTAAGTAGGATTCACATAATTAAACCAGAAACCGACAATTGTATAAAATGTACACAAAAATAGATTAATAATAAAAAAACAACACAGTGGGATACATATTGGCGTTAAGTGATAAATAAACACGATTTAGATAATACAAATAAGAAACAAAAAAAGAAATACAAATAAATACAGTGGAACACATTCCATTAAATATTTGCAACGCGTTAGGTCTGGTAACTCATCATAAGATAGTTTTCTAATTTACATTTAAAGGGAATTAAAGTTCGGCAGCCCTTGACTTCAGGCGGCAGAGAATTCCAGTGACGAGAAGTAGCAACAGTGAAAGATGAAGAATAAAGAGATGATGTGTGCAGTGGTATTTTAGCGTGTTATCATATTGTGACCGAGTATTTAAGTTATGATACCGAGAAAGACTGTGGAATCGGACAGATAAGTTAAAGTACAGTCAGGAAGATTTATGCTCCTGATTTTTGCATCCTGAAAAATCCGTCGACCACAGCCAGATCTGAAACTGCAACTTTTAGATCTAAAAACGAAGCACTTTGTCCGTAGACCATTGGGGGCGATATAATTTGATACTGATTTCATTAAAATATAAAATTGGGGAATCTTTTGTAAACGCAACAGTCTCTATTTAAATTTTCGATAATTACCCAATTACTTTTGGGAATATACAGGGACATCATTTTATTTTTACTTCAATTTTTATTGTATCTGACTTTTTTAATGTACTTCACCCACCCCTTCTACTAATGAAGTTCCAACTGTCTTCCACATAGAACCAAGGCCGCATATAGTAAACAGGACTGAGTATAGTACGGTCCAGAAATATGTTCGCGTTTTCCAGTGACGAAAGAGCTTTCAATATTGAATCATATTTTCGCACAGGTATTGTCCGTTTGCCTACGTCGCATCCCGATTTCCCTCACCTGCTTCTGCTCGCCCCTCTCTAAAAGCTGGGCTGTCTTAGCTCTTTTCTGAAAACATTAATTTCTGTTAGGAATTGGACGTTTACGTAATATTATACAACTGTTTAAAATAAATTAAATAAAAGGGCCTCGTTAAATAATTAACTGTCACGTGATTTCCCCCCTTTCTACGATACTTTCTACGATCTACTTAGACGGACAGTAGATAGCATGTCTGAGTAATTTTATCTGTGCGGGTCGGGCAGAAGACTGAATTTACAGTACGTAAGGTACTCTTTTATAGAGTAGGTACAGAATTATTTCAACATGAGTTAATAGTACGAAGGACGAAACCGGCAATTGGAATTAGATGCAATAGTCTATAGTGCGATAATATGCACAAAAGAACTGAATCCTGTATCGAAATGAACGGCCACCATTTTCAAAAATGTGTTTAAATATTCATATTATGATTATTTTAAATTTAACTTCTTTCTCTATATTGTACGCTAATGTGCTGTAGACAGTATAATATACACTGCATAATGAATACATTCGCATGGATAACTCATTTCGTGAGTAAAAACACTTATTCTTAATACAGTACTGCATTTTGATTAAATAAAAACCTAATGAAAATTATCGAACTCAAAATCGCGATATTTCCTAGTTTACGTAATGGATGAACTACTTTTCTTACCTCCTATACCTAGTAGAGTGATTTGTTTGTGTTTTACGCCAGTATCATCGAACTAAAGTCTTGGAAGGGGATAGCAAACTGTGTTTCCGGTTCTCTAAAGGTATAGCCAGGTTAATGTTAAAAATGTTAGTAAAAATAAAATGATGTTCCTGTACGTATGTGCACATTAGATACATAAAGCTTCAACTAATCAATTTGAAACCCACACCGCGCAACATGAAATATTACTGGATATAATAGGGACAAATTGACGCAGGACTTGTACTCAAGACAGTACAGGCCATTATATTTAAAACTGACGAACAGTCATGCCTTCGCGGAATTCAATCCACGGCCGTTTATTCCACGAAACGCTAAATGTGCACTTTAACACCTTGACCTGTACAAGATCATATTTCCATCTAAGTTAATTGACTGGCTGAGTGGTAGCGTTTCTGTCTAGCGAACCGTAGGCCCCAGGAGATTTATCTACCTCCCATAGGCACTACGTATGTCCTTTGTGCTGAGTTTGTCCAATGTTGTCGTATATGATACCCTTGAGTCTCGCTGATCACATGACCAGGAAGCCCTGCGTATTGTGAATGCCTAGTTAGGAGCTCATACCTAGGGGAACAGAACTTGCGAAGTGGTCTAGTGGAAAAGTATAATTATTAATGTTCGGAATGTGCATTATATATTTTCTCGTGTTAAATTCTATCGTACCTGGTTATCATGTTTCGGCCTTGTATGGGAAAGCGTAGGGAATATGAAAAGGTGGAAGAACTCAAATACCTTGGAGCAAGAATAACAAATATAAATGACACTCGAGAGGAAATTAAACCCAGAATAAATATGGGAAATGCCTGCTATTATTCGGTTGAGAAGCTTTTGTCATCCAGTCTGTTCTAAAAAAATTCAAAAGTTACAATTTATAAAACAATAAATATTACCGGTTATTATGTGGACTATGGTTGTGAAACATGGACTGTCACTTTGAGAGAGGAACAGAGATTAAGGATGTTTGAGAATATGGTGTTAAGAGGGATGAAGTTACACGACAATGGAGGAAGTTACAAAATGCAGAACTGCACGCATTGTATTCTTCACCTGACATACTTAGGAACATTAGATTCGGACGTCTGAGATAGGCAGGGCATGTAGCACGTATGGGCGAATCCAGAAACGCATATAGTGTGTTAGTTGGAAAACCTGAGGGAAAAAGATCTTTGGGTAGGTCGGGACGTAGATGGAAGGATAATATTAAAACGGATTTGAGGGACGTGGGATATGATGGTAGGGACTGGATTAATCTTGCTCAGGATAGGGACCGATGACGGGCACACAATTTCAAAACACAGATGGCATCTCTATGTATACTCAAGAGATGGTTCCTGGCGGAATATATGTGCCATAAAATTTAGAAAGAAAGAAAAAAATTGTTCTTCTGAACAACTACAATGCGGCAAAGGGTTAAAAGCCTCTTGTAAGTAAATAGGAAATATGAGAAATTGAATTTAACACTTTCTTCTTTTGAAAAATGCTACTCGACACGCTACTCGAAACTCTAAACTGGCTACGGCTTAACGAACGTAGAAATTCTCATTCTCTTGTTCTCCTTTTCCAAGTCCTTCACACCTCTACACCTACCTACCTTGCCTTCCGTTTCAGTTGCCTGTCATCATATCATAATCTCTTCACACGCACGCAAAATAGCCGCATACTAGCCATACCAACACATAAGACGACATAATATTCATCATCATATACAATCTCGCTCTCGCGCTTGTGGAATACACTGCCCAGTAACATCAGAGACTGTCGGAATTTAGTAGCGTTCAAAAGCAAACTTATTAAGCATTTTCTTACTGCGTAGAGTAGGTTTACTTTTTACTTAATTAAAAAAAATCTCTCTTCTTAACTTTTACAATCAACTGACTAGGTATTATTAATCAGTTAATCTTTTAGTACTTTGATTTTTATTGTACTTGTAAATTTAATATTGATTGTAATTATAATTGTAATTGTATTCTTAATTTTGTAGTCGTAATCCCTTGGTAGACGGGAAGAGAAGGCCTGATAGCCTTATCTCTACCAACTTAAATAAATAAATTGTATTGTATTGTATTTATTTATTAACATTCCATGGTACTCACACATTGCTTACAGCTAGAATATGGAACAAGTCAAAAAACTTAATACTACTATAAAGTCTTAATTTATAGTCCCAGTCTATATTAAATATATACAGACAAGATTTACAATATAGTCTACTAGTACAACACATAGTTTTAGTATCAATTTCATGTAGTGTTATTGAATGTCATGAATTCACCTACAGAATAGAACGCGTGAGAAATTAGGTACTTCTTGAATTTGGTCCTAAATAATTTTATGTTTTGAGTTTCATTTTTTATATCGATAGGGAGGCTATTAAAAATGTTTACTGCCATATAACGCACTCTTTTTTGGTAGCACGATAGACTAGTCGATAGAGTATGAAAGTCATTTTTTGACGTGTATTTATGCTATGAACTGTTGTATTAGTTACAAAGTTTTCACAATTACATACGAGGAAGATTATTAATGAAAACATATACTGACAAGCCATGGGCATTATTTGTAGTTTTTTTAAAACAGTCCTACACGACTCCCTAGATTTGGCACCTACTATTATTCTAATTACTCTTTTTTGTAATAGAAATATACTATTACTATCTGTGGAATTTGCCCAGAATATTATTCCAAAACTCATTACCGAGTGGAAGTATGCAAAGTATATAGTTTTTAAGGTATTGATATTTACTATCTTTTGCATAGATCTAATAGCAAAACAAGCTGAATTTAGTTTGGGGGGTAATTTCTTTAATATGATTTTTCCAATTTAACACATTATCGATTTTTAAGCCAAGAAATTTGGTTGTTGTTGTTGTTTCTAATAGGGATCTATTATTAATTATTGCGCTAGAAATTTGCGACGTTGAATTTGGACAGGATTTAAATTGAATTATGTTAGTTTTGTTACAATTTAATACCAATTTATTGTCTGAGAACCAGTCACATATTTTAAATAAATAAATAAATAAATAAATAAATAAATAAATAAATAAATAAATAAATAAATAAATAATTGAATGAATAAATAAATAAACAAATAAGCAAACAAACAAATAAATAAATAAATAATTGAATAATTGAATGAATGAATAAATAAACAAATAAGCAAACAAACAAACAAATAAATAAATAAATAAAGAGTTGAAAGTAATTGAACCAACTTTGGGAGGCTATATGGGACAGCAAAACACACACCTTTGTCTAATGTCATATTGTGCTGTGAGGCACTATTTCGCGAGGACACCAGATCGTAATGTAACACAAACCATTGCCATGCTTTATTGCTTGAGTTTCTAATAAAACATTTACATACCAAAATCATTGCTAAAGATGTTCAAAAATACCTCCACTGACCTGTACATAAAGGTTACATCGGCAGGGCATGGATTGTCTAACGCGGTGAAAGACTTAGGATTATCGCTTATTTCTCCTGTTGCAGCAAATATCCGAGCCACCAGACCGGTTTAATGAAGCAGTGCACTGGGTCAAGACGTACAACAAAATCTTAATTTGTAGAATCGTCATGAACTGAAGAACGACTTCTGCCGGTTTAATAAAGTCTTACTTATTTACTTACTTACTTACTGGCTTTTAAGGAACCCGGAGGTTCATTGCCGCCCTCACATAAGCCCGCCGTTGCTCCCTATCCTGTGTAAGATTAATCCATTCTCTATCATCATATCCCACCTCCCTCAAATCCATTTTAATATTATCTTCCATCTACGTCTCGACCTCCCTAGAGGTCTTTTTCCCTCCGGTCTCCCAACTAACACTCTATACGCATTTCTGGATTCGCCCATGCGTGCTACATGCCCTGCCCATCTCAAACGTCTGGATTTAATGTTCCTAATTATATCAGGTGAAGAATACAATGCGTGCAGTTCTGTGTTGTGTAACTTTCTCCATTCTCCTGTGACTTCATCCCTCTTAGCCCCAAATATTTTCCTAAGCACCTTATTCTCAAACACCCTTAACCTATGTTCCTCTCTCAACGTGAGAGTCCAAGTTTCACAACCATAAAGAACAACCGGTAATATAACTGTTTTATAAATTCTAACTTTCACATTTTTTGACAGCAGACTGAATGATAAAAGCTTCTCAACCGAATAATAACAGGCATTCCCCATATTTATTCTGCGTTTAATTTCCTCCCGAGTATCATTTATATTTATTACTATTGCTCCAAGATATTTGAACTTCTCCACCTCTTCAAAAGATAAATTTCCAATTTTTATATTTCCATTTCGCACAATATTCTCGTCACGAGACATGTATACTGAGGAAAAAAATCGTTTGTTTTGGTATCCCATACAAACTCCTGAAGCTTATCGGTTTAATTAATTCGCGGGTGCTCGTGTAAAAGGGGTTAAGTCAAATTGCAAGGTATGTAAACTTCTCTCCTTTGGTACTGAACAAAACCCCTTTGTCACAAAATATGCAGCACTGTAACTGCATCATAGATGGAAGAATAACTTAACCCCTTTAACAAAAGAGAAAAGTAATTGTGGATAGTTCAAATCTGTACTTATTTCAGTTTAGCCAAATCAACTTAACTCCCTTTGCACGAGCACCCGCGAATTTTCACTCTATATAATTTTAATACTTTAATTCGACTGGTACTTTTTTTTAAATACCCTGTAACTTTTAAGAAACTATGTATGGTTTGGATTCTAGATTCTGTTACAAACTAGATCTGGAATTTAAATTGCCGACGAGTAAGGTTTTACGCAAGTTTTCACCTCAAACCGCGAGCAATACACGACTATACAGTTCAAACAGAGGGGAGGTTGGCGAACACAAAATGTACAGCTCAAGGTCAGTGACAGTCATTAAAACAAACGAAATACTATCCGGATGTCGTGCTTACCCGTCAATAGTCTGCCGTAGTGTGAACAGACCTTGGTCCTGGTTGCGGTCGGGCTGGGAATGTAGAATATGCTAACACAGGATTTAATTAGCCTACTGGTCGAGTGTTTAAAACTCCCGACAAGCTTCCATAGTCTATCCCCAGAGAGCTAATTCGTGAATAAACTATGTATATACTATAGTTACATACATATACACATTAACGGAGGGGGAGGTGGATACAGAAATGCTGGAAAGAGAGGATAGAAAACTCTGCAGAACTCTCTGCTCAATGAAAAGGGTGATAACGAAGACAGCTTCTCCATTTTACAATGAAATTCATCTGTTGGTTTTGTGTCATTCCCTTCTTCGTATACATAGACAAGCTTTCTACGCCAAATACCAACTCTCCACCGCTATCTCTTACCATTCTCTCTTCTTCTTTTAAGCTAAAACACTCATTCCAAGTAACTCCATTCCCCTCTGCTCTACCCTTCAAAACTCTCCTCTATTCTCAAGCTTTTCTTACTCATCATTTCAAAATGCAAATCCCTTATTCCAATAGATTTACTTTAATAGATTCAAACAAGCCACGCTGTTATATTCAAACAAATTCAGTCCTTCCGCCAGCCCTCGTTGAAGTGCCACCGACTCCTTCAAGCACTGATCCTCTAGGTTATAGTCATCATCTTGAATTAAATATTCAAACAGAATAATCCTTTTATATTAAACGCTACCAACGAGCAGACAATTTGCTCACAATAGTACAGAGATTTATTTCCTTGATGTCCCTATTTAATTATGCAGTACTAAACACTAAGATAAAATCTCCTTGTCGCCTACGTTCATTTGATCGTGTTCTATGTCTCAAGATCCTCTTTATTTGACCATCATTGTTAAATGCTCCTATATATCGGTTCCCTTTATATTTGCATTGCAATGTTTTCTGCAGTAAATGGGTTGATTCCATTCTCTTAGATAATTTAGCACATTTTTGTAAGCATACCTGAATATCTATTGTTTAATTCAGTTTAACTGTTTAATTCATATTTCATAATTCACAGCATTTTACTGTTTAATTCATAGCTAACGTATACACGTAACTCTTATCGAGCTCAATTTTGTTGTAATCTTTGTAACTTTATTTATACGTAGGCATATACAGAGACATCACTTTATTTTTACAAACATTTCTATAGTTCCCTCGCTCTAATTTCCGGCAGCCAATCACGTTGCAGGTCGGCTACATTTAAACATCTGCGTCTTGTGATTCGCTGATGAAGACGTCATTCACTTCCTAAGGCTGCATAAATACTTAATATAATCGCCCGCCATTTTGGCTCTTTCGTTGGCGTTTGCAGAAAGCACATGAGGACGTTATTTTCCGCTCAATTATTTGTTGAATTACAGTGCGTTTGATTTATTATAATAGGAGCTACGACATGGTAATGTTTAACGATGTAGCAAATAGATCCCTCGTCTGGTAGCTCGGGAACGAAAGAACAAAAATGGCGAACGATACTACCTACCTAGACTTTATAGAGCCTTGACTTCCTAAGACGTAAGCAAAGAGGAGGAGTCACGTCGGGAATAACAGCGTCGCGACTATAATATTAACCTGGGTATACCTTTGGATTAACGATGAGAACCGGAAACACCATTTGCTACCCCCTTCCACAACTGGCGTAAAATACAAACAAATCACTTTACTAGGTATTGGAGGGAAGAAAAGTAGCTCATCCATTTACGTAAACTAGGAAATATCGCGATTTTGAGTTTGATAATTGTCATTAGGTTTTTATTTAATCAAAATACAGTACTGTATTAACAATAAGTGTTTTTACTCACGAATTGACCTTGGCCTATCCATTCGGACGTATTCATTATACAGTGTATAATATACTCTCTACAGCACATTAGTGTACAATATAGAGAATGAAGTTAAATTGAAAAATAATCATAATATAGATATTTGAATACATTTTTGAAAATGTTGGCCGTTCATTTCGATACAGGTTTCAGTTCTTTTGTGCATATTATCACACTATAGACTATTGTACGTAATTCCAATTACCAGTTTCGGCCTTCGTACTAGTAACTCATGTTCAAATAATTTTGTACCTACTCTATAAAAGAGTACTTTACGTACTGTAAATTCAATCTTCACTTCTGTCCGATCCGAAAAGATTAAATTACTCAGACATGCTATCTACTGTCCGTCCAAGTGGTTTTGTCGCAGAGTTGTAGAAAGGGGGGAAATCACGTGGCACTTGATTACTTAACGAGGCTCTTTTATTTAAGTTACTTAAATAGTTGTATAATATTTCGTAGACGTCCAATTCCTAACAGAAATTAATGTTTTCAGAAAAGAGCTAAGACAGCCTAGCCACTAGCCTTTACAGAGGCCGAATAGAAGCTGGTGGGGGAAACCGGGATGCGACGTAGGCAAATGGCAAAATGATTCAATAGTGAAGGCTCTTTCGTCACTGGAAAACGTGAATATATTTCTGGAACGTACTGTTCACTATGGCCGTAAGGCTACTATGACTGTATATACAGTCTTGGTTCTGTGTGGAAGACGGTTGAACTTCATTAGTAGAAGGAGTAGGAGTGAAGCACATTCAAAAAACTCAGGTACAATAAAAATTGAAGTAAAAATATAATGATGTCCCTGTATATTTATGTGTACTTTCTGCTAGTTAAATGGAAGAGAGGATCGCTAACTCTACCAGCAAAATAAATTATTATTATTATTATTATTATTATTATTATTATTATTATTATTATATTAGTATTATTATTTCTATTACTATTATTATTAGTACTCCACGTCTGGCCCTTTTCTTCTTCGGTACTCCACTGCAGAAGTGCAAAAGAGAACTTTATATATCTACTCCAATTCCTTTTTTCTTTGTCTGTGTTAGAATAATAAAATTTAGTTTAATTTAATTTCGTTTAACCAGTTTATTAACTCTCCTGTCTTATTCCTTACCCTTCTCTAAGGATAATGTTAATCCTGGTAATAAATTAATAATAAGAAGAAATATTAATAAGAATAACAATAACAATAATAGCAAACCAAATAAAATGAATAAAATTACAATGTTTCCACGGTTATACTGTACTTTAAATGGGATTCCGCGGTGAAGCACTCTTATACGCTCCGAAATCCATTTATTGTTTTATTATATACATTGTTAGTCAAAAGTTCCGCACCACCTAAATAACTTTTGAAGCATACGGTTCAGTGACATGAAACTTGGTATGTGAGGATAACCATATACTAAGAACTCAATATTGGTATTACCGAGTTTTTTTCAACTTCCGGTTTAACCGAAATTAACTCCAACTCTCTTATTTTAAATGGAACACCCAATATATATATTTTTTTTATTTTTGAATAGTGCTCATTAAGAGCTTTTCAAAAAATACCCACACTCGATACTTCTGTACAAATTCAGTGTTGCTAAGTCAAGAAAACAGAAAAGTGTATCGAATATTAAAATAATAAAATACTCCTTCCTTAACAAAAACAAAACAAAGCTAGCTCACCTTCTAAATTATATGTTCAAATTGGTAGCCCTCAGCTGCTTTACAATGTGTCACTCGATCATAGAAACCATTTAAGGAATGATTTAACCAGGCTTTAGGAATATCTTGCACCACTTCCATTTTTATTTAGCAACACTGAATTTGTACAGAAGTATCAAGTGTGGGTACTTTTTGAAAAGCTCTTAATGAGCTTTATTAAAAAATAAAGAAATATATTGGGTGTTCCATTTAAAATAAGAGAGTTGGAGTTACTTCCGGTTAAACCGGAACTCTATTGAACTTTGGTCTGACGATAATGGAATGGAAATTAATGAAACAAAAACATTTGTCATTTCGTACTTACGAAAAACTACTTCCATAAAATTTAATTATTTTCTTAACTAAAAATTCCATTAAAGATCTCGCTGTATTACTTGATTCTAAATTATATTTTCATGATCATGTTCAATATATTTATAGTCATTCAATAAGAATGCTTGGTTTAATAAGGTCTATAACTTATTCTTTTTCTACTCCTGCGTCTGTATTAATTCTATACTTTACTTTGGATCGATCTAAACTTGAATATGCATCCGTAGCCTGGAATTCCATTACTTCAACTGGTTCGCTGAAACTGGAAAATATTCAAAGAAATTTTATTTTATTATGTGCTTTTCGATTTATATCAAATTCCTCTGACTTTAATTATGAGATTACCTGTAAATATTTTAACTGTTGTAGCCTTTATTCTAGACGTCAAAATCTTGATTATCAATTTTTTTTTTTTCAAAGTTATCAAGGGTGATAGTGATTGTGAGTCTATCATAAACAACATCAGCCTTCGTATTCCTACAAAGGGTTTAAGATTAAAAAAAAAATTACAGCAGAAATTCAAAATCTCTTTCTCCAATCTGTAGATGCATAAAATATGCCAATTTGCATGGGAAGAATTTAGATCCTTTTAAAGTATAATTTCGCTTATTAGTATTTACTGTCCTTGTTCCCAATTTTATTTATGTGTGTTTTTCTTGATTTAAGATATTATTTATTTATTTTCCACCTTTGTATCTTCTATTTGTGTCCACACCTGTGGAGTAACGGTCAGCGCGTCTGGCTGCGAAACCAGGTGGCCCGGGTTCGAATCCCGGTCGGGTCAAGTTACCTGGTTGAGGTTTTTCCGGGGTTTTCCCTCAACCCAATACGAGCAAATGCTTGGGTAACTTTCGGTGCTGGACCCCGGACTCATTTCACCGGCATTATCACCTTCATATCATTCAGACGCTAAATAACCTAGATGTTGATACAGCGTCGTAAAATAACCGAATAAAATAAAAAAATCTTCCGTTTATGTATTGTGCTGAACTATAATTGGCTTCTGGCTGTTGTTCAGTACACAAATATAAACAAATAAATTATTATTATCATTATTATTATTATTATTATCACTATCATTATTATTATCATTATTATTATTATTATTATTATTATTATTATTATTATTATATAAACAAGAAACAGGCATTGTGTGGTTGAAAGAAATAAAGGAGGGTAGAAGAAGAAAAAGAAAGTGGTCGTGGTGATAAAAACCTTATTTCATTATTTCAGTACGACATAGGCCTATCAGGGAAATGACATTTCATGATATTTCGCTGTACATGTATTTCAAAACAATAAGAATTCTGAACAAAGAGATGGAGACAAATTTCTATTTATTAGGCCTTATTGCGAACATCAGCAGCTTTCTCAGATTTTCTACTTAAATCTTCAGTTATTATTTATAGTAAGTACAATAAAAACTTTCACATTCTTACTTTATGAATCCCATCAATAGTACAGTAATTATTAATGTAAAATGCAGTTCGAGGTTAAAACTAGATGACAATTTTGGAAGTGTTAATAAAATATGCGCCGATGGGACGGTTCCAAACTCCACTAATAGCTCTTGGAAAATTAGCTTGGAAGCTGGAAAAAAAAGTCACAAACTTACTAAGACGGTCATTAATAGAAGAAAAATTCGTCTTACATTCACTCCATTGAAGCGCTAAAGAGAGTAAATCAAGAGTAGAATATTCATTAACGCTCATTAAGTACAATCCTAATTATTAATTACTTTTGTGACCTCGATGACAACTTCAAAGCCCTACGTTTTATGTTCGTCTTTTAACTTCATACCTGCGTAAAAGGCAAATTCCTTTTATTCACGGAGCTCCATTACTAATTTCAACTCTCCACCCCTCATTACCATCACTATTTAGACAGTATAAAGCTTCACTTTGCAAATGATGATGATGATGATTATTATTATTATTATTATTAGAAAAGAAAGTGACCCATAAAATTGTTTTAAAATTATTTAAAACGATAAAAAGAGCAAATGAAAAATTATTAATTTAGGTCTATGTAATTAATAATGGTCTAAATATTACTTTTAGAAGTTACTGTATTGTAATAGTAATATACGTTACAAGAGCGGTATGTTGACGTTTTCATGTTCGAGGAAAAGATTGAAAAAGCTCAACTACGTTTCGCTTTTTAAATCTTTTCCTCGAACATGAAAACAAACATACCGCTCGTGTATCGTACATTATTTCGTGCGAAGATCGTTTATTACATACCTGAAAGACGAATTTCTAATTAGTTGCAATGAAATCTCCATGTTGGTTTCTGTTTAATGACGCCAACTTCGGAACACCAAAATATCTTTCTTCAACATTGTTGCTGTAAAATGTTTTCTGTGTTTACTATACTCCAGTAGGCCGTGATATAAGTCTGTCTTTTTTTCCCCAGTCTATAAATGCGAACTTAAAACAAACGGTAAGGTTATGTAATGATTTATTTTTCATTTTAATATTTTAACAATATTATTTATGTAACATATTGCAGTAATAACATCGGCATCTGGAATCTCGTTGATTTTTTCACGGCTTCCTTAATGTTACTTGTATCAGGAATGCAATAAGTTTCGTGGAGTAGTAGACTTTACTTAATTTTTGCAAATATTTAAAAAGAATAATTAACATTGCAATTTAGGTGAAATTGCAGTGGTAAGTTTCCAATTTATAATTATTACTATGTTAAACGTCTCTAAAAATAATATGTTAAAAGCCTAAAGCAGTAAAATGAATGTCGCGCTTAAGCGGTAAGAAGAGGGAAATTGTTATGTGTGTTAGGTTGGGAATACTGAATGTGGTTTTTCACACTTACCGCGTATTGGTTCTGTGCGGAAAACAAGCAAATACTCACGATCTCGCACAAAACAAATTTTCCTATTGCAATTACTGTTTTATTATTTACTGAAATAATAAATATCACTGGGTCACTTATATTAAAATAATAAAAAAATAATAACTGAATATACGTCAACATTGCAATACACTATGATTGTTATCCTCAAGTTTTCAAAATGGAAAGATCGGCTTTTGTAAGCCAATACTGTGTCGTACTTGGAGAAACGTCTTTCTGCTGTACTGCATATTTGGAAAACACTATGTCATTGACTTAAGGGGAGTCTGTACTTCCATATCTTACAATGTTAAATTCCTCAATTTTGGGTACATTTTTCTCAGAAGTTATAAATGATACAAATGTAGAAAAAATAGAGAGTATGTAACATACCTTTATGTATACAATCGTTTATATAAAATTAAAATTCCACTGAGCGGTTGGCGAAAGAAAAAATTAATTGATAACATTTTTTGCATTAAGAATGACTGCAAAACTTATTTTTTAACGTACTGTGTAAAATTCCTTCACATTCATATTGTATATTAATTTCAGCCTTCTGTGTACAATACTTTCTGAAAAAAGTATACCAATGTCACAAAAAATAAGAAAGTGCAGAAGAATGGTGTCAAAGTTTCCATATCTTAAATTCCTCAATTTTGGGTGCACTTTTCTCAGAAGCGATAAAAGATACAAATGAAAAAAAAAATAGGGAATATGTAACATACTTTTATGTATACAACCAGGTAAATAAATTTAAAATTCCACTGAGAGGTTAGCAAGAAACGATTTTTCATTGATAACATTTTCTGCATTAAGAATTACTACAATATTTTTGCTGAAGATAGGGCTAAAAGCTGACAATTACAAGAAATAAAATCATATTATCATTTTACACTTATTAAACTATCGAAAAACGATAAAAACCAAAATTTCATTTTTTTTGTCAAAATTCTGTTTACAGACTTTCCATAAATCATCTTCATCATCATCATTATCATCATCTTCCTAACAAGTATTAGGCCAAGTGGCCTGTTACGGTCTCAAACTAGAATTTTCTGTCCATCTCTTTTTCGGACGACCCACAGATCTTTCGCCATGCGGATGGTAATGAAAAAGTGCTTTTGGAATTCTGCATCGATTCATTCGTTCGAGATGACCCTTCCACTGAAGTTGATATTTGCTGATGAACTGTAAAATGGGTTCTATTTGAAGTTCTTGCATTATGTCCTCATTTTTTTATGATCCCAGCGAGTATATCCGGCTGTTGCTCCCATGAACCTCATCTCACTTGCTGTTATTCTACTGACATCTTTATTTTTCACAGTCCACGCTTCACTACCATAGCTTAATACTGGCTGTGCTAAGGTTTTATACAAGCCTATACTTGTGTGTCTTTGTACTAGTGAGGGCTTCATGATTTTATTAATGATCCCCATTGTTTTATTATATTTACATATTTTTCCTTAAATCTTCTTCAAAATGTCAATTCTGAAGTCTTCTCTGACAAGATACCCTTTATTCTTATTCAATACAGATTTTGTTTTCTGTCTCACTGTGCCCCAATCTCATCTTTTACATTTTGTATACCATCTTCAGCGTTCCTGACTAAGTCTATTGATTTGTCCAATACCATGACACGTTCTTGGGCGGTTTACGATTTCTGGCAAAAATGCAAAATTTGATTTAATGCAAGCCAATTTTCCTTCCATTTGAATATCAGAAAAAAGATCTTGTGCACTCGCAATTGCCTTAGCATCTGTCATATCGAAGCTATTCTCTATTTATCTCACTATCTGAAAATTGTCACAATGTTATATGCATAAAGTAACCATGTATCCCAATCAACGTACTTCAACTAATTAAAAAAAAATGTAAAAATCAAAATGTAACTACAGACAATATAAAAATGGCATACAAAATTCTGTAAAATGAAGAAAATAACCTAAAACTACATCTAAATGTTAAAAAATAACTTCAATCTACAAAATATGGATAAAATACATTCTGATGACATAAAATTCCCATAGATCTAATATACTTCTTGGAGAATGTACTTAATTGCCACTATACAGGGTGTTTAAAAATACGGGGCATAATTTCAGTTATGTATTTCCCACATGTAGACAATCAAAATAGTTCATTACAACATGTGTCCGGAAATGCTTCATTTCCGAGTTATGGCCTTCACAACATTGAAATTCACCGGAACGTTTTTCTTTCCGCAGGTCGTTGTCATTACAGAAGATGTTCAAAATGTCCACCTCCTGCTTGAATACAGACCTCACATCGATGTCTCATTGACCTGCGAACACGATCCCAAACTCCAGGAGTATTGCGTATGTCCTCAGAACATGCCACAATTCGATTCCGAAGGGATTCCAAATCAGGCACCGGAGACGAATAAACCAATTATTTTAAATGGCCCCACAAGTAGAAATCGAGAGGGTTCAGATCAGGTGAGCGTGGAGGCCAAGCAATTGGTCTACCTCTACCTATCCATCGATCAGGAAACCTTCGATCCAAGTACCAGCGAGCCGTACGACTGAAGTGTGCAGGAGCGCCATCATGCAAGAAGTGAATGTGTTGACGATTGATCAGTGGAGTGTCTTCTAAAACATGAGGTATGGTGTTTTCCAGGAAGTTTATGTACGCCTGCCCCGTAAGTCTGTTTACAAGTACATGGGGTCCAACTAATCGATCACCAATGATACCGGCCCACATGTTGAGGGAGAACCGCACCTGGTGATGAGCTGGAAAGTTGCACGTGGGTTTTCATACGCCCATACATGCTGATTGTGGAAATTTGTTATGCCATCTCGTGTGAACTGTGCTTCATCTTTATATAATACTAAGGCAGGAAAGTTCGGATTTACACCACACTGCTGCAAGAACCACTGACAGAACCTAACTCGTGCAGGGTAATCTGCTGGTGACAGGGCCTGTACACGTTGCAAATGACGATAAGGATACAATTGATACTCTTTCAACAGTCTCCAGACAGTCGTATGAGGAACATTGACTTGTAACGCTACCCTTCGTGTGCTGATAGAAGGAGTCATGTTCACAGCCTCCAGAATCTCCTCGTGTACTTCTGGAGTTGTAGATCTTGGTCGTCCCCTTCCCAAACCAGGAGAGTTAAAATTTCCATAGACTACTCGCACAGACGGTGATGGAGACTTACAAATGTCTTCCGATCTGGACATTGTCGCTGTGGGTACCTCTCCTGGTACAAACGACGAGCCAGCGCAGCATTGCCGTCCGCCTTACCGTACATGAAGTGTATCTCTGCCAGCTCTTGATTTGAATACATGTCGCACAGTCTAACACCTACACAACACTGAATGTAACCTTCGCCTCGGAATGAACTGTCAGAGTGCCCTCTTAATGTCTCCTTTGACGGCAACGACCTGCGGAAAGAAAAACGTTCCGGTGAATTTCAATGTTGTGAAGGCCATAACTCGGAAATAAAGTATTTCCGGACACATGTTGTAATGAACTATTTTGATTGTCTACATGTGGGAAATACATACCTGAAATTATGCCCCGTATTTTTGAAACACTCTGTAGATTGTCTCCGACCACTCAGGGAAAAAGAAGACTTGTACACAAAAAGTAAATTCTATGTTACCTGTAACTCCTGTACAAAGTTTCATAAAATCTTGTATGTAGGAGAGTAGTTAATCTTGTGTAAATGCACTCCTGTAAAGGGGTGCTTCCTCTTTTGGAACCGTAAATATATTTTGTACAAAAAAAAATCCTACCTGTAATTTCCGTACAATTTCCGTATAAAAGGGTAGTTCCTATTACACAATCGTAGTCGGAGATTGTACACAAAGAATATGTGCTACTTATAAGGTCTGTACAAAGTTTCATACCAATCCGTTGGAATGCAGAGAAGTTATGAATTTTGTTCAGCTAGATTTGCGTTATTGCACACTGTACGGCTTAGTGACATAAAGGAAATCAAAGTCTTAAAAAAATTTGAATTCAGTAAACAATTCAGTCACTACATAAAATTTATTAGTCACCATGTGCCCGAAATTTGTCTACTCCTGATTTTTAACGGGTATACCCATGGGTGGGCAACTCGTGCTCTCAAAGTGTCACCACAATCTCAGTGCAGGTAGAACGGACTCTCTACTAGCTGTACTGTCTGTGTGCGATTATTTCAAGACACAAGTTCGATTCCGTCTGCAGTAAGTGGCGGCTCGTTTTAAGTGAGAAACAATGTAATTTCCAGATCATTTCTCTTTAATTACGAGTAAAACGAGAATTTTTTTTTATTAAGAAGAGAATTAAAACTTGTATTCTATTACACTTTTTTACGCATGACATTTTATGTAACAAATAAACAGTGAAGGTTTAGTAAAGAAATACTGTCTGCATCTGCTTTAGAACAGCTAAAGTTAAAAATGAGATATCAACAAGGTGAGACTGATATCAAATATCATTAGCACATTGTGCGTGCGAATTACAGAATTGCACGACATATAATCAACTAGCTAAGAACATTTATGGATAAATTTGAAATGTGGCAGTATCATGTAGAACATAGACAACTTAACTTTCTTTGATTATAAACTATCTTGAAGAGTAATAAGAAAATCTTCTTATCAAATATAAGACCGTACTTCAAGACCTATAGCAGAATTCACTGTTAAGTTTGGAGAAACAGTGACAATTGACAGGGAATCGAAATTTTTCTGAAATATTTTTGGCTTACGCCGATAGAAAATCCTGAAAATTTATAGCTTGAATTAATAAATCTACATAACAGCACGCCACTCAGATTCCAGCAAAATCAGGAATCGAACTGTTCGTAATGTTGCCAAATATACTCCTTGCTTCCATATATACTGTATGAGCTTGAGGCAGAGTTTAATACAAGAAATAAGTGTAAAAGCTCTCAAAATAAAGAAAGAGCTCAGAAGTAAGCTTATTTCATCTGCCGTGATATGTAAAAATACTTCCTTGAATTTGTTATTGTTTGCGAATACAGACTATTACCTTTCTGAGAACAGAGCAACACTCTTTAATGTATAAAGACTTGTAAATTCTCGCGTTCTACATTTCAAATAAAACATATAATAAGAAATATTAACAAATAGTGTAATAATAAATAAGTGTTGCAGCTATATTTGTTGTATCTTGAAAAGGTTGTGTTCAGTTTGTGTTTCCAGTACAAACTAATTTACAAAGCTAGGAAATAATATAATTTTGTTGTGTGTTCAGGTATAGTCTCTCTAAAATTACTATAATTATTGTACCATGCGTCATTCTGAAATTCAAATCATGGAATAGATATCACGATCACCTGCATGAGCAGCCAGAGCGCACCGTGGCTTTTGCAGCGAAACTACAAAAAAAAAAACTTGTAACTGCTGCGGCTGACTCCGTCGCCTTTCTCTCTTTCAAGGTTTTTTAGCACTTTGGGAGCACGAGTTGCCCATCCATGGGTATACCCATGGGGAAAAGACTTCGCTTAGTTCAGCGCTATTGTGCTAATGTTCAAGAATGCATGTTGATTTTCATAAGCCTGCATTCGCACGTTGAGTCGAGTTAATGAAAGCCTGAAATTTAAATTTAGGTCATCTCTTACAAGAGATATAGTAAATTACGTATCTCTTAAATTAATTGTATCAGACGAAGAAAACACAACTTGACCACGGAGATTCAGAGTCTTAAACCACAAAATACGATTTTTAATTAAAAACAGGTATATGGAATAAAGATCAGCTGTGTTAGTGTACAAGTTTTGGTCACTTTTCTAGTTCAAGAAGCGCACACGAGGCAACTTTGGAAGCGCTTGAGGACCCTCGAGTTCTGCCAGGTGAAGCCGTGCTCTCTGTATTCAGTTCTGACATTCTGACAAGGAGGTAGCAACAACCGCCGCAGCGTTGAAGAGCTGTCTCTCGCAGCACACCCCCTAAAAGACCGGATTCTGTGCGATTAATAGCAACCTGTCACTCAGACCCCATCTGAGATTTCCGCATTTTTAGGGCGGTTTGCATAGACCGGGAATAGAGACTAGGGATCAGTCAATATCTCCAATTCAAATGTAGATAAACAAAACTTCTTGGCCTACAACTCATACGCTACGGTCAATGCAGAGACTGTGCAAGAATTATAAGTTATTATCACAAAGCTGTCCTTTGGAAATGTATTCGATTAAAGTCTAGCACGTCACGGTTCGGTTCCCGACAGGAGAATATATTCGATGCAGTCTCAACACCCGGTAAGGGCACAAATACCCACAAAATGTTATGCAATGCATTCCACACATATCAAAGGGTATTTTAACCTCTTCCCTTACTGTATATTTTACCAGTTATGTGAAAAAAGTGTCATATTTATTTTTATTTTCGTAAAGAGGTCATTTAATATTGCAGAATCACTGTACATCACTAATTTTCTTACATACTTAAAAAATCACTATTAAATATACAATGGGACTCATACGATTTAACTCGGGTTAATAAATTTTGACACATGTTAGCAACCCGAGTTAACTCGGGTTAATCAGGGAAGTGGTTAAAAAAAAAATTGAAAATTTAATTTACCGGGAACAACAACAAGACTGGACGAGTGATTTAAAAATCCATAACGCAGGAAGTTTAAAAATGGCGACTCAACGTCCGATAAGGGCTCAAATACCCACAAAATGTAATGCTATGCATTCTACACATATCACAGAGTATTTTAAAGAATTTTTTTTTAATTTACTCATTTTTCACCAAAAAATACCATCCTCTCCCTTAAGTTGTATTTCTCGTTTAACTCTACAATGTGCAGCTAATATATATAAATAATTAATTATGCAATTTTCTTCCATTCTTGAGAAAAACTAAATCTTACAGACCAGAATTTGGTTTTCGTAGGTCAAACTAAATAAAAACTTGTTGCAGCAATCTCGTTGGCTCATAAATCACTAGAATTTGAATTCAGTTGTAAGACAAACAAGAGCAACAGGCTAGACTTACGAAATCCGTTTCATATCCCGGCACTTGTTCCAACACGAATATCCGTCTAAGCACCAATTTATTTCACATCGAATCTATTTGCTAATTCGAGGAGCACGTTTACAATATAGGGGGCGTTGTACACAATATAAACGGGCACGTGCTCCGGCGAGAAGTTCAACAAACAAACCAATAATGTCACAGCAAACAGAGGCGGTCAGATCTCTGGCAACAGTTGCAGGAGGGTCAATACTGCAGATCCCATTCGACTGCTGTGCGTGCCGCCAGCCACACGATCGGCGATTTACCTGCCGCTATCGACCTATCGGCGACAAAGCGCCATCAGCTGCAGGGATAATATGTCAGCCTCCCAGCATCCGCTGTATAAAGCGGTGGACACACTAAAAAGCAGATGAATGACACTATTCGGGAAGAGCATCTCACCACAGCTTCACTTTAAAAGCCCTGTACAGGTCTCATAGAGCGGCTTGAATTCATCTCTATGGTGGAACGCTTCTGTCAATAGCTGCCGCACGCCGGGATTCAGAGAACCCGCAGAATTTAAACCTCATCTTGCAAATGGAGTTGTAATCCATATGGGTACACCTAGTTCTCTGTCTAATGGCCATATCAAGTTACAGAGTGAGTTTAAAGTTGTTGAGGAGATACAGGAGGTAGGTAATGGGGCAAGTATGGAATTATTAATTATTTATTATTAATTTAATCTGGTGAAGCTACGGCCATTAGGCCGTCTCTACCACACCACCAGAATACAAATAAGCATATACAGGGACATCATTTTATTTTTACTTCAATTTTTACTGTACCTGAGTTTTTGTATATACTTCACTCCCATCCTTTCTACTAATGAAGTTCCAACTATCCTCCACACAGACCCAAGGTCGCATATAGTACTGAGTTAGTGAGTATAGTACGTTTCAGAAATATGTTCGCATTTTCCAGTGACGAAAGAGCTTTCAATATTGAATCATATTTTCGCACAGGTACTGTCGTCCGTTTGCCTACGTTGCATCCCGGTTTCCCCCACCTACTTTTACTCACCCTCTGTAAAGCTAGTGGCTGGGCTGTCTTGGCTCTTTTCCGAAAACATTAATTCCTGTTGTAATATTACACAACTGTTTAAAATAACTTAAATAAAAGGGCCTCGTTAAGTAATTAACTGTCACGTGATTTCCCCTCTTTCTAAGATCCTGCGACATAACTACTTGAACGGACAGTAGATAGCATGTCTGAGTAATTTTATGTTTTCGGATCGGGCAGAAGTAAAGACTGAATTTACAGTACATAAGGTACTCTTTTATAGAGTAGGTACAGAATTAGTTCAGCATGAGTTACTAGCACGAAGGACGAAACTGGTAATTGGAATTAGATGCAATAGTCTATAGTGCGATAATATTCACAAAAAAACTGAAGCCTGTATCGGAATGAACGGCCTCCATTTTCAAAAATATGTTTAAATATCCATATTATGATTATTTTTCAATTTAACTTCATTTTCTATATTGTACGCTAATGTGATGTAGACAGTATAATATACATTGCATAATGAATACGTTCGCATGGATAATTCAGTTCGTGAGTAAAATCACTTATTGTTAATACTGTACTGCATTTTGATTAAACGAAAACCTAATGAAAATTATCAAACTCAAACTTACGACATTTCATAGTTTACGTAAATGGACGAAATATTTTTCTCCCCTCCTGTACCTAGTAAAGTGATTTGTTTGTATTTTACGTCAGTATCATCGAACTCCGTTTGAGAAGCGGTAGCAAACGGTGTTTTCTGTTTTCAACCGTTA
Organism: Periplaneta americana; assembly: GCA_025594305.2. NCBI lineage: Eukaryota > Metazoa > Arthropoda > Insecta > Blattodea > Blattidae > Periplaneta > Periplaneta americana. The sequence continues at coordinate 160,961,683 of JAJSOF020000005.1, read as the reverse complement.
ATCCAAAGGTATAGCCAGGTTAATATTAAAAATATTAGTAAAAATAAGATGATGTCCCTGTACAAAAAACAGTGCAGAGAGAATAAGTAAATAATAAACAGAAATTACAAATAAAAATCTCTTACAGTGGGATAAATTTAACAGAACAGAAATAACAACAAAAACAAGAACAGAAACAATAATAATAATAATAATGATATAATAATAATGGTAATAATAATAATAATAACCCGCGAGAATCGGATTGTTCCGTAAGAAGTACTACCGTATGTAAAATTAATCGAAAATAACGACTGTGCATTTTTTCGAAAATTTTACATACATTTATTTACACACGGTTTAACATCTGTCTTGGCTAAGGCTAAGTGATCGACGAGCCCTGCATTATCTTATTCTCTTATTTCAAATTCTGTGCACCGCTACCCCAATCTATTTGGCTTCTCGTTTTCAAAATTTATCCGCATATCCTCAGCTAAGTACCAGGTCTCATCATAATTTACTCATTATACCCTACCACAAAACATCTTTATATTCTTCATCCTATACAGTTTCAGTTACTAGAATTTGGAACTCGCTTCCGAGTGATGTAAGGAGTTGTTGGACAATAACTTCATTTAGGTCAAAATTACATAAATTCTTACTTAACAGATTAACTACTTATTAATATTTGTTATTTATAATGAAACTAACATCTGTCCATCCTTATTATTATCATTAATTTCTCTAAATAGATTATAAAACCTCTAATGGCAAAATTTCTTTGCATTAATATTCTCGTTATATAAATATATTTTAGGTTTATATGTTTTTTTCTCCCTATAACATAGTTCTACTAAACTTATATTAAATTAATCATTTTACTGGCTATTTCAACTCAATTATAATTGATTGAATTAAAGTAGCTCATAAATTTACTACTTTATCTTATAGTTTATCTCAATTTAAATAAACATGTACTAGTCGTCAAAACTTAACTGAAGAATATTGCTGGAGAATCTTTTAAGTGTAGTGTAAATATTCGTAATTTAAATATGTATTGTATTGAGTAAGGCTGGCTGAGTGAAAGAGAAGGCCTTATGGCCTTAACTCTGCCAGCGAAAATAAATCATTCTATAATCTATAACATCTATGGTCATATCGTGTCTGTACAAGGTTCTCAGAAACGTCAGAAAAAAAATAAGGGACACTAAGTACTGATATTAAATTAAGCTTTCCCCTATACCATATACCAGCGATTTTAAACTTTTCTCAACATTTGGCACACTAAATTTGTAATTAAAACCCCGCGGTACACTCGGGTAATATAAACCTGTAGTTTCTAACTGGAGGGGGGGGAGGGAGAAGTTTTCTTAAAAACAAGTGAGAAATGATATATTTTTTAAGGTTCGTTCTTAGTGACACTTGTGGCTGTAAAGGTCACACTTGAGGTTTTATTCGGGGTTTTCCCGTTTCCCCTTATTAAGCATCTACATTATTCCATCAACATTTCTCCATAGTAACCAGTAATAATTACATATACTCTGTTACTACCTCAACATCCTTTTATTAGTTTCTATACGTAACCATGTTATTACATTTATAAACTCGGTTATTATCTCCAAATTCCACTGATGTTACATATGTAAGTCGCCCTGGTTGGCAAGTTGGTATAGCGCTGGCCTTCTATGCCCAAGGTTGCGGGTTCGATCCCGGGCCAGGTCGATGGCATTTAAGTGTGCTTAAATGTGACAGGCTCATGTCAGTAGATTTACTGGCATGTAAAAGAACTCCTGCGGGACAAAATTCCGGCACATCCGGCGACGCTGCAGTTGCGAGCGTCGTTAAATAAAACATAACATTAAAACATTACATATGTAACCTACATTTTTAATAACCATACATGTTATATTTTATTATTCTTTTATTAATCTTTGTCAAAATGTGTATTAAAGGGTAGAATGTTAACTTAATCAAATTTGTAATGTTTTCATGTGTGTTACCCATTATTAAGAGACCTGATGATGTCATTTTATGGCGAAAATGTCCGTCTCTTGTTAATTCTACAATATATTCCATTTTTATTTTTTATTAATCTTTGTCAAAATGTGTATTTAAGGGTAGAATGTTAACTTAACCACATTTGTAATGTGTTCATGTGTGTTACCCATGATTAGGAGACCTGATGATGTCATTTTATGGCGAAAATTTCCGTCTCTTGTTAATTCTACAATATATTCCATTTTTATTTTTATTAATCCTTGTCAAAATGTGTATTTAAGGGTAGACTGTTAACTTAACCACATTTGTAATGTGTTCATGTGTGTTACCCATTATTACGAGACCTGATGATGTAATTTTATGGCGAAAATTTCCGTCTCTTGTTAATTCTACAATATATTCCATTTTAATTTTTTATTAATCTTTGTCAAAATGTGTATTTAAGGGTAGAATGTTAACTTAACCACATTTATAATGTGTTCATGTGTGTTACCCATTATTACGAGACCTGATGATGTCATTTTATGGCGAAAAGTCCGTCTCTTGTTAATTCTACAATACATTCCATTTTTATTTTTTATTAATCTTTGTCAAAATGTGTATTTAAGGGTAGAATGTTAACTTAACCACATTTATAATGTGTTCATGTGTGTTACCCATTATTACGAGACCTGATGATGTCATTTTATGGCGAAAAGTCCGTCTCTTGTTAATTCTACCATATATTCCATTTTTATTTTTTATTAATCTTTGTCAAAATGTGTATTTAAGGGTAGAATGTTAACTTAACCACATTTATAATATGTTCATGTGTGTTACCCATTATTACGAGACCTGAAGATGTCATTTTATGGCGAAAAGTCCGTCTCTTGTTAATTCTACAATATATTCCATTTTTATTTTTTATTAATCTTTGTCAAAATGTGTATTTAAGGGTAGAATGTTAGCTTAACCACATTTGTAATGTGTTCATGTGTGTTACCCATTATTACGAGACATGATGATGCCACTTTATGGTGAAAAAGTTCGTCTCTTGTAAATTCTACTATATAATCCACTTTTATGTGATAATTTAATGGCTTGATGGTTTATAACATAAAGTAAGTAATTTGACGAAAAAAAAACAAATATAGATATATTCATTTTGTAATGGACGAAATATGTATTTCAAGTCGGTGAAGTCTCTTCTGAGAATAGTTCATACAAGCACACACTCTCTCTTTACATATTAATATTGATAATCATTCATATGTATATTGCATATAGATTACAATTACATTCATATAATAGTGTTAATTGAACATCTTCGGTTTTCTGTACAAGACCGTCTTAATTAAACGCAGTCATTTGTTTTCACATCATTGTATTAGTCTGAATGAGGCGACACTGATATAAAAACATTGTTATTATAAAATTCATATATATCATTAAATATCAGTCCTATCAAAATTTTGCATGGAATAAAACTTGTCGGAAACATATTTCGGAGAAATTTTTGTAATGTGACATTTTTCTGAAAAATCAATAATGAGCAAGATATTTAGATTTATTGACTTCAGACTCCTTTATAACTATCCTTTTAAAGACAGTATCTTGAATGCCATATAGCCTAAATTTTTAGTGGGATCCAATGTAATTCGTATACAAATTTTCATATAAATAGGTGTGATCAGTATCGGGTGAAAAAGTAACAGACAGATTGGCATACAAACAAAAATAAAAAATGCGATTTTGGTCTCAGGAGACCTAATTATATGTGTTTACATATAAAAGAGAAAATTACCAGAAAAAAATAGGTTACAGTTTTTTATTATTATTATTATTATTATTATTATTATTATTATTATTATTATTATTCCATGATCATGTGCAATATATTTATACCCATTCATTAAGAATGCTTGGTCTAATTAGATCTATAACTTATTCTTTTTCTACTCCGATGTGTCTATTAATTTTATACTATACATTGGTTAGATCCAAGCTTGAATATGCATCTGTTGTATGGAACTCCATTACTTCCACTGACTCGGCTAAATTGGAGAATATTCAAAGAAAATTTATTTCCTTGTGTTCTTATAGATTTTTACCAAATTCCGATGACTATAAATATGAGATTAACTGTAAATATTTTAACTGCTGCAGTTTATTTGCCAGACGTCAAGATCTTGATTATTTATTTTTTTGTAAAGTCATTAAGGGTGATATTGATTGTGAATCATTCATAAGCAATATATATCCCCGCTAAGGGTTTAAGATTTCATAACATTTTTTATAATAGAAATTCAAAATCTCTCCCCGATCTGCAGATGTATAAAATATGCTAATTTGCATGGATTAAGCTTGGATCCATTTAATGTGTAGTATACACCTTTTGAGTTTATCATGATATATCCTTATTTGTTATTATTGTTAGATATTGCTATTTATTTTCTTGCATTTGGTCAAAGATTAGTGATGACTATTATATTGTTTGTATTTCATCTCACTGCCATTTTCTATCATTCATGCTCATCATCATTTGTTGTTTTGTTTTGTATCGTGCTAAACAGTAATTGGCCTTGTGCTGTTGTTTTGCACGTTAATATTATAAATAAATAAATAAATATTATTATTATTATTATTATTATTATTATTATTATTATTATTATTATTATTATTATTATTATTATTATTATAGATTCCTTCAATGACAAATTTTAGTGTTACATCGTGCACTACTAGTGCTTATATTTGTAAATAGCCCCGACTACAACGCATAACAAAATTCTTCCCTACTACCAGCCGGAAATTTCACATGCATGCATTGTATTCCCGTACGTTGCCAAGCAGCAATGTTTCGTGTTTACAACTAAAATTTTCCTAAAACAAAATATAAGGTCTTGTTATATTAGTACTGAATAAAAACACAACTAAGAGCGTGTCTCTCGCAAAATAAACCAAAGCGTTATCTGTTTAGCCTCGAAACTTGGCGTGTTAGTGGCTTTGTTAACTGTGGAACATTTTAAAAACAATTGTCCTGTAAATATGCGTGAGAAATCCACAGGATTATGTGTCTGTTGTATTCATTGATTAATTGTATGTTAAAGCATCCCAAACAAACGAGCTGCACGTCTGATTATCTTTATACAACTAATTATGTTAATGCCGAGGATTCAGGTACATCCCATTAATCCCACTTTGCGTAAAGCTTTCAGTTGCCATTACATGATGCAGCAAAATTTAATTAGCAAACCCATTATTGTGCTCACAATACAGCGTTTTGTTTTGGGATCTAGTTGCATCATCTATGTATAATAAATGTTCTTCCTTTTGTAGAAAAAATTGTTGAATATTTCTGTGCAATAAAACACCAGAGGAACGCACTTCAGTAAGCCCTAAGCCACGGTTTTGTGTCAGGCGTGTAGTATTATCATTCCACGTACATATTCAGCTAACGAATTCAACTGTATAGTAGTTGTGGATACTTTGTCATTAATTCGATTTTATGCTGTTTAATAAATTATACATTTTCAATGGACGTGGACAGATGTCATAATGTTGAATAAAAATATCCAAAACCGAATTAAATAAGCAATTTCTGTATTTTGTATCAAATCAAATAAGCATAACTTTGTACCACTTAATCCACTTACGTGCCTACGCACCCATACGTAGGTACTAAACTAGCTTACTCGATTTAATTATAATTATTTATATATTGCATATAGACAAAACTGAATCTCATTAGTTCATAAATTATCATTTTTTCGCATAGGCTTTATCTCTTAAATATACAGGGTGGAAGTGAAATAACCCTGCAGATTTGCAGAGTCAATTGGTCATATTGACTATAACAAAAAAGTGTAATAGCATATCGCTTGAAAGTTTATAGTTTTCGAAAATAATCGAAAACTTTTATGTAGTCGTCGTAGAAAATTACTGTGAATGGAATCTTGATTTCTGTCAATATTAATAGAGAATTTGAAACTTACAGCAGAGTCCGTATAGGCCAGTTTCTATCTGATGCTTTTCCAATTCACTGCGGGCTAAAGCAGGGAGATGCAATATCACCTTTACTTTTTAACTTCACTCTAGAATATGCCATTAGGAAAGTTCAGGATAACAGAGAGGCTTTGGAATTGAACGGGTTACATCAGCTTCTTGTCTATGCGGATGACGTGAATATGTTAGGAGAAAATCCACAAACGATTAGGAAAAACGCGAAAATTCTACTTGAAACAAGTAAAACGATAGGGTTGGAAGTAAATCCTGAAAAAACGAAGTATATTTTTTATTTTAGTAGGTTATTTTACGACGCTTTATCAACATCTTAGGTTATTTAGCGTCGAGATAATGCCGGTGAAATATTGTTACCCAGCATTTGCTCAAATTGAGGGAAATACCTCAACCAAATTGAAAATTATCTTTTAAAAAGGTTACTCCAAAATTGGACGACGAAGTAAATTATGTCCGTGACGAGAATATTGTACGAAATGGAAATATAAAAATTGGAAATTTATCTTTTAAAAAGGTGGAAAAATTCAAATACCTTGGAGCAACAGTAACAAATACAAATTATACTCGGGAGGAAATTAAACACAGAATAAATATGGGAAATGCCTGTTATTCGGTTGAGAAGCTGTTATCATCCAGTCTGCTGTCAAAAGATCTGAAAGTTAGAATTTATAAAACAGTTATATTACCGGGTGTTCTGTATGGTTGTGAAACGTGGACTCTCACTATGAGAGAGGAACATAGGTTAAGGGCGTTTGAGAATAAGGTGCTAGAAAAATATTTGGGGCTAAGAGGGATGAAGTTACAGGAGAATGGAGAAAGTTACACAACGCAGAACTGCAAGCATTGTATTCTTCACCTAACATAATTAGAAACATTAAAATCTGGACTTTTGAGATGGTCAAGACATGTAGCACATATAGAATGTTAATTGGGAGGCCGGAGGGAAGAATATCTTTGGTGATGCTGAGACGTAGATGGGAGATTAATATTAAAATGGATTTGAGGGAGGTGAAATATGATGTTTAGGACTTGATTAATCTTGCACAGAATTGGAACCGATGCGATGACGGGCTTATGTGGGGGCGGCAATGAACCTCCGGGTTCTCTGAAAACCATTTGTAAGTATTATATACTTCACTACTGCACTACTACTATAGCCTATATTGATTAAGTCTAGTTGGGTGGAAGAGAAGGTTTTATGGCCCTAACTCTGCCAGCGAAAATGAAACATTCTACATAATATGTAACTTTTCCTTGAACTCAAGCCGAGGTCCACAGGAATTAAAGTCGATATCTCTAATATTTGTTTAATACTAGAAAAAGAATAAAATATCATGTTCTCAATGTGTCATACACTTCAGAAATGTCTTTAAGCGTCACTCTTGTAATTTGTGCTAGTTGGAATTTGCATGTAAGTTTGTGGAGATGCGCCAGTGCACATGTAAACGTGAAATTTGGGCATGCGCATATGCACAAGTTTGACTATGCAAATTCCAGTCGTATTTGAAAACGAACCTAGGTGAGGGCAAGCAACTCAGTGCAGAGCATGCGCTTTAACAAGAGATTCTTCCAGGATCACCAGGTCAAACTCCAATCCCATAGAAAATACATACAGGTCTAAGGGTAGGCACTATAAAGGAAATGTTGAGTTTAAAAATGAAGAATGAAACTCAATGACACAAAAAGGTTTCCGAAAGTAGAGCAAATCCTGCTTTGGGTAGACTTTTGAAAAGTTGTAGGAAAACGGACCTGCCTGAAACGTCTTTCTATTGTCGGACCATCGGATCTGTGCCCCTTCAGCGCTGTCGTCTTCTTGGAAACGTTAATGCCTGTACTCACTCCATTCCACCCGCTTTCCTCCCACCACGTTAAACACCAGGCCACGAATCTTGCCGAATAGGGATGTTGCCAAACTTCCGTCAAACGGTGCCATAAATAACTGGTCCTCCATGCTACAATATTATTTTCTTTCAATCAAAATACATCTTGTACTTCTACATTTTTTAAACCTAAATCCCATGTCTCGAATCACTTTCCGTAGTTTTTCTCTCCAACCTTGGAAATTATGACTTCTCTCGCAAGCTTCAGTAATTTCTTCAATGTTGAATCTTCTTTCTGAACGGTATAAAATTCTTGTATCTTTCTTCTTAAAATACATCGGTTCATATCATCTACAAGAATTAAAAGTTCCCTTGGTCTGTTCTTCCTGGTAATTCTAGCTTTTCATCTCCTGCACAGACTCCCTCTCTCCTGATTTTCTTTATTAGGAGTTCTGACCTGTCTATATAAATTACATAAAATGTTTGTATTATTAGTATTAGTTAAGTAAGTAATTTTAATACATAATCAATTGAAATCAAATAAGCCTACCTGTGATATCAGTTGCTCTTTTCGTTCCTGATTTATAGGAAACAGATATTGACCTGTTTGTTTCTCTTGATCGCAAAATGCTATTACGTACTTGCTTAATAATATTTCTTTCGCCACTCCGTGCTACAGTATTCATGTGGAGTTGACAACACTGGACTACAAGTGCAAATATTGTAAACTGTCCCGCAAGAAGGCCAAAATTGTGACTAGTGGGGGATAGAAAGGGAGAGAGATAGAAAAGAGAGAGATAAGAATGCAGGGAGAGAAATGAATTACCGAGGCTGAGAAAGATTTGGAGTTCAGTTCGCATATCTCACGGGGGCACAGATCCGATGGTCCGACTATACATTTCATTTCCCATCAGCTAGGACCATATTCGAGAAATAAACACTCTGTCTCCTATTTTCTTAATCATAACGAATTGCAATAGTAGACAATACAATATACAGTCCATAGTTTACAGTATACTGTAATTCCTAGGGGCCGTATTCATAGACATTCTTAGCGCTGGCTTCCGGTGGATGATCAGCGAACTAACGTTTCTTTTATTCATAAACCAGTGTTAGCGATGTTATATGATATGAATCCTGTACAAGTAACCAGTTGTTAGCCGGGGCTAGTTTAGCACGCTCGTAACGCGGGCTAGCGAAATGTCTATGAATAGCACCTTAAAAGTCTAATTTGGCCGTCTCTTCAGTGTTGCCAATAAGCCTAATACCAAATATAACCAATGAGGGTAAGATCACAATGCTACGTACTGAAATGAAATAATAATAATAATAATAATAATAATAATAATAATAATAATAATAATAATAATAATAATATAGTATTAACAATAAAATTTTTTCTTATTTACCACATCTCATCTTTATGTTGCGAGGTATTTCCTAAATAGTTGAATAATTGAGTACCTCCGAGGGAAAAGGTTGGATGTATTGTATTGTATTTATTAACATTCCATGGTATTCATACATGCTTACAGCTAGAATATGGAACAAGTCGAAAAACTTAATACTATTATAAAATCTTAATTTATAGTCACAGTCTAGATGAAATATATACAGAAGAGATTTACAATATAGTCTACTAGTACAACACAAAGTTTTAATATCAATTTCATGAAGTGTTATTGAATGTCATGAATTCACCTACAGAATAGAAGGCGTAAGAAATTAGGTACTTCTTTAATTTGGCCCTAAATAATTTTGTGTTTTGAGTTTCATTTTTTATATCGATGGGGAGGCTATTAAAAATTGTTACTGCCATATAACGCACTCCTTTTTGATAGCACGATAGACTTGCCGATGGAGTATGAAAGTCATTTTTTGACGTGTATTGATGCTATGAACTGTTGAATTAGTTACAAAGTTTTCACGATTACATACGAGGAAGACTATTAATGAAAAGATATACTGACAAGCCATGGGCATTATTTGTAGTTTTTTAAAATAGTCCTACACGATTCCCTAGACTTGGCACCTACTATTATTGTAATTACTCTTTTTTGTAATAGAAATGTACTGTTACTATCTGTGGAATTTCCCCAGAATATTGTTCCAAAACTCATTACCGAGTGGAAGTATGCAAAGTATATTGTTTTTAAGGAATTGATATTTACTATCTTTTACATAGATCTAATAACATATAACATGTTGCCGAAGTGTCACATCCAACCTTATTCCACAGAAATACTCAATTTATGACATATTCACGTCTTTTGCATTGACACGCAGCTGATGTAACCCGTTCACTTTCTAACCCTTTCTGTGATCCTGTACTTTCCTAATGACATGTTCTAGAGCAGGAGTCGTCATCTCAGTGCACTATGGTGCAGGCACCGTTTGCTCTCTAGCTCAGTTCTGTCCCTTACACCCCAACTGTGCAGCAGGAGTTGTGGGGCAGGAAGGAATCAGGTGAAGGCAGTGGCGTCCTTTAACTTGTTCAACCCTTTTAATCAGTCTCTAACAATTATAATAAAAATAAACACGGAAAAAGCATGTACCGGTACTTAATTTATTTTAAGAGGAACTGTGTAATAAGTAAATCACCTTTCAGTTTAAGACAAAAACAAGTTGTATTTCTCCGTTATGTATTGTAACTGTTTTCAAAGTATATAGTTTTTTTTTCATATTAAAGTAATTGAGAAGTTACAGATCTATATTGCATTTTCACTGTTACAAAATATTAAACAAATACAATCCATTAGTAATATTTAAATCATGTCATCCTATTCCTTTGTTCAAGTGTCGTCAATAAAATAAAATTAATTATCCATTTTTTATCTGACACTATATATCACAAAATCGATTATTTGTTATTAGACCATATAATATATGAAACATATTATCGTTTCTGTTACAAGACTGAAGTAGGCCTAAATTATTTTATTACAATGTAAATAACAAATCTGTGGTGTTTGGGTAAAGGGGGATAAATGATGAAAAAGATGAATATTTTCAGTGAGAGTGCAAAAATCAATGAACAGTTGAGCTTTATTTGTGTAGAAAATTATTTGATTCCAAATTTAATTTTCATTTATCTACAAACTCATTTTTATGACTTATCTTTTCCTGAAATCATAAAAATTATTTTTTTAATTGGTTTTCCTGGATTTTTGAATTCGTTTTTCCCTTACTAACTGTTTAATGTTAGGTGTCACTGCTCATGTATAACACAATCGAAGAAGAAATTGTAAATTATGGTCAGAAAGTTCGCTTCTGTGATGGCTTGACTCAACACATTGCACACTGCACAGTACTACCACAGTCTACTATATACAGTCACGAAGCTTGGGTTTTGAGGGTGCTAGAAACAATAGACTGTGACGGTTCTATTTTGCATTGCCTGTAATGAGGCGATATTAGCGATCCTAGTGGTGAGCAACTATCTAATGTTTGCATATTTACTACGTATTGAGCTTCGCGACTGTATATACAGGGACATCATTTTATTTTTGCTTCAATTTTTATTGTACCTGAGTTTTTGAATGTATTTCACTCCCACCCCTTCTACTAGTAAATTTCCAACCGTTCAAGATACAGAGCCGAGGGCGCGTAAGCAGTACTGAGTTAGCGAGTTTAGTACGTTCCAGAAATATGTTAACGTTTTCCAGTGACGAAAGAGCTTTCAATATTGAATCATCATTTCGTACAGGTACTGTCGTCCGTTTGCCTACGTCGCATCCCGGTTTCCCCCACCTGCTTCTGTTCCCCCCTCTGTTAAGTGTGGTAGCTGGGCTGTCTTAGCTCTTTTCTGAAAACATTAATTTCTGTTAGGAATTGGACGTCTATGTAATATTATACAAGTGTTTAAAATAACTTAATTAAAAGGGCCTCGTCGTTAAGTAATTAACTGTCACGTGATCCCCCCTTTCTACGACCCTGCGACAAAACCATTTGAAAGGACAGTAGATAGCATTTCTGAGTAATTTTATCTTTTCGGATCGGGCAGAAGTGAAGATTGAATTTACAGTACGTAAGGTATTATTTTATAGAGTAGGTACGGAATTATTTCAACATGAGTTACTCGTACGAAGGACGAAACTGATAATTGGAATTAGGTACAATAGTCTATAGTGCGATAATATGCACAAAATAACTGAAGCCTGTATCGAACTGAACGGCCACCATTTTAAAAAATGTGTTTAAATGTCCATATTATGATTATTTTACAATTTAACTTCATTCTCTATATTGTACGCTAATGTGCTGTAACAGTACAATATACACTGCATAATTAATACGTCAGAATGGATTAAACAAAAACCTAATGAAAATTATAAAACTCAAAGTTGCGGTATTTCCTACTTTACATAAATGGATAAACTACTTTTCTTCCCTCCTATACTTAGTAAAGTGATTTATATTTTACGCCAGTATCATCGAACTCCAGTCGTGGAAGGGGTAGCAAACGGTGTTTCCTGTTTCAATCGTTAATAGAAAGGTATAGCCAGGTTAATATTAAAAATGTTAGTAAAAATAAAATGATGTCCCTGTACTAGACTGTGGTACTACCTCCTCAGCCAGCGTCTCGGCGCTCCGAACTAGTATGAAGGCCAGTTGACGATGGCTGTTCTAGAGCAAAGTTAAAGGGTAAAGGCGATAGTGCATCTCCTTGCTTTAGCCCGCAGTGAATTGGAAAATCATCCGACAGAGACTGACCTATACGGATTCTACTGTAGGCCTTGTTTCACTGAGAGACATTTTAATTACTCCAAGAAGCTGAGACTCTATACCATACATTGGCGAGACTTATCTTACGAATACACCAACAGAAAGCAACAAGCTCAAATGGAAGAGGTGAAAGGGGGATGGGTATGCTTCCCCTTACCACAGTATTTAATATGCACTGCCGGATCGTAAACTTAGAAGTACAACGTTGAACACAACGGGCACCTCGCCCTCAACGTATATGCACTGACGCGACGGTGCGGGTTGCCCTCTGTGAGCACGACTACCTTGAAGAACTCCATTTCCTTTCATTTTCGAAATATGTCCACCCAGTCTGAAGTTACCGCCGATACTAAAACAAAACGGCGCAACAATCGACGGCATTATACAGAGTGATTCCGGGCTAGAGTTACAAACTTTCAGGGGTGATGGAGAAGGGCACATGTATCAATTTGAGATAAGGAATCCTGGTTCAGTGTAGCCATACCTACTGATTTAGCAGGAGAGTTCCTGTTTTTCCATGGACTCTACTGCTCTACTGATTTCTTTGTCAAAAGTCCGAATTTCTCCTGCCTTTTGGGCATGCTAAAGTCACCATGATACTATGCTTGGATTTTCAATACGCTCGCAACTACACAAACACTCTCTCTCTCTGCACGGCCTGCACTCCTTACCTTCCCCTCCTCCTCAGCTGTACTCACTCAGTGACAAGCGGCAGTCCGCTGAGCTGAAAGATTTATTTTAACGATTTTCGCAATTATTCCATTTAATTCATGACTAAACGGTTTAATTTGTAAAAAAAAAAAAAATCAAAACTGTACAGTACTATTAAGATTATTTTTACGTAAGACAAAGTATATGATTATGTCTCGTGACCAGAATATTGAACGAAATGGAAATATAAAAATTTGAGATTTATCCTTCGAAGAAGTGGAAAAATTCAAATATCTTGGAGCAACAGTAACAAATATAAATGACACTCGGGAGGAAATTAAAACGCAGAATAAATATGGGAAATGCCTGTTACTATTCGTTTGAGAAGCTCTTATCATCCAGTCTGCTGTCCAAAAATCTGAAAGTTAGAATTTATAAAACAGTTATATTACCGGTTGTTCTGTATGGTTGTGAAACTTGGACTCTCACTCTGAGAGAGGAACATAGGTTAAGGGTGTTTGAGAATAAGGTGCTTAGGAAAATATTTGGGGCTAAGCGGGGTGAAGTTACAGGAGAATGGAGAAAGATACACAACGCAGAACTGCACGCATTGTATTCTTCACCTGACACAATTAGGAACATTAAATCCAGACGTTTGAGATGGGCAGGGCATGTAGCACGTATGGGAGAATCCAGAAATGCATATAGAGTGTTAGTTGGGAGACTGGAGGGAAAAAGACCTTTAGGGAGGCCGAGACGTAGATGGGAGGATAATATTAAAATGGATTTGAGGGAGGTGGGATATGATGATAGAGACTGGATTAATCTTGCACAGGATAGGGACCGATGGCGGGCTTATGTGAGGGCGGCAATGAACCTTCGGGTTCCTTAAAAGCCACTTGTAAGTAAGTAAGTAAGGCCTACCTACTTGTATAGCAATCAATCATTTCACCCAGGCAGTTACTGCAATAGAGCCCTGTAAACATTGGGCAAAGACTATTTTTTTCCTGCTTAAAGGTGCTCCATCGAAGGAAAATTGTATTAGAAGATGTGAGGTATATATATACCTCACATCATGTAGAATTACTTAAAATTTGGTGCATCGGTCCTCTTCCACACGTAAGAGGAGAAACAAGTTTGGAAATGCATGTGGAAACACAAAGCATTTGAAAAGATCAGACACTTTAGGACAAAAAACAATCGGGTTTTACGAGTGATTTTACGAAAATAAATACTATGGCGAAAGAAAATAATAAACAATCAGGCGAGAGAAGCAAAGTGAGACCAATCTGTTTTTGTAGCAGAACATAATTTGTTGATCAATATTATGGAGCACTTTTGTGTACTGTTGCACGTGTTGATGGACTTAGTTACATAAATTGACTAGAGATGGCTGTAGTTACATTAGCAAAATTGTTCATTTCAGTGGTGGGGATGTATTGTGTAATAATACAACAGTATCACCTTTTTATAGTATACATTATTTTGTAATTAATATAATAGAATGATGAAATTAATCGTTAATTGACCTACTGTTATCTCCTGTTTTTTTCCACGATTTTTTTTTTCCTGATTTTCGGTAGTATGTCGCGGCAACACTGCCCTGGTCCGGAAATGACCGAGTCGAAAGTTACAAGCAAAAATAGTTGTGTGGAAATGCAATAATTGTATTGCTCTGTACACCTTATTTATGTGTATTTATCTGTACATCTTACACATACTGTATTCATCTGACGTTGTTTACGTTGTCTACTTACAGTATTCCATTCAGTGCGCTATCTGAGGGATTGAGACAGGAAACTACACTAAAGCAATGCAGATAGCGTAATATGTAACGGAAATGGTCGGTCCTGATATGCACGTCTGTAGACAGCAGTGTATGTCTACAAGTTGCAGTGTCCAGTCGATCAGTCCTAGTGAAATGGAAGTGTACACGAGAGCGGAATAAGCAGACCTGATTTTCGAATACGGATGAGCCAATAGGAACAGTAGACAAGGTCACAGTACCCACGTAGGAGACATCCGGCCCATACATCTTTCTATGACTGTTCCAAAGGTTAAGGGAAGGAGGGCACGAGTTGCAAAATTACAATTCAATTTCCACAAAATTATTTTTGTTTATAACTTTCGACTCAGTCATTTCCGGACCATGGTTCCTATCTCAAATTGATACGTGTGCTCTTCCCCATCATTCCTGAAAGTTTGTAACACCAGCCCGGAAACACCCTGTATATACAACACACGAGCGCACAAAGACACACATAATCGCCACTATCAATATCTACTTTCAATTGGCCTTTTGCACATTCCATCTTCACTGAAATTCAACACCAGGCCATCTATGCCAGATGTCTGATGCGGGTCCCTTGAGATACCCTCACTTCAGGGATTTGTGGCCATGCCTGTCCCTCTGGACCGAAGAGTAGTAGGCCTACCTGATCTAAGTGCCCCATTATAGGATTACATGAAGGATATCAAACTTATCAATATACAAATGTGTTTGAATACACAGATGCTATTTACACATACCTATTAAAAGACAAATGTTTTCGGTTTGAAGGAACCACCTTCAGATCAAATTGGTAAACCTTCACAGTACAATATAATATAAGGGCTACGATTCTGATGAAATTGCATCTTTTCTAGTAAGCCAGAAACATAGCTACTTTAGCATTTATATATTATGTGATAAACTGAGTGTTTTAAGACACATTTGTTAGGACATTTTTTTTTGCATTTTTTGCCTGTTTCAATTCATGAGCATCTTTTGTTTTATTCGGTCATTTTTCAGGAATTTTCATTTAATTTTGGCCTTAAATCTCCATTATTAATGTAAAATAATGTTTATTTCCTTTGATATTTTCTTTACGTATTTCGTCCATTATACCCATTATTTTGTATAACATTTTAATCGTTTTCCTACACAAATATTGCCATTTTAACATAATACACCCCATGTAATAAATCAGTCCAACCACCCTTCAATATAAACTCCTCTATACCTCCTAATTCCGGATAAGACTGATCTTGTGGTGGACTACATGGAAAGTAAAAGTAAAGTAAATCCATGGCGCTACAGCCCATGAAGGGCCAAGACCGACCACCTGACTACTGACCTCACGTCCACATACCGACGCAGAGGTGTACGATCATACATGAAACTACATCAGGTAAAATAATTAAAGTGTACTACTTATAAAAAATAATGAAAAATTTAATTTAACTGCTACTCTAAATATTAAGTAATACAAAACCTCTTTTTCTACTAAGGTAAAAGTAAAGGTATCCCCATAACATACCATGAAGGCACTTGGGGGGAATGGAGGTAGAGCCCCATGCTTTCCATGACCTTGGCACTAGGATGAGGTGGTGTGGTCGATATTTTCTACTAAGCCAATTAGGCTATGTAAGATCAATATTTAAGGACTTTTTTTTTTAGATTTTTAGGTCATAAATGCATTGTTTTAGGACATTTTTTCATGATTTATAGGTCATCAAAATCCTAGCCCTAATAATATAATACGAACAAACAGTGAAATATATGTGAAGTGAAGAACGAACTTGATGGATATCAGTAGTACATGTGAATGTCACTAGTTAAAATAGATTAAAATATAATAAAAACATAAACCATTAACAATTGTAGCAATGGAAAAAATATCAGTATATATAAGGTAGTAGAATTACGTATTGGAAGGACGTAATAAAATTAATAATTGAGAACTTGTATGTGAGCGAAACAAGGGCAACATATGACAATATCACGAAACCAATTTTAACCTATAAGTTTGACGGTTTAACAATAAATTTTGAATAGTTTTGACTATACTAATCGCAAATGAATAATGCATTAAGCGTTCTCAAATAATTAGAAAAAACACAACCGCTTGCACTGCAATATGCAGGGATGAGTAATTCATTCAGTAGATCAGAACAGATCGATGTGAACTGCACGTATGCAACGCCCGACAAACTCCATTGAACTTCTGTGGCTGCTACAGGCGCACTGTACTTCCCGTGGAATAATAATAATAATAATAATAATAATAATAATAACAATAATAATAATAATTTATTTATTTATTTATATTTATTTAATGTGCTGTACAACAGCCAGTGGCCAATTACAGTTCAGCACAAATATAAAACAAAAATTATTATTACACATAAATATTGTGACAGCGACGTGAGAATCGAACTCACGACCAGCGTCCCGCAAGAAAGCAGATCGCACAGGCTCCACGGAACATTGAGTGACGTCGCGCGGTGGAGAGAAAGAGGGTGTATTACGTCACGCGACGAGTCCGCGCGCGCAGCTGCTTACGGAGGAAGGGGAACGGACCTTCCCGGCCCTTCCAGAAATGTCGATGTAGAGATATTGAGATAATTCTCTACACACCTGTAGAAGGTTCTCGCAACTATGATTTTGCTACAAAAGAGCAGGCGCCAGCGAACTAGAGGGTTGTTGTAGAGTTTTCAGTTATTCCGTCAGTGAGTAAGCCAGAGCAAGCAAGCCAGAGTTCGACTCGAGAGTGTGTCCGCATCTGCGTCAGCATCCGAAGGCCTGAGTTCGAGTGCAGTGGACCGCAGTTGAGGGACCTGAGTTCGAGTGCAGTGGACCGCAGTTGGAGGGACCTGAGTTCGAGTACAGTGAACTGTCTCTGAAGGTCTGTGGTTCGAGATACTGTGAACTCGAGTGACTGAGATAGAAGAACTGTGAACTGAGAACTGGTAGTTCTGATTTGTAAATAGTGCTTTGTAAATATTAGTTAAGATTAACAGTTCATTGTGGTGCGTAATAGCAAAGTAAATTGTCATTGTCGTCGGTGGAGTGCTATAACGAATACTGTGTTGAGTGAAGATCCAATTGTTGACGAGAGCGTTTAAGGTGAATTGTAGAAAGGAATTATTGTTGTGACGAATAAATTACATTGTTGTAACTAATAAAATTTACAATATAATTACAATTAATTACAATAATGAAGATGAATGGATAACTAAGAATACTATGAGACAATGGTAATTGAGTATAATGCCTAAAAGAATACATAAATGATAAATCGTTGCCAAGAGCAAACTAAGTCTATACATTGAAGGGATCGAATTCGCAGCCATGCATGTTGGCAATTTTAATGCATCTGGAGACTGGTGAAAGAAATTTCGAATTTCTAATATAGAAAAGTTTGTGGGCTCTCATATCTTTTGTTGGAATACGTAAGGTAATATTGTTTAAGAAAGATTCACAGGATATATCACCTTTGAGGACTTTACAAAAGAACAGATAATCTAGCTCATGGCGTCTAGCATATAGATTTTGACAATTAAAATATTCACATTTTCTCTCATAACTATACCCGGAATTATTGGGCAGAAATCTGAATGAACATAAGGATATAAATTTTCTTTGTATATTTTCTAATTTAGCCGA
Source organism: Periplaneta americana (assembly GCA_025594305.2). Classification (NCBI taxonomy): domain Eukaryota; kingdom Metazoa; phylum Arthropoda; class Insecta; order Blattodea; family Blattidae; genus Periplaneta; species Periplaneta americana. Next base: position 160,943,083 of record JAJSOF020000005.1, on the reverse strand, counting down.
GTCCGTAGTTGTAATCGAGTTCCAAACTACAGATGCATATTCGAGTTTCGATCGCACCAATGTATAGTATAGCATTAAAAGAGAATCGGGCGTGGAAAAAGAATAAGTTATTGACCGTATTATTCCTAACATTCTAATTGCGTGATTGTAAATGTAATCAACGTGACTATGAAAATACAATTTACTGTCCAAGAATATTCCCAAATATTTTACGCAATCCGTTCTGTTAATTAGTATATTATTTAGGTAATAATTAAATTTCAGTGAAGAAGTTTTTCTAGAAAAGGTTATTACATTAGTTTTGGATACGTTAATTTTCATACCATAATAATAATAATAATAATAATAATAATAATAATAATAATAATAATAATAATAATAATAATGGCTTTATTTAACCTGGCAGAGTTAAGGCAGTAAGGCCTTCTCTTACACTCAATCAGGATTAAAACGTGCTTACACAGTTGAACATAAAACTGGATCGGAATTGAGTCATTACATACTCATTCAATTTAGGTATATAATGAGATAAAAAGAGGTAGTTACATAAAGTTTACCTCATAAAATAAAAATAAACATAGTGAAATACATATTAATGTTGTTAAAATCAAATACGAATCACATAAAAACAGAAGCCGATAATTCAACAAAAAAAAATGTACACAGTAAAAATAAAAAACACATTAGTATATATATTAGTATTATATTACAATTAAGTAGGATTTACATAATTAAACCAGAAACCGACAATTGAATAAAATGTACACAAAAAATAGATTATTAATAAAAAAACAACAACACAGTGGGATACATATTGGCGTTAAGTGGTAAATAAACATGATTTAGATAATAAAAATAAGAAACAAAAAAAAATAAAAATAAATACAGCGGAACACATTCCATTAAATATTTGCAACGCGTTAGGTCTGGCAACTCATCATAAGATATTTTTCTAATTTACATTTAAAGGAAATTAAAGTTCGGCAGCCCTTGACTTCAGGCGGCAGAGAATTCCAGTGACGAGAAGTAGCAACAGTGAAAGATGAAGAATAAAGAGATGATGTGTGCAGTGGTATTTCTAGCGTGTTATCATATTGTGACCGAGTATTTAAGTTATGATACCGAGAAAGACTGGAATCGAACAGATAAGTAAGAGGGAGTAGAGGTGTGCAAAATTCGGTATAAGAGAGAAAGGGAATGTAACTTTCTCCTCTCATTTAACCTGAGCCACAATAATTTATCGAAAGAAGGCGAAATGTGATCATAGTAGCGGACATTACAAATGAAACGTACACATGCATTATGAACACGTTGCAGTTTCTGGGATAAATACACCCTGAGATCACTGAATAAAGCGTCCCAATAATCGAAATGAGGCATAATAATAAGAGTCTGTACAAGCGTCTGCTTTAATTTAGCTGGATAGTGGTACAATCTTTTTAATGAGTGAAGAGTGGAAAATACTTTCTTGCATGTGTGTTTTGATATGCGTGTCCCAGGTAAGGTTAGATTCAAAATGAACTCCCAGGTTTTTTACAGTTGAACTGAATGGAATGATCGCTTTATTCAGAGTCACAGGAGGAACTTTATAAGTACAAATGCAGGACTCACGCCACACAAATGTCACAAATGAATAATGATAATATTCAATTCGTCCACACCTGTGGAGTAACGGTCAGCGCGTCTGGCCGCGAAACCAGGTGGCCCAGGTTCGAATCCCGGTCGGGGCAAGTTACCTGGTTGAGGTTTATTCCGGGATTTTCCCTCAACCCAATACGAGCAAATGCTGGGTAACTTTCGGTGCTGGACCTCGGACTCATTTCACCGGCATTATCACCTTCAAATCATTCAGACGCTAAATAACCTCGATGTTGATACAGCGTCGTAAAACAACCCAATAAAAAAACATTCAATTCAAAATAAATTACTGCCAGTAAGGAGCAAAACATAGAAAAAACCCAGAAACAGATGGAAGGAAAAATACATTTGGAGACGGAACAGATTTAGGGCTTAACCTTGTAGTTGATGATGATGATGATTGTTATTATTATTGTGGTATTGGTGATGTTGGTGATGGAATGGCCATACGTCCGCCTTCTAAAATATTATTAATGCCATTTTGTAATAATTTATGATGGAGATGCATAAAACAAAATTAAATATTGCGTAGTTATACAGGGACATCATTTTATTTTTACTTCAATTTTTATTGTACCTGAGTTTTTTAATGTACTTCACTCCCACCCCTTCTACTAAAGTTCCAACCATAGACAAATAAGTTCCAACTGTCTTCCACACAGAACCAAGGCCGCATATAGTAAGCAGTACTGAGTTAGTGAGTATAGTACGTTCCAGAAATATGTTCGCGTTTTCCAGTGACGAAAACTTGCAATATTGAATCCTATTTTCGCACAGGTACTGTTGTCCGCTTACCTACGTCGTATCCCGATTTTCCCCACCTGTTTATGCTCGCTTCACTGTAAAGACTAAAAATATTAATTTCTGTTAGGAATTAATTGGACGTCTACGAAATAGTATAAGATATAACAGTTTAAAATAACTTAAATAAAAGAACCTCGTTAAGTAATTAACTGTCACGTGATTTCCCCCCTTTCTACGATCCTGCGATAGATAGCATGTCTGATCTAATTTTATCTTTTCGGATCGGACAGAAGTGAAGATTGAATTTACAGTACGTAAGGTCTCTTTTATACAGTAGGTACAGAATTATTTCAACATGAGTTACTGATACGAAGTATGAACCTGGTAATTGGAATTACGTACAATAGTCTATAGTGCGACAATATGCACAAAAGAACTGAAGCCTGTATCGAAATGAACGGCCACCATTTTAAAAAATTTGTTTAAATATACATATTATGATTATTTTTCATTTTAACTTCATTCTCTATATAGTACGCTAATTTTGTATAATATACACCGCATAAAGAAATTCGCATGGATAATTCATGAGTATTGTTAATACAGCATTAAACAAAACCTAATGAAAATTATCAAACTCAAAATTGCGATATTTCCTAGTTTACGTAAATGGATGAACTACTTTTCTTACCTCCTATACCTAGTAAAGTGATATGTTTGTATTTTACGCCAGTATCATCGAACTCCAGTCGTGGAAGAGGATAGCAAACGGTGCTTACGGTTCTCAAATTTAATCCAAAGGTATAGCCAGGTTAATATTAAAAATGTTATTAAAAACAAAATGATGTCCCTGTACAAGTAAAACGCTCTTTCAAATGACATTACAAATATATTGTGTGTCGTTCAAAAACGATGTCTTTCACGTCATAAATCGCAGAACAATAATGTTAAAAATTTTGTTTCCATAAAAATGTTCAGTGGCGCAATAATGGAAGAATAAGGGGATAAGATTTACCTTTCAAAATTATTCAGAGGCAGCAAATATTATAGCTTTTATCCTCCTAAAATGTTAGAGTGATATATTGTAGGGTATTTTTTTCCTCTTGTACGGAGGAGGGATCCGAAGGCTTACACTGCAGCCTGAAGCTTAGTGTGCTTACCACAGCTATTCTGTGAATATTTGGGTAGCCGAACGGCAGCGCTCTTGTACAAGTACAGCATGCCGCAGCATGAACTTAACCCGGGCTATGGTATGGATGATGATATGTCAATTAATGATGGCGAAATGATCCGGAAGTTACCCAGCAATTTTGCTTCAATTGGTTGAGGGGAAAACCATTTCGAGGTATTGAATTGTATTGTATTTATTAACATTCCATGGTATTCATACATTGCTTTACAGCTGGAATATGGAACAAGTCAAAAAAATTTAATACTATTATAAAGTCTTAATTTACAGTCACAGTCTAGATGAAATATATACAGATGAGATTTACAATATAGTCTACTAGTACAACACAAAGTTTTAGTATCAATTTCATGAAGTGTTATTGAGTGTCATGAATTCACCTACAGAATAGAAGGAGTGAGAAATTAGGTACTTCTTTAATTTGGCCCTAAATAATCTTATGTATTGAGTTTCATTTTTTTATATCGATAGGGAGGCTATTAAAAATTTTACTGCCATATAACGCACTCCTTTTTGATAGCACGATAGACTTGCCGATGGAGTATGAGTCATTTTTTGACGTGTATTTATGATATGAACTGTTTAATTAGTTACGAAGTTTTCACGATTACATACGAGGAAGATTATTAATGAAAAGATATACTGACAAGCCATTGGCATTATTTGTAGCTTTTTTGAAAATAGTCATAACACGATTCCCTAGATTTGGCACCTACTATTATTCTAATTACTCTTTTTTATAATAGAAATATACTGTTATTTTCTGCGGAATTTCCCCAGAATATTATTCCAAAACTTATTACCAAGTGGAAGTATGAAAAGTATATTGTTTTTAAGGTATTGATATTTACTATCTTTTGCATAGATCTAATAGCAAAACAAGCTGAATTTAGTTTGGAGTTAATTTCTTAAAATTAATTTTCCAATTTAACACATTATCGATTTTTAAGCCAAGAAATTTGGATGTTGTTGTTTCTAATAGGGATCTATTGTTAATTATTGCGCTAGAAATTTGCGAGGTTGAATTTGGACAGGATTTAAATTGAATTATGATAGTTATGTTACAATTTAATACCAATTTATTGACTGAGAACCAGTCACATATTTTGAAGAGAATTTCCTCTGTTGAAGATTGGAATGTGTTGAAGTAATTAGCTATAATTATTATAGGCCATATAAAAGGAGAACAATATCCACTTCCACCTTGATAATCGAACTTACATCCACTCCATACTGGCTTCAAATGATGACCTACCAGTTTTGTCATAGTTGAGGGTTATTAAAATGGTAAATTAAGGGGAGAGGATGGTATTTTTGGTGAAAAATAAGTATATTAAAAAAAATCTTTAAAATACTCTGTGATATGTGTGGAATGCATAGCATAACATTTTGTGGGTATTTGTGCCCTTATCGGATGTTAGTCACCATTTTTAAATTCGTGCGTTATGGATTTTTAAATCACGCGCCCACTTTTATTGTTGTTTCCGGTAAATTAAATTTAAAAAAAAATTGTTTTTCTTTAAAATACCCTTTGATATGTGTGGAATGCATTGCGTAACATTTTGTGGATATTTGTGCTCTTATCAGATGCTGAGATGTCATTTTTAAACTTCCTGAGCTATGGATTTTTAATCACACGCCCGCTTTTATCGGTTTCCAGTAACTTCATTTTTTTGCTAAATTGCCAGACAAAAATAGATATAATTTCTAAACTATTAAATATACATGCATGAAATTTAGAACACACATTTTTTAGACTATTAGAAAACTTTTGTCTGTAACAGAATTTGTTAATTGATTTCATTTAAAAAAATACGTCCGTTTGTTTGCAAGAAAGGAAATCAGAAAATTGTTATTAAATTTAATTGTTTATTTTACAAACGTAGGGACTTATATCAAAATTCTGTTACAGACAGTTTGTAGAACATGCGTTTGCAAATACATTGCAAAAAACTGTTTGAATCTATCTTTAAAAACGGTTTAGATATATCGGTTTTAGTAGAATCCTGCATGGGGTATATTTTTTTTTTCAAATTTGGGCCACAAAATAATTTTTTTTTTTTTCAAAATATTTTTATTTGGTTGAGTTGCCACAGCAATGAGCTCTCTACATACAAAAAATTAATATTTTACACCAAATAGAAAAAGTTAAAAAAATACCGTCATCTCCCCTTAATGTATTAGATAATATCAGGTATTACAAATACCTAGCTACTGCAAGTGAACAGATGATTGACTGGTGAGTGTGAGGAAACGGTCGTGGCCGACTTAAAGCATTCCCCTCGCAGATAAAATATGCAATCTCCGGCGGACGCGGTGGCGGCGTATCGCGGTCATCATCTCTGTGATGTTGCGGTGTTTGTTGACTGCACACACGGCAGTGTCATGGACTTAATAGCTTTTGTACGTGTGTGTGAGCGGGCCGGCGTTCCCTGGAGGGTGAAAGAGGAAGGGAAATGACAAGAGGCGTTGGGGATTATCTCAGCGATTCACCTGACGCGGCCCCGAGCGCCAAGTGGCTCCATTCTCACGGGCGCAGTTAGAGGTCGAGCCAGCCGTGTTTAAACTCACCAGCACCACTGAGCACAGCCTTCGTTCCTAATAAGTCCATTTTATTGTCTGGTGTAACTACAATGTCGATTATTAGCTCAATGTCATCTTGCCACTAAGTCACGTTGCAGATACGCCTGCAATTCCATGATGATGAATGATTCCACCAAACATTAAGTAACTGTTCCTGTCCTGTGAGGTATTGTATATCCTAACAAGACATTGATAAACTATTGGCGAAGCTAAATGCTTTAAACGTCTCAGAAAGCTGTATTTCTAGGTTTAATTCGTATCTTCACGACCAGCAGCAATGTGTTTGTTTTCTAGCATGGTGTATCGTTAAGTCTAGCGTTCCTTAAGGATCAGTACTGGGACCTCTTTCTTCAATTTATATTAAGGATATACATTCCTTACTAAAATGTATCAGACATTATCTTTACTTTGCCAAATTCAAAATTTATTAACATTTCCGCGCCGAACTTCAATATACACCTGGTGTCAAATAGGGGACACTCGGATAATTCCGCAATATTAAGAAGTAAATCTATCATATTTTTATCTAAAAGTTTATTGAAAAATATTATCAAGGTATGTAGACATGGACGAAACATTTCATTATCAAATGAGATAAAGAGACATATTAAAATGCAAATATATTTTGTTGTACATACATTACAGTTGAAAAAGAACAACTCGGGTAATTCCGCAATAGGACTTTGCTAATTCCGCAGTAGTAAATAATTATGAAATACATTATGAAAGTAACATAAAAGGAACAATTTATACATAACAATGTTCACTTTCTTCACAGCTGTGTAGCAAAACATGAAAAACAGCCAACGTTCGATGTTTCACTGTATTGCCGACATATATCTACCAATATCTTTGATTTTTTTCTATAGCACTGCAGAGGACATGCCTCCTGTTGACAGCCTCTCAAAACTTACGTTCACGCTATTGTAAAGCCGCAGTAAAATCATATATGCACTACTGCGGAATTACCCGTACTGCGGATTTAGCCGAGTTTCCTCTACATGGGCTTATTTAATCCAGATAAATCCCAAGTTATTATTATAGAGCATAAGAGAATATTATCTTGTACAAAATGCGACATGTACCCTCAGTTGCCATAAACAATATTCCTATATACTATATCTCGCATATTAGAAATGTAGGTGTCTACTTTGACGAAACCTTATGTTGGAACAATGAGGTTGCAACAAAAAATTATTTCAGTTTTTCACTTCCTAATACACACAAAATATGTCTTTCCCTTTCTTCTGAAAGAAATCCTTACCCAGACTCTGATAATGTCTTTATTTGATTACTGCGATGTTCTATTAACTGATTCAATTTCAAAATTAGGCATAAAGCAACATCGTTTGCATAATAAGTGCTTAGATTTAGATGTAACACTAGGAAATATGACCATTTTTCACCATACCTCGAACAGCTGATGTAGCTTCGACTTGAGAACCGCACAAAACTACACTCGCTCTAGCTGCTGTATCATATATTGCACACTTTTTGTCCTGCTTCTTTGTCATGCTGGTTTCAGAATCTCTCATCTCTTCACAACTTTGGCTCCCGGTCTCAACAAGAAACTATTACTCTTATACCTAAGCACATTAAGCATATAATATGCCGTTATTCTCAATCTTTCACAATCTATAACTCTCGAATCTGGAATTTCCTTCCTGCCGATATTAGAACCTGTCGTACGTTATCGTATTTCAAAATTAGAATGCACAATATTATTGAAGACCTCCCCGGAATAAGGATGTAACCAACAAATCTGTAATTCATGCTTCAGTAGAAATTAAAATAATTTCAGAGGCACATTTCATTAGGTCTACATTAAATGTGTCCCTTGTTCTACTGGGTGTTCATTTCAAAGTGTGTTATGAAGTCACTGTCATGAGTCAGCGATTTGAAGCGAGTTTAAGCTTTTATGTCAGAGAAATTGCCTATTATTCACGGAGTTCAATCTGAACTTGAGAACGTGTACGGTGTAATTTGAACGTTCGTCGTAGCAACAGATGGCGGTCTGTACGGTCTGTGTGCTACAAAAACCTCTTTCGAACTGTGTTTTGCGCGGGCAAGTCGTACGCAGGGTATTTGTTATCATCGGTTGCGTACGGCAACATTCCACAACACAAATCAAATCCTCCATGTCCATGTTGACCGTCGAAGTTAATGTCAACAAAGACGTAAATAATCGTCTCAACCCTCTCCCCATATCCCGACAGTAAGAAAAAATCTCACCTCAGTACGTGTTTCCAAACAGTTCACATTCCTGCCACTACCGACGTTACCGTACCTATCGGTAAGTACTCTTCAGAATGAACGCCGTAATTGGTAGGCAACTTCTCTGGCACACAGGTAATACACCTTGGCGGAAGTGTAGGAAGATTGAATTTTCTAGGCTCATCGGCTAGCCTCATGACGGCATACAGCGAGCCATGACACACTTTGAACTGAACACGGAGTAGACGACTTTTCCGTTTCCTATGTTCTATTTCCTACATTCATGGCAGTCCGGAAACTTATTGATTGCCCCTTTTATTTCATTATTTGGTGGGGCATGTACAAGCGGGCTTGGACGTGGAAGGTGACCATTTTCAGCATCGGCTACGAGCCGGACATATTTTACATTGTTGAAGGCAGGGGCGGCCCGTCCTTATGTGCTACAGTACAATGATAATTATTGCTCAAATAATGTATTTGTAATACCACCATAGTATCTGATCTGCCATTTGACAATTTCCCGTGGTTATGTTCATGACGCGTTATAGAGTGTTTAGTCTTCGCTCTTAGCTCTTTAGTGTCTCAGGGGGTACAATGTGCTACTCAAAACTCTAAATGAGAATGTAGACGATTAATGCGCAGCTGAAATCACTGCCCTGATTGGCTATTTTTACGCGGGGAAGTGCTGTAGTCAGCTTCAGCACAACACAGCTTGGAGATTGCAAAAGTAAAGCGTAACGAGAGAATGCTTGTTTGTGGAAGAACTCGGAACTATTTACAATGTAGGCCTATTTGGTAATTCAAGTGTCCGACTGCTGCTGCCGTCTACCTGGTTTTTGAGGTTCCTCCTGAATCAGTCAGCAAGCGACGGAGAATGGAATCCCAGAAAACTGAAGCCAAGGAAGTATGTGACCGTATAATTCAGAAAACTACTCACCGTTTCCAGTCATTAAGCTATCTAGATGCAACAAAATTGTTAAACAGCAAATTTTCTGGCAATTTTTGGATAGCCTAGTTTTCCTGAACGCGAACTTGAAGTTGCTGTCAACAGCTATACTGTACTGAACAAAAGAGTGTTAAAGACACAACTTTGAGTTCTATACGGAAGACCTGCCTTCCGGAATATAGATGGAGCTGTTCAATTGTTACGATACATAGCCTCCAACAATTCACAGGATCCATTCTGTGAAGTAACACTGTCAATGGAAAAGAGTATGATATCCAAGTTGAAGGGTTTAACACCAGGATAATTGACAGGTTCTGCAGTAGGAAGGAACGTCGTATGGATTTCATATTTCGTCACTAGGCGAGTCTCAAATTAAGATAAATACTTATAAGTGTATACAGTAGGCCAATATAGAAATTGTAGCACACTCATTATTTTGACCACCAGCCGCTACTGGTTGAAGGTATGTATGTGTAAATTTTGAAAACAAACTTTAACTTAGAATTTTATAGCCAAATGTTTTGGGCCTCCAGCAAAAGAATCACATTGTATCACGGTGCTCATAGCGGATTACGAAGACAGAATTCGTAACCTCATCCATTATTTTCAACGTACTTCTGTCATGGACATCGGGGATGAAAATAGGTTCTGGTTTGTACACGAGTATGTAAATGCGTTGGAGGATCCAGCGCGATGCTAATAAAACATGAGAATGTTTAACTCAATCGCGAATTGTATCTAAACTATAAGAGCGAAGCAATCGCTACAACGGGATCGTGTTTGCATATGCAGATGCACAATAGGACTCCGCACACATTAGCGTCCGACCAGCTCATTAATAATTACCATCACGAAATTTTAATCGCTCATGATAAACCATTTCGTTAATAAAACATTAGTAAATACCTCTTTTTTGTTTAATCGACGCTTCCACATTCCAAATTAATGCAGAATGCCAGCATCACGTTCTAAATTGTCTGTGCTATAAATAACCTATTTTATATTGCTTTTATCGAGCGTGGTAGCACGGCCACCAACGCCATTATCATGTTATCAATTGCGAATGATACCGTTAGGATCGTAACGAAATTAGCGCGGAAACAAAGGAAAATCAATAATAATACCAAGTAAATTCTGTTTGATCTGGTATTAAAGAATGGTGGGATAACTATAATATATTAACGTATTAAAAAGAGTTTTAATATATGACAATTAGAGCTATGTGCGGTGCTTTCAAATTCATGTGCTCATAATTTATAACATATAGGGTAAAGGTTGGTAAATTGTGATAGTTATTTTTCAGAATTTATTACAATTTTACTGAGCGAGAGGAAGATCGTTTCTTTGTGTCCAACGTATTAAGGGAATATTCGTGGATAAGTTTCTGCACAAAACCGGTCCTTCTCTCGTTCAGTAAAACTGTAATAAATTCTCAGAAAGCACTATCACAATATTACTCGTATCACAATATTACCAACCTTTACTCATTTTTTTTCTAATTATTAAAATTAGATCTGTAGTTATACTGTTACTATTATTTATATGCAAAGGATTAATATCACTAATAATAATAATTGTGTATCATTAATTATATTTTATATATATAGGCCCTATTTTAAATAATCAATCGTTGATAAATAGATTTAACATAAATATATTTTATATAAGTAATATATATTGAAATAATTTAGGTTTAGAGAATATTAATATAAATCATATATATACCTCTATTTTAAAACAATAATGCTGTATATTCATAGATAATCTGTATTTTGTATAAATTAATTATTATAATATAAATAACCCTATTCTGTAGTAAATTAGGAATTTAATTTATATATATATATATATATATCTTATATTAATAATAAATCGAATTACCAACAAGTAAGAGAATAAATCCATTACAAAATAAAACTGTAAACCAATAAAGAAAAAAATCTTAAAACAATAAAAATGAAGTGCCTGAGTAAAGGGTTATCGTGATAGGATAAATAAAGTAGTTTAAAATTACCTTTATTACATCTAATAGAATTAAACTATTACCTAAAATATCAAAATGTTTGTGCACCATACACCAAAATGTATTTGAAACTAAACATTATATTAGAAAAGTAAGATAAGTAAGCTAATGGGTTCATCTCCCATTTATAGAGGAAATCCTCTCTTCTCTAATGACCAAAAAAAAAAAAAAACAAAGAAAATACCAAAACAAAAAGCCGGGTAATCTTTTGGCAAATCCTCGGACCTCACCTTCATCTCACTACATCTCGCCAAAATATTGTAAAAAATTGCACAAAATTGTAAAAATTGTAGAAAATTACTAAATTATAAACTGTAGAAATTTGTAATAATTGTAATTATATTGCAAAATGTTGATTTGTTCCACATCTTAAAGCTTCATTGCTCATGTAAGATCTATGGAATAAAATAAATGAATGAATGATGAATGAATGAATGAATGAATGAATGAATGAATAAATGAATTAATTAATTAATGCATGAATGAATGAATGAATGAATGAATGAATATCCTACTAGCTCTATAAAATAAAGTGATAGTCAAATATAATTGTTTTTGTTGTTTAGTCAATTGTCCGAAGACAGGTCTGAACCTCACAAGTGATATCAAGGAGGCACCACTTATGAGGTAATTAGGCCAAGAGCTAATGGGTAGGGTCGCCAGTTCCTTACCCCATTGTTGCTGTTTAGTCAACAGTCCGAAAACACATCTAAACCTCACAAGTGATACCAAGAAGGCACCTCTTATGAGGCAATTAGGCCAGGTGATAATGAAGTAGGGTGGCCAGTTCCTTTCCCCCTCCATTGCATACATCGCCCACTAGCTATATATTACATTAGTCAGACTTCAGATTCATACAAACAATTGTTCTTCCTCTGAAACATATATCGTCAAATGAGATGTACTGCCTGATAATAGATTTACATATCAGCCAGAACCTTAATCAGAGGATCAAATAGAATTATTGTTCTTTTCAGATCTGAAATATTTCTAAATCCATTTCATTGAGTGCATGGTTTAATTAATTTATTATAATATACAAATAAAGGCAAAAATATCCTCTTAGAGCCAAAATTACATTTTACTTTCGGTCGTAACATAACTACAAATGTCTTTTAAGGAACCCGGAGGTTCATTGCCGCCCTCACATAAGCCCACCATCAGTCCCTATCCTGAACAAGATTAATTCAGTCCCTATCCCTCAAATTCATTTTAGCATTATCCTCCAATCTGCATCTCGGCCTCCCAAAATATATTCTTCCCTTAGGCCTCCCAACTAACACTCTATCTGCATTTCTGGATTCGCCCATACGTGCTACATGCCTTGCCCATCTCAAATGTCTGTATTTAATGTTCCTAATTATGTTACGTGAAGAATACAATGTGTGCAGTTCTGCATTGTGTAACTTTCTCCATTCTCCTGTAACTTCATCAAAAGTCTCAAATTTTCCTGAACACGTTATTCTCGAACATCACTTATCCTCTGTTCCTCTGTCGAAATGAGAGTCTAAGTTTCTCAATCCTACAGAACAGCCGGTAATATAACTGTTTTATAAATTCTAACTTTCAGTTTTTCGAGAGCAGGCTGGATGATAAAAGCTTCTCAACCGAATAATAACACGCATTTCCCATATTTATTCTGCGTTTAATTTCCTCTCGAGTGTTATTTGTTTGTTATTGTTGCTCCAAGGTACATGAATTCTTTCACCTTTTCAAAGGATAAATTTTCAAATTTTATATTTACTTTTCGTACTATGTTCTGGTCACGAGACATAATCATATACTTTGTTTTTTCGGGGTTTACTTCCAAACCTATCTCCTTAATTGTTTCAAGTAAAGTTCCCGTGTTTAAAACTGGGTATTAAACAAACCTGGAAAGAAAAGAATTGACAGAACGGAAATGTGATTTTTCAGACGAATCTCGAACTCTTAACATATGGAAAGAGAAGACAAGATCTGTCTAGAACAACAGAAATACATATACAGTGGATCCCATCACATGTCGTATAGCAGGATATGAACGAGCAGATATCATAGCTGAAGAAGGCTGTAAACTAAGAAAAACAACCAGGGGCACAATCACCTACACTGAAATATTTTCCAAATACTAAAAGTACTAAATGAAATCTGGAAACAGCCACCACGACATGATTATTATAAAAGCAACAACCAGGAAAACTATAAACTATCAATTTAGTTGAGAATCACGAACTGTAATAGCCAGGTTAAAACATGGGCACATAAAACATACGAAGATAATAGTATCTCAGAAGATATTTTCATTATGTATAAAATGCAATACGGAACCAGCCTCACTAAATCATATCCTCAGAAAAAAATACACCAGGTGCAACAACTTATCCTCATGGACTTGGCTTAAGAAGAATATAATATATAATACAGTGGAAGCTCTTAAGTTCGACAGAAAACAAGTTCGACAGCTTATAGTTCGACTGCTTACTTAGGAGAATTAGACAAGCCTCTATACGGGCACTAAGAAATGGGTTTGCCATTTGAATGGGAATTGGTTCTGTGTGTTGTAGTGATACCAGCGAATAGGGATTATAAAGAATGGACACTGAGCGAATTTTCCTGTGTTTTGTTTCTCTGTGCGCCAGCGGTTAGTTCCACTTTCAAGCGCTAGAGGTAGTGTAATCGAGCATACACTAAGATAATAATTGAAAATAGAGTTGAGACACAGGATCCAAACATCGCCTACCTCATTGCATAATCCAGTAACGCTTTGCTTCAAATAAATTCAAGTTAACAGCTTTTCCTTATTTCTCAGTGACAAACTAGTTCTAATAATAATATTTTATATTTCAGATATCATAAATTATATTATAAAATAATATAATACATTATAAAATTAAGTATCGAATTCGTTTAATATTTGTATATAATATAATATAGGTATATGGTTTTACTTCTCGTAAGAGTTTTGTTTTTCCATTTTCAGCGCTATCAAATCATTACATATTTTAATTGTTGTTGGGGTCAACGTCTCAACTCTCATTATAAAGGAACTCTAGAGTCTAGACATTACAGTTAATGACGGATTTATTATTTTATGGATCCAATTTATTTTATTTGAGTACATAATGTACCTAGATGTATTAATTATATGAGTTATATTTCCGCTGTGTCGACTGCTAGCTGGTGTGATGTCAGCGCCAACTCTAGGGAGAAAGCAGAATCTGACGCTCTAGCTGGCTTGAAGGTCATTGAAATCGGTCCGGCTACATCAAAGGTTCCGAAGTGTCCATTCTTTATAATCCCTATTCGCTGGTGATACTTTTATTGAAGGAAAACAGAATATTTTATTGATTAGGACATCCATTTAATCACTGATTTTAAATTAATGAACTCTTTTTTTTTATTTGAGAATTGTGCCGTTTGTGAGACGGAACTATCGAAACCCACTGTGGTACTACAGAGCGTTCGCCTACGGGTGGGGCCAGGAAAGCGGCCTGCCTGCGGTGTCTCTTGCGGGAATCGTCTATCAGTAAGCTTCCGCTTTCTATACTAATAACATGCACACGAGAATTTTTATACGTAGTACTAACCTTGTTATAAGCGATGATGGAAGTGATGTCATCTGAATCCACACATTTCTGGCATCTTTTAATAAAATTATCATTCACATGAATAAGTTCGTCTTCGGTAATTTTCCTAATCTCTCTTGTTATATTCGCTTTCATTTCATCTGATTTCATCAATTTTTTCTTCCGTCAATACTCTTCGTTTTCGCTTAGGAATTGTAACATTTCAGCGTCCATGTTGTCCTTAATTTGTTAACAAGACGTCTAACAGTTTCTCTACCCGGAATTGGAGCACCCGGATATTTCACTTCAAATTGCCTACGCACCTCTCTACATGACTATGTTTTCACATATGCATCATACATTAAAAAAACTCTGTTCAAGCGTGAATTTTGCGTTTTGCATTGTTCGCAAATTTTACACACACGCTGAATATTTAAGCAACTGTGTTAAGAAACTGCACAGTACGTAAAAACACTGCAACAGCTTGCTCACAACTGATAACTTGTCGACCTTGATTGTCGACGTGTCTCAACAACTGCGCGCACAAACGGCGTACCAGCACATGACGTTTTCTTGGCCCCAATCGTAGGTGAACGCTCTGTAGAAGCGCATACACAAGTCTCGGGGAGGGCAGGAAATGCAAGTACAGTACTGTATTCATTGATGGAGAACCAATAAGAATTTGCATTCATTTCACTTGCCACACCCACTACCCTTATTGAACTGAATTTCAATTCTGTTCAGTCAAACTTAGGAGAGTCCACTGTACTTCATCTTCCATAAGCGAGAGTAATAAATTGGAATAAATAGCAAAAATGTTCATCTCATTGCATTATTATAAGCAATTTAACTCCTAATGCTATATTAATTTCACACTTCATTATACTGCTTTGTTTAATTGTGACTTCAGGACGCTCAAAGGATTCAATCAAAGAATTATACGTTTTAGTTGATTTATAAGACATTCATCCAAAACGAAAAAGAGTTTTTGTTATTCAGATACTGAAACAAAGTGAGAGATGATTAAAAAAGTAAGAAATGCGTGCGTCTAAACTTCTTAAGTTATTACTTCTCATTTCCAAGGGGAAAAAAAGAGCAACAGGCACAAGAGAATTCAACCCAGGAATTAAAAAAGTTATTCTAATAATCGTATAAGTCTAAATTTTTTGTAGAGGACATGCAATATAACACTTTCTTTGATGATATTTACAAAGGAAAATGAAACGATAAACTCACTTCTTTGCATATCAAAAGAAATACTAGCTTGCACGAAAACACGGACATACATTCACTTTTTTCTGCACAGAAGCAAAAATCAAGTTCAAGGCAAGTATTCCTTAGTTATTATCAGGGATATTAATTCCCCGCGACAAATTTATTCTAAGAAGCCATTTTATTACTGACATAATTTCAGACTATAATTTATTAATTTATATAAACTTAATGTATTAATTTAATAAAAAAGTACAACATCAACAAGGTTGTCCACATCTGTGGAGTAACGGTCAGCGTGTCTGGCTGCGAAACCACCAGGTGGCCCGGGTTCGAATCCCGGTCGTGGCAAGTTACCTGATTGAGGTTCTTTCCGGGATTTCCCTCAACCCAATACGAGCAAATGCTGGGTAACTTTCGGTGCTGGACCCCGGACTCATTTCACCGGCATTATCATCTTCATCTCATTCAGACACTAAATAACCTGAGATGTTGATACAGCGTCGTAAAATAACCCAATAAAATTAAAATAAAATCAACAAGGTTGGTTACGAAGTTTTAAAATGTTAGTTCTGTTTGTCTGTTATAATAAATTTTCTATTAATTAATTTTTTTTTGTACTTTTTTAAATTTCTAATTTAACGACGTCTCTCAACTACAAGAAGTTATAAAGTCTCGGTGGAACTGGTGATAACGAGAAGGTATTTGAAGTGATTAGCATACAGTTCAGGATTTTATTTCTTTTAAAATGTTTAAAAATCATTTTACCATTAAAATATAATAAGATTGCCTATTACGCCTATTTTAAGAGGTTTTAAAGTATGGTATAATATTATGGGGCAACAGCATCCATGTAATGAAGATTTTTTAATTATAAAAAGGCCATCAGGATTATCACTAATTCTCATTGCCATGAACATTGTTCTTCTGTACTTAATAACTGGGTAGAAGATCTTAACTGTTACCAGTTAAGTATCTGTAGAGAAAGACATCAGCTCAAAGAATTTGAGTAACCACAAGGGTCCTGAATACAATAAACATGTACAATATAATGTGATTTGAAACATTAAAGAAAAAAGAAAGTTAATTGTTGAAGGCAAATATAACTGCATTAATTGAAATAGAGATGATGTAATATTTAAAGAAAATGCCTGATAATATTTATAAGAATAGACATTACATAATCAAAAGAATGTGAAGTTCCTTAAGATAATTCCATGTGAATTTTGTAATAGAACCTCTACTGCCAAACAGCAAACCAATGACAGACCATTGTTTAAGAGGGACGTTGTACTTTTGAGAAAGATAAGGCAGACAAGGTTCATATATAGACTTCTCTCAATATCAACTTCGGTGGCCTGATTTAGGTTCCTTTCGAAACGGATAGTAGGGTCAAGAACAAGAGCCCGTTTTAAGCGTCCGTTAATAGCAATAATGTCTATCCGTCTGAAAGAACCATCTGATGATACATAATGTACTTCCTGATGAATCTCCCAATTTAAAGTTTTTAACCATGTCGCCAAACCATGTCGTACAAGATGATGTCTGGCATTGATCATCATCTCACCTTTAGGCATTGTCCAAGCACGTGTCCAAGTACTTTAGAACTGTTAATGTAGATTAAACAAATTTTTTATAATTACATTTTTAGGAGAGATTGTCATGATTATAATACTGTGAAATTAAATACGTTTCGTCAATCAACTTGTAGACTAAAAAACAGCGAAATTCTTTTAAATAATGGCAATGAAAGTCCCCAATAAAATACACACATATTTATAGACTAGTGAAGTGCTTTGTATGGAGTGTGGCATTGTTTTGGGCAGAAACATGGACATTACGACGAAATGAAGAGAAACGAATAGAAGCATTTGAAATTTGAATATGGAGAAGAATTGAGCGTGTGAAGTGGACAGAGTAAGAAATGAAGTTGTGTTGGAAAGAGTGGATGAAGAAAGAATTATGATGAAACTGATCAGAAAGATGAAGAGGAATTGGTTGGGTAACTGGCTGAGAAGAAACTGCATACTGAAGGATGCACTGGAAGAAATGGTGAACAGGAGAAGAGTTCACGGTAGAAGAAAATATCAGGAGATAGACGACATTGAGATATATGGATCATATGAGGAAACAAAGAGGAAGGTAGAACATAGAATAGATTGGAGAAAGCTGGGTTTGCAGTGAAAGAGCTGCCCTTGGGCAGAATACTAAATGAAAATAAAAAAAATTATTTACTCTAAGCAGTGGTGAATTTAGGAAAGTTATCTCTAGTTGGGTTATTAGTAAGTCTTTTTATGATATGGACGGGCTAGTTCAAAAGGGAAACAGCTTAGAATAAATTCAAAGTTTTGAGAATTCCATATTTTAAAGTTTCATGGCGTTGTGAAAAATTAAAGAATCACTGAAATCACTTCAAATTCTGTTAATGACGTTTCATTTTACTTAAGTTTCAAATTAGAGTCGTTAATTGTTTTTTTTTCACAGCAACATGCTTGTTTAAAATGCAGTTTTCTCAAAATTTTAAAATTTGAGGTGCTTCCATTTTGAACTGGCACGTTAATATACAAAAATTGTAACTAGGCCTATATCTTCTAATAAGTGTATTTTACAAGGTCCATTACACTATTTCAATGTCTAGAGACTTTTATGTAAATAAACAAATAAATAAGTACCTCAGGAAAAACGCAAGCAGACTTGAGCTACGGTACGCTGAAAAATTGAAATAAATATTAATGAAGATAATAAATTATAAATTTGATCGAAAAACATAGGGAATTTAATAAAGAAACTCACTTGGCTTTTATTGATTACGAAAAAGCTTTCGACCGTGTTGACAGAAATAAGCTCTTTCAAATTTTGGCAGATGATTCAGTTCCAAACGCAATTATAAGAACAATTTGCGAATATTATCAAAATTATTATTGGATCAGGACATACTGAATGGAGACCGATAAACTGTGGAGTTCGTCAAGGATGCCCCCTCTCATCACTTTTGTTCAATATATACATCAACTCCAGACATACATCAGACATTGGCGACTGACAATTCATGGAAACATCCCGCTCTTCCGAAATTGTACTCCAGATACATTCTTATATGCAGACGATCAGGTTCTTTTTGCTACAAATGAAGACGAGTTGCAATACTCAATACATCACCTGAATATAATAGCACAAAATTTCAATATGAAAATTTCCCCAAATAAAACAAAAATTATGGCGTTCCAAGGTAAACAGCCAGTTAGGAGTCAAATTTGCATTGGAGCCCATACGTTAGAACAGGTAAACTCATTTAAATATTTAGGTTATAATTTGACATATTTACCTGTTACTGATATATCTGAAAATATTCAACATTTTAATGGAGCCTTAAGAACCATCAACCAGGTTTTCACAACCACGAAAACCCAAAAACATATCAGGTTAAAAGCATATAAAGTTCTAACAAGACCTGTCCTCATGTATGGTAGTGAGGCCTGGACTGTCCGAAACTCAGATGTTCAACGCCTAACAATTGCGGAAATGAGGACTGCCGGCTACAGCTTGCTTGACCACAAAAGGAATGAACTAATTACAAAAGAATTGAAAATTACACCTATTTATGAACATCTCAACCACTATACTGTAGACAAAAATGGCTTAACCATGTCAATAGAATGGACCGTTCCAGACTCCCAAGACAAATTCTACGCTATATACCACATGGAAGACGATCTTTGGGACACCCTCTGAAAATATGGACTGAGACCGTAACAGGCTACTAGGCCTAATACCTGCAAAGACGAAGATTATGATGATGATGATGATGATGATGATGATGATAAATTATGGTATCAAATTGACGTCATTCAGGCGGATTTACCATCAGTCAACAGTAGACCGTCCACACCTGTGTAACGGTTAGCACGTCTAGCCGCGAAACCAGGTGGTCCGGGTTCGATTCCCGGTCGGGGCAAGTTACCTGGTTGAGGGTATTTTCGGAGTTTTCCCTTAATCCAATATATGAGCAAATGCTGTATAACTTTCGGTGCTGGACCCCGGACTCATTTCACCGGCATTATCACCTTCATCTCATTCAGGTGCTAAATAACCTAAGATGTTGGTAAAGCATCGTAAAATAACCTACTTAAAAAAACAGTAGAGCAAATTGAAGTTTGGTACATCAGTACAAAACAAGAAATTTAAGATACTTCAGGTGCTGAGAAATACATTCTCCAATTTTATCTTTATGGCTTGCTGTAGGCCTACTTCTGATTTATGTTTATCAGTGTACATGGTAAAATCTAGGCTCATGCGTTGCTGTAGGTGTAAACGGCAGTTCTCTATCCTTCCAAGCTTATCGAATCTATTAAATCAGATGCATATAATTTTATATGTTTTCAGTGAGGTATATCCACTGTATTTGTGATGCAGGTTTTGTGTGAGTTGTATACAACTATTTTATGATTACTAGTCTGTGTAGCTCTACTGATGAATTGTATATAGACCTACTGTAAATTGAATGGTAATATGTATAGCTCAACTGATGAATTGTTTATGATTATAAATTGAATTAATCTACTTGATATTAATTGCACAAATTTGTATAGCTTAATGAAAGTATGCTACTTTGTATTGTATATATTTGTATAATTTTGGCCGATGAATTGTATATGCTTTAAATTGAATAGTAATCTATATAGCTCTACTGATAAATTGTTTGTGTTTGTAATTTGAAGTAGTTTGCATGATATGTATTATCAATTTCTGTATATCACAACTGGTTGAATTGTTCATGCCTTAAATTTAATTAAATTGTTTTGTATTATAATATAGCTCAACTTATGAATGATCGTTTGCGTTTGTAAATTTAATAATCTGATTGGCTATGTATTGTATACTTTTAGTAGAGCCATCGATGTAGATCAGTCGACCGACAGACTCGCTGGGCTGCTGATCCGGAGCTGCATTCGGGCTTGGGTTGGATCCCCCTTTGGACTTTGGTTTCTTCGGAGATTTTCCCCAGCCGTGGGACTGAAGCCGGATAGTCTATGGCGAGTCCTTGGCATCAACCCTTTGATTTGATTACCCCCTTTGATTTGATTACCTGGTTGGTTTTTCCGAGGTTTCCCCACCGAAAAGGCAAATTCCGGGTAATATTTTGGCGAATCCTTGGACCTTATCTCATCTCACTACATCTCGCCAAAATGTAAAAAAATGTAAAAAAATTGTACAAAATTGTAAAAATTGTAGAAAATTACTAAATTGTAAAACTATAAAAATTTGTAAAAATTGTAATTGTAATATTGTAAAATGTTGACATGTTCCACATCTTAAAGCTTCATTGCTCATGTAAGATCTATGGAATAAAATAAATGAATGAATGAATGAATGAATGAATGAATGAATGAATGAATGAATGAATGAATGAATGAATGAATGAATATATGTAGGCAGTATTTATAATGTATGAAGTAGCCTATTAATTCAATAAATTACACAACATACATAATATAAATACTCGGCTATGTCGTGCATTACGGACGCCATGTTCGTTTGAAGTTCATCCAGTATGGCGAAGTTCGATATTCGCCGATGTCCGCCCTGCAGAAAGAGGCCTGTCTTGTTTGTTCCACCTTGTTATTAAAATATTCGCCATCCACTACTCGCACTCCATCTTTCAACACTAGAAGCCCTAATACTTTGTAATTTCCTAGAAGGCCGGATGAGAGAAACATGTCCCATTTTGTAGAAAGTACGTAATTTACGTGATTAAAGTACAAAAACTTAATTAATGCATACATGTAGTTTACTTACAATAATGTAATACAAATATCAAATATTCCTCTTAAATTGAATACATTAGTGCCCTCGAAAATGTATAAAACTTCAACTAAAATATTTCAATTAAAACGTTTTGTATCAGTTCTTGTTATTTATATGCACTCAGTTACGCATACAATTTACACATACAAATACAAATGTTTTCTCCACAATTAAATAAAGTGTGAATTATGTTTAGTGGAACAAAATATCGATCTCCAGAATCATCCTCATATAAATTACGAAGTCTCTCGAGTTCGGCTCCCTCAGATGTGCCTTGCCAACGTAACATTTTGTATTATTTTATAACTGTATAGGACAGCTTAATTATACCCAATACTGTGATGCAGGAACCAAAAAAAAAAAAATTAAAATTAAAATCAACAATTTGGAATATTATACATTTACAACTTATAACTGAAAAATTCACAAACTTTCATTATTTTCATGTACACACTTTCACAAAAGACAATCCAATCTTCGAAATACCTAGTAATACTGTAGTTACAAATACGTACAAGTATGTTTTTTTTTTTTTTTAATAATCCAACTCTTGTATTTATTTGCCCTAATTTCATTACCCTAGTTCAGTCATGTCAATTGATGCCCAGGACCGCGCGCGCTTTAGAGCCCAGGAGAGCCTGAGCGCTTGACAGCGGAGAGGAAAGAGACAGACAAAAGAGGTAGTATATGCCGCTTGGTCGAGCTATATTCAGGGGTGGCCAGTACTGGTTCAATGGCTAAAGGGAAGAGAACTTATTAAAACTGTAACCATGTTAATTTTTAGATTTGTCTGAGAAGTGTAAGTGCATTAAATAAGAATGTAAGTTTTAATTTTAATGTTCATTCTTTACAAGTTTGATCTTTTTTATTCAAAAGAAATATTTTCTCAACTTTTTATAATAATAATAATAATAATAATAATAATAATAATAATAATAATAATAATAATAATAATAAATAATAATAATAATAATAATGATAATAATAATAATAATAATAATAATCCGTGGCGCTACACCCCGTGAAGGGCCTAGACCGACCAGCCGGCTGCTGGCTTCACGCCCACACGCCGAAGCAGAGGTGGACGATCATCCAACCAGAATGGAGGTATCGTGTGGTTAGCACGATGATCCCCCCAGCCGTTCAACTTTTCTTTATAGAAAAGTGAAATTTTCAGATATAGGCCTATTTATTTAGTAGCCTTACAGAATATTTTCGTAAATCTAATATACCGTATATACGTATTAATGAAGATAGTGTATTGAAAATTTTGAAAATATTCGCATGGAAATTGTTTGTAGGGAAATGAATTAACAAAGCAACTACTGTTACATAATAAGAAAAAAATACGTGCCCATGTGTTGTAAAAATGTCAGCTCTATAGCTTAAGCAATTTCGAGAGAATAATTTAATATTCTAATGGCAGGAAGTTGCTCACCAATATCACCTTAAAAGCATAAGCGATAAGAGTTTTGTTATGGAATATTAGTTACACTTAAAACACATACAGCACCTAGGTAACTTTGCTTTGTACTGTAATATTGTTTTGATTAGTTTATTGATTACTTTTATAAGGCTAAAGATACCATCAATATCAATTCCAACTTATAATGTCATACTTAATCTCTTTTATTTTGGGATATCACTTTCTTTACGAATGATGTGTTCCATCCATTTAGTACAGTATAGTTGTACTATTATGGAACTTAAGTGAATATTCCTTCTAAACTCGGTATTATGTTATTAACATTTAAATTATAACTGCAATATTAAGAAAATTGGCATTAGTACTTTTGTTTTACAGACAATATAGATAATATCAAACAGAAAGAAGCCACATAAAAATAACGACATAAAATTTCATGTCCCGCTTGAAGTTTGTGCACCACTGTTTTCTTAATCCAACAGGCTGCTTATTCATATACACAACCCTTCCCCTTTCCATACGTAGCGCTTGATGCCCGCGCACGACGTCAAGGTCAGAAAAATGCGCTTGCTTTGACATCACTGCCCTAGTTACTATAAAGATGTTGCAAATAACTATGAGAATTTCTTCAAATACTTTGTCACTTTATAACCACACAGGAGATACATATTTCGCTTGGTCTATCACTATTTATAAATCAAAATGTTTTATGTATCAGTTCGGAACCCGAGATCTCTTCTCTCGCGAGCAAGTATATAAAATGAAGTTGTGAGTTGCATGCCAATGCACTCCGTCTCGAAGTTGCTGAGCCCAGAGCGGCAGGACAATGTTTGTTTTTGTTTGGGCTTCCCTCCCGCCTTGCGCAATCCTGGGGTTCTTTACGTGGATAGATTACAGCTGTTTGTTTAGACTCCGCTCTGAATATTGCAACAAGCCGCCGACATGCAGTTCTTTGTTTAAATCTTCTCTCCTCCAGAGTTCTGGGTAGCTACGGACGGTTTACTCTACTTATCTTCGTCATTTCACTTGCGAACAGCGGTATAGACACTGGCTCTAATAAAGTCACTTCAGGTACTGTATTGCGCCATGAGGTATATTGCTGAATAGAAGTCAAGGGGCAGATAAAGACCTGATAAAGATTACGTATTGTTATTCTTTCAGAGAGAAATTACATGTTTCTGAAGACAGTATTTTATCTATTTTAAGCTATATAAACATGAATAAAAACTACAAATCCCATCGGATTTTTCTAATTTCTTTAAAAAATGTTAAATTCGTGTGTACGCACCAATTTCTATCAAAAGATTCATATTCGCATGCGGAGGAATATGGGTTTGTTTGTGTAAATCGTCCAATTGGGAAAACCGTCGTTTCATGAACTAAAAACACGATTTTTGTATAAACGTTAATAAAATCCATAAATTCCAACCGATTGTGCTAATTCTTTCAGAAAGTGTTTAATATGCGTTACGAAACAGTATTCTATCACTCGTTTCGATTTTACACTCAAACCAAATTTTTTTCTAAAAAAAATTAGTTTTTGCGAGATTTTAAACTCCACCACCAACAGAAGCAAGCTTCCAATTATAGGTGGTTACATTGATACATATACAAAATAAATAATCAGGAAAAACAAAAACAACACAAACGAAAGAAAGATAGATACATAATAGATGCTAGAATATAATATTGCAGTTAATATAGTGCCAAATGCCAATATAATAATGCAAAATTATTTCAAAACTAGAGTAAAAACATTATAACAGTTATTTATAATTTAAATATCTAAGGAAATACAATTCTTTTTAATATTGTATGAAATTTGTTTACTGTTAAACTGAAATCTAATTGAGAATCACAGTTTCAAGATAGAGAGTTGTAAATATTATACATAAGAAACAATGAAGAGTTCTTGAAGAAAACAGTTCTAGAAATTGGAATAACAAAAGGTTGCCTATGAGGTAATTCTGTAATTTTTACATTGAATTGAAGGAATTTAAGAAAATTACAGTTATTCAGTATACCGTTAATAATCTTATAGAGTAAAATTTGGCTAATTATTAATCGTCTAGATTTTAAAGTTTTATAATTAAATTTAAAAAGTAACTGAATACACACATTAAATCACAAACTGATGGTAACTTATACATCCGATCAATCAACGAACGTAAAATATGGTAACATACTAAAATCTTAAGTATTTTTATAGGGCTACTATGAATAAAAGTATATATCGTCGTTGATTTTATGAAACCTCTTATCTGATTTTACAGCAGATCATTTTTCAGAAGGAAGAAAAATTACTTAAAAATGAACAGGCCCACTCTGATCCTCGATGATGTCATTTATGTTCATCATATTCACGAACATTTTCCACCTAATTACTTCATATTCTTATGTAGATCCGTTAATTTTTAATTTTCCTAAAAACTATTTTCTGTAAAATCTCACATAGGAGGTGTCACAATATCAACGACGATAAGAAATATTATAATAAAACAAGGAATCCTCAAATGTTTAATTACAGCAATTCGAAGTTTGCATGTAAATCCTGAAATGCAAATTAAAAGAAACAGTGTAGAACCCAGAAAAACTAATCAATGTGTCAAACAAGTGTGTTTTCTTTCGCATTTATTGTTTAATTTCTATACCGACGATGTTATTAAGGAGTGACAGAAAGATTTATATAATTTTATTTTAGAACATAGGGTAAAGGTTGGCAAAATTGTGATATGAGTAATATTGTGATAGTTCGTTTTGAGAATTTGTTATAATTTTACTGAGAGAGGAAGATCAGTTTTTGCGTCAACGTATTAAGGGAATGTTCGTGAACAAGTTACTGCACAAAACCGGTCCTTCTCTCGCTCAGTAAAATTGTAATAAATTCTCAAAAAAAAAAAAACTATCACAATATTGCTCGTATCACAGTTTACCAACCTTTACCCTACACCTTTAAATACAATACTGTTCACAGTTGTTAGGCTATATCTGCAAATTCAGACGATAATGAGAAAAACATTTAAATTATACAAAATAGCGAATAGAATGAAAATTTAAATTTTCTACCCGTAAAATAAAAATAATTAATGTATAGGCACCTCACGTATTACAAGAAAAAACATGAAAATACAGGTAGAAAAAAAATATTGAACATGCCTCCAGTTTTAACTATTTAAAGATGCATAGTATCACACCCATAACTAAAATATGTAGAAAATAAAAGAATTTAGGTGATTAATTAGGCAATCTTGAACAAAAAAATATTTAAAATTTACGTCCTGGAACAATTTCGAAATTATATACATTTATAGTGATTTCAATGTTAAAATATAGATGTGAAATTTGAATACTGATCATGTAACAAATTCAACAAATACAAAGGAGCGTCGGAAAGTAACACACAACAATTATTTTACGGAATACTATTTTGGTTAGAACGTTCAAATTTGGCAGATACTTAGTTTGGACCTTGCGCTACAGACAGCAATGATTCGATCGGATGTCACCCTGGCGGAACGAGCTGTAACTACTGAATAAAAATGGCTCGTTTTCTACCATCGTTCACTTGTGAAGGGCAGCGAGGTGTAGTCCGTTTTATTCCCCCGAAAAATAAGAAATTCGAGTGAAATCCACAGAGAAATATTGGAGGTATATAACACTTGATTGTCTGGATCATAGCAACATCTCCAGGTGGTGCAGGGTCTTCGAAGAAGTGGTCCGACGAAGCACGTTCCGGCCGACCAGTGACAGCTGCAACACCACCCAATGTCAGCGGCATCATTAAGGCGACAATCATCTACCTTACAGTCCAGGCCTGCACTGTCTGACTTTCACCTCTTTTGACCAATGAAGAAATTCCTAGGAGGCCAATGCTTTGGTTCGGTGAAGGAGTGAAATCAGTCGTGCGCAGGTGGCTATACGCCCAAGATACAAGGAGTTTTATGAACGAGCCGTACTGAATATGGTGTCACGATAGGAGAAATGTGTCAAGAGACTTGGTTCTAATGTTGAAGAATAGGTAAAACCTGTAGCTTTCTTGTGCATTATTTAATTTTGCTTACCTATGAAATACGTTGCCACAAAAAATTGTTGTGCGTTACTTTTCGATCCACCCTCGTAGAAGCAGTAGAGAGGAGATTACTACAACCCCCTCCCCGGGATTCAAAAGTGTAAGAACACAGTTAAAATCAGGAGGCTCACATAAATGATGCAGTGACAGAAACCTACAGACGGAGACAGGGTAAAAGAAACCTTCGAAGACTGAAGACGAATAAATGTAAAGGGAGAAAAATGAAAAAGAAAAAGAAAATAAATCCTATTAAGTACTTATTAAATTCTCCTTTATGATTGAAGTGGCTATTTCTAGCTGTGAATCTAGAAATGCCGTTACCAATTCCTGTAATGGAACTTTTATATAATTTAATTATAGCCTATATGCAGCAGCAGTAGTAGTAGTAGTAGTAGTAGTAGTAGTAGTAGTAGTAGTAGTAGTAGTAGTAGTAGTAGTAGTAGTAGTTCACATCTGTGGAGTAACGGTCAGCGTGTCTGGCCTCGAAATCCTGTGGCCCGGGTTCGAATCCCGGTTGGGGCAAGTTACATGGTTGAGGTTTTTCCCGGGGTTTTCCCTCAACCCAATACGAGCAAATGCTGGGTAACTTTCGGTGCTGGACCCCGGACCCATTTCACCGGCATTATCACCTTCATATCATTCAGACGCTAAATAACCTAGATGTTGGTACAGCGTCGTAAAATAACCCAATAAAAGTAGTAGTAGTAGTAGTAGTAGTAGTAGTAGTAGTAGTAGTAGTAGTAGTAGTAGTTTTATTTTGCCTGGCAGAGTTAAGGTCATGAGGCCTTCTCTTCCACTCAACCAGGTTTCAATAATATACATGAAATACAAAATTAGATTACAAAACAACACAAAAGAAGATTCCTTAGAAATTACATAAAATATAGTAGAAAATTACAAATAGTCAAGATCAGTTATATAATGTAAAATTACAAATAGTCAAGATCGGTTACATGATATATAAAATAAAGTAGAAAATTATACATGATCAAAATCAGTTACATAGCTAACATAAGGGGAATATACACACTCACACACACGCACTCACACACACACACACTCACACACACACACTCACACACACACACACACAAACACAATTTTTAAGACCTAAAATGGTGGAGATAAATTCGACGATTAATTCACTTGAGATATAGTATACAATAATATATTATTAGGAAAATACATGTGGGTTACAAGACATAAAATGTTAATTAGCTAAGTCGTACTAAATGACAAAAACATTTCTAAGTAGAGTGTACTTAAAAGATTTTAGACTCCGACTGCTCCTGATTTCCTGTGACAAGGAATTCCAGGAACGGGCTGTGCGTATTGTGAAGGAAGCAGAGTAGAGAGATGTTTGATGATATGGAATTGATATAACAAGGTTATGCTGTGAACGCGTATCACGGTTGTGGTGGGATGCTAAAAGTGTGAAGCGAGGAACTAGGTAAATAGGTGTGGAATTATTTAAAATCTGATACAGCAAACAGAGTGAATGAACTGAACGTCTCTCCCGTAAACCAAGCCAAGATAATTGAAAGAAATACTCGGACACATGATCATAGCGACGGCTGTTAAAAATGAAACGAACACAAGCATTATGAACACGCTGAAGCCTCGATGACAATTCAACACTAAGATCACCATACAAAACGTCGCAATAGTCAAAGTAAGGCATCACCAGGGTCTGTATCAAGATCTGTTTCAGTTTAGAAGGAAAGAAATTTTCAGTCTTTTCAGTGAATGCAAGATTGAGAAAGTTTTCTTACAGACATATTTTACCTGTGCATTCCAGCTGAGATTCGATTCGAAATGGAAACCTATATATACACTCTATTTTATCATTAAGTGTCTCTTATTACTTTAAAATATTGTTTTAACTATCTTGAAAGGAGAAAATTCACCACTTCGATTTGATCTTGGATCAAAATGGAATTATATAGGATTAGTGTTTGCATAACAAAAAAAAATAATAATAAGTTTAGCTTAATTGAAGGTTAAATTTCTGACCTGATATCAGGTTCAGCATTCATATATTCAGCTGTTGGAAAAATATAACTGGAAGCAGGAAAGTATGAAGCTTTTTGTCTGACAACATAGGCCTAACACTTTTTGTATTCGTAATGACTAGTAGTTGAAAAATTATCTTCTACAATACAAGTTCTGATAATTTTCCGGTAATTTAATTGAGCTTAACGAATGTTTGTTGTCATGTTAATTATTTCGAGACCGCAGGTCGAGAAATAATTATCTAAATATAACAAGCATGAGTTTAAAAAGGGAAATTAAATGACCTGAGGGTAACATTATCACGAATTGTATTCTGCAACATAATCCAAATGCGAACAACTGTAATTCTGAACAACTAAACATTCTAGTTTGTAACAATAAGATCACAATCTAGTATATACAGTCACAAAGCTTGAGGTGATGAGAGTACTAGGAACAATAGAGTGTGCCGGTACTATTTCGCATGGTCTGTGATGAGGCGATAGTAGCGAACCTAGTGGTTAGCAACTATCTATGGATGCATATTTCCTACGTATTGAGCTTCGTGACTGTATATACTAGATTGTGATAAGATCCAGAAAACAGTCGAATCGAAGCAAAGATAATAGAAGTAAAAGGCTCCTTGGAATAAAAACAACTGAAAATTTGAGGTTATAACTACACTTCATTTTGAAATATTTTATCATTGCTTATCTATAATTTTGAACATGTTCAATAATAATATTAATTTTTATCATAATTAATTTATAAGTTTTGTAATTAATTACTGTTGCATATTGCGACTGCAAGCATGACGTAATCGTTTGATTGCTGATAACTCGAAGCAGAGACGATACAAATAAAAAAAATGAACATAGGAGAAAAACTATTGCTTACTAATATTTTGAGTAGCATGTTTTTATCAACAGTAATCTCACTAGAGGTTTTGATTTGTCTAGAGAAAATCAAAAGTCGAATAGGATTTAATTGACTATTGCACGATTAGAAGAAAGTACAATATAAAGATTAGAAGACATAAAGCACTCTAATACAATAAAATATTAATTGAATTACTGAAATTCTATTTCACTAATGTTAGCTTCACCGAAACGATTGAACGGAGCCGCCATTTTCAGTTGACTATGCGGTAAACAAAGGACGATCGCAAAGCATGTTTTACAGCGTAAAGAATTTGCAGTTTGAAATGTTGGCAAACAAAGAAACGAATGGTAGGGAGATGATAAAAACAGAAGAAAGTATATAAAGATTAGAAGAAATAAAGTACTGTATTCTATTGCAATGAAATAGGCATTAATTGACTTACTAAATTCTATTTCACTAATGTTAGCTTCACGAAAACGTTTGAACGGAGGCGCCATTTTCAGTTGACTATCTATGCGGTAACAAATGACGATCGCAAAGCATGTTTTATAGTACCGTAAATAATTTGCGTTTTGAAATGTTGGCAAAAAAAAAGAAACAAATGCTAGGGAAATGATAAAAAACACAAATCGTAGGAAAGTGATAAAATTGTAGCGATATACAGACATGATTGGATGAAACACGTCCTTTCGTACCGTTTTATTGGTCAAAAGTAGTATGACGTAGTAAAAATGTAACAGTCAATGTAATTCGATTCTCATTGGTTAAAATAGCATCACTGAGTTCAATTTCATATTGTGGTATACCGATAAGCTATTAATATTTGACTATATTTATTTATTTGCTGTGCCACCTTTGCTTACATTAAAAAGTTAATAATTTTCATTAACGTTTTCGATACATGTGTATCATCTTCAGATGTAGAGTGTTAAATAAACATTTATGATGAAAACCTTGCCTGATGGTATGGAACTCATTATGATTTTCGGATCTTGCTAAAGTGAATTGCTCCAACTTAACCTAATTTGGTTTATAATACACATGCTACATTATTTAAATGTAAATGTAAATGTAATGTAAATTAATTTAGTGTAACATGTATATTATAAACCAAATTAGGTTAAGTTAGAGCAATTCACTTTAGCAAGATCCGAAAATCATAATAAGTTCTATACCATCAGGCAAGGTTTTCATCATAAATGTTTATTTAACACTCTACATCTGAAGATGATACACATGTATCGAAAACGTTAATGAAAATTATTAACTTTTTAAGATAAGCAAAGGTGGCACAGCGAATAAATAAATATAGTCAAAAATCACTGTGTTCGTTCATTGCCTGAGAAACGTTTGCGCGGGAATAACGTTAAAATGTCTCTTCCCGAATGTATTTGGAATAATGTACAAAAAAGGTGTGAGAGATAATTTTAAACTTCCTCGGTGTGAATCGAACCTGAGTCCATTATACTTATACCCTCAAGCTCCACCTTTTAAGCCAAGCGGGGAACTGAAGTCAGTATGTAATTAAGGAACATCACAGAAACAGGATCTATGTGCTTTTCTAGAGTCCTAAAAGCGACAAAGGGTCACACGTTATTCTGAAGAAAGAAGAATATTGCACACAGCTCCAATCGTGTTCCGTAATACGTGATGCGAACAATTGCGGGAGGGCGAGACAGCTGTTACAACAGCGCTCTCACGCGGCACTGTGCCGAAACAATTACATTCTCTGCAGTGATTGGCGTTGTGCTGCGACAACAATGGGAGACAACCCATAGCGACGACGACGATCTGTTCCAATTAGTTCCATCAAGGCGAAGGGTCCCTCAGTTGCATGGTTACCGACCGCATAAAGACAACAGCGCTGATCACTACATCTCTATGACTAAACAACTTCCAGAGCACAGAGAACAAACAGGCAAGGGCATCAGAAACAAATGTGTTTGTTAGCATATTAGCTGAAAAATGAACGCAGGTTTTATATCCTGGAGATCCGAGTTCAACTGTCTAACACAGAAACACTGAGCTCTGGAAATGCCAAATTTTCAAACAAAACCTTCCATTAGTCTGCTAAAAAGATAACGCAGTACACAGAATATGTACGAGAAACCATCGCGAATTGTATTTTGAATTAAATATACATAAATTTTCGTATAAAAACTGAAATAATATTCTATACCAGGCCTGCACAAGGTTTGCGCTCTCTGAGCCAGCTCACAGCTCATGAGCGGAATGCAGATATTAGCTGTGCTCTGTATAAGGGTGGACTGGGAGAAGGGGTGGATCTCGTACAAAATATACACAAATTGAAGTACTATTACGAGTGTATATATGAAATGAATTCCCGTTCAGTGTTTGCAAAACTATCTTGGACTATTATTAATTAATAAAGAAATATTTATTTTACAGAAATAATAGAAATTCTATAGCAACTTAAATGTATAATATAATTTTGATATATTTTTATTTATCAGTACATCAAAACGAGGTTTTATGCTGTTGGCAGCTGAAAGGAACAGTAGCCTACTGATCGTAATGAAACATCAGTTACAGATGTTCGATCATCATCATCATCAGCATCATGGATTAAGCCTTATAAGGCTCGTTCCGGTCTCATTTTTTTAACACTGTTGAGCCTATCTTGTTTTCGGTCTACCAACATTTCTTCTACCTATTGGGTTATAGTTCATCATCAGTTTTGGTATGCGGTCTACTTCCATTCTTTGTATATGTTGTTTCCAATCGTTTCTATATTGTTTTATTCTGTCTATTAATTTAAAAATGCTTAGTTCCCTCCTTATATCTTCACTTCTTTTCCTATCCAATAAGGTGTAACCTGCTACAGATCTTAGAAATTTCATCTCTGCTGCTTCTATTCTTCTTTCTTCTTTTTTAGTCAGGATCCAAAATTCAGACCATAAAGCAACATTGGCACTGCCATTACCTTATAAAATTTAATTTTTGTTTCTTTCCTAGTACTTTTAGGATCTATTAATCATACATAGCTGAATTTATTAATCATGTTTTGAATATCTTCATTCTTCATATAAGAAATGTTGCACCCAAGATAATTGAAACAATTTATCTGTTCAATAATTTTTCCTTCCAAGACAATTTTGGCTCTTAATGTATCTGCTCCTCTAAATGCTAAAACTTTTGTTTTATTAATTGAAATGTTTAAGCTAAAACTTTTACTTATATTATTTAATTGGAATAGAGCCCTCTGTGCCCCATTTTCAGAACTGGATATTAAAACTTGGTCGTCCGCAAAGAGCAATGTATCTACGAATATATATTTTTTATTTTAAAATGTTCATTTAAATCCATCTGCCAATCCATTACGATTTTGTCAATATAAGTATTAAAAAGTGACGGTGAAAGTGGACACCTTGTCTTACTCCTTTATTTATTGTTGCTGCTATATTCTTTCTTTCCATTGATGTTCCAATTACAATTTTATTTTGAACGTATAAACTTTTAATTGCTGATATTAAAATGTTGTGGAATACCTTTCTCTTTCATTATGATCCATAATTTGTTTCTGCAAACATTGTCAAATGCTTTTTCATAATTCACAAAAATCATGTATGTTGGTAGATTATGTTCTCTATGTTTCTCTATTATTTGATTTATGGAGAATATACAATCGGCACAAGATCTTCCTTTCCTAAATCCATTTTGACTTTCTGAAAGCATGTTTTCTATTATGATATTAAGTCGAGCTTTTAATATTGACGCATATATTTTATAGCATGTATTCAAAATGCTTATTCCTCTATAATTAGAAATTTTTCTTATCTCCTTTCTTATATATTGGACATATTTTCCTACTCTCCATTCTTCTGGTATGTTCATCAAATCTAATACTCTGTATTTCAGTGGTAATTAAGCATATTTTATTAATTCACTATTGATATTATCTGTTCCTGGGGATTTTTTATTTTTAAAATTGTTAAGGGCTAATAATAATTCATCGATGTCTGCCTTTATTAAAGTTGATTATAGAAAACAGTTGCTCACAAATATAAATGTTGAAACAAACATAGCAATCATTTTCACAGCCAGCCTGTGTAGTCGTGCATATTATTGCTAATGTTCAGTCTTGTAAAACTCAATCAGGCTAGTAGTATTATTCAAACGATCTTTAGCCCTTAGGTCACATTGAAGATCAATAATTTCCAGTTGCAAATCGTTAAATGTTAAATGTTGCGTTCCGTCTTTTAGACTCCTCCATACTGTACTGTAGCAGTAGATAAGCAACGTGAAACAGTTACTGAGAGTAGGCCTACACACTGCTCTCCACTAGATAACTGAGTGGTCGTTTCCTTCTCCTCTACCTCGTAGCAAGTCTATGTCATTCTGACGTATCTTCCTCTCCGTTTCGGCGAGCGGTAAACTCGGCTCTCCCGCTGTGAAGGAGCGCGCGCGCTCGTTGAGCGCTGTTTGTGCAGGCCTGTGCTATACCATCAGCAAATTTTATGCACTTTAATCTTCTTCCTCCTATTATCACTCCTCCCATGTTCTAAAAACAGTTCTTCACTAAATCCTCCAAGTATAGAGATGTTGAACAGGGTAGGCGATAAAGGTCATCCTTGACGTACTCCTCTTCCTATTTCACTTCCTCCTGACATTTCTTCTCCTATGCTGACTTTGACTCGTTGTTACATATAAAGATTACTGAATGGTCTTCTCTCTTTCCACTCCACGCCTATTTTCTTCAGGATCCCAAGTTTATTCCAATCCACCCTGTCAAAAGCCTTTTATAAGTCAACAAATACTACGTACATACACTTCTTTATTCTTCTCTAGGAATCTTTCGCCAATTGTTCTTAGGAGTCCAATTGCATCTCTCGTACCTTTTCCCTTCCTGAAGCCAAATTGCTCTTCTTTCAACTATTCTTCAATCTTAGAATATAAACATTGATACAGAGAATCTTCGCCGAGTGTGATATCAGGCTAATATTTCTGAACTTTTTACATTTCTTGGCATTATTTTTCTTCGGTATTAGAATCAACACTGTCTCCGTAAAATTTTCAGACCATTCGCCTATAACAAAACTTTTACTATACTTTTCTTTCGATGAAGCCCCGTTATGCAGGAAAAAATAGTCTTTGCCTATTGTCTGCAGCTTTTTGTTGCGGTAATGGCCCGAGACATATGGCCAATTGCTACAAAAGCAGACAGGTAAAAAATCTGAACAGTTAATGTCTTGAATATTTTTTGTCAATTAAACCGTTTAGCCATGAATTTAAATTGAATAATAGTGATAATCGTAGAAATAAATCTTGCAACGCAGCTACGTCGCGCGTTACCGTTTGAATACAGCAGAGGGAGAGGGAAAGGTAAGGAGTGCAGGCAGCGCATGATTAGAGTTATTGCAGTAGCCGTAATGTTTCCATATGCTTCATAGGAAAATAACGATTTTCTCTAAAGCGGTGACTCTTAAAGAAAGACTTTTAGATTTTTAAAATCTCACCTCATGATCTTTACCAGGTTCACTTTTGTGCGAGATTACCATATATCCTGTATATCTACTTTAAGTTCCAATTTTACTGATGTTAATTGGATTTTTCACACCAACATGAAGCTTTAAAATACAATTACCTCAAAGCTTTAAATCTTGAATTATTTCCCTTTCGAACTGGCACATCGGTAAGACTGAACAACAAAGCAGATGATCACCTTCTAGTAGTATCATCTCTCAGTAACAGTACACACTAGTCGAGACTGAAATATTTGATTTTATAAGATCTGTCTTGCACAGTTTCGACAATAAACCACGCAAGTTAAAACAGTACATTACGCAACGAACCTATAATGGTAGTAATTAAGACGCGAGGATGTTTATGAAACGAGCACAAGCGAGTTTCATAATTTTCATACGAGCGTCTTAATTACCATTATAGGCAAGTTTCATACGACTTTTTATGCTCGACCATATTTCTAACTTGAAATTATTCATAAGTATTCATGTTTTTGTTATGTGAATGAGTGCAATAGTCTACCTCATAAATTGTGAGATGTGCGCAGACACGAAAGTATTGATTTTTTCCGGAAAACGTATGTCGACGACCTTGATATAATCTAGAGAGTAAGATAAACGTTAATCTTGATATAACCTTGAAACTGAATTCGACATTGAAAAACGAGATGACAAATTGAATTTATTTGAATATTATTTACAATTAACGCTAATTATTATAGTAACAGAACATAACCTTCTGCGACAGTATTGGAATTCCAGCCTCCGCGGCGGTTCGCTAGTTGTCTTTCGATTGCATATCCGAGAATAATCGAAAACCTGAACTTTAATGAATAGGTGTACTTTAATGACATGCATTAAAGGACTGCTACCAGGTGTCTATAATTACTACATTTCGGCATGGTCGAGCATAAATGTATTTATTGTCTACTTGTCTGTAAATAATACACGCTGAAAGTATTTAGAGCTAAATCTAAGTTTTGTACATTATTTTTTCCTTTACATCAAGTTTTATAGCTAAGAAAAAATGGCATTTCAGAAAAATTAAATGACGCCTTCTTCACACTTCAAGTAATTCCACCGTAAATTTCTTTCGAACGAAGGACTTTATATCCTCTTGGAAATACACACCCAGAAACAATCTACTTTTTACCACATACGCAACAAAACAAGTTATATAGAGATTCTATATCCGTATACGAGATCCCCAGTGAAAGGTAAAGGCTTTTAGTTTGCGCTATTTCCGGTCCACTTGTTATGAAATGGAAATACTCCTTACCGAGTTCTGGCACCACCGCTCTCTCCCTCCTCTCTCTCTCTCTCTCTGACTCTCTATGATGGATATAACTATACTGTATGGAAGAGAGATGGAGTATAAAAAATATCTCATTCTTACAAAAGCGATTTCGAATTCAATAACACGCTTTTCTTTAAGTCTTTCTCTCCCCCCCTCGCCAACCATCTAACTCTCTTTCCTTGTGCTTAATAGAATTTCTATTCCATTTTTTTAACTGCGGGGCATCAAAACTCTTCCAATCTTCTTCTCTGTCTTTTTTTGTCCCGTCGCCAGAGATCTAGCGTCAATCATATACAAAGAATTGCAGAAGGACAAGAGATTTTTTAGTGTAGTTTCATGTTAGAGAAAGGAGAGAGGAATTCTTTCTTCAATTCTAAACTTTCAAAATTAGGTTTTCATTTCGAATCCTTTGGTAAATATTATCTTTCATATGCAAAGAATAATACCGTCAGAATTGTATTTAGACGAATATAACGTTTTTCAAGAGATAAGAGTCCCTTCTGTTAGACACTGTTTATAACCGAATTGTATGTTTTAAACTAAGTATTACTGATAATAATTACTGAGGAAACATATATAGCCTATATACCGCTTTCAAGTAGTGGTAAGCTTGTCTGACTGCGAAACTAGCAGGTCCGGGATAGGATCCTGGTTGGAACAAGTTGCCTGCTTGAGGTTTTTTTTTTTCCGGGGGCTTCTCTCAATCTATTACGAACAAATACAGGGTAATCTTCAGCGTTGGACCCTCGGTTAATTTCGTCATTATTGCCTTCATCTTCATCCATCCATCCATTTGCTTCCATATTTATATAATTAA
Organism: Periplaneta americana; assembly: GCA_025594305.2. Classification (NCBI taxonomy): domain Eukaryota; kingdom Metazoa; phylum Arthropoda; class Insecta; order Blattodea; family Blattidae; genus Periplaneta; species Periplaneta americana. The sequence goes on along the minus strand of JAJSOF020000005.1, from coordinate 160,905,218 downwards.
TGTCATACGGGGCTAACAGAATCAGATCTAATGCGTTCATCTTTATCCGCCAAAAAATAAGCAGAGGCACAAATCGCTACACACAAATATGCTCAACATTAGAGGTAAGAAAAACATTTATATACCGTTGCATTTACATGTAGATATAAGCTCGCGCAAGAAACGATTACTGAAAACCAATGGTGGCGTTGCTGTCTGTTTTGACATGTGTATATAGGCACGCCGAGGGGAAGAGATGCGAGCCGATGGAAGTACTGTCTCTTTCAAGAAGATGAACAATTGAGGACATCGCTGTGAAAATAAAGAACGTAGCAAGAGAAAAATTCAAGCTAATTAAACGCGCAACATATGTTTACGAATGAAATAATAATACCGTGCGATGCAAGACACGCATTTACATGCAATGGAACAAACTAAAGTAATGTATTCTATCACAACGCAAGACTGATTCTATCGATGTCATTTCTCTTCTGACTGTACTCTTCAATATCATTCAAGTTATCTCGTGCCTTTCCTCTCGCCCGCTCTTCCTTATCGCAGTGTTTGATTCGCATTCCTTCCGTCGGTAATCCGTATTTGCGAGACCATACCAATTTATTTAATTTATCACTTACAGAACCATAAAAATAAAGCTACGAAAAATTCTGTGCTCAAATTTTGTAATGTTGTGGCACTGCAACTTCTAAATTATGACACTAAGAATTATGCTCTGAATAGATCGAGGAAAAGAATAATTGAATCTGCTGAGGTGAGATCTCTTAAAACGAATTGAGGACTATACAAGGTGATTCACAAGGATTTACCGCCACATACGGAGTTTATTTCCGAAGACATTCTGAGCAAAAAATTTCATATAAACATGTGTTTTAATCTCAATATTTTTAGAGGTACACTAATTTGAAACTGTTTGTAAAATACATTATTCTTGGTTTTAAAAATAATATTACAGATAAAGAATGAACTATTCAGGACGAACATTTCTTTAATTAGTTAGTATTCTGAAGCTAAAAATGAGTTGTGAATTCCATCGAAAATTATTGGGAATAAAATTGAATAAGGAACATAAAAAAGTTCCCTTCCTAGGCAGAATTCGAACCCCGAAAGTCTTAGTTACCAGTCTATCGTGCTCTGAAGTGAACAAGGCTCTAAAATGAGGGTCGGTCCGGTTTTTTTGCCACTACTGTACAATATTTTGTAGCTAAATTGAAGTTAAAATTTGCTATGTTTGCAAGACTGCTGAAATCAAATTGGAAACACGTGTCACTATCTAGCAACCAAATTTAAAGCTTGCTATTGAATACACGGCTATTGGATAGATAGATTTGCTTTCAGAAACGTGCACAGACATATTATATTCCATGAAGTTATAGAATAGATAGCTATGGAATAGATATCTCGAGCTTTATGCAACCGGGCACAAAGCAGACATATCTGAGTTCGTTGACTTCTTAAATTTGTATTGAGAGAAGAAAGAGGCTGCGGTTGACAAACTTCCAACTCAATTTCCCAATTAACCCTGCATTTAATCACAAACCGTAATTTAGGTTTTCGATTCATTTAAGTGTACTCTATGATTCCTTTCAATCTGCAGAATTATTCCGCTCCCACTTATACTTTTTAACATTACACGAGCGCTGGAAAGCGCCATACGGTTCGATCAATAATACAGGAACTGTAATATAGTAATAGTATGAGCTGTAAAACTAGGTATGTGTGAACGAGCTGCAATGAACTGCAATTACACGTATATGTGAGAAGGTTAGGAACTCGAGTAATTGGCACATTCACATGTACTCTACGTGCATACTCCATACGGAAGACATCAACCGGGAACGGAGTGCAGACGTGTGGCGTCGAGGGACGAATACCTCCGAATTGTGGAGCGACAGACGATCCTGATTGTCTGGAAACTACCCTAACTAACTTTAATTACATAATCATCCGTGCTGACCTAATTCCTAAGCTCTTCTCACTTGAAATATATACACAAATACATGTGTTCACACATAAGAGCTAACACAGATTTTGTGGCCTATATTATTACCTGATCTATATTATTATCTTAGATGAACCTAAGTAACTGCAATAAAAAGGAAAATATTATGGGGACATCTGTTTAATTTAAAATACGCCTTAAAATACATGAGGGATCAAAATCACTTTAAGATATTTCTTGAATAGCCTACATCATGTATAAGATAAATGCCTAATTCAATTCAGTTCATGTATCGTATATTATATTTATTATATTCAGAAAATTTTCTAATGGAGACAGTTTTGAAAAAATGCAATAGGTCTAACTTCGTTGATCTAAAGAAACCGGAAGAACTTGGATTCAATATCAATGAGTTACTCAATGAGAGACTGTCTGTATTATTTCATTAATGATACAAATTAAATGATTATCTGAACTGATAAACTACCAGGCCGAATAGTTTAACGTGCAGAAAGATTAGATAATCCATTAGGCCGAATAGTTAAATCTGTAGGCCGATTAGATAAACTAACAGGCCGAATTGCTAAATCTGCAGGAAGATTAGTTAATCCATTAGGTCGAATAGCTAAATCTGCAGGACGATTAGGTAATGTAACAGACCGCATATCTATATTTTCAGATCGATTAGATAATTCAACAGGCCGAATAGCTAAATCTGTAGGCCGATTAGATAAACTAACAGGTCGAATAGCTAAATCTGCAGGACGATTAGATAATCCAACAGGCCGCATATCGAATAGATAAATATCCAGGCCGATTTGATAAACTACCAGGCCGAATTGCTAAACCTGCAGGATGATTAGATAATCCAACAGGCCGAATAGCTAAATCTGTAGGCCGATTAGATAAACTACCAGGCCGAATTGCTAAACCTGCAGGACGATTAGATAATCCAACAGGCCGAATAGCTAAATCTCCAGGCCGATTAGATAAACTACCAGGCCGAATTGCTAAGCTTGCAGGACGATTAGATAATCCAACAGGCCGAATAGCTAAATCTGTAGGCCGATTAGATCTCCAGGCCGATTAGATAAACTACCAGGCCGAATTGCTAAGCTTGCAGGACGATTAGATAATCCAACAGGCCGAATAGCTAAATCTGTAGGCCGATTAGATAAACTACCAGGCCGAATTGCTAACTCTGCAGGATGATTAGATAAACTAACAGGCTGAATAATTAACTCTGCAGGATAGTTAGATAAACTAACAGACAGAATAGCTAAATTTTCAGGCCGATTAGGAAAACTACTAACAGGCCGAATACCTAAACATGCAAGCTGATTAGTTAAACAGGCCAAATAGTTAAAATTGAAAGCCAATTAGATAAAGTTACAGGCCAATTAGATATATTTATAGGTCTTATTTTTAGACTGATGCGTCCATTGGCAGTATGCCAGGTCAGTTATGTACACTGATAGATTACCGTATACAGATTGACAGATTACCTAGATCGGTAGAAAGATGATCTAAATTACAAAGAATAGGTCTAGACCTAGCCTATTATCTAAACCGACTGATTACCTGTATTTATGTCTACTGACTTAAAATTGTATTTACCGAGTGATTAAATAATTTTTCTAATTTTAACAGCACGCACTGAATTTACTTGCACATATTGACAGATTATCTGTACAGTGAGGAATATAATTGTTGAGCGGGCGAAAAAGTTTCAAGATCTGTAGCACAGTTCATAAGAGGCTACTGTAGTACTTAAACAGAAAAACAAAACGATTATCTCATTATCTGAACCAAACTTTCGGATCGGAACATGCGCATGTGGCATTCTTTGACTTAGAAAATACTCGCATCACTCAACTATTATGTCCCTCATTGTAGATACTGACCGATTACCTATACATAATGATTGATTACCCGAGCTGAATGATCGATTACCGGAGCTGAATGAGCGATTACCGGAACTGAATGAGCGATTACCGGAACTGAATGAGTGATTAACGATTATCGGAACTGAATGAGCGATTATTCGAGCTGAATGACCGATTATCCGAACTGAATGACCAATTATCCGATCCGAGCTAAACGAGCGATTACCGGAGCTGAATGAGCGATTACCGGAGCTGAATGAGCGATTACCGGAACTGAATGAGCGATTACCGGAGCTAAATCAGCGATTATCCGAGTTGAATGACCGATTTTCCCAGCTAAATGACAGTTTATCCAAATTAAATCACCGATTATCGGAGGAGCTAAATGACCGATTACCGGAGCTGAATGAGCGATTACCGGAATGAATGCCGATTATCGGAGCTGAATGAACGATTACCGGAGCTGAATGAGCGATTACCAGGACTAAATGAGCGATTACCGAAACTGAATCAGCGATTATCCGAGCTGAATGACCGATTACAGGAGCTAAATCAGCGATTATCCGATTGAATGACCGATTTTCCGAGCTAAATGAGGGATTATCCGAGCTCAATGACCGATTATCCAAGTTAAATGACCGATTATCAGAGGAGCTAAATGACCGATTACCCGACCTGAATGAGCGATTATTCGCTCTGAATGACCGATTATACATGCTGAATGATAGATTACCGGAGTCGAATAACAGATTACCCGAGCCAAATGACCGATCACTTGAGATGAATGACAATATAACCGAGATGAATGAAGTAATACCTGAGCTGATTGACTGGATACCTGTACTGACTTTCTGAATACCTGTACTGACTTATTGAGTACCTGTTCTGACTCACTCATTGTATATATTGTTCCACTGATTGTGTATATTGACTGACTCTAGTGCGATTTAATTCGTTTTACATTTCCTCGCGTATTAAAAGACTGGAATGGAATTGTTCCGACCTTCACACAATGATTGCAAATAATGAAATGATTGCAGTACACCCCATTATTAATTGAAGTCCTGACATTTTGCCAACTTGCTTGGTGAGACTCCAAATCTCAGAGGCATTAATCATATTGCGTTCTCCAATCAACAGTTAAAATTTGCACTTCAAACCGTTCTGTATGCTCACAACGTTGTAATTCTATAGATCCAAAAGCAATATATTGCTATTGCACTAGTACGGGGAAATGTCACATATGTAACACTTTTCACTAACATTTAACGTAATTGACGTATGGTGGTAACGTATAGTTCAACTTATTTCGATGAATTTATGAGAGTTTGTGCCATTTAAGCGTTTAAAATGAACAGTTCAACGGTTAAATACCAAAGGGTCATTGCTAATTATGTACACCATGTCATGCAAAAATAGGTCGATAAACAGAGAACAGTTTTCAACGCTGTGGAGTGTGCCGTTTTTATTAATGGTCTGGATACCTCGATGCACTTTATATGCAAATTATTTTTTATTTAAAATCCATTACTCTCCGCTTTCAAAGCATGAATGGTTGGTAGTTCATTTCGCGGTGAAACTATCTAAATAAAAGGTAGATTAATTTTTTCACTACCACGATCACAATAATAATAATAATAAAAATAATAATAATAATAATAATAATAATAATAATAATAATAATAAATAATATTTGAGATATTTTAAAATTAAAGTTATTAAAAATAAATTTATAAAATTATTCATGATATATAATATTAACAAATGTGTGTATCTTTTACTTTAATTTCTGTCGACTATATTCATGTTTTATTGCTTTATTATTATTATTATTATTATTATTATTATTATTATTATTATTATTATTTTATTATGAAAGGATGCTCTGAAATATTCGTACCTGTTTTAACCTACATTTTCAATTTGAGCAAGGGTATATCCTCTCTTTGGAAGGAAGCATCTATTATTCCCATATTTAAGAGTGGTAATAAAGCTATTTTAAGTCTCTTCTGATGGCTTACTAGACGGGCTGATATCATCATAATTGATCGGCAGAAAGACAAGGGTGTCATTCTTGATCCCACAATCCGTTTTGAGATGCATGAGCAACAGCCACAAGAGGTGTGTCGTGAAAAACAAGTCATATATGAGCCTTGTTGTCAGCATCTTGGAGCACAATACCACATTACACATTGGACAGTTTTTGGGCTCATGTTCGGTGCCCGTGGCACGATCCCACGTGAAACTTTAAATCAACTTAAACAATATAAAATTTCTGATGCAACGATTGATGCCATAGGATCTCACGTGTTAAAATCATCCTTAGCTATAATTAGTAATCATTTGTACCCAACAAAATTTTTATTGTAAATGATTTCCTACGTTTTCTTATCTTAATGTTTTTTCTTTTTCTTTCCAAGTGTCACAAAATTGTTTTGTTTACTTATTATTCTTTATGAATTGATTAGTAGGCCGATCTATCGAACCCTTATTTAGGGCGGCTTTTGTTTCTACAAATTATCAGACCTATTTTCATACTTAATAACTTCTCAAAAATTAAAAAATAATAATTCATAAATATATTTCTTTTCACGTGAAAAACAATTCGGTCCAACATGGTTTTACAAAAGGAAAATCTACGACTACGAATTTAGTATCTTACCTCAATTATGTTATGCCTATAGCTGAAACTCAGGGTCAAATTGATTCCATTTATTTTGACTTCAGCAAAGCATTTGATGTTGTTCCCCATAATATGTTACTGAGTAAATTAAATTCTTTTGGTCTTATCTGGGCTGGTTTGAAAATTATTTAAAAGATAGACAATCCTGTGTTAGACTTGGAAATTCTTATTCTGATCCTTATATTACTTAATGCGGAGTTCCACAGGGTTCCACTTTGGGGCCTCTACTATTTTTATTATTTATAGATGACATCTGTAAAAGAATAAGTTGTAACTGCTTTTTATTTGCCAATGACCTTAAAATATTTCGCAAAATAAATAGTCTGGGAGACTGTATAACTTTGCAAAATTATATAAATGCTATTGAGCTATGGTGTGCTGATAATGGAATGAAAATTAATGAATCAAAATCTTTTGTTATTTCCTTCTCTAGAAAAACCACTTCTCTTAAATTTAATTACACTCTTAATAATATCAACATAATAAGGAAAGACTGTATTAGTGACCTGGGAGTTCTACTCGATACCAAATTACATTTTCATAATCATGTCCAACATATTTATAATCATTCCATTAGAATGCTCGGACTTATAAGGTCTATAACTTATTCTTTTTCTACTTCAGCTACTCTTGTAATTCTATACTATACATTAATCAGATCTAAACTAGAATATGCATCTGTAGCCTGGAATTCTATTACTGCTACTGATTCGGGTAAATTGGAAATCATCCAAAGAAAATTTATGTCCCTATGTGCTTTTAGTTTTTACATAATTCATCTGTTTTCAATTATGAGCGTACGTGTAAATATTTTAACTCTCCTAGCCTTTATGCTAGACGTCTTGAACTTGACTACTTATTCTTTTGTAAGGCCTTAAAGGGTGATAATGATTGTGAATCTTTCATAAGCAATATCTACGTTCGGGCCCCTACGAATGGTTTAAAATTTTAAAAACAATTTTATACCTATAAGCCTAAATCTCTCTCTCCAGTTGTCAGATGCATGAAAGCTGCCAATTTACATTAAGTTATATTAATTCAGATCCGTTTAATGTATAGTTTGTTGTTGTTTGGCTATTCTTATATTAAGCACATTCATTTCAACTTAATTCGTTTGTGTTGTTTTTAGCTTTTTTGTATCATGTATTTTTGTAATTATCTATTCATTTGTCATTATTGTTTATTTGTACAGGGACATCATTTTATTTTTATTAACATTTTTAATATTAACCTGTCTATACCTTTAGAGAACCGGAAACACCGCTTGCTCCCCCCTCCAAGACTTCAGTTCGATGATACTGGCGTAAAACACAAATCACTCTACTAGGTATAGGATGGAAGAAAAGTAGATCATCCATTTACGTAAACTAGGAAATATCGTGATTTTGAGTTTGATAATTTTCATTAGGTTTTTCTTTAATCAAAGTACAGTACTGTATTAAGAATAAGTGTTTTTACTCACGAAGTGAGTTATCCATGCGAACGTATTCATTATGCAGTGTATATTATACTGTCTACAGCACATTAGCGTACAATATAGAGAAAGAAGTTAAATTGAAAAATAATCATAATATGAATATTTAAACATAATTTTGAAAATGGCGGCCGTTCATTTCGATATAGGCTTCAGTTCTTTTGTGCATATTATCGCACTATAGACTATCGCATCTAATTCCAATTGCCAGTTTCGTCCTTCGTACTAGTAACTCATGTTGAAATAATTCTGTACCTACTCTACGTACTGTAAATTCAATCTTCACTTCTGCCCGACCCGAAAATGGATAATTACTCAGACATGCTATCTACTGTCCGTCCAAGTGGTTATGCCGCAGGATTGTAGAAAGGGAGGAAATCACGTGGCAGTTAATTACTTAACGAGGCCCTTTTATTTAAGTTAAATTAAACAGCTGTATAATATTACGTAAACGTCCAATTCCTAAGAGAAATTAATGTTTTCAGAAAAGAGCTAAGACAGCCCAGCTATTACAGAGGGGCGAGCAGAAGCAGGTGGGGGAAATCGTGATGCGACGTAGGCAAACGGACAGTACCTGTGCGAAAATATGATTCAATATTGAAAGCTCTTTCGTCACTGGAAAACGCGAACATATTTCTGGAACGTACTATACTCAGTAACTCAGTACTGCTTACTATCTGCGGTCTTGGTTCTGTGTGGAGTTGGAACTTCTTTGTAGAAGGGGTAGGAGTGAAGTACATTCAAAAACTCAGGTACATTAAAAATTGAAGTAAAAATAAAATGATGTCCCTGTATTTGTCTCTAACCTTAATAATTATTTGTATGCACTGTTTTTGTTGTCTATTCATGTTGTCATTATTTTTTATTTGTATTTGTCTGTAATTTTAATAATTTTTTGTATGCACTGTTTGGTTATTCCTTGTACACTGTGAATCTTGTGCTAACTCTTATCTTTTGCTGAACTGTTATTGGCCCCAGGCTGTTGTACAGCACATTAAATATTAGTAAATAAATAAATAAATTATAATATTATTATTATTACTATTATCATCATTATCATCATCTTCGTTAACTCTTTCTCATTTGCTTCATTGTTAGGATTACTATCTCTTAACAGCTTACTTTCTTATTCATCACTGTCGTAGTATTTTATTTAATTTTCCTCACTTGCTTCTTCATTATCATTCACATTACATTTCATTTACTGTTCCTTCCTTGCTTCATCATTATCATTACTCTCTTTCACTTACTCTCTCCTTTGCATCATCATTATCATCTTTTCCTTATTCTTCCTGATTGCATTAACATTAACTTACCACATTTTATTCATTCTCTTTCACTCGCTTCATAATAATCATTATTTCTTTATTCGTCATTTACTTCGTCTTTGTCACCTTTTTTAATCTCTCTCATTTGCTTCATCATTATTATCTTATTTAATCCTTATTATCTGAGTCATGAATATCATTCGTTATCATCTTTTCTTTGTTCTTCCTCATTTCCTTCATTTTTATGATTATAATCATTTATATTCTTGTTTATTTTCTTCGTAATTAACATTATCATCTATTTTTGTTCATTTTCGCCTCTCACTGCCATAATTTTTATTCACACTTCTCTATATGGATAGCAAATGTAATAGGAAGGCAGAAAAAGGAAATATTGGAGAATGCTGGATTTGCAGTGAAGGAACTGCCCGTGGCCCGTTTATTCACTCTTCCTAGTTTGCATCTTATTCATTTCTATCTTTCAAACTCTTTCTCATTTTTGCATCATCTTTTTTAATTTACATATCATCCGATCATGGCCACAACACAAGAAGATACAATATTTCGCTTCCTCTCATTGAACCAAAATGTAAGACTGAAGCAGGTCTAAGGCACAGTTCTAATCACGGTCCAAGATTATATGATTTTTATAAAGAGGAATCCTAAACTAAAATTATTAAACAATACATTATTCAAAAACCAAGTTCTTGAACTGTTTTTAAAATTATAAACATGTAAATTATTATTCTTTATTTATTTTTTTCCGTCACTTTAACAATGTTGTATTCTTAACTTAGTATGTTCATGTACAGGCTATGGTACCGTTTTTGTTTATTTGTTTTTGTTTTTTTTTTCTTATTCTTATAAACATTTGAGAGTTTTAATCAGATTATTATTATTATTATTATTATTATTATTATTATTATTATTATTATTATTATTATTATTATTATTTTTTATTGTTGTTATTTATTTATTTTTTTTTCTTCTATCCAGTTTTCATTATTGGTCACACCCTACCTCAAGCATCTTGTTTTTTCGGGTGTATGACCCAGTTACCTTGTATTTATACAATAATTTGTAATATGTAGACTATTTCACTGTGAGATTTGTAATGAAGTTCGAATATTGAAGAATATACATATACGAGTACTACAATAGTATTGTAAAATCTTTGTTATTGTATGTATGTTTTGCTTGCAATAAAAATCTTGTAATCTAAAAAAAACGCTTGCTTCATCAAAAATTGCTCTTTTTTACTCTTGTTTTGATTCTTTATCATTGTTTCTATATTCTTATTCCTCTTCGTTTTTATATTTACTTTAATTGTTCACCATTTTCTTGTTATGATTTTACTTTTGTTGTATGTCATAACTTGTTTCATGAATACGTCCTTCCGGTTCTACTTAATTTATTTGCATGGTAATCATAATAATATTGGACACTGTTAATATGCATTTAAATATCCCATTAACTCCGAAAAATCCAATCATTTTGTCTCATCATATACATAAATTAATATAATATTTAACTCCATTAATAAGAATACACTGAAGTTTAGAAGAACGCTAAAAATTCTGTATGTGTAAATATTACATTAATATTAGCCTCTGAAATCCTTCGACTTCAATGTAAAAATGTTCAACTACGAAAGTCTACACTGTAGTCAATTTTACATGAGAGATCTGAAGGAAAATGAAAAAATTTAATATCAAGAAGCTGTATTATAATATGGTTTTAAAATATAAAATTAATCAGTATACGGTCAAATACAACATTAAGTTCATGAAGAGGTCCACTGTATTTCTGAAGACGACTCTCACAGAAGAGCGGATATAATATCAATAAACAGACAACAACAAAAGGCTATTATCACAGACCAACTATACGCATGGAGAGAGATCTAAACCCAGTTCATCAGGTTGATCATGAAAAGAGGGCCATTTATGAACCTTGTAATCCCTACCTTAGTGCCAAGTATAATATCCCTCTCTTCAATTGGTCAATGACAGGTTTATTTTTTTGGTGCTCGGAGTTCTTTACCAAAATGAACATATAATTTTTTTAAACAATTATCAATATCATCATTTGAAATTCAAAAAATCATCTCGCAAATTCTTAAAAATTCCTTAAAGATTATACAATTTCATTTTATTTATTTTTTATTTTTTATTATTGCTAGTAAGTTTGAAATTAATACAAATTAATAAATAAAATGAAAGATAAACTAGCCCACTCCTGAATGAGTAAGACTCGTGCTCAGGAGGGGATTCCAACACAGACAAAAATAAATTTAAAATTGAGAGTGAATACAGATTAAATAGTGTTTAATATGCTTAAACCCAAACTAAAAAATCCAATACAAATTTTTTATTTTTATTAATTTGGACAGGATTCGTGGTTGAAATATTACTGGAATAAAATTTGTTTAATAATCTGGGACCTTGACTCATGCTATGATAAAAAGCTGCATTGGTTTTACATTTTTGTTCAGACAAACGCAGGGAATTAATATTTTTAGTTCTATATTTATGTATATACCTTTCAAAGTTATTAAAATTTCTATGAAAATATTTTAATAAAATAAAATAATACATTTGTTTAATGTTGAAAACTTTGAAATGTTTAAACAACAATTCAGTTGGTAATCTTTTTGATTTTTAAACAAATGTTTAATACTTTTTTCTGTAGTAAAATTAACGGATAAAGGTTATACCACTCAGAAGGCCTTAATTAAGGATATGCTAATTTTAAATAAAATATTTTATTTATAGGTATAATTTTGAAGTCATCTTCTAGATTTTATTTTATAATTGATAATCAGTGGTGCTTAATTATTACATTTTATTTTTATAACAATACTCATATTTAATTAATTACATTTTTATTTGCTATTAATTTCCGGATCCTCGTGGTCATCCTTAATTAAGGCCGGACGATTTATTTCTCTCTCTGTAAAGTTGTGGAACCTGTACAGATAAATTTCTTGGTTTGTGTTGACGATCAGTGTATGCTGCAAAATAAATTACAAGAAAAGTCTTTTCACAGAGAAATGTGCTTGCAAATTCTGAGTGAAAAATGGGCGTTGTGTACAAACATGCATAAACATTTGGTTGGGCACTCAGAAACTGGATTCACGGATCATAACTCCTGCCTTACCACTCCCATGACTTTTTAAAGAGGAACATCCACTGCAGGAAGAGCGGGTTTAATTAAAGATGGATTTTATACACGGACGACAAAAAATAAACAGAAATTGCAACCTGATGTATATAATAAAACTGAATATGATTAACATTGTTTAGTTGATCTGTTTTATTATTTTCACCCTTTGAAGAATTAGCATGATTTGGTGTGTTACGACCTCACCCCCGTGAATATTTTTAAAAAGAGGTAAGCACATTCTGTAGGCCTAATTATATTGAGTAGACTATCTATAGTCGAATGATGTGTGGAGCAAGAACACATACCTATTGCCTACTTGAGGGAGACAAACCTCGTATTTCCGGTGGGAATCAGAATTAGAAAACGCTAGATTTCTGAACTTGAAAATAAGAATCGAATGTACACAATAGTGAGATGAACCGTTGCGCCAGAAGGCAAAATAAAGTAAGCATTAAAACATTAATTTTCTGGTTATAGTTGGTTCATATATTTTTGATACTCGTTTAATGAAACTCAGGAGGAAATTAAACGCAGAATATGGGAAATGCCTGTTATTATTCGGTTAAGAAGCTTTTGTCATCTAGTCTGGTGTCAAAAATTTAAAGTTAGAATTTATAAAACAGTTACATTACTGGCTGTTCTGTATGATTGTGAAACTTAGAATAGAATGTTTTATTTTCGCTACCAGAGTTAAGGCCATAAGGTCATCTTTTTCACTCAACCAGCCTTAATCAATACAATAGTGACATAAATATTTAATTTATGAATATTTACCAATACACTTACAATATTCTTCTGCAATATTCTTGAGTTAAGTTTTAACGACTAGTACATGTTTATTTAAATTGAGATAAACTTATAACAGAAAGTAATAACTTTTAATTTATGAGCTAATGTAATTCAATTCAGTCTATATCCAATATGTAAAGAATTATAATTAGGTTAAAATGATGAGAAATAATATAATAGAAGTTTATTAGAAATATGTTATAGGGAGAAAAATATAAATCTAAAATATTCATATAATGAGAATATTAATGTAATAGGATTTTTCCATTAGAACTTTTGTATTCTATTTAGAGAAATTAATGGTGATAAAAAGAACGGACAGATGTTACTTTCATTATAAGTAACAAATATTAATCAGTAATTAATCTTAAGCAAGAATTTATGTCATTTTGACCTAAATGAAGTTACTGTCCAACAACCCCTTACATCACTCGGAAGTGAGCTCCAATTTATAGCAACTGAATCTGTATAGGATGAAGAATATAAAGATATCTTATGGTAAGGTATAGGGTAAACATTGGTAATTTCGTGATAATTTCATGAAAACTAATTTAAAATGCAAATGTGTAAATATATCCTTATTCCGATTTTTTCATCTAAAAGACGATAACTTGCTGTACAAATCTGGAGACATAAAAGATTGGATACTTTCTTGAATATGTGCCAAAAACCACTTTTACAACTTAAGCTGAAAGGTTGGTTATTTCGTGATAACCTTGGTAATTTCGTGATATTGCATTGATAATTTCGTGAGAGGTAGAAGAATTGTGGAAAAATTCATTAAAGTCAAATGAAATTCTCATTTATTGTTACAAGACTTCAAACATAGTAATTCCGTCTAATATTCATAGCAAGAAAACATAGAAATACATATCAACACATAATAAGAATGAAATCAAAGTAAAAATTGAAATTGAAAAGGGATCTTCTTTGCCCTGAAAGGGTGAACACTTTTATTACGGACTTTACTATAGCCTAGCCTATATTACTAGGGTAACTCCAAAAGTAATGCATAACATTTGTTTAAAAATTATATTTTTATCCTCAGCTTTGCTATTTTTACAGAATGTAGATGCATCCTTAAGGAACAAAATATCACTTTTCCACATAATCCCCGTCCCTTTCAACTGCCTTACGTAACCTAGGAACGAGGGCCTGTAGACCAGCACGGTAAAAGTCTGGACCAACACGTCTGAGCCACTCTTTAGCAGCGTGCACAAGGGAGTCATCTTCTAACCTCGTTCCGCGAAGGGATCCTTCAGTTTACCAAAGAGATGGTAATCGCACGGTGCCAGTTCAGGACTGTAAGGCGGATGTTTCAATGTTTTCTATCCGAATTTTCTGATCTGGTCTGTGGTCTTGTGACTGACATTTGGCTATGCGTTGTCGTGCAATAGCAGAACATCCTGCTTCTCCCGATGTCGTCGAACACGACTCAGTCGAACTAGAAGTTCATTGAGATTTGCAACATACCCGTCAGAATTAATGGTGGTTCAGTGTGGCATGATGTCCACAAGCAAGAGTCCTTCTGAATCGAAAAACACAGTAGCCATAAAGTTTCCTGCCGAAGGTGTACTTTTAAATTACCATTTCTTTGGTGAATTTGCATGCTGCCACTCCATTGTCTGCCTCTGTCTCCGGTCCAAAATGGTGGAGCCATGTTCTATCTTCTGTCACAATTCTTGCAAGTAAGTCATCTAGCACTTATCATTGACACTTAGCATGATAACAATTCAAACAGATGCTATACTGAACCCATTGCGTCTCCGTTTTCTTTTTTGTAATCACATCTTGTCTTCAGATTTATAAAATTCCTATTGTAATACAATTTTTAAAATAGTATAAAATGTAACACTTAATGCTCAACAAAATTTCGCCTCAAACAGCTAAGACGTCTATGAGTAAAGCTAAACCTATATGGCGACTACAGCTGTATCTAAAATTCCAAAAACATTTCCTAAAATTTCATGAAGATACAATAAATCTTTGTACCATATATCATATGCTTACCTTTAGTAATAAGCCTGTAATGTAATTACAAACATCCACAAAATTTGTACGCCTGAGAAGTCGACGCAAACTTGCTCTCTTCAAACATAAAAGCTCACTGAAGCAACTACAATAGTCACACAAAGCTTAGCTGTATGTTTCTGGAAACTGGACAACATATGCAATCCCTTGGCGGAAATTTGGATCTCGCAACACCATTGGTTAGTTCACAAAAGAGCACATAAAAGTGTCACTAAATAACCACTGCCATGAAATTACCAATGTTTACCCTAATGAGTAAATTATTATGATGAGACCTGGTACTTAGAAGATGATATGCGGATAAATTTTGAAAACGAGAAGCCAAATAGACTCACTTTGAGAGAGGAACAGAGGTTAAAGGTGTTTGAGAATAAGGTGCTTAGAAAGATATTTTGGGCTAAGAGGGAGAAAGTTACACAACGCAGAACGGCGAGCATCGTATTCTTCATCTGACATAATTAGGAAAACTAAATCCAGACTTGTGAGATGGGCAGGGCATGTAACAGGCATGGGCAAATTCGTAAATGCATATAGAGTGTTAGTTAGGAGGCCGGAGGGAAAAAAGATGTTTGGGGAAGTCGAGACGTAGATGGAGGATAATACTGAAATGGATTTGAAGGAGGTGGGATATTACGCTAGGGACTGGATTAATCTTGCTCAGGATAGGAACCGATGGAGGGCTTATGTGAGGGCGGCAATGAATCTGCGGGTCAGTTAAAAGCCATTTGTAAGTAATGGTGTGCTCCTTATTAGAACTAAGACTAACAGAAGGTAGATGGAGAAATGATTTGTGCCTTTTTAAAAATGTTATGAATATTCTCACTGTTACCAAATGTATCTTGGTTTTTTAAATAAAACTTCACTGGGAAAAGAAATTACTCACCAGGTAATGTATTCCTTTATGCTTAGCCGTCATTATTCTTAGATCTTTAATTTGTAAAACAAATATATATTCTACATTTAGATGAGTTACAGCAGAATGTTAATCAATATTACTTTATAGAAAAAAAAGTTGCAATTATGCCATTTTAAGTGTTTTCGTATCGTCAAAAAAGATAAGGGTTTTAATGTAGGCTATAACAATAGAGCTCACTTCCATTCATCCGCATATTCTAGGATAAAATTAAAGTTTTGTCTCTATCATCCATTTCTTCACTATTCTTTTTATTCCTAAAGTTTCTATTTCATTTCAAAATTGATCCATTTTAGTGCACTCTTTAACTGATAATGTAAAATAACATATCAAATATCTATGTTTTGGAGTGTAACTTAGGCACATGTTTTTCTTTTACGATTAGATTAAAATGAAAACTGAATTAATAGGAGTAGACATTTTGTAATATTTTATAAACATATTTGCAGTTAACCTGCAAATGAAATTCTTGTTCCTTTTGTGAATTTTCAAACACAAAACCTCAAAGTGTACTTCCGTGCCCTAGTTCTCATCCCCCTCTTCCATTCTTCCTCTTTCTCTTTCCGACTCTCTCTCTCTGTCTCTCCTCTTTGTACTTGAAAGAAAACTGATACTATGCAACAGAGAATAATGTGTTGTAGAAAAAAGCAGTAATCCAAGCCGTGAAGCGGGTTCACTCCGCTCTCTGGAGCCCTGAAGACACAGAGGTTCGAATCTGCTTTTTGAGAGACGATACTCTCAGCTTTCAAAGATTTCTTGCTTCATCCTACATTGTTTGTGTAGAGAACATCCTTGCCGACACACAAAGACTATATCTGTTCACTCTACAGAGCATTAAGCTCGCAAAATCAATGATAAATTACTTAATATAGTCTAAATAAAGAATATTACCTTTAAGAAACTGAATATATAACACAATAGAAAACTTAGCAGTATTTCAAAGACCAATATTTCTTTAAGCCTATGTCATCCGTAATTTCTTTTGTGCGAGATCGTGCGTATTTGCTTGCTTTCCGCACAAAACCAATACGCGGTAAGTGTGAAATACCACATTCAGTATTCCCAACGTAACACACATAACAATTTCCCTCTTCTTACCGTTTAAGCGCCACATTCATGTTACTGCTTTAGGCTTTTAACATATTATTTTTAGAGACGTTTAACATAGTAATAATTATAAATTGGAAACTTACTACTGCAATTTCACCTAAATTGCACTGTTAATTGTTGTTTTTAAATATTTGCAAAAATCAAATAAACTCTACAACTCTACTAAAGTTACTGCATTCGTGATGCAAGTAACATTAAGGAAGCCGTGAAAAAATCAACAAGATTCCAGATGCTGATGTTATTACTGCAATATGTTATATAAATAATATTCTTAAAATATTAAAATGAAAAATAAATCATTACATAACCTTACCGTTTGTTTTAAGTTCGCATTTATGGACTGGGGAAAAAAAAAGACAGACGTATATCACGGCCTGCTGGAGTTTAGTAAACACAGAAAACATTTTAAAGCAACAATGTTGAAGGTAGATATTTCTGTTTTACAAATTTGCCGTCATTGAACAGAAACCAAGATGGAGATTTCATTGCAACTAATTAGAAATTCCTCTTTCAGGTATGTAATAAACGATCTTCGCACAATATAATGTACGATACACGAATGGTATGTTTTCTTTCAATTCTCGGAAATTAAAAAAGCTCAACTACGTTTCGCTTTTTCAAACTTTTCCTCGAACATGAAAACTTCAACATACCGCTCTTGTAACGCATATTACTATTATGAAACTAGGTAGTAAAGACAACGTAAAATATTTTGAAACAAGAGTGTTCTTATGAACTGGATAACTCTTTTACATAGAGAATTCCGAGTTCGCAAGATGGTTGAAAGAAAGCAAGATATGATGGTCTAAAGAAAGCAATGCAGGATGATGGACAGAAACCAAGTAAAAATACAGAAAGGAAATAAGAAAGGATGATGAAAACAAAGTAAGACAAATGATAGAAAGAATTAAGAGTGGATGATTGAAAGAAAGCAAGAAGGGATGATCGAAACAAAGCGCAAAAAATTATAGGAAGAAAGTAAGAAAGAATGATCGAAAGAAAGCAAAAAGGGATAATCGAAACGAAGCAAGAAATGTTTACCGAAGAAATCAAGAAAAGATAATCGAAAGAAAAGAAGGTGATAGGAACAAAGCAAGAAATAATGATCGAAACAAATCAAGGAAAATGGTGAGAAGAAAGTAAAGAAAAATGATCGAAAGAAAGGGAGAAAGGTGACCGAAACAAAGCAAAAATGATAAGAAGAAAGCAAGAAATGATAATCGAATGAAAGCAAAACGTAATGATCGAAAGAAAGGAATATGGGATGACCAAAGAAAGCAAAAAAGGATAAACGAAAAAAAAACAAGGAAAGGTGATCGAAACAAGCAAGAAAAATTGTAGAAAGTAAGAAGGGATATTCAAAAGTAAGAAAGAAAAATTATTGAAAGAAAGCTAAAATGAATTATGGAAAGAAAGTAAGGAAGACTGCTCGAAAGGAAGCAAGAAAATATAATCGAAAGGTGGAAATAGGAGATGACCAAAGAAATAAAAATGACAGAAAGGAAGCAAGAAAGAATGATCGAAAAAAAGTAAGGGAGGGAGATTGAATGAAAGCAAAAAGTGATTATAGGAAGAAAGGAATAGGGGATGACCAAAGAAATCAAAAAAAGATAATCGAAAGAAAATAAGGAAAGGTGATCAAAAGAAGCAAGAAAAATTGTAGAAAGTAAACAAGGATACTCGAAAGAAAGAAAGAAAGAAAGAAAGAAAGAAAGAAAGAAAGAAAGAAAGAAAGAAAGAATGCTGAAATGAATGATCGAAAGAAAGCAAGAAAGGGTGCTTGAAAGGAAGCAAAAAAGAAAGATCGAAAGAAAGCGAAAGAATATGATCGAAAAAAATAGAGGATGGCCAAAGACAGAAAAATGATAGAAAGGAAAGTGAGAGAGAATGAAAGCGGAAAGTGATTATGGAAAGAAAGGAATAGGGGGTGACCAAAAAAAAAAAAAAAAAAAAGATAATAGAAAGAAAACAAGGAAAGGTGATTGAAAGAAGCAACAAAAATTATAGAAAGTAAGAAAGTATATTCAAAAGTAAGAAATAAAGGTAATCGAAAAAGCTAAAGTGAATGATCGAAAGAAAGCAAGAAAGGGTGCTCGAAAGAAATCAAGAGAATATGATCGAAAGGAACAGGGGATGACCAAAGAAATAAAAATTATAGGAAAGAAGCAAGAAAGAATGATCGAAAGAAAGTAAGGAAGGGAGATACCAAAAAAAAAGTAACAAAGAGTGATTGAAACAAGAAAAGAGAGAGCAATCAAAATAAAATAAGGAAGGGTGATAGAATGTAAGAAAAACGATAGAAAGAATTAAGAATAAAGAAGGAATGTAAAAAAAAATGCACTCAAAAAGGCGGACCACGGGAGTCCCATTTCGTTTCCTTTCGGTAGGCTCAAAAGTTCTTACACGTGGGTCTGGAATAAGGTATGTCTGGCAAGGGTTAAAACGTTTCAAATGGAAATTTTAAACTGATATTAATAACATTACAATAATTGGATACTTTAAAGTAGAAGGGTGCAAAGTTCCAAAATGAAACATTGGAGATAAGATAAAAAAATGTACCTATAAGGATAATTGTACACATATTTGTGTCATGTTTTTTTTTATTGATAGAAAACAGCAATAGTACAGTGTTTGCTCATTAATAATAGTGATATGTAAAGACATTATTTCTCCATATTTAATTATATAACACAGATTGTGAAAAGGGTTAAGTAATGGGTACAGTTGCAGTAGAATGGTGCAAAGTCCAATACCTGTTTTTTTCCTATTCTGGAGCAATTTTTACTCACAGATCTGCCTGTAGAACTGCCTATGCTCCTCATTTGGAAGATAGGGAGTCATTGCTAGTAGATCCCCCTTCTTTTCTTCAGTAATTTACCTATTTTCTGCTTTAACATGAAACAATGCTGACTGCACATCTTTCTTTTTTTCTTTTTAAGCACTTTAGTGGTATGCACTGCTTCATTATCATGGGACTATTTCACAGAAACACTACCTGCTTTACTAACATCATACTGAATGCAACATGCCTTAGAAATATTCAAGTTCTTGATAGAATTTAGTTGATCAGCAACATCTTGCATATTAAGGAAATATGACTCTAGCATTGAAACGGTTTGAAATGGTTTTACAACTTTAGAGTCTTGTACGATTTTAAGCAGGTCACTAGGAATGAAGGCTTTTGTTACGTTCTGCCGTTTTTCAATTAAAGCGAAATCAGAATCACATTGCAAGAAACTGTGGCAGCTGAGAAGGAAACGTTGTTCTATGTGCTCAAATAAACCAAGGGCAACTAAAAAGAGACACATGATAACCATTACACGATTTTTGTTTTCAGCTGCACAGTTATCAGATTCTTCTTGTTCGTTATGTCCATATTCATCAGTTTTAGTACACACGAGGCAATCTCATTGGCACCTCTACTCGCGATGCTTTCATCCCACATACACATGTAAGACTGCATTGTATCACATGCACAAACTCCAAAGTTATAACGTGAAAGCTGACATCTGTAAAACATTTCGCTGTGTGTAAGTTTGGGCACAAACATGACCTGTTGAAGATCCATTGCATTCTATGATGCAGCTCAATTGGGAGCTTACCGTCTGAAACTGCATGGTGCTGGCAACGAAACATCTAAATATCTCGCTTAAGGAACACAAGTGGATGTAGCCTCTTTCATACATCATCCTCCTAGTAACATTGCACTTTTATGCATAGTAATTTCGTTTTCTATGATTTTGGCACTTTGCACCTTTCTACTTTAAAGTATACAATATGGAAGCAAATCTAAACTGCAATCGCTTTGTCCTCTAGCAACCTGTCTCTCTAAGGCAGAGAGCCCACTAATATGATAGTGATACGACAAAAACACTGATCCGACACGAACTATGATAGCAACATGACAGCAAAGTGACCTGGTATTCACTGGACTGATTCATTCATACATCATGTCGTCGGAGGATGAGGACGTTCTCAATCTAGTTAATTTAGCTAATATCAAATTACAGTAGGAGACGATTCTGGGTGCATCCTTTTTGGAATGCTAATTTAGAACAACGCTGTGCTTTTAATCTGTTCAAAGAATTAAATATATACCCAGAAAGATTTAAAATATTCTACAGAATGAGTAGAGAAACATTTAATCTGTTGGTACAGAAAGTTGGATCTGCAATTTATAAAAAGAACAATAACTTCAGGATTTCAGTCAGTGCTGAAGAACGCCTTCTGATAACTATCAACTAAATAGGCGTATATGTTTATACATCAGATAAATAATAATTGTTCGTTTCTCGTCCACATCAAAGTAAACATATGTTTACAATATGTTTATAGGGTAGAGGGACCAATTACCGGACAGGTCCTATTTACGGACACTCCTAACATTTTGTCATTTTGTGGTTATACAGAATCCTTTATATATTCCTTTAGCTAGTCAATGGAAAGCAGTAATATTCTAGAGCTGCTTGCGACACATGGGAGTGAGATAGTGTGTGAAATCCGAGCTCCAGATAGTGGAAAGTGAGCAAAGGTTATTAGAATATCTTTATATTTCGCCCTGTTATAATATTGAGAGGTAAATTATTCTGTGTAAATAAGATGAAATGATTTTCAATAGGTTTATTATGTTTTCAATCCGAAAAATAGATATGGTATCAAAAGACATGGCAAACCTTTAATAAGTTCAATAAAGGCTATATTGAAATTAGGATCGTCTCTCATCTTGACCCTTGTACTACCAACTCACAGCTGATGCAACAAAAAGTGGAGCATGCAGCACTGTGAGCGACACAACACAACACAAATAGTGTCGAGTTGTCTGATCAGATGAGTGGGCTTCCGTTCATTTCATATTTGGGTCATACAGGAACATCACTTTATTTTTACCAACATTTTTAACATTAATCTGGCTATACTCGGAAACACTGTTATCCCCCTTCCATTACAGGAGTTTGGTGTTACAAGTGCAATATGTAAACAAATCATTTTACCGGGTATAGGAGAGAAAAGTAGTGTATCCATTTATGTTACAGGGAAACACGGTATTACGATTTTCAGTTTGATCATTACGGTATTTTATCAAAATACAGTAGAGTAGTAACAATTTCTTTTTTCACAAACTCAACTTTTCAGGCGATTGTATTCATTATGTATTGTCTACCTTATTCAGAATATTACCGGTTTAGCATACAATATAGAGAGTGCATTTTAATCGAGGGGGTCAGAAGCAATGGGATGTAAGTATACTTATAAATTTTAATGTGTGACCAGCCTCATGGGCTAGTGGTCAGAGCTTCTGACTAAAGTTCATGAGGTCCCGGGTTAGATTACCGGTTAGAACACAGGAATTTTTCCTTAAAGGGAATGTTCCTATGTCCGTCTGTGGTCTGGAAATTAGGTTAGGTTTAGGTTTAAGACCTCTCCTGGCACTTCATAATCATCCTATCATAATATCATCATCGGGGCAGCGTAGCTCCGTCTTCCAGGCGCCCCAACCTCAGAAGTGGGTAACAAATAAGCCATTGTCAGGAGAGACCAGAAATGTCAAATGACAACGTGGTGGCATTGGATAAAAAAAATATTGTGTGATGTGGTTACAAGATAATATCCTGTCAATTTAAAACTGTTGTTCAAATTCGGTTATATGTAATTCCAGTTTCCATCATCGTTCTTCATACCTAGAAACAAACAAACTCTTGTTTAAATAATGCTGTTAAGTACCGTACCATATTATAGGGTACCGTACTTTGGGTAACTCTAATCTTCACTTCTGCTTAGTCCACATACATACAGTTATTCGGTCATGCTACACACCGTACCGGTGCGAAAATAAGCTTCAATAATATAGGCTCTTTCTTCTAGAAAACGCAACCATATTTCTGAAACACACTATAATCTATACTGTTTACTTCACTGCTAGCAGATTTCGAATGCAACAGCGACAGTAAGTTTGTGTGGCTGAAGGGAGCAAGGACATTAGTGAAAGGGGTGGGAGTCAAGTACATTCAGAAACGCAGGTACAATAAAAATGCAAGTAAAAATAAAGTGATGTCCCGGTATAAGAACATACAAGTCGGCAACGAGCAAAGCATCAAATCTGTGTCGTGTTGCTGTCGCTTGTCGTTCCAGTGGGCGCTCTGCCTAAGTCTGCCTACCAAATTTAGCCTATTACCTCAAGAAACGTACGAACGACTCACAAGGTAAGAAAATATCGCATGGAACTTAGCCGAAGACGAGAACAGAGTTATGATTAAGAAGCTGTGTTTGACAAGAAGTGATACGATTTAGTTATCAGACAGAAAACCACCACGAGGAATTCAGCTAGGATTCGCTTAATTACTTACTGTCTGCCTTGTCCTTAGAGCCGTTGAATCTTGCCCTTAAAGTGAATTTTAATACAAGTTCCAAGTTTCGAACACTTTCTAATTAATTCCTCCCCTTTTAATATAGATCACAGTTTCGAAAACTGTAGTAAATTTATCAGGAGGACAAGATAAGGGATTCGTGACACAAACAAAAGAGGTTCGGAGTTTAGCGGCGTCACATCGCTCTGGAGGAAGCAAAAACAACGCCGAGGAAGAAAAGTTGAAGTGCGCCGGGCTATTAATTTAGAATTGTTATCGTCTTCACGCACATCCAACCCAACTTGTGAAATAAGCTTATAGCCTTACGTGGAAAGAAATGCTCACCGCAGCTCCGGCAATTGCCTGAGTAACCACTTTTCTGGAGTTAAAAACTTCCAAGTGTAATGGAGAAAGAGACGATAAATGTCCGGCGAGTTACATTAAATCGGAAAATGTCACTTTCATAATTTCTTCTGCACTCTGTGTGTGATAAAAGTTACAAACAAAAAGGTCCACAACGAGAATTTTACATGCAATTATAAATTCCGTATCAATTCAGACAACGTGTTTGTGAATATAAACTCGTTTGATGTAAAGCAAGGCGTCCGACTCGCATTTCAAAAGCAAACAATAAAAAAACAGAAGAATAGAAACAAAGGAAAATGTAATTCTTTCTTTCCGAAACACTGAAAGAACATAAGCTATTCAAAGTTGATTACATAAAAATATATAGACCATGTAGACACAGCTGAGCGAGTGAATGACAAAGTACACTG
This sequence comes from Periplaneta americana, assembly GCA_025594305.2. Lineage (NCBI taxonomy): Eukaryota > Metazoa > Arthropoda > Insecta > Blattodea > Blattidae > Periplaneta > Periplaneta americana. The sequence goes on along the minus strand of JAJSOF020000005.1, from coordinate 160,880,843 downwards.
TACAGATAAAAACCATCCTCGAATTTCAGCAACAGACTTTTGGGTATTCCATCGCGTCCTGCCACTTAATTTTTCAATGTTTGGAAAATGAAAAGAGTATCCTGTTACTATGTACCTTAAACATGTGCATCGTGTTTTTTTTTTCATTTATTTATTTATTGTCGCTTTAACTTATAGCAAAAGTCATATCGCGACACGAATTAATTTTAACACTAACATAACATTTAGCAAGTTACAAAAGGAAAATAGTAATATGCGTTACAAGAGCGGTATGTTGAAGTTTTCATGTTTGAGGAAAAGTTTGAAAAAGTGAAACGTAGTTGAGCTTTTTTAATTTCCGAGAATTGAAAGAAAACATACCGCTCGTGTATCGTACATTATTTTATTACATACCTGAAAGAGGAATTTCTAATTAGTTGCAATGAAATCTCCATCTTGGTTTCTGTTCAATGACGGCAATTTTGGAAAACAAAAATATCTATCTTCAACATTGTTGCTTTAAAATGTTTTCTGTGTTTACTATACTCCAGCAGGCCGTGATATACGTCTTCCCCCCCCCCATTCTATAAATGCGAACTTAAAACAAACGGCTTCCTTAATGTTACATGCATCACGAAATGCAGTAACTTCAGTGGAGTTGTAGAGTTTCCTTAACTTTTGCAAATATTTAAAAATAATAATTAACAGTGCAATTCAGGTGAAATTGCAGTGGTAAGTTTCCAATTTATAATTGTTACTATATTGAACGTCTCTAAAAATAATATGTTAAAAGCCTAAAGCAGTAAAATCAATATGTCACTTAAGCGGTAAGAAGAGAGAAATTGTTATGTGTGCTCGGTTGGGAATACTGAATGTGGAATTTTAGACTTACCGCGGGTTGGTTTTGTGCGGAAACCAAGCAAATACGCACGATCTCGCACAAAAAACATTACACAATTTTATCAAACAATCCAGTCAACTTGAAAAACTTCATCACACTACTGCAGTGAGAAGGTTCACCAAGATATCTTGCTATTAAGTTGGGGATTTTTAGTTGTTGTCGTAACTGATTGTATCGAGGACAGTCCTGGATGATGTGCTTCACAGAAATGGTTTCAATGCAAGTGCTACAAACTGGAGGAGGTTTCTTCTTCAATAAATAACCATGTGTGAGCTTGGTATGTCCAATACGTAGTCGGTTGATGAAAACTTGATTCCTGCGTGATAGATGTTTAGTTGGATATGATAATCTGAAAGAAGTTCTAATTTCCCTGAGTTTGCTAATATATGTTTGGAGCCAATTGCAGTACCATAGATCATTTAACTTTGTTTTAAGATGAGTGGCTATATCACTATTCCAAGTGTCAATGTCCATATCCTGTATAGGAAGACGAGTTGCTTCTTTTGCTGCCATATCGGCCTGTTCATTTCCATGCAGACCTTGGTGGGAAGGAATCCAGATTATAAGAATTTGCTTTGATTGATTGAAGATCTCAGTGTAATGATGTTGAATTTCGTTGATCAGTGGAGATTTAGAGGATGAGTTATGTAGGGCTTTTATGGCAGATTGAGAATCCGGAAACAGAGAATACCGATCGCTATCACGATGTTTTAGTACATTCTTTGTGCATCGTGTTATACAACTGTAAATAAACAAAAAAATAAAATTGTCTGAACAGCTTAGATAAGAGTTCGTCACAATGGGAGACGACGAAAACTCTAATGGAGAAACGTACTGACACTGTAGCTTGGTTCTGAAAGGGCTAATGTCAATTTTTAGTACTTTTAAGTTATACAAGGTGTTTCCGGGCTAGTGTTACAAACTTTCAGAGATGATGGGGCAGGGCACATGCATCAATTTGAGATAAGGAACCCTGTCCTGTCCGAAAATGACCGAGTCAAAAGTTACAAGCAAAAATAGTTGTGGAAATGAAATAATTTTATTCCACTGTACATCTTATTTATGTGTATTTATCTGTACATCTTACACATACTTTATTTATCTGACGTTTACGTTGTCTACCTACAGTATTCCATTCAGTGCGCTGTCTGAGGGGTGGGGACGGGAAACTACACTAAAGCAATGCAAATAGCGTAACGTGTAACGGATATGGTCGGTCCTGATATCCACGTCTGTAGACAGTCAGTGTATGTGTACAAGTTGCAGTGTCCAGTCGATCAGTCCTAGTGAAATGGAGGAGTACACGAGAGCATATGCAGACATGATTTTCGAATACGAATGAGCCAATGGGAACAGTAGACAAGCTCACAGATTGTATCGGTACAAGTACCTACGTAGAAGACATCCGGCCAATACCATTTTTTCACGACTGTTCCAAAGGTTAAGGGAAGGAGGGCACCTGGTGCCACACAACTGTTTCTGCTTATAACTTTCGACTCAGTCAATTCCGGACCAGGGTTCCTTATCTCAAATTGATACACGTGCCCTTCGTCATCATCCCTGAAAGTTTGTAACATCAGCCCGGAAACATCCTGTATATGGAATGGAATTGAATTTAGCTGAAGGGGGGCACGGTTGGCCCAGCACTGCGACCTATTTAGATCTATTGCGCTAACCCTCGATATGGAATGAGTTGCATGCCACAGACTCCCTACGCGCACCGCCCTAACCACATGACTCCCTTAACGACCGGTCCCTACAGCCGACAGAATCCATATACCATTCTTGCTTCGGCAAATTCCCCCAAGGCCCCACTGTCGCTCCGAAGCGAAACTCCTCCTCCGAGTAGGTCCGCCTCGGGTGCCATTGCAGAAGCCATCCAACATCGCTGAACTACATTCCACGGAGACCGGTCGAGAGTCAGCAGCTTCGGGAGGCCACCGGTATAGTGATCTGAAAAACCAGAAACGGGATGATGAGGAAAGGATAATGGGAGAGGAAAGGAAGTGGCGAAAATGAGTGGGGTTCCAATCGCCTGATAAATTTATCTGATATTCATCCACAGGAGTAAGGGGAAAATTCCGAAAAACCTAACCGAGGCAACTCGTCCTGACCGAGAATCGAACCCGCGACCGCTGGGTTCGGACTTAGACTCGCTAACCCCTCAGCCACAACGGTGGACTTAAGTTATATACACTTTCGAGCTTATTTTTCCATAAACTAAAAGGGCCAATGTCTGCTGCAGTTAATGTGAAAAGTACAGAGCATTGATAACCAAATATCATAGGCTCACTGTACAAAATCTTTCTTCCATAACGGCAAATGTTGACACTGACCCTATTTGTATTAATACTTCTTTACTTCTGTAAAGGCTTACATTGACATTGGCCTCTTCTGCATTTTAGCTAATGTCAATATTGCGAAGGAAAAAAAGTTGTTCCGAGGAATGAAGCTCTCCATAAAATGATGTTTGTTGATTATAGTTTGGCTTTTAAGAAACCCAAAAACATGCGAAAAATGATGCAAATATGCTATGTTGATAAAAACAGTTACAAATGAAGATGAGCTACTTAAAATACAGAGAGAAAGAGATGAACACCTATATCTAGCAATATCTGCTTACAGAGAGAAGGACATTGATAAAAGGAAAAGTAAGATAGATGCAAATATCTCAACTATTTCTTTTGATTTGCAGAAATGTTTACGCACGCCATGTTTACAAAGTGGTAGGCCTAAAGCATAGGAATATTTATGTAACAGTAATGCTATTTATGGCATTGCAAGAACCGAAAGAAAGAGAAGGGATATTAGTGCAAATCACAAATTTCTCGAAGCTGGGCATACTCACTTAGAGGCAGACAATTCATGCAGTTATAGTCAAGTTCAAGACGTCTAGCATAAAGGCTAAAAAAGTTAAAATGTTTACAAGTACACTCATAATTGAAAACAGATGAATTTGATAAAAACCCAAAAACCCATAGGAACATAAATTTTCTTTGAATGATTTCTAATTTAACCGAATCTGTAGAAGTAACAGAATTCCAGACAACAGATGCATATATTCAAGTTTAGATCCGATTAATGTATAGTATAGAATTACAAGAGTAGCTGGAATATAAAAATAATAAGTTACAGATCTTATAAGTCCCAGCATTCTAATGGAATGATTATAAATAAATTGCACATGATTATGAAAATGTAATTTGGTATCGAATAGAACTCTCAGGTCTCTAATACAGTCTTTCCTTATTATACTGATATTGTTAAGAGTATAGTTAAATTTGAGAGACGTGGTTTTTCTAGAAAAGGAAATGACAAAAGTTTTCGACTCATTAATTTTCATCCCATTATCAGCATACCATACCTCAATAGCGTTCATATAATTTTGCAAAGTTATGTATTCAGCCAGACTATTAATTTTGCGAAAAATTTTGAGGTCCTCGGCAAATAAAACGCAATTAGAACTTATTCTTTTACAGATATCAACTATAAATAATAAAAATAATGGAGGCCCAAAGTAAAACCCTGTGGAACTCCGCATAAACTAATATATGGATCAGATTTCCAAGTCTAACACAGAATTGTCTATCTTTCAAATAATTTTCAAACAAGCCCAGGTAGTTAGTGGCAAGACCAAAATAATTTAATTTACTCATTAACATATTATGGGGAACAACATCAAACGCTTTGCTAAAGTCAAAATAAATGGAATCAATTTGACCCTGAGTTTCAACAATATACATATGCAAAATTGAGATAAGATACTAAATTAGTAGTCGTAGACTTCCCTTTTGTAAAATCATGCTGGGCCGAATTGATTTTGTTTTTCACGTACAAGAAATGTTTATGATTTTTTATTAATTTTCAGAAATTATTAAGTATGGCAATAGGTTTGTAATTACTTATAATAGCTTCATTACCACTCTTAAATATTGGAATAATAGATGCTTTTTTTTTTTCAAAGAGAAGGATATATCCCTGTTTTCAAATTCAAATTGAAAATTTAGGTTAAAACAGGTATAAGAATTTCAGAGCATTCTTTAATAATAAAATTAGGGATACCATCCGTACCCATAGATTTATTCCGCTTGACTGTTTTATGGAATTTCTGACATTCTCACAAGAGACTGCAGACAGGGGTGAAACGTAATTAATGTTAGAATAACAACTGAGAATATTAGAGTTATGATTGATCTGAATTGATTTAAATTGACTAGCAAATTCATTTGCAATGACTCTTCGATCAGCGATATGAACCTCATAATAATAAATTCATTAGGAATGTTTTTCGATTTCCGAAAAGATTCTACATATTTTCATATTTTATTGTACCGTATTTGAAACGTGAGGGACAGTTTTTTTCGTTTCCCGAAAAATTAATATTTTGGATTTGGCCGGTTTTTGCTATCAACCTTTCAATTTTCCATAAAATATTTAAAAACAAAATTCACAAAAGTTCAATTTGGTTCTCTGCTCTTCATTTATAATAGGCTATTGTTTGAAAATGATTTAATAATCCTCTCGCTTCAACATAAAAAGTCTTCACATGACGTTTCCGGAAAACAATGTAAATAATATACAGCTTAACAATCATCACTATTTTGCGCGTAATAGTTATGCAATCATTTTTTCAACCAATTTTTAGGGATTTAGTGTGTCGGTATTCCCACAGTAGCTCTAAATAATTAGTATTTTTAGGGCTTCATTAAATATATAAATATATAATGACTTTCATACTCCATCGGCAAGTCTATCGTGCTATCAAAAAGGAGTGCGTTATATGGCAGTAAAAATTGTAATAGCCACCCTAACGATATAAAAAATGAAACTCAAAACATAAAATTATTAGGGCCAAATTAAAGAAATACCTAATTTCTCACGCCTTCTATTCTTTAGGTGAATTCATGACATTCAATAACACTTCATGAAATTGATACTAAAACTTTGTGTTGTACTAGTAGACTATATTGTAAATCTCGTCTGTATATATTTCAACTAGACTGTGACTATAAATTAAGATTTTATAATATTTATTAAGTTTTTTTACTTGTTCCATATTCTAGCTGTAAAGCAATGTATGAATACCATGGAATGTTAATAAATACAATACAATACAGGATGGAAGTGAAATAATTCTGCAGATTTTCAGAGCGAATAGCTCAAGTTGTATGTAACAAAAAGTGTAATACCGTATTAGTGGAAAGCCTACAGTTTTTTTTTTTCGGAAAAAATATTTTTCCCAAATGTTTAACACTCTCGTATTCGGTAACTATTTCGAGTAGGATCGTTATTTTTGCCCATATGAATAGAAAATCTAAAAAAGAATAATTTATTCCTCTGGCGTCTTTCAATAGCATGGACGGTTTTCGTATAAATTTAATTTAAAACCACTAATTTCAAGCTACTGACCGATGCGACCAGCTTACAACATTGTAGCCAGAAAGGGAGATGGGAGGTAGTTCGCTAAGGCAGACAGATCTGCGTTCGTTGATCTTTTACATCTATATTACGAGAAGAAAGAGGCGGCGATGTTATCAAACTACTGAAACTTCCAATTCATTTTTTAATTAACCGTGCATTTAATCACAAACGTAATATTGATTTTCTAATCATTTAATTGTATCTCATCGTCCCTTTGAAACTGCAAGATTATTTCACTTCCACCCTGTATAATAACTACAGCCCGGATGTTTGGCAAAATTACGTTTTTAAACTGAGTGTATGCATGAAAGACCTATTAGAGATAAACACGTTTCCACACATTTGGGGACGATAGGCCAAATTTCTATTATGCATCTTTTGCCTATTTTATCTCCCGTTGCCTCTTTTAAGGTTAAATGCCTTTTTAGCCTTTTTACGACGTTATTTTATATTTTATATATTTTTAATTCATTTAAAATAAACCGTACATAAATTATATCAAAAACAAAAAAAAACAAAAAGAATGGTTGTACAAACTAAAAATATATATTCATTTCACACAAATATTTGCTGAGAATCTTATTCTCCAGCAATACATATGTTTCCAAAAAGTCGTATACTTTTCTCCCCTACCGATTCCATCTTTTATATCACTTAATAAAGATGTTTGAACAGTATAACCCTCACTGCTCAGGTCACTTCGGGGTTTACCAGCGAAAGAAATGGGATGAGATAAGTATTAAAAGCAAGTCTCCATGTCCCGTTACTGTTGTCGGTTGCACGCATAAGTCACGCGTACTTTGAAGTCTCTAATCTATTCTTACACCTCTCTTTCTGAGACAATACACAGTCGGCTGTTACTGATCTCTGAAAGAAAGTGGAGACAGTCCTTATGAAATAAGTTGTTTTAAGTTTGCTCCAATCACTTCAGTAGAAGTAGAAAGATCTTTTTCCACCATGAAAAACGTTCTCTCTGACACTATGACAGTTGACAACTTAAAAAAGCATCTTGTTGTGACATGTAACCAAGGAAAGTGAGTACCGTATGGGATAGTTTATTAAGTATTTGTCTAGTTTTTGTCTGTTTCCATATTAATAAATGTCTACTTCACTGCCTATTTTTTACTGTTTTTAGTGCCTATATATCTGCCTATTGTAACCAAAATAAATGCCTAAACTTCCGGGCTCTAATAATAACATATGAATTTATTTAATACCTATAAAATTATCATGGAAATCAATGCACTTCAGAGGTCACCTGGAAAGTACACATGGACTGAGAAAACGGAGCGAGAAAGGATCAGGGGGAAAAAAACGTGTTCTCAAAATAACGAACACCATTATGCAAATCCTCACTCATAAAGCCCCCTAATCCGACACCACCTCACGTAATTCTCTTTTTAAAACTTCTTTCTCCTTTCAGTCGTCTTTTTAGCTGTACAACTCGTATGTGCTAGGAATCTTTTCACTCTTCGTGAGTAAAATATACATTATTTTAAAGATCTTAGCGTAATCCTGAGACAAGAAAACTGATTACTCTTAGTTCAAGAAGTCTTCAAGTCCAAGAAATGTTGTCTAACAACTAAGCTGGCAGAAGAATTTGGTTACGAAGTTGAAGACCGTCCATCGATGTACCAAAATTAAATATATGAAGAAGATATTAAGAACATTAAAATGTTCTGGTATAAACTATGTCTTGTAAATTATAAATAATATTAAGGGGACGTGGAATTGTCTATTTGAACAATGTTAAATTATGTCTTCCATAAGGAATTTTCATGAAATTAATTAACAAATTAATCCCATTCGAACTTTACCAGTTTTATTAAGTACACAGAAGATGCCTTTCTTGGAAATAACGAAACCACTTTTTTTGCAGGCTTCTTTTATTTTCACTTAACTATACTAGACATTGAAAAGGGTCGTAATGTACCCCTCCCAAAAAGGCTCGATTTTCTTGGTCATTGCTGCTGTGAAACACTGTGCACTCTGACTATGAAATCACTCACTATTGGCCTATCACCTGTCATCACAGTTCAGCTGTCGTGTGACTTTTGACGCACATGATGTCATTCAAAAATAGTTTCCAGAGATCGGACACAACCCTCTGTATTCATGAACCAGTAGGTACTTTGTAAAAGACAAGCTGTATAAAAAAAAAATTAATGTAAATAGATTCAGTAGCTTAAGGGAAGACTCCACTGAAAATCATGAAAATTTTTCCAAATTTTTTTTAGCTATTTCACTTATTCAGAATTTATATTTTTATACTCCAAATGGATTCAGCTCAATTCTGATTACAAATACTCGTATGTTTACACTTTTTAAATTAAGGCTGGAAGGGGGCGTGGAATTTAAAGAGCTGTCAAAATTGTTTTTCATCGAAGAATTCTTTTTTAAAATTTCTGATTACAAATCTGGTAACTTTTTGTTGGCTTCCTGAAGTTACTAGATGAATGTAGCAGAGGAGAATATTAATTTACATAAATATTCATTTTATTTTCAAATCTATTTTTCTGTGTTCATTTTTGTTGATTCAACACAAACTTTCTTATGCCAAATATTAATCAATCTGGATGAAATTTTTACTGCAAGTATTTATGAGGTAGCTGCATGTTTCTATGCATTTATTTTGTGAGAAATGCTGCTAGTTTATTTGCTTAATTATTTCCCTTAAGGGAAAAAAATGCACTTGATTGAAAAATATCAACATACGGAAAACTGTATTTAAGAAACAAAGGATGTATGAATTACTGCACAGATAAAAAAAACACACGCACGCACAAGCACACACTGTTTAGAAGGGCAAATTTTTGTTTTTGTACTTTTTTGAAACAAAATAAAAAATCGAATTTCTTTATCCCTATTGTTTTGAAGGGCAATTTTTTTTACTTTTTTTACACAAATTAAAAATAAGATTTTTGAGTCCTATCACTACCCAGTCCCCTTAAGATATAATTTTTTCACATCACAAACATTTCTCTCTATAATTCTTGCATTAGGAAATAAAATAACTCCAATATCTCATAAAGTTATACATATGTGAAATGAAAGAAAACAATTTTTGTTGTAATTAGTAAATGTTACGTTTTTTTTCTCGACGTTTCGAAGAAATCTGAGATCAACATCCGTGGCATAATCCCATGACGATTCTTCATACAGTACCATGTATCAGAACACCGTCTGACAGAGACGTTGTCTGTGTTCATTAAATATTTAGCCTTCATCTTACGACTCAATGCGAATAAATTTTTTACGGTATGTGACAGAATAGGATGTGCAGAGCGCCTCTCGCTGAAAGAAAAGAAAAGTTCCAGCAACAGGCATACTCAGAGAGTGTACTCAAGTATACACTTATTAAATTAGGTTGTACATTTTTCAAGATCACTAAAACGTACGACATGTATTCCTTATTCGTAATGTTTTACTGTTCCTAATTTTCCTACCACTTAAGTTGTCTTTTGTAAGTAGTTCAATATTAAATGCAGAATTCTATATATATTTATACAGAGTGAAAACAAGTTTTGTTCCTAATAACTTCTTAAATTTTAATTTCACAAAAAAACAAGTTTTATACAAAAACTGTTGGAGACAAACCTTACAATATGTTACCATTGTTCGGATACAAAAATGTTATTCAGACAGGGTGTGACAGTAAACTTTAACTTTTATGGCACCCTATATTAAAATTTACATCTTCCGAATCTCCATTAAATTTTACGTATGAATGTGTAGAAATTTTATCCATTCATCCGTTTTACGTCTTTTATTTATTTATTTACCTATTTATTTATTTATTTATTTACCTATTTATTTATTTACTTATTTATTTATTTATTTATTTATTTATTTATTTATCTCTTTATTCCTTTATCTACTTACTTATTTACTATTAATTAATTAATTTATTTATTTATTTATTTATTTATTTATTTATTTATTTATTTATTTATGTATTTATTTATGTATTTATTTATTTATTCATTTATTTATTTATTTATTTATTTATTTATTTATTTATTTATTTTGCTTATAATTGTAGCATAAAATATAATATGTAGAGAAAAACTTTAGCTCGTCCCTTAAAGAGTAGAACTCGTGCTCAGGGGCGATTCCTAAATTGAAATTATTAAGTATATAATACAATTTGTTTTATGTCAACTACGCAATAAGAATGTATAAATTTAAATTTACAATCTTTCAATTTTTATAAAATCCATACATGACTTTTTAAATGTAATACTAGAACTACTAGAATTGACAAGATTAGGATATTTAAATATAAATTTGTTATATATTTTTGGACCTAAATCATTACTATGATTAAATACTGTAGCAGTGTTGCATTTTGGTTCAAACAATCTTAAAGAATCCACACCTTTTGTTTCATAACTATGAGAATACAATTCAAAATTATTTCGATTCTTATGTATGAATTTTATTAATACAATATAATTAATTTGTCTCATGTTAAGAACATTAAAGTCTAAAAACAATTTTTGAAATGGAAAATCAATAGGTTTATAAAGACATATTTTAATTATTTTCTTCTGTAATAAATAAAGTGGATTAGAATTTGGATTTAAATGAGCTGCTTCCAAGACGTTAAGTCCATTGAAACCATATCCATATGACTTATGTCCTCTAATATTTTTGTCCACTTTCATTCATGTCCACATTTCATGTGCGTCTATTTTTTTGGGTCCATGACTGTTATGTCCACTTTTATTCAAGTTCACTTTCATTTATGTCCACTTTTATTTATGTCAATTCCTTTTGTACCACTGGAAGATGTTCAGGCTGTTTTTGATAGCCTTATAGATAATATTGAGCCTGACATAATGAATTTAGCACTGTACATGGAAAGAACTTACATCCGAGGAACATCTGCTAGAGGAAGAAGGAGAGAAATGCCACCTAGATTCGCACTTGAAATATGGAACACTTATAATCAGGTTCTGGAGGACAACATCGAACAACTAACATAGTCGATGGCTGACACAATAGCTTTCAGAAACACATCGTCACACATCACGCGTAGGTCTGGAAATTCATGGAATTTATCAAGAAAAACCAAAGGAATAATGAAATTATAATAATCCAATTGCTTGGCGGGAATTTGAATGTGCGACACCCTATTAAAAGATAGTACCTACAAAATTTAAGTCGAGCATAAGAAATAGTTCGGAATTACAACCACTAAAACGAAGACGGACACATCAGAACTTACCTCAAAGCTATCAGTTATCATCTGAAGCTGTATGGAGATGAACAGGCAGAAGAGATTGAGTAGGGAATTGAAGTCAATTTGTAGATGGACATTGTATTGTACAATCATGTACTGGACGTAAAAGTGTGGACATAAAATTTGTGCAATTGGACTAAAATAAAGTGGACATATACTTCATTGGACATATATTTATGGATATCGTGTAATGGACTATAAAGCGGACATTAAAATTGTGGACATTATAAAAAGGACCTAACGTCTGTGTTTCAAATGAGCTACCCCGTCCTATAATTCCATACATAATTACCGATGGAAATAAAGTTAAATATATTGTGCGTAATAAACTTATTGACAAGTAATTACTCAATAAAACAAAATAATATACTATTTTACGTCATTTATTACAAAGATAATTAATGTGTTGGTTCCATTTTAAATGATTATCGAAAATTATGCCTAAATACTTAACTTCAGAGGACTCCTTAATAATCGGACATTTACACTGTATAAGACAACCAGAATTATGTAATTTAATACTTAACATAGGTGTAGGAGGTTTGTTACATTTTTCGGACAATGAGAATGGAATGATTATGGTTTTATTTTCGTTGATAGAAAGATAATTTATATCAAACCAACTATTTAATTAAACTTGCATCGTGGACTTCAAACTTCAGACAAATAAGTTTGTAAAATCATATTGAATATGCCATAAAAGTAAACAAACCACTATGACTAACCAAGCTTTACAACAGATGCTCAAAGTAAGACCCATTCACAGCTAAAAATGTCCCAGTCTTGCACAGTCCATTACAGATATGAGATGGAACAGATCAGTCATGAAACTACGCGAAAGACAATAGACTGTTTCCGTGATAGACTGAGACATTGTTTGCTTGTGAATGACTCAGATTTTGAGCATCTGTTGTCAAGTTTGGTTAGTGATAGTGTTTTCTTTAGTTTTATGGCCTACTTAACATGATTTTACATACCTACTTATTTGTCTCAAGTTTGAAGTCCACGAGAGAAGTTTAATAAATTGATAAAGAAAAAATGAAAACGGTGAATGGGTACGTACAATGTAATGAAGATTCGGAATATGTCAATTTTAGTATAGGAATTCATTTAAAAATAGAGTTTACTGTCACACCCTGTATACCTGAATAATTAACTTTCTCAAAAACTGGAATCATATTGCATGGTTAGTCTCGAATAGCTTTTTTACAAAACTTTTTTTTTGTAAAACTAAAATTTAAGACGTTATTAGCAATATTCCATACTTATTGTTCACCTTGTGCTTGGAGTCATAATTTTTACTCAAATTCATAGACTTTTATAAGTCTGAAACTTCCTCAGCCACAGGAATAAATCCAGTGACAGTGCGGAACAAAGAGACTGTCGTGAAAAGTTTTTCGAAGTATAAGATCATTAAAAAGCCACTTCAAATTGTAAAAGAGCTATAAATATTTTAATACAGTATTTCGGGTAGGCAAATGACTGTGGTGTGCAATCAATAGCGTTATTCATTTGTTACTTTTGCAGTTCCATAGTTACTATTTCCTTGATTAAAATATTATTGATTTTATTAGTAATTCCGGTACAAGAATTTTCAAGTTCCAAGTCATGGTTCTACTATTAATGTTAGATTTTTTAATCAATTTATTTTACCACGCTTTATTGACAGCTCTGTCTAACATTTAAGTGAAATTAAGATGACTATTACACTTTTACTACATCATACTACTTTTGATCAATAAAACTGGTTTCCATTGCATACTCGACAATCGTACAACGGTCACCGGTTAAGAAGAAACTGCCTACTGAAGGATTCACTGGAAGGAATGGTAAACGGATCAAAAGAATATTTCGGGACAGAAGAAGATAACAGATAATAGACAACATTAAGGTATATGAATTGTATGTGGAAACTAAGTGGAAGGCATAAATAGTAAACACTGGAGAAAGCTGGGTTCGCACTGAAAGACCACTATGATGAATGAACTAAAATAAGTTATCTTCAATAAATTGGAAATATTCTAAGATAATGTATTCTTATGCTGTGTATAGTGTAGCAGAAAGAATGGTAGCTATTTGGTGAGCAAGAGAACGGCGGACGTATCTCCAATGTTTCACAAGATTCATATCCAATTGTTTGCGCAACACATTGGTATGTCTCCTTCCTTCCTTTCTTTATTTCTTTCTTTCCTTCTTTCTTCCTTTCTTTCTTTCTTTCATTCTTCCTCTCTCTCTTTCTTTCTTTCTTTCTTTCTTTCTTTCTTTCTTTCTTTCTTTCTTTCTTTCTTCTGCCTCAGAAATTATAAGATATGTATATTTGTACAGATTTAAGGTTTTAAGTAATTTTTATATCATATAAATTACTAAATACGTATGTAAGACAATAATAATCTGAATACCATGTTCAAAATAAGATTTAATAAGTACGGTAAGTAATAAGTGTCGTAATTCTAGAAAATTGTTTTCATAACTCTAAAACATAATTTTTCTCACAAAAATTTTATATTAAAATTAAATTATCAGTGTAATTCTCTGTCTATTACATTTGTCACCGCACTACGAATATTAATTGCATTTTAATAAATAATTTTCCATTATTCCAGCAGAGTAACTTGTTTTCAAGTGTAATATTAATCCTAGGTCAGAGCTTCTGTGTTAAATTACTCTACACTCTCCTATAGGTGTAAATTCTGAAGAATGTAGAAATAAAATAAATTTAAATAGATTAATTAGAACTTCTGAACATGCCCAAGTGTACTGCAGTCATGATACATTAAAGTGTGTAAATATGAAAACGTAAGGACGTAAGACTAAGAATTACCAATAAGAAGGAAAGAAGACTAAATCTCTTCTATCAGGTTAAAGTTAGGTTTAATTAAATTTCCATAGGAATAAAGTATTTATCTTTTGGTTTGTTTCTTCCGTGTTGTCTCAAACACTGATTTTACGTCTTGCTAGCATTTACCAGCAAGTCCAAGACAATATACAATTTTAAAGAACTTAAATAGTTGTTATTAAAGAATAAAATTAGAAAATATTATGGCATCTTTAAAACACTGTAAGGAACCTGATAACGACGAGAAAAAGAAGAGATTATAACGCCAAAGAAGATGAAAAGATGATAACTATGAAGAGACGATGACTATGAAGATTACAAGATGCCAATGACGGCAATTACAAGATGATGCCAACAACGGCGATGACAAGATGGTGCCAATGACGGGGATTACAAGATGGGTTACAAGATGGTACCAACGATGGCGATGACAAAATGATGTCAACGACGGCGACGGCACGATGGTGCCAACTATGGCGATTACAAGATGGTGCCAACGACGGCGATGGCATGATGATACCAACGACGGCTATGGCAAGGTGATGCCAACGACGATGATGACAAGATATCAATGACATTGATGACTCGATGATGCCAATGACGGCGATGACAAGATGATGCCAACGTCAGCGATGAGAAGATGCCAACGCAGTGATGACAAGATGATGCCAAATCGGTGATGATAAAACGACGACGTTAATGAAGACAAGATGCAAACGGCGACGATGAATACACGTAAATGGTTGACGATAACAAGGCGTCAATGGAGACGATGACCAGAGTCAACGATGGTCATTATAAGACGATAACGACAATGACAAAATGGCGATGAATACGATGACAAAACGCCAACGGCGACAATTACACGATGACAACGATAACAAGACGTTAACGATGGTGACAAAATATAATTCGACGACCATAAGATAACGGCGATGATGATTTATAAGACGACAACGATGATAAGATGACAAACATAACGCTGGTGCTCGTAGTGATGGCTTTTCATTGTGAAGGTGATTGTGGAAGACAGTACTTGCAATGTTTGTGATGAATGTGCTGATAAATTTAATAAATAAGTGTTAATAACAAGCCACAATCCCCACCCAAAACAAATCACGGTACGTATAATAAGTTTGATATATTCACGCAACACAACGAGGTTCATGAAATTTAAAATATGTACTTCACCTTGCACTCATTCTTTACCCAGTATTGAAAAGCGAAGTATAAACGTGTTAAATACAAATTTCAGTTAACAATTAAATTTAACTTCTATTTTATGATGCAGGCTATTGAAATTTTCAGTTACAAATATTTCGTTGTATCGGTACGCAGTGTATACGTACTGAACGTTGTAGAGCCCATATAAATGGATCAATAGCCAAACCTCCGCTGATATAGGTTTAAATTTTATGAAAGTTATAGAGCGAGAGCAGAACCTCCCCCGGACTTCCCCCTTCAGCTGTTGTGCTTCCAGTAGCTGGGTTTAGCCCTAGATGGAAAACGTTAAAAATATATACAGCCTAAAGAGCATATTCAAAATGTTAACCAAAGCAGTAAATTTCTTGTTATGTGTTCCCTGCTCACATAACTTGCCTCGACTCTTTTCGCTCGGTGAAAGCATACAATACTCTAAAGTTTTTATTTGGCATTCTCCCCTCACCAGTATACACAGATTTATGCTCTAAATTCCAGTAAGAATATATCATTTTAAAGTACTGAAAAGAGGGAAAAATTGTGCTTTAAGTATGTTTTCATGTCCTGGTAAATTAATTCTCGTCTCAAAAATGAGTTTTGAGCCATAAAAAAACTAATAAATAACCTTGTGGTATATGATGTTACTGTAATATAAAGGTCTGTTTTGACTCATAACAAGTCTCCTTCAAATTTGTAAGAAGTTTAATAAATAAATTGCCATATAGAGCAAAATTTGAACTACTATTCATAACACTATTATGAGCATAACACTAAATTCAGAAATAATTTTTTACGTAAATTTACATTAAATAATTTTATTTCGCAAATATTTACATTTTAAATGTCTGTTCTAATACAAAACCTTTAGAATATTGGGTGTTTCGGTGATCTTGTTACAAAACTTTAGGAGTGGTTGAGCCGATTAATATGAACAGTTTACACATAGGAACCCATGTCCAGAAACATTTTGTTTGATAATTACAAACTCTACTAACCTGTCTAAATTCTATGTTTTCGTTAATGTACAGCAAGGGTCGGCAACGTTTTTGTAAGAGTGGACCACAATGATAAGAAGACCTGGGTTGGACATGATTTAAAGTTAAATGAATGATAAATATCATTCAAATGTATGTACAGATTTACTCTCTTCATTAATTATTTATTACATATTAAAAATAGAAGAAATACTGTAACTAAACAAAATATCAACCAAACTATATAAATTATCCTTTGTAACTTTGGTACAGACTCATAAATTGAAGCGGTAGCCGGAAAATGGGCCCATAGGTGTATAGGGCCTTTTTCGGGAGAATGTTTAAGGGGACCGGGTAGTGCGATTGAAGAATTTCAGTGCAAAAGTTTAGTTCACTATTTTTAGGCTTTCTACAATCAATCATTCTGAATTCAGTGGCATATAAGACAACTAATTAGTTTTGTATCCAAGTGCAAAAGAAATGCCCTAACTGAAAACCTATTTTCCCACTTTGCTAGATGTACCTCATTCTTCAGGTGCACATAACTTGGTACAATCTTCATTCATGTGCCTTCTATTTTTTGTTATCAATTAATTATATATATATATATATATATATATATATTAATATATATATATAGTAAATTCTAAAGTAAATTCTAAAGCAAAATTCAGTTAAATATTTCACCTTCAGTGAAACAGAAAAAAATATTGAACTTTGATTAATAATGTTTGCCATTTTTTAAAATGCATACAGTATATTTTTTTCTCATGTTATGTATATGATACTTATAAACCCCTTAGGTCTACTTTGTAGAACACAGGTTGCAGAAAATACTGTAAAAATTTCATGTAAATTGATTCAATAGATTCAGAGAAAAATGCACTTACTTTGAAAAATATGTACTTACGGAAAACTGCATTTTAAAAAAGACGGATGTATGAATTACATGTACCGCCAAATTTAAAGAGGTCATTTAAAGGACTTATCTGCAGAGATATTCCCAGAAAGAGCAAGTTTTGTACTTAAAAAAACATAGAAATAAAAATTCGAATTTTTGACCCCTACTCACGACCCGATTCCCTTAATTCGATTCTCTGTTTTAAAATCTACTTGCTTACGTAGTTTCGTTTCAATATCTTCTAAACAGAGGGCAGAGTAGCTAATTGAATGAACCCAGGCACCCTTGCGTAGCTATGAAACTCAGGAAACATCAGTGAAGATGATTCTCAGAGTGTGAGTCCATCCAGGATGTGCACTAAAGTATAAACTGCACTCTGAAGATAAACTTTTAAGTGAATGTGAATCCATTCTAGATTAATATTAAATAAACTATAATCTGTATGCTGTAAGTATTTACTCATTCATTTATTTATATTTTATTTTATTTATTTATTTATATTTTTATTTTATTTATTTATTTATATTTATTTTATTTATTTATTTATATTTATTTTATTTATTTATTTATATTTATTTTATTTATTTATTTACATTTATTTTATTTACTTATTTATATTATTTATTTATTTAATTCATAATTCATTAATTCATTTATTTATTTATTTACCACCCTCAATAAGTGTGCTATCCAATAAAGCCGTATTGTAAAGTAAGAGAAAAATAACTTACTTGTAATTTAAGCGTTTATTTATTCAAAACAGTTATTTCTGTAATGTCTGCGACTGTATTGCTAAGCTAATTGCGAATCTGGCATTAAAATATTTGTAAAAAATCCTTATCATTTACGATAATAATACTAATGATCATACAAATACAATTCAACAAACTTTCACTCGTAATAAACAGTCTCGAAGAGGGTAGCATTTGCATGCTGTCGTCGTCTCTTTGCGTGCATTGATATCCTTTTCCATACGGATGTAAGTCTTTATATAGACTCCATGCTAAATAATTCTGAAGTTTGCTTCCTAGCTGAAAACTTAGCGAAGCGTTGAAGAAAGGAAACTTCTCTCAGCGAAAACCTTTACTATTTAAATCCACTCAGTGTATTCAAGGAAGACATATTGACACAAATAGTACTCTGCTATTCCGTCTTGTACTCCATTATAGCCCAATAGCCTATATCTACGTAGATACAGTTGTTCTCGGTATCGTATACGTTTCGTATTACACAGAACAGAGATATCTCTCTTACAACAGTGATATCACAAACTTAACTTAGGAAAGTAAGGTCCGAAAGGATTACTGCTGAAATCTTAACCAAGACCACTGGTTTGTAAAGTAGATATGACAGATATATAGTCATTTATCATTATGTCAGTACATATGGAGTTTCAGTGTAGTAATTCTGCGTTTCCATATGGTGAAGAATCAGTAGAACGGAGAAAAAAATTCTCTGTGGCACCGGAACTCGAACCCGTGCGCATCATAGTAAGAAAAATAAATATTTGAACGACATTAATATTAATATTCAAGATCAATACTTATGTAAATGGGAAACTACCAAATTCTTGGGCGTTACATTTGATGATTGTTTGTCTTGGAGACCCGAATGCACAAGTTTAATTTCTAAACTCAATAGCATTTGCTATCAAATCAGAAATTTGAGGACGATAATAAATCACGATGTATTAATGTCTTATTATTTCGCACACGTCGAGTCAAGGCTTTCATATGGTATTTGTTTTTGGGGATCCGGAACCGGGAAAAATTGTTCCGGGGCCGGTTATCGATCTCCCGAGACCTCTGGTTGAACGTACCAGCGCTCTGCCAACTGAGCTACCCGGGAACTCCACCCGACACCGTCTCAACATTTTCCCTTTATATCCACACAACTCGCGTGGGCTGACGAAACGCCAGAGACCCACATCGAGTGCACACAAACTCTGCTTTACAGGAAGCTTTACCTGAAAGATTAGATTTGCATAATATATACGTCACTGTGTACGTTAACAGAAAACCACAATTCCAAGTCACACAGAGTTTGTGTGCATTCGATGTGGGTCTCTGGCGTTTCGTCAGCCCACGCGAGTTGTGTGGATATAAAGGGAAAAGTTGAGACGGTGTCGGGTGGAGTTCCCGGGTAGCTCAGTTGGCAGAGCGCTGGTACGTTCAATCAGAGGTCTCGGGATCGATACCCGGCCCCGGAACAATTTTTCCCTTGAAATTATTCAGATATATTTATTGCTCAAAAGCGTATTGTCAGATGCATAGCGGGCGTTGACAGTAGGACCTCTTGTAGGGAACATTTTTTTTTTTTACAATGTAATATTCTTACTGTTTACGGTTTATATATTTTTAATGTTTTACAACTAATTTATAAAAATCTGTCTGATTTTCACCAAAATTGTGACTTCCATACCTATGATACTCTTAACAAAAATAGTTTAACTATTCCAGCACACCATCTTACAAACACTAGTAGAACCTACATGGTCTTTGGTATCAAAGTCTACAATAGTTTGCCTGATGACATCAAATATACAAAAAATTCTCTCAAATTTAGGAATTATATAAAAACGAAATTAATAAAATTGTGTCCCTACAATCTTGAGGATGCACGCATGGGCCCTCGAAATGAATAATGTTTTTTTTTTTTTTTTTATATTTGACTTATTTTAAATTAAATTGTAACTGTATATATTTGAGCATGTCTATGCATATATTATGCCTTCGACAATAAAGTTCCATCCATCCATCTATAATAAAATGAAATTAACATTGTACCACCGGGTCCCTAAGTATATATGTATATGAACAACCACAAATATTATCAGAAAATGCAGGCTCTAAATTTCTACAATATTATAAGGAAATTAACTCACAATTGGACAAAAATTACAAAGTACCACAAAAAGACTTATTTGAACTTAAATATCTGATTAAAGTATATAAAACAGGTTACTAATAATTTTTTTTAGAATTCACTTTTTACTTACAATTGAATTGTCCAAAATATGAAAATTTTCACACATATTATTTCATAACTACACAACCATTAGAGATAGAATTCTGAAATTTTATACACTGATTTAACATGCATTTATGCAAAAGGTAGACTACAATAATGCCCATTTATTTCAAAATAGAAAAATTAGTTTACAAATCATAATGTAAATTTTAATATATTTTATATAGGACAAATAAAAATTAATTATATTAAAATAAACAACTCTACATGTCTGAGAGTAGTCTACTTTTCAGAAATAAGTGTTTATTACACGCAGGAAAATATTAAAGATGTCAGAGAGACCATAACAATGTTATGGTTACCAAATGATGTAACTGCAGATTTTTTTTTTTTTTTCATACTTTGATAAAACTGGTTTGAAAAATATTATTACTTACTTACATACAAATGGCTTTTAAGGAACCCGAAGGTTCATTGCCGCCCTCACATAAGCCCGCCAGCGGTCCCTATCCTGTGCAAGATTAATCCAGTCTCTATCATCATACCCCACCTCCCTCAAATCCATTTTAATATTATCCTCCCATCTACGTCTCGGCCTCCCTAAAGGTCTCTTTCCCTCCGGCCTCCCAACTAACACTCTATATGCATTTCTGGATTCGCCCATACGTGCTACATGCCCTGCCCATCTCAAACGTCTGGATTTAATGTTCCTAATTATGTCAGGTGAAGAATACAATGCGTGCATTTCTGTGTTGTGTAACTTTCTCCATTCTCCTGTAACTTCATGCTTAGCCCCAAATATTTTCCTAAGCACCTTATTCTCAAACACCCTGAACCTATGTTCCTCTCTCAGAGTGAGAGTCCAAGTTTCACAACCCTACAGAAGAATAATATAACTGTTTTATAAATTCTAACTTTCAGATTTTTGGACAGCAGACTGGATGATAAGAGCCGAATAATAACACGCATTTCCCATATTTATTCTGTTTAATTTCCTCCCGAGTGTCATTTATATTTGTTACTGTTGCTCCAAGATATTTGAATTTTTCCACCCCTTCGAAGGATAAATCTCCAATTTTTATATTTCCATTTCGTACAATATTCTGGCCACGAGACATAATCATATACTTTGTCTTTTCGGGATTTACTTCCAAACCGATCGCTCTACATGCTTCAAGTAAAATTTCCGTGTTTTCCTAATCGTTTGTGTATTTTCTCCTAACATATTCACGTCATCCGCATAGACAAGAAGCTGATGTAACCCGTTCAATTCCAAACCCTGCCTGTTATCCTGAACTTTCCTAATGGCATATTCTAGCGCGAAGTTAAAAAGTAAAGGTGATAGTGCATCCCCTGCTTTAGCCCGCAGTGAATTGGAAAAGCATCAGATAGAAACTGACCTACACGGACTCTGCTGTATGTTTCACTGAGAGACATTTTAATTAATCGAACTAGTTTCTTGGGAATACCAAATTCAATAAGAATATCATATAATACTTCCCTCTTAACCGAGTCATATGCCTTTTTGAAATCTATGAATAACTGATGTACTGTACCCTTATACTACTCCCATTTTTCTCCATTATCTGTCGAATACAAAAATCTTATCAATAGTCGATCTATTACGCCGAAAACCGCACTGATGATCCCCAATAATTTCATCTACGTACGGAGTTAATCTTCTCAAAAAAAATATTGGACAAAATTTTGTACGACGTCAACAAAAGTGATATTCCTCGAAAGTTACCACAGTTGATTTTGTCCCCCTTTTTAAAAATAGGTACAATTATAGACTCCTTCCATTGTTCTGGTACAATTTCCTTTTCCCAAATAGCAAGTACAAGTTTATAAATTTCGCTATATAATGCACTTCCACCATCTTGTATTAATTCTGCTGGAATTTGATCGATACCTGGAGACTTGTACTTTTTCAGATTTTCTATCGAAATTTCGACTTCTGAAAATAAATGGCTCAGCAGTTTGTATTTCAATTTCGTCCCGATCATTTCTATTTGGCCTATGTACATTTAGTAATTGCGCAAAATAGTTTTTCCATCTGTTTAGGATTGATGGAGACTCTGCAAGCAAGTCGCCATTCTCATCCTTGATCACGTTTACCCTTGGCTGATATCCGCTCTTAAATTCCTTTATACCCTTATATAAATCTCGAATGTTTTTATTCTTACTATTTGTTTCTACCTCATTCAGTTTTTCCTTCAAGTAACCTCTCTTTTTATTCCTAAGTGTACGACTTGCTTCCCGTCTTTCATTGAAATAATTATCTCTCTTCTCCTCAAGTGGATCCTGTAAGAATTTCAATTTTGCCTGTTTCCTTCTTTCTACTACCATGCAACAATCTTCATCAAACTACGGTTTCTTTTTCTTAGTTTCATAATAACCTATGCTCTGCTCAGTTGCAATTTTGATACTATCTCTGATATTTCCCACACGCTATTAACATCTAATTCTTTCTCAACTTCGTCGGAACTTTCTAAAGTGGCAAACCTATTCGAAATTTCGACCTGATAATTTTGCTTAGCTTCCTCGTCCTTTAATTTCAAAATATTGAATATAGTAATATTAACTTGTTGCTCTACTCGCTTGGCTACTGATAATCTTTCTCTTAATTCTCCAATCACCAAATAATGGTCAGAATTACAGTCTGCACCCCTGAAAGTTCGAATATCTACTACGTTTATCTATCAAGATGTGATCTATTTGGTTGTGTGTCAATCCATCTGAGAAGTTCAAGTATATTTATGTATATCCTTATGGGAGAATGTTGTACTTTTGACAATTAAATTTTTCGATGTGGCAAAGTTGACTAATCTAACTCCATTGTCACTACTAATTGCGTGTTAGTAACCTTTTTTATACTTTTATCAGATATTTGAGTTCTAGTAAGTCTTTTTGTGGTACCTTGTAACTTTTGTCCAATTGTGAGTTCATTTCCTTAGATATTTAGAGCCTGAATTTTCTGATAATATTTGTGGTCGTTCACGTACATAATATATCCTTGAACTCATTGTGCATTTTACAGTTATCTTTACCATGCAATAAGTTGTGACACTTTTATACTATTTTATTCATATTATTGTTAAATTGCATGTACTTTGTACTTTAAAAATGTTAGTATAGATTTATTTGCAAACAAATACCGTTTAATGACTCACAGTAAACTGATTCCTAGTTTTCTAGAATAGCTAATGATTTATCCGATCATAATAGGACCAACTGTCAATGTAACACCTGCTATTTACGTGTATATATGCTATGTATGTTTGTGAATGCGTGCTTTTGTGTACATGTTGCTGTTTAATTGTGCGTTCATGTGTGCATTATTTCACTATCTGTGCATTAAGGTACTAATATGAAACACATATGATTTTCAGGTGTAAATGAAAATTAATACCATTTAAATAACATCATTTCGTATTTGTTTAGAAAATTTTAATATAACTCCATTACTTCTTATTAAAATGGTCGTGTATTAAATATAATGTACACATCCTCTGATAAGAAATTTACAAAACCATTTTATAGTTGTGAAGATAATATAGACATACTCAATGTAGTGTGAATATGGTACCAGGTGACGTCTCTCCGGTGAGGTGGTTCTTTCGATGTCCCATCCATGTGTGGCCAAAGAAGTTTAGTTTTGTTTAGTTCTGAAGTGATAAATGTAGTGATAATTTCTCGTAACAGAGAGTTTGTTTTCTCTATTACGGTTATAAATATTCTTAGTTACCTGCTTTTTTATAACAAATTTATAAACATATTATATTTATTATAATGTCCACCTCTCTAGAATTATAAAAAAGTGTAATATATTTTCAATTATTTTAAACATGAAATATAACTATCCCTGAACAAATTGTTATATTATTTTCATGACCTATTTAGTACGCCTAAAGAAGTAAAAAGTAACAAAATCAAGTTACTAGATGACCCAAATATAAAGCAAAGCAGGTAATCAGTAATCACATAGGCTCTTTCATATTTTCTGCGTTGTTTGTAATGTAACTTTTATTCAACAATGATGTGACTTTTATTTCAACAACAACCACACACCCGTCAACAATGGGTGTTTCATTCAACACTGCAACACAGTAGTCGTTATTGCACTCCACAGAACGACAATGACTATTCCCGTGGATTATTGACAAGAACAACAATGTACTCCTAATCTCAACAAAGCACTATGTACAGAACAAAACTGTCAGTTCTCAGTTCTCAGTTCGTTCGTTCGCCTTGGCTAGTTCTGCTAATTCACTCAATCAAGTTCACGGTACATCGAACCCCTGGCCTTCCAGATACAGTTCACTGCACTTCGAACCCAAGACTTCCAGATGCGGTTTCCTGCATGTCGAACCCAAGACTTCCGGACGCGTTGCCTTCGCCTGGACGCTGCCACAGTTACTCAAGTTCACTGCACCTCGAACTCAGATCCACTGGCTACGTCTCCGCTAACTAGCTCTCTCACAGCTGACAAACTGACTAAACTGACACACTTGAAGGCTGTTCGCGCTTTATTTATTAAATCAAACGTTCTCGAATCTTCGGTTCGCGTGGCTTTGCGAAACTTCCAGATGTTCCCCCTTGCTCCTTCTGCTCCGCGTCACACCGCACCTTCCCTCGCACTAGATGCGCGCGAAACTTCCCGACGCGACCAGGTCTTCCAACATGGCGCCACAATAATAATTCTGTTCATATTTAATTGCCGTATTTTGTCGAATACCCAGCGCACTTTTCTTTTTTTCGAAATATACAAGTAAAATATATGATTGCGAAGCTTATTCCAAATGAAGTTGGCAACACTTCCAGACTTTCCTCCTGCGCAACTCCTAAGCTGAAAGTGCAAGCAAATATCTTTCCGCGCGGTTATTTCAATTGTTAAGATTGTTAAATGGCGTTTGGATTGATGTACAGGTCAGAATCAAGTTCAAGTTTGATAAGTGTATAGTTTGTGCTTCTTATATTTTCATTGGATTCGTCATGCATAGACATATATCGCTCTTTCTTGTTGAAAATAAGTTAAAAAATGTAGCATCTTCAATCAACTGGACGCAACAGAGGTCAATAGACGAATACTCGGGAGACGACGATGTTGGTGGTGATGAAAACAACCCAGAATGAAGTTAATAATAATAATGATGATAATAATAATAATAATAATAATAATAATAATAATAATAATAATAATAATAATAATAATAATAATAATATGTACGATATTCATTAAACCACGTAGAACCATACAAAATAAATGTAGTTAGTTAATTTTCTGACACATGCGATTAATGTTGCAGAATATCGTGCAAACAGCCGATCATGCAAGACAACTGACATGAATATAAGTCAAAATTTCTGATGGGTAAAGTTAAATATGTATTTTGATTTCACGAGTACACGTAGCAAGTAAAGCAAATGTATTTTCTCAGCGAACAACAATTAAACTTTCAGCATAAAATCAAATTAGGCTACTTCACATTACGAATTACATTTCCACATCAATCTAATATCGCACTCGGCGAAGAATCTCTTCCAAATATTGAATCGACGTTTATATTCTAAAATGGAAGAACAGTTGGAAGAAGAGCAGTTTGGCCTCAGGAAGGGAAAAGGTACGAGAGATGCAATTGGACTGCTACGGATAATCGGCGAAAAATACCTACAGGAGAATAAAGAAGTGTATGTAGTATTTGTAGACCTAAAAAAGGCTTTTGACAGAGTGGATTGGAATAAACTGATAGGGACTGTAAAGAAAATTTATGTGGATTGAAAAGAGAGAAGACTGTTCAGTAATCTTTATATGAAACAACGAGTGAAAGTCAGGACAGGAGAAGAAATGTCAAAATGAAGTGAAACTGGGAGAGGAGTACGTCAAGCATGCCCTTTATCACCTACCCTGCTCAACATCTACTTGGAGGATTTAATAAAAAACTGATTTCAGAACATGGGAGGAGTGATAGAGGAGGAAGAAGAACAAAGTGTATAAGATTTACTGATGTTATGGCGCTGTTAGCAGAAGAGGAAATGATACTAAAGGATATCCTACTGGAGCTAAATGACAGCTGTGAGCAGTACGAGATGAAGATAAATTCAAGTAAGACGAAGAGCATGGTCATAGCAAGAAAATACAGAAGATAAACTTGCGAATTCTAAACGAAGTAGTAGAGCAAGTGGACAGCTTCAACTACTTTGGGTGTACTATAAGCAGTAACATAAGCTGCTGCCAAGAAGTCAAAAGGAGAATGGAAATGGAAAAGGAAGCTTTTAACAGAAAAAGGAGCATTTTCTGTGGATCTCTGGAAAAAGAACTAAGGAAGAACTAGTGAAGAGCTTTGTATGGAGTATGACATTGTATGGGGCAGAAACATGGACATTACGATGAAGCGAATAGAAGCATTTGAAATGTGGATATAGAGAAGAATGGAACGTGTGAAGTGGACAGAATAAGAAATGAAGCTGTGTTGGAAAGAGTGAGTGAAGAAAGATCAGGAAGAGGAAAAGAAATTGGTTGGGTCATTGGCTGAGAAGGAACTGCCGACTGAAGGATGCACTGGAAGGAATGGTGAACAGGAAAAGAGTTCGGAGTAGAAGAAGATATCAGATGATAGATGACATCAAGATATATGGATCATATGAAGAAACAGGAAAATAGGAAAGATTGGAGAGTGCTGGGTTTGCAGTGAAAGACCTATCCTTGGGCAGAAGACTAAATGAATGAATGAAAGCGCCCAAAGGATTTTTAGACAGTCAGGAGTTCATGGTTCGTAGTTAGAAAATGTGAACACTACAAGTGAGTGAAGAAAGAATGATGCTGAAACTAATCAGGAAGAGGAACAGGAATTGGTTGGGTCATTGGCTGAGAATAAACTGCCTACTGAAAGGAATGGTGAACAGGAGAAGAGTTAGGGTAGAAGAAGATATGAGGTGCTAGATGACATCAAGATATATGGATCATATGAAGAAATAGGAAAATAGGAAAGACTGGAGAATGCTGGGTTTGCAGTGAAAGACCTATCATTGGGCAGAACACTAAATGAATGAAAGCGCTCAAGGGATTTTTATACAGCCAGGAGTAGTTAGAAAATGTGAACACTCCCATACATCCAGAAGGCGATCAAATGATTCTGCCAACGGCACGTTCAACCATCCAAGTAATGACGTCCTATGTTGATTTACTTCGCTAATCGGGCGACAACTCTAATTTTTAATCTGTTATGATCGTTGCTGCATCCATATCCTACTATACAGTATAAAAAAATAAATACAAACAAGTCATAATTTAAAGTAAAGTAAAATTTATCTGAAGCCTTCCAATTTCAAGGCATGTATTAATACTGAAAACGTGCAATAGCTGTCATTTCAATCAACCTGTCACCATATATTTATAACATCCGTAATCCTAAACATAATAGTAGCCTATATGTTAAAAATTTTACAGCTCTGTTTAGTCCTATGTGCATTGTTTTTAATTTACAAGGCACAATGTCGTGATTATTGGTGCGCGCATTTTAGCCCTTCGCTCTCTACACTCCCTAGTGTCCGCATCACGAATTTCTCTGTTCTTGTCTAGTTTGTTATTTTTAGAATTGTAAATACGAATTAACAAATGGAATTTTTCATCACAGAACTAGACGGGGAACCACTGCACTATTCGCTCTTCATATGTTCGTTGTGATTGCAGAACATAGCTTCTGTCTATGCCTAAATAATGTCAATAACTACCACGAAGATAAAAGTAGCTTTGTTCTTTTGTCAGACTGAAAAATGTATTATTTGTATTGCAAACTATAGGATAATGGGAAAAACAAATTTATACGTGTATCACTTTTGCATGTACGAGCCATTATTGAAGTATGAGTTTGTATTTGCAATGGCCAAAAATGGTATAATTTGTCTTTTTAAAATATCATATTTTGTACTTTAATTCTTGAAATTCATAATTATATTTGTTTTATATAAATATGATAAATAGTTTTCGAGAAATAAACATTTTAGTGCAACGCTCTGATTTAAAGAACCTGTAGAATCAAACTTCATCCCTGATTTCTCGGAATATTGATTTTACGATACATTCATAGTTTCTGAGCCTAACATCAAAAATGTTACTCTACCTCAAAATAGATCTTTGTTTAATCGAAGTTATCACTCTTAATAAACTTAGAACACTTATGTCAGTACTCGTATGTTTGTTCTCTTTATTTAATTTCGTTGGTTGCATTTTCTGACCTGGCGGAGTGTGAGAGATGTACCTATGCCCATAACTCTGCCTGAATGAATGAATTAATTAATGATATGATATATGATATGATATGATATGATATGATATGATATGATATGATATGATATGATATATGATATGATATGATATGATATGATATGATATGATATGATATGATATGATATGATATATGATATGATATGATATGATATGATATGATATGATATATGATATGATATGATATGATATATGATATGATATGATATGATATGATATGATATGATATGATATGATATGATATGATATGATATATGATATGATATGGATATTCATTCATTCATTCATTCATTCATTTATTTGATTCCATAGATCTTACATGAGCAATGAAGCTTTAAGATGTGGAACATGTCAACATTTTACAATATTACAATTACAATTTTTACAAATTTTTATAGTTTTACAATTTAGTAATTTTCTACAATTTTTACAATTTTGTACAATTTTTGAACATTTTTTACATTTTACATTTTTTTACATTTTGGCGAGATGTAGTGAGATGAGATGAGGTCCAGGATTCCAAAATATTACCCGGCATTTGCCTTTCGGTGGGGGAAACCTCGGAAAAACCCAACCAGGTAATCAAATCAAAGGCAATCAAATCAAAGGGGTTGATGCCAAGGACTCCATAGACCATCCGGCTTCAGTCCCACGGCTGGAAAACCTCCGAAGAAACCAAAGTCCAAAGGGGGATCCAACTGCAAGCCCGAACGCAGGCTCCGGATCAGCAGCCCAGCGAGTCTGTCGACTGAGAACATCGATGGCTCTACTAAAAGTATACAATACATAGCCAATCAGATTATTAAATTTACAAACTGCAAACGATCATTCATAAGTTGAGCTATATTATAATACAAAACAATTTAATTAAATTTAAGGCATAAACAATTCAACCAGTTGTGATATACAGAAATAGATAATACATATCATGCAAACTACTTCAAATTACAAACACAAACAATTTATCAGTAGAGCTATATATATTACTATTCAATTTAAAGCATATATCTGCAATTCATCGGCCAAAACTATACAAATATATACAATACAAAGTAGCATACTTTCACGTGATATGATATGATATGATATGATACGATACGATATATGATATGATATGATATGATATGATATGATATGATATGATATGATATGATATGATATGATATGATATGATATGATATGATATATGATATGACATGACATGACATGACATGATATGATATGATATGATATGATATGATATGATATGATATGATATGATATGATATGATATGATATGATATATATTTGATGTCGACATTTACATCCATGTAATGTGGACCTCACAATTTGTATCCGGTGCCACAATTACATTCATTACAGTTATGCCTTTTGTAGACGCTCTTACAATTTAACTTTCGACCCCATTTAGATCCATCAAATTTGACATTTCTACGACTCTTCTTGATTTTCAGTACACTTATATCGGACACACAATGTTTCTAATAATAAGCCCTACTTGTTACTAAAAACATTCTGCAACATTGTCCAATATGTTCGTTATTATGTCTATTTCTTGTGTACATTTCATTTTCAGATCTCACTAATTTTCTACATATTATACTTCGCTATCCTAGCTAGCCTACCCCGCCAGACTCCTCACCTATTTTCATCATCTCTATCGTTTTACTTAACTTAGTATTACACTCCTCTAATTCATTCAAAATTGACACTTTTATCACTCCGTTCTAGATTTTCAGTTCACTTAGACTATATCGAACACACACTGTTTCTATTAATACTTGTTACTAAAACATATCACACCATGAATGAATGAATGAATGCATGCATATTCTATGTGTGTTTTGCAGTTCAAGTGATTATCCAATTCCCAACCATGTGTGACACTTACAAATTCTTTGAGGTCAATTCCATTTAATCTAATATTTTAGAAAAACTGAGAACTGTTACATGTAGTAAATTCGATGCTTGTTTACCAGCACTAAATCATTCTGACTTTATTTTCGAAACTATATTAAGAGAGTTTATATAACGACAATACTGATACTCATGACAATCATAGGTAGGCCTAAGTATTATTAAAATTTACATTTAGTGAAGAAGCTTTAGGCTGCGTAATAAGCAAAATGAGTAAACTTACGAGGCGGAGTTTATAATAAATGTTAAATTTCTGTTTAACGACACGAAAAATACTGAACACCAAATAAAAAAAATAGTAATTAATGTATCCAGTCAACAGACTCGGTCTCTGAATATTGTGCATATAAACGATGGCAGATAAGAGTTTCGCCTTGAAGTTGTGATGTCTGGTAGAGTCACGTAAAGCGCATCAGTTCACTGCTTTTGATTGATGGAAGACCACAACACTACTGTTCACGCTATTCGTGAAATTGCAGTAATTGGTGCCTTCATTCATTCGTGAAGCCACATTCCTGGATGGAAATGCAATGTCGCTGTCTACAATTGTACAACATAACTAACATTTTTTAACGTGTGTGCACATTATTTCATCCTCTGATTGAGATTCTGGCTGATATGTTCAGCTATTATCAGGCAGTACATCTCACTTGACGATATGTGTCAGAGGAAAAACAATTGAAGGGTTCAGAGCCATAGTGGGCCAAGCGCCATTTATTAAAAACGGAGAAAACAAGAGTTAAAATTAAGTGATTACCATAATTTAACGAAACATATAGCAAGTAAGATAAAGTGTACACATTAAAATTAAATAATATGTCAATCTTCATTAAATTATGGTATTTACCTAACTTTAACCCTTGCTTTCTCCGTTTTTAATAAATGGCGCTTGGCCCACTATGGCTGTGAACCCTTCAATTGTTTGTATGCATCTGAAGTCTAACTAGTATAATATGTAGCTAGTGGGCGATGTATGCAATGGAGGGGAGAAGGAACTGGCTACCCTACTCCATTATCTCCTGGCTTAGTTGCCTCATAAGCGGTGCCTTCTTGGTATCACTTGTGAGGTTACAGACCTGTCTTCGGACAGTTGACTAAACAACAACACTATTTAAATTGTAAATTGAATTAATCTGCTTACTTTGTGTTGTATATGTTTGTATAGTTTTCGCCGATGAATTGTATATGCCTTTAATTGAATAGTAATTTGTATAGCTCCATTGATAAATTGATTGTGTTTGTAATTTGAAGTAGTTTGCGTGATATGTATTATCAATTTCTGTATATCACAACTGATTGAATTGTTTATGCCTTAAATTTAATTAACTTACTTGTTTTGTATCATACATATAGCTCAACTGATGAATGACCGTTTGCGTTTGTAAATTTAATAATCTGATTGGCTATGTATTGTATATTTTTAGTAGGGCCATCGATGTAGCTCAGTCGGCAGACTCGCTGGGTATTTGCTTATCCGAGCTGCGTTCGGGCTGATTGAATTGTTTTGATTTCCCTTTGGTCTCATTGAATGGTTTCTTCCGAGGTTTTCCCCAGTCGTGGGACTGAAACCGGATGGTCTATGGCGAGTCCTCGGCATCACTTCATTTCACCCCTTTGATCTGATTACCTGGTTGGATTTTTTCCGAGGTTTTCTCCAACCAAAAGGCAAATGCCGGGTAATCGTTTGGCGAATCCTCGGACCTCACCTCATCTCACTACATCTCGACAAAATATTGTAAAAAAAATTGCAGAAAATTGTGAAAATTTTAGAAAATTACTAAATTTTAAAACTGTAAAAATTGTAAAATATTGTAAAAATTTGTAAAAATTGTAATTGTAATATTGTAAAATTTTGACTTGTTCCACGTCTTAAAACTTCATTGCTCATGTAAGAATTATGGAATATAATGAATGAATGAATGAATGAATGAATGAACGAATGAACGAAAGAACGAACGAAGGAACGAACGAAAGAACGAACGAACGAACGAATGAACGAATGAACGAATGAATGGAAAGTTATACTATTAAACGAGCAAACCTTGTGTATAAATTTTACCTTTAAAACGGTCGTGAGGATTTTCATGAGCTTGCCTGAATTTAATGTTTTCGAGTACCAAAAAGCGACTTACAGCTGGGCAACAACAGAAATCAATGTGTTCCTACCTGTCCGGCTGAAGTGAGGGACGTCACGTATCTTGAGTCTCTTAAAGAGTAATAGTGAAAAGTGAAAAAGATAAACTCAAAGTTTTATATTACGATGTACCGAAGTACATATGATATTTCAGTGCAGAATTTCTGCGTCATTATTTGATTATGGAAGAGTGGAACAGAGAAAATTCTCTCCGGCACCGGGATTTGAACCCGAGTTTTCAGCTCTACGTGCTGACGTTCTATCCACTAAGCCACACCAGATTCCATCCCGATGTCGGATCGAATCCTCTCAGTTTTTAAGTTCCACCTCTTGGGTTCCCTCTAGTGACCTACCCTCATGCACTGCGTCATAGATGTATGGCAGTGGCACATCGTCCACACATGTGCAGAGGTACATTCCAGGAAATTCCAGGAAAACGAGAAGAAAACGTAGTTATCTTGAGTTATTTAAACTCGGAAAAGTTAGAAGCAAGCAAACATTGTGAATAAATAATACATCTATCCTCTTAAATGATAAACTCGTATGGATTACATCATCACATTTATGCTTTGTGACCTAAAATTAATTACGAAAGAAAATTAGAATACGTATATCTAGTTTACATGTTACAGACCTTTGAACTTTGTCAAAAATAATGATTGATTTCAACATACGCTCCAATTCATTCGTTTGTTTTTGTGATTTCCACCATAAATAACATCAAACAGCTAAACTATTTGTCACCATTCCAATTCGTACTAATTTTGGAACGAATACTTATAAAGTGCTAATTAATTTATGTTTTATTTATAATGGACAATAATTTCGTCATTTCTCTGTTTCAATATGAATTAATATTTATAAAATCGTTTACTACAAGGCGTTATTGCTGAACTTCACAAGTCTGACTGTCGTAGCAACAATTAATTCATCTTCTTAAGTCGCGAATTGTACTTGGTTCTTCATTAAAAGAAATTATTCTTGGATAACTTTTGCATCAAATTACGAATAATTTGCTTAGCTCATAATTAAGGGGCTGATTTTGACATATTTTCATGTTATCCCTTAGTTGCAAATTATATTTCATCATTATACAGGGTGTTAAAAATTATCCAATATTTTAGGAGGTGCTAGTATGCATCAAAACAAGAAAATAATGTGTAATAAACATGGATCCTACAACACATACTTTCTGAGATCTGAACACTTGTTCGTAGGAGGTGCTCAATGTGACGTCCATTCATGGCAGTGCATTCCTCTGCCCTTCGGCGTAAGGAATCACGCACTCTTTGAAATTTGTTTTAATACGTTAAAGAAAGTCCTGATAACGAGCCCCAGTTAAGCTCTGTGGTAGCACGTATGGCCCTATTAATTTATCACAAAGAACGCCTGCCTATAAGCTGATTGAGGAACGGTGCTGATGGCTTGTTTCTTCAACTGCATGGGGATTTTCATCAGTCTACACATGCTGATTACCAAAATTCACAACACCAGCTCTGTTGAACCCCGCTCATATCCGCAACCAGACTTTTGTTTTCAGTATTCCATGTTAGGGATTCAACTACGGTATGATTATCTGGTAGTCTGCTGTATTGTAGGGCATAAAAATGCATTAGGCCTACCATGAATGGACGTCACATTGAGTGCCTCCTATGAACAAGTGTTCAGATCTCAGAACGTATGTGTCGAAGGATCCATGTTTATTAGACATTATGTTCTTGTTTTGATGCATACTATCACCTCCTAAAATATTCAATACTTTTTAACACTTGTATAAACTATATTATTTCATATTTTATATTATTTCAATGTACCGAAGTACATACGATATTTCCATGCAGATATTCTGCGTCATCATACGATGAAAGAGTAATGGAACGGAGAAAAATTCCCTCCGGCGCCGGGATTTGAACCCGGGTTTTCAGCTCTACGTGCTGATGCTTTATCCACTAAGCCACACCGGATACAACCCCGACGTCGGACAGAATTGTCTCTGATTGAGTTCCAACTCTTGGGTTCCCTCTAGTGGCCGCCCTCTGCACTACGTCATAGATGTCTATGAACATAGGACCGAAGTCCACACATGTGCTGAGGTGCACTCGTTAAGAGTGACTAGTTGGATCCGACGGAATAAGCGCCGTCTTAAAACACGAAGTGATTTACGCATATCATATATTATTTCAACGTACCGAAGTACATATGATATTTCCATGCAGATATTCTGCGTCATCATACGATGAAAGAGTAATGGAACGGAGAAAAATTTCCTCCGGCGCCGGGATTTGAACCCGGTTTTCAGCTCTACGTGCTGATGCTTTATCCACTAAGCCACACCGTTCCATTACTCTTTCATCGTATGATGACGCAGAATATCTGCATGGAAATATGATATGTACTTCGGTACATTGAAATAATATATGATATGCGTAAATCACTTCGTGATTTAAGACGGCGCTTATTCCGTCGGATCCCGGCCAACTAGTTACTCTTAACGAGTGCACCTCAGCACATGTGTGGACTTCGGTCCTATGTTCATAGACATCTA
Organism: Periplaneta americana; assembly: GCA_025594305.2. Classification (NCBI taxonomy): domain Eukaryota; kingdom Metazoa; phylum Arthropoda; class Insecta; order Blattodea; family Blattidae; genus Periplaneta; species Periplaneta americana. The sequence goes on along the minus strand of JAJSOF020000005.1, from coordinate 160,845,533 downwards.
TGACGTAGTGCAGAGGGCGGCCACTACAGGGAACCCAAGAGTTGGAACTCAATCAGAGACAATTCTGTACGACGTCGGGGTTGTATCCGGTGTGGCTTAGTGGATAAAGCATCAGCACGTAGAGCTGAAAACCCGGCTTCAAATCCCGGCGCCGGAGGGAATTTTTCTCCGTTCCATTACTCTTTCATCGTACCTGTATAAACGCTTTTTAAGTTATTTGCAACCAAAGATCAAGATTTTATAGTGCATTTATGAACGGTATATATGCATATAAAAGCAAATTTTGTTATTTCTTAGCAATCTTGTGTTTAAACCGAGATTAAAAATACGGAAAAATGGAAAGAGAAGAAACGCAGACATTAAATGATATTTTACAGAAGTTATATGCATTTCATTTACCTACTGCAATCTGGTAAGATCCAGACAGTGTACTGTTGTCGGCGAATCCTTGTGGACAATTTCCGCTGCAATCAACAAAGCACTCCACAACTAAACGCATTGCTGACTGTGCAAATGTGGAATACTGCGTCGTTATGGATGGAAGTTGGGTTAAAAGAACAGATTTATAATCAAAACAGAAGCCGCCTTATCGTCTACTTGGCACATGAATAAGATTTTGACAGTTTCCACGAGAACGCTGCAATATAATCGGCGCAGAAGTTATAGGAAGTACTGATAGACTTCTTTGCGCTCGCTAAACTCGAATTTTATTTCGTCACCTGTCAACAATAATATAGGCACGACAATTAAATTATCTGCTTTTACTTGTCGACGTGGAGAATCAGAATATTTAATTTTTTATGGTGACAAGTCGAAGAAACTTAACAGTTTGTGGAGTTCTTTGTTTTTTAGGACAGCTTACCGAAATAAAAATATTATTTCTGAATTACTTTTCATCAACAAGGCCTAACGATAAATGTACCAGAAGTGTATTATCATCGCGCTCTCATGGTTAACATGTCGGCATCATACAATAACGTGCGGTGTGCTTTTAAAACATAATTTTGCCGACCGATTGTTGCTCTGTAGGTTTCACTCTAAGCGTCACGTTGTCACGTCTACTTCCTCGATAAGAATAAGCACTAGTTTGTTATATTGTTAAATGGCTATTACTATTATTTAATTATAATAATTATTATTATTTCATATACGAGTACGTTGACATTCTTAACTCTAAATAATAACTCTTTAACAATAATTTTTAATCACATACCGACACTTAAGAATGAAAACCTCGTATGTCTGATTTTCTAAATTTGACAGGAGAGCAAAAAATCGATATACAAGGTTTTCACATTTAAATAATGGCTCGTAAGTCGGAAATTCTATATGATTTCGACATACAAGGTTTTCACATTCAAATAGATGGCTCGTAAGTCGGATTTTCTATAATGACTAGAGATACGCGCTTTTCATTTTAAAATTAAACCATAAAGAGAAAAAAAGTTTAAAATGAAAATTTTTGCAATTATAGACCATAAGAGCACGGGCTTTCCTATAAATTTGAGTGAATATCGCATTTTCGAAAAAAAAAAAGTCGACTTACGAGGTTTTCATTCTTAGGTGTCGATACTTCAATGTTCGTCCCCAGCACAAGACATTGCAATCTCGGTTTTAGTCGACGTGGATTAGACAAGTAGGTGTCATTTAATAATGGAAGCAGCTTATTGGTTGCAATATTGAAATTGAGGAGAGTGATTGAGCTGCGACATAAGAAATTGAATACAATTAAATTTCAAAGACCTGCCGAATATAATGCACGAGGCCGCTCAAAGACCTGCCGAATGTTAACCATGAGAGAGCGGCGATAATACTGTTTAAGCAGTGAGTTAAAGGGTACGCAACTTTCAAACTAATGGCGTCTCAGTATTCTTCGTATCCTGTAACGGAGAAACCATTAAAAACTGTTAATTGCTAAAAGTAAAATAAGTTCTTTTTTCAATTTAACAGTGCATATATTTTTATTTTTCGTGCATATATCCTGGGTTTTAAGGGCATACGTGAATGCATATTTTGCGCTTTTTAGTGCATATGAATCCGCCATCTACTCATAATATAGGCCCACTATTACAATGTAACAAATGACGCCGACAAATTAATAAAAAGTGCACTGAAAGAAGTGCTGAATCGCCTACAGACATTCCTGATGCAATGATTTATAGTCCCAGGAAGTAAAAAGGACTAGGAATTTTTCGAACAAAATGGGAAGCACTACTACAACAAATTAATGCCCTTCGATATTTACACAAATCTCAAAACCCATACATCATACAAACACGTCAGGTTCATGAGGAGAGCATTAGATGTGCCCAATCTCTGAACATTGTTCCAGAAGATGCCTTATTTCATAAGAATGAACATTTCTTAAATGTTACAAAGATTCGTAACCTTCTGAGGAACAGAGAATTTGATATTTGGTGTCGTCATCCACAGAAAGGGAAAGGCGTAGTTTTATTTAAATAATATCCTGGTGCCAACAAATGGATTTGTAAACACGAAGGACTCTCCAACAGCGAATTGCGCGATGGCATTAAAATGGTTGGAAATGTTGCTGCAGTACGTGCTGTGCCGAGAAGATCTCAGGACAACCGTTGTAGGCATTGCCACAACGAGGTTGAAACTCTTGCACACGTCCTGGGATCCTGTCCGCACGGCGAAGCTCTGCGAAACGCTAGACGCCACCAAGTACGATCAATTATAGCCACTGCCCTTAAAGATGCCGATTACAACACCTCTGAAGAAGTACATGGTCTCTCCGTCACTGGCAGTACACGGCGCATAGATATAACAGCTTTCAAGGAATCTACAAGATCTGAATACATAATTGATCCCACTATGCGTTTCGAAACAGATGAGGAACAGCCAGCAGAAGTGGATAATGAAAAAAAGAATATCTACAATCCTACCATTCCCTATTACCTCAAAAAATACCAGCTAAAAGAGCTTGAAGTAATCGGACTTCTGGTTGGAGCAAGAGGTACCACTACTCTCTTCATGAAAGATGTGTTTAAGAGGCTTGGAATACCTACATCTATTATTCCGATTGTAACCTTAGCTGAATTGAAAGGATCAATTGCTCTCTGAAAAATCACCTATATTCGAAATCAAACTAAGTTCAGTAGCATTCTTTACTTTTTTGTAACACTTATTTTTCTAAAAATAGGTATATTTCCACTAATCTAAAAAAAAAATATTTGCAGCTATCTACTTACAAGAATTTCATTGTTAAAACAAAATTAATTGTTTTTCATGAACTTGTAAAAATTTCTATGGTTAAGTACTCTTTGTCCCTTGTGGCAGCTCACGAATGGTGAGAAGATATATAAATTTAAAAATGAAACTAGTTGATAATGTTATAATTTTTTTCATGAGTCAATAGTCAGGAAACATGAGAAGCGTGTATGCTATTTTTTGAATGACAGCATTCTAAAGAATTAATAATAAATAACATCAAATTTGTAATGTTGGGTTGTTTGATATGATGATCTATGAAGGAAGTGATAACAGTGCTGAATTAAGTAATATTGTTCCACGGAAAATTGTATCATAATATCATTCTTTTGTATTCCGGAATTATAAATAATCTTTATCGTTAGTGAAAATCGTGCACAATATGCCACATTAATGTACCAGAGCCATAAAATATTACCATGCCAACTACAACTTCATGACTTCTATTATGACGGCATAACTTGTACCGTTATTTACGATATGAGCGTCCTAACGTTTCATATTACAATACTAGTTTGATAATCAGTCACGTATTGTAATATGAAGTTACGATAAGTATATAGTACAACGTTTTATCCACTTTGATAAAAAATATTTTTAATAAAATTAATAAATTGTATTATTTTTATTAGTTTTGAACATATCTTTCGTTTATTGTTATTGGTTTCTTACTGCGGGAGACGATTCGTTTATGTTTATTTCGTTAGTTTTGAACACGATAGGTTTTTAAGTTATACACATCTATGCTTATCTATTTAGGAACAATTAACTAAAAGTTTTCTGTACACATTTTTAATTAATGTTGAACGTTTTCGACTCAACTGAATCATCTTCGGAAACTATGCTAATGAATACATTAATAAAACTGTTTAAATATAACTGTAAATTTATACAGGGTGTTTCCGGGCTAGTGTTACAAACTTTCAGGGATGATGGGGAAGGGCACATGCATCAATTTGAGATAAGGAACCCTGGTCCGGAAATGACAGAGTCGAAAGTTACAAGCAAAAATAGTTTTGTATAAATGAAATAATTTTATTCCTTTGTACACCTTACTTATGTGTATTTATCTGTACATCTTACACATACTGTATTCATCTGACGTTGTTTACGTTGCCTCCCTACAGTATTCCGTTCAGTGCCCTGTCTGAGGGGTGGGGACAGTTAACTACACTAAAGCAATGCAGATAGCGTAATGTGTAACGGACATGGCCGGTCCTGATATGCACGTCTGTAGACAGCAGTGTATGTGTACAAGTTGCAGTGTAAAGTCGGTCAGTCCTAGTGAAATGGAGGAGTGCACGAGAGCGGAATAAGCAGACCTGACTTTCGTATACGGATGAGCCAATGGGAACAGTAGACAAGCTCACAGATTGTATCGGGCCTAGTACCCACGTAGGAGTCATCCGGCCCATACCATCTTTCCACGACTGTTCCAAAGGTTAAGGGAAGGAGGGCACGTGTTGCGAAATTACAATTCCATTTCCACACAACTATTTTTGCTTATAACTTTCGACTCAGTCATTTCCGGACCAGGGTTCCTATCTCAAATTGATACATTGCCCTTCCCCATCATCCCTGAAAGTTTTGTAACACCAGCTCGGAAACACCCAGTATAATCCAATGCAATATGAATCATCATTAAAACAAAACAAGGTGCATGTATCTGTTGTAAGTCAATACAAAATTAAAATACATCAACAAAATATTATACATCTGTAAGCTATTATGTGAGTTAAAATGATAAAATCGAAATACAAACTGTGATATATTAAACAGGCTATGAAAGTTCGTGGAATTCCAATGTAGTTAACTTTTAAGAAGGTTGAACACAGCTGCAATAATAAACACAAATTTGTATAAGAATATGTATACATAGTTGCCATATGGGTGTCCAAATGTCAAGTGGTTGACGTTCATCAACTCTTCTAGAAGAATAACATTGCCAGAAGCTTATTTATATAGGGACATCATTTTATTTTTACTTCAATTTTTATTGTACTGAGTTTTTTAATGTACTTCATTCCCACCCCTTCTACTAATGAAGTTTCAACTGCTTTCCAGACAGAATCAAGGCCGCTTATAATAAACAGCACTGAGTTACTGAGTATAGTACGTTCCAGAAATATGTTCGCGTTTTCCAGTGGCGAAAGAACTTTCAATATTGAATCATATTTTCGCACAGGTACTGTCCGTTTGCCTACGTCGCATCCCGATTTCCCCCACCTGCTTCTGCACGGCCCTCTGTAAAAGCAGGGCTGTCTTAGCTCTTTTCTGAAAACATTAATTTCTGTTAGGAATTGGACGTTTACGTAATATTATACAATGTTTAAAATAACTTAAATAAAAGGGACTCGTTAAGTAATTAACTGTCACGTGATTTCCCTCTTTTCTACGATCCTGCGGCATAACCACTTGGACGGACAGTAGATAGCATGTCTGAGTAATTTTATATTTTCGGGTCGGGCAGAAGTGAAGATTGAATTTACATTACATAAGGTACTCTTTTATAGAGTAGGTACAGAATTATTTCAACATGCGTTATTAGTGTGAAGGACGAAACTGGTAATTGGAACTAGATGCAATAGTCTATAGTGCGATAATATGCACAAAAGAACTGAAGCCTGTAAGCTAACGAAATGAATGGCTACCATCTTCAAAAATGTGTTTAAATATCCATTTTATGATTATTTTTCATTTGAACTTCATTATTCTCTATAATGTACGTTAATGTGCTGTAGACAGTATAATATACAGTGCATAATGAATACGTTCGCACGGATAACTCAGTTCGTGAGTAAAAACACTTATTCTTAATACAGTACTGCATTTTGATTAAATAAAAAACCTAATGAAAATTATCGAACTCAAAATCGCGATATTTCCTAGTTTACGTAAATGGATAAAGTACTTTTCTTCCCTCCTATACCTAGCAAAGTGATTTGTTTGCGTTTTACGCCAGTATCATCGAACTCCAGTTGTGGAAGGGGGTAGCGAACGGGTTTTCCGGTTCTCTAAAGGTATAGCCAGGTTAATATTAAAAATGTTAGTGAAAATAAAATGATGTCCCTGTACTTTCTATTACAGAGATCACTGCAGTCTGACGGCAGTGTAGAAACATCTGTGGAGAGAAAGTAGAAACTTTGAGCGAGAAAATAGAACAGGTAATTTCGTCATCTTCCTTTATTCACATACACAAATCTAATTATTAAGAGAACGAAAATTTCTTAGAACCTTTATCGCCTTGTGACGGGTCTCAATCCGGAAACCTTGGGTTCAATGGGAAATACGGCGAACACTAGAAACCCAAATAAATACCACGCACGTGCCTATGTCTACATAAAAGATCTGCATTGTTACAAAGCTATAAGGAAGACAAATCGAGATAAAAATAACTTGTCCAGGAACGAAAGGGAAAAGATAAACCATAATAAGGGCAATTTATCTTCAGAACTCCTCACAAGGAATTCAGAAGAGTCTACTTCGGAAGAAGGTAATTAATTTTGTAAATTATTAGCAGCGCACCTCAGATCAATACTACGGCAAACGGCCCCTCCAGTTTTTGTTCCTTAACGTATCCAGAGCAATGAAGATTATTCCCCAGTTAGATTAATTTTGTTCTCGTTATATTTCCTCAGATACAAATAAAATCCATTCTCGTCTCTCCCCAATCTATTACAATATATATTGGGGTAGGGGTAGTTATCCCTTAGGGATGAACTGGAATATCCATTGCCAGTTCAATGGAAATATGAAGCATTGCCTTTCATTCCGTCGAATGAATCCATTGTTTCGGGATCAAAACCGTAACCATTTAACAAAAATATCAACACAATGCCCCATAATATTGAGTATTAACACGATTTATAGATAATGTAGGGAGAGACCTGCTAATACTTTCACACAATTCAGGGTCCCACATAATATCGAATCAGATTTTTTAATTTTCCAACCTGACAGAGGCGAGGCCTCCATTTAATGAAAACAGAAACACAGTACGCAGGCTATAGGTAACTACGTTTAGATAGCATTCGTGTCACGGGCAACAACGAAAGGACGGACGTCGACGGCGACGATGATAATAATAATAATAATAATAATAATAATAATAATATCATTATACTTATTATTATCATTATCATTATTATTATTATTATTATTATTATTATTATTATTATTATTATTATTGTACAGTAAATTGTATTTTCATAGCCACGTTGATTACATTTACAATCACGCAATCAGAATGTTAGGAATAATACGGTCAATAACTTATTCTTTTTCCACGCCCGATTCTCTTTTAATGCTTTACTATACATTGGTGCGATCGAAACTCGAATATGCATCTGTAGCTTGGAACTCGATTGCAACTACAGACTCGACTAAATTATAAAATATAGAAAGAAAATTTATATCTTTATGTTCATTCAGATTTCTGCCCATTAATTCCGGGTACAGTTACGAGAGAATATGTGAATATTTTAATTGTCAAAATCTAAATGCTAGACGCCATGAGCTAGATTATCTGTTCTTTTGTAAAGTCCTCAAAGGTGATATATCCTGTGACTCTTTCTTAAACAATATTACCTTACGTATTCCAACAAAAGATATGAGAGCCCACAAACTTTTCTATATTAGAAATTCGAAATTTCTTTCACCAGTCTCCAGATGCATTAAAAATGCCAACATGCATGGCTGCGAATTCGATCCCTTCAATGTATAGACTTAGTTTGCTCTTAGCAACGATTTATCATTTATGTATTCTTTTAGGCATTATACTCAATTATCATTGTTTCATAGTATTCTTAGTTATGTATTTAAAGTCATCCATTATTTGTCCATTCATCGTCATTATTGTAATTAATTGTAATTGTATTTATGTGTAATAATTATTTTTTTTGTTTTTTATATTTGTGCTGAACTGTAATTGCCACTGGCTGTTGTACACACATTAAATATAAATATAAATAAATAAATATAAATAAATGAAATTATTATTATTAAAGTTAACCAGGCAAAATACCTAGGTACAATTATAACTAAAGCAGAAGGTATTTCCGAAGAAGAAATAAAAAACCGAATTGAACAAAGTAAAAAAAAAAAATAACATGTTTAAATTCTATATGGTGGGATAAACATCTTTGGAAGGATACCAAAAAATATATATGTAAAATGTTAGTTGAATTTGTATTAAACTACGGAAGTGAAATATGGGTAACGAATGCATATTATAGAAAAAGAATTTTGGCCATAGAAATGATTATTTGAGACGAAGTGCTAGAGTCTCCCGCTTGGACCACATTAAAAATGAAGAAATTAGGCAAGAATGGCTGAACAGACAGTGTTAAATAGAATAGAAAATAAGAGTTTCAAGTGTTTTGGTCATCTGATGAGAATGGGTGAAGATAGATGGCCTAAACAAATTTACCAGTGGAAACCTCCAGGAAGAAAAGGAAGAGGTAGACCAAAAAGAACTTGGGACAACGAAGTAATGGAGGTCATGCACAAGAGGGGGGTTGAGGACTGAAGACGCACAAGACAGAAGGCTTTGGAGGATTGGTACAGGAAGACGTCAGTAGCTGTAGAATACACACACACACACACAAACACATATATATATATATATATATATATATATATAGGGGAGAGTTGGGTAGTATCGGACATCGGGTAATATCAGACAGTCCGTTTCTTTCATTACCACACGATGATAGTACCTGAATGACATGGTTACGTTTCTGTGATGTCGCATACAGAAACGTAACCATGTCATTCAGGTACTACCATATGGTGGTAGATGGAAGAAACGCACTGTCGATATTACCTGATGTCCGACACTATCCAACTCTCCCTCTATATGTGTGTGTATATATATATATATATATATATATATATATAGGAGAGAGTTTAGTATATATATATATATATATATATATATATATATATATATATATTACTACTACTACTACTACTACTACTACTACTACTACTACTATTATTATTATTATTATTATTATTATTATTATTATTATTATTATTATTATTATTATTATTATTATTATTATAGAATCAAAAAGAATACATTCTTAACGACTATGAATATTAACTCAGGCAAGAACAAGATGGAAAAGTATGTGAGAAGTAATGGCTTGAAAAAAAATAAAGAACTGGTGAACAAATAATTAAAAAATAATAATGTGTAGAATAATAACAATGTGGAAAAGAATAAAGAGGCGAAGAGAAAATTAACAAGGTGTACAAGGACAATAACGCCGAGAAGGGCAATCAGTAACTGGACAAAAATTACGAAACGGAGAACAATATAAGATGAATGTAATAATAAAATTCAAAATAATAATAAAGTGGAAAAGAATAGTAGGATATAGAATTATACGAAAGAATAAAAATATAAAGAAATGTTTCTTTGCACTGGCAAGCAAACATTCTGATGGGGGCAGTTAAAAAAAGTTATTTTTTTCTTTCACCATGTTAATAATGTCAAAAGAAATGTTTATACAAATTTCGGCCACTCGATCGCAATTACGAGGGCCGTAAAAATAAGTTCGTCAGGGGCCGTTAACAGAAAGAAAACACAATTTCATTGGAAAAATTTATTGGAATAGACACAGCAATTTTTTAGCTACTTTTTAACATATTCTCTACCAGAATTGAGACATTTGACAGAGAGGTGCAGATGACTATCAAACGCTGGTTTCGATCCCAGACGGCTGATTCCTACGGCACAAGGATATAAAAATTAATCCCACGGTATTACAAATGTCTCAATTGTAATGGGAGATATGTTGACAAATAGAGCAACAATTGTTGTATCTGTTTCAATAAATATTTCCATGCAATTGTGCTTTTTTCTGTAAACGCCCCCAGGGAAAATCACTTTCTGGACGGCCTCGTAATTGCGGTCGAGTGGCCAAAATTTGTATAAACACTTCTTTTGATATTATTAAGATGGTGGAAGACAAAAATTTAACTTCTTTATCTGCCCCCATCAGAACGTTTGCTTGTGAGATAAGCTAAATAATCGCTAATCAGTGCATGTTTTTCGTTAAATAATAGACTACGTATCTAAATCCACAATGTTTAATGAAAAAGCCGCTAATTTGGTAGCATTAGGATTGGCGCGTGTATCACACTGGTGTACAGTCTCAACGGTTTATTTTACGTTGAAAATTCAACCACATTAGATTCAAAACTACTTATTTCCAGCAACATTCCCCTCTTTACATTTTTTTGCCATTTGCACTAATAACGGAGTTTTTCTATATCGTCGTACTTTTGAATCACCTTACACTGGTTAATGACGTAATCATACTTGAATTCTCCGGAATTTTAACCCTAATCTATTGTACGTTAAATAAGAATGTGATATTAAGTAATTCTACTTGCTTAGCATTTCAGTCTAAATCAGCGGTCATGAGAACAGTGCACCCTCGGGCTAGCGTGCCTTACCCGCGGTTAAGAGACTGCGCTATGGTGCATCCGTGGCTGCTGGCGGGTATGCTCTCGCCCTCTTCCTGCTGCACGACGAGGCATATTACGATACACTGCTTACTCGTTACGCATCTCAGCAAATGCTGACGACCACTGGTCTCAATAATAAACTAAATTATCAGTAACAAGTTTAACTTAAAGGAAAGTTGACAATTATATGAGGCACTAAATATTAATATTTTTATGTATTGCCTACACTGTTCAAGGTCCACACCTGTGGAGTAACGGTCAGCGCGTCTGGCCGCGAAACCAGGTGGCCCGGGTTCGAATCCCGGTCAGGGAACGTTACCTGGTTGAGGTTTTTTCCGGGATTTTCCCTCAGCCCAATACGAGTAAATGCTGGGTAACTTTCGGTGCTGGACCCAGGACTCATTTCACCGGCATTATCACCTTCGTATCATTCAGACGCTAAATAACCTAGATGTTGATACAGCGTCGTAAAATAACCCAACAAAATAAAAATAAATACACTCTTCAACAATTGCTTGAAGGATTAGGTGAAGAACTGTTTCCATAACATGGAAGGAGTGATAGTAGGAGGAAGAAGAATAAAGTTCATAACATTTCCTGATATACGGCATTGTTAGCGGGAGATGAGATGATACTAAAGGATATGCAACTGGAGCTAAATGACAGCTATGAGCAGTATGGAATGAAGATAAATTCAAGCAAGACGAAGACCATGATCACAGGGAGAAAAGTAAAGGAGTTAAACTTGCGGATTCTAAATGAGGAAGTAGAGCAAGTGAAGAGCTTCAAATACTTGGGGTGTACTAAAAGCAGTATCGGTAACATGAGCTGCAGCCAAGAAGTGGAAAAGAAGAATAGCAATGGTCGAGAAAGCTTTTAATAGAAAAAGGAGCATGTTCTGCGGACCTCTGGAAAAAGAAGTAACGAAGAGACTAGTTAAATGTTTTGTGTGGAGTGTGGCATTGTATGGTGCAGAAAGCTGGACATTACGAACAAGTGAAGAGAAACGACTAGAAGCATTTGAAATGGGATATGGAGAAGAATGGGGCGTGTGAAATAGATAAACGGAATAAGAAATGAAGCTCTGTTGGGAAGAGTGGGTGAAGAAAGAATAATGCTGAAACTGATCAGGAAGAGAAAGAAGAATTGGTTGGGTCACTGACTGAGAAGAAACTGCCTACTGAAGGATGCACTGGATGGAATGGTGAACGGGAGAAGAGTTCGGGGCAGAAGAAGATATCAAATAATAAACATTTTAAGATATATGGATGATATGCGGAGACTAAGAAGAAGGCATAAAATAGGAAGTATTGCATATTCTGTAAATTGAAGGTAGTCTGTGTAGCTCAATTGATGAATTGTAGGTCTATATGCTGTAAATTGTATAGTAGTCTGTATAGCTCAACTGACGAATTGTTTATGATTATAAATTGAATTAATCTTCTTCATATTAATTGTACAAATTTGTATAGCTTAATGAATGTATGCTTGCAAATTGAATTAATTTGCTTACTTTGTATTGTATATGTTTGTATAGTTTTGGCCGATGAATTGTATATGCTTTAAATTGAATAGTAATCTGTACAGCTCTATTGATAAATTGTTTGTGTTTGTAATCTGAAGTAGTCTGCTTGATATGTATTATCAATTTCTGTATATCACAACTGATTAAATTGTTTATGCCTTAAATTTAATTAACTTACTTGTTTTATATTATACATATAGCTCAACTGATGAATGATCGTTTCCGTTTGTAAATTTAATAATCTGATTGACTATGTATTGTATATTTTTAGTAGAGCCATCGATGTAGCTCAGTCGGCAGACTCGCTGGACTGCTGACCCGGAGCTGCGTTCGGGCTTGGGTTAGATCCCCCTTTGGACTCATTGAATGGTTTCTTTCGAAGTTTTCCCCAGCCGTGGGACTAAATCCGGATGATATATGGCGAGTCCTCGGCATCACTTCATTTCACCCCTTTGATTTGATTACCTGGTTGGGTTTTTCCGATGTTTTCCCCAACCAAAAGGCAAATGCCGGGTAATCTTTTGGCGAATCCTCGGACCTCACCTCATCTCACTACATCTCGCCAAAATATTGTAAAAAAATTGCAGAAAATTGTAGAAAATTACTAAATTGTAGAACTGTAAAAATTGTAAAATATTGTGAAAATTTGTAAAAATTGTAATTGTAATATTGTAAAATTTTGACTTTTTCCACAACTTAAGGGAGAGGATGGTATTTTTTTGGTGAAAAATTAGTAAATTAAAAAAAAAGTCTTTAAAATACTCTGTGATATGTGTGGAATGCATAGCATAACATTTTATGGGTATTTGTGCCCTTATCGGATGTTGAGACGCCATTTTTCAACTTCCTGCGCTATGGATTTTTTAATCACACGCCCGCTTTAATCGGTTTCCAGTAACTTCATTTTTTTCCTACATTGCCAGACATAAATGGATATAATTTCTGAACTATTAAAGATGCATGCATGGAATTTAGAACACACATTCTTTAGACTATTAGGAAACGTTTCTCTGTAACAGAAGTTTGTTAATTGATTTCATTTTAAAAATACGTCCGTTTGTTTGCAAGAAAGGAAATCAGAAAAAATTGTTATTAAATTTTAATTGTTTATTTTACAAACGTAGGGACTAATATCAAAATTCTGTACAGACAGTTTGTAGAAACATACTTTTGCAAATACATTGCAAAAAACTGTTTGAATCTATCTTTAAAATCGGTTTAGATATATCGGTTTTGGTACAATCCTGCATTGGGTATATTTTTTTTCTAATTTCGGCCCCCAAATTTTTTTTTCAGAATATTTTATTTGGTTGAGTTGCCACAGCTATGAGCTCTCTACATACAAAAAATTAATATTTTACACCAAATAGGAAGAAAGTTTAAAAAAATACCATCCTCTCCCTTAAAGCTTCATTGCTCATGTAAGATCTTGGAATATAATGAATGAATGAATGAATGAATGAATGAATGATTGAATGATGCTGGATTTGCTGTGAAAGACCTCCTCTTGGGCAGAACACTGTGAATGAATTAATTAATTAATTAATTAATGGTTAATTAATTAATAGTTTACAATATATTTTTCTCTTAGATTGGATTTAACTATGACAATAATAATTGTCTGTAATTTATTTCTACTAAATTAAATATAAGAGCAGATTTATACTGCATCAAATGTGAAGTTCTACGTAATAAGTACTGTATAATTAGCCTACCACACGCCATACTATTTCATTCCTATATGTATGTAGTAATTCATAAGTCAGTTACGTCTATATGAACATTTATCCTTTAAAATGTACAGAAATTAAAACTTTTCATGATAATTATGAAATACGTTTCGCACAAAAGCTATTTATTCACCCACACATTTTGCAGTAATGTCGCTCTGCCGCCGCTTTTCAAAATGGTGGTTCTGTGAAAAGGGAACACACATTTATGCCTATTAAAACTGTTCAGTGATTTTATCAAACTTTACTTCTAGGCCGCAAACAGCTATAAGCTCAGAGAGTGTGGTGATTAACTCTAAGTGCATTTGCAGTTAAGGTTTTATAAAGGCTTGAAATCTGTGCCTACAGTCAGCTCTTCAACGCTTTGTAGAGAACCATTAATGGAAATATGTCAAACCATTCAAAGAATATAATGATTAATTACCAGTCAATAAATAATATTTGTACACCTGTTCAATCAAAAATAGATAAAATAGATTTGCCGGCCGTTGTGTATGCAACGAATAAAACACTGCTCTCAAGATCGATAGAAGCCTCGGTGAATGGTTCGAATCCTACACAGGACATATACGTTTGTCCTTTCTTATAGTGTTTTAGATATACAGGAACATAATTTTATTTTTACTTCAATTTTTAATTGAACCTGAGTTTTTGAATGTACTTCATTCCCACCCCTTCTACTAATGAAGCTCAACCGTCCTCCACACAGATCGAAGACCGCATATACAGACATAGTAGCCTTCCGGTCATAGTAAACAGTACGTTACAAAAATATGTTCGCGTTTTCCAGTGACGAAAGGACTTTCAATATTGAATCATTATCGCACAGGTACTGTCGTCCATTTGCCTACGTCGTATCCCGGTTTCCCCCACCAGCTTTTATTCGCCGGCTGTCTTAGCTATTTTCTGAGAACATTAATTTCTGTTAGGAATTGGACGTCTACGTAATATTATACAACTTTTTAAAATAACTTAAATAAAAAGGCCTCGTTAAGTAATTAACTGTCACGTGATTTCCTCCCTTTCTACGACCCTACGACATAACTACTAGCACGGACAGTAGATAGTATGTCTGAGTAATTTTATCTTTTCGGATCGGGCAGAAGTGAAGATTGAATTTACAGTACGTAAGGCAATTTTTCATATAGTAGGTACAGAATTATTTCAACGTGAGTTACTAGTACGAAAGACGAAACTGATAATTGGGATTATGTAGAATAGTCTATGGTGCGATAATATGCACATTAGAACTGAAGCCTGTATCGAAATGAACGGCCACCATTTTCAAAAATGTGTTTAAATATCTATATTATGATTATTTTTCAATTTAACTTCACTCTATATTTTACGCTAATGTTCTGTAGACGGTATAATATACACTGCATAATGAACACGTTCGAATGAATAGCTCAGTTCATGAGTAAAAACACTCATTGTTAATACTGTACTGTATTTTTATTAAACAAAAACCTATTGAAAATGATCAAACTCAAAAGCGCGATATTTCCTAGTTTAAGTAAATGGATGAACTACTTTTCTTCCCTCCCATACTTGGTAAAGTGATTTGTTTGTATATTACGCCAGTATCATCGGACTCCAGTCGTGGAAGGGGGTGGCAAACGGCGTTGATCCAAAGGTATAGCCAGGTTAATATTAAAATTGTTAGTAAAAATAAAATGATGTCCCTGCATAAGGATTCGAACTGACTATATGTCACAAGAGATCCACAGTGTCGGTATAAATAAATTTGGTTATTTAACGACGCTGTATCACCTACGAGGTTATTTAGCGTCGATGAGATTGGTGATAGCGAGATGGTATTAGGCGAGATGAGGCCGAGGATTCGCCATAGATTACCTGGCATTCACCTTACGGTTGGGGAAAACCTCGAAAAAATCCAACCAGGTAATCAGCCCAAGCGGGGATCGAACCCGCGCCCGAGCGCAACTTCAGACCGGCAGGCAACCGCCTTAACCGACTGAGCCACTTTTTTCACCATTTAATTCGACAAAAGTTCGTTCCGGCACCGGGAATCGAACCCGGGACACCTCAGCTCTACGCACTGAGTGCTCTTTCCAACTGAGCTATGCCGGGACACGATCTACGGTGCCGGCCGAACTCCTCTCGTAATGACTGAGCCACGCCGGTGGCTTTGTCGTTATATGTACCCAGATATTGAATACTGACAATATCAAATAAATAGTGATAAAGAGCTAAACCTTGTTCATTTCGCGTCTCTTCCACAGAGTTAAATAGGGATACAATAAGAATTACAGAACTATGAAACAAAATTTTGAGTAGGCTATTTTAATTAAGTTTACTGAGCATGCGCAGTATGTTACAAGTGGACAATGAGGGACAAAATAGTTCAGCAACTCAAGTATTTTCTAAGTCAAAGAATGTCACATTACGCATGCTCCAAGCCGAAAGTTTTAGTTCATATGATGACGAGATATCCGCTTCGATTTTCTGGTGAAGTATTACAGTCTATGCTGAGAAGGAATTAAAATTGTATGCTCTTATAAACCGCGCTACAGATCTTAAAAGATTTTCACCCGCTCAAAAATTATGTACCTCACTGTACATCTGATGTTCATAATCCATAAAGAGTACTGGCAAAATGTGATCCAAGGAACACAAAATATGATGAAAAGTACTACTAGACATAAAACCAGATTCGAAGCTTGCCTCCCAATTCACAATTTTACTTCAACCACTAGGTATCAGTATTATCCAGGTGTCAAGATAATTTATGTGTGGAGAAGCGAAACAAAGAAGCAGCAGTTGAAGACGACGGTACCTCTGCTCCAATCCTATGCTACGGAATATTTTTATTCCTACTCAACTTACTAATCTAGATAATGTAATAATAGCTTCAGAGTAGCTGATAAAAGTGTTGATGAAGATGTTGCTCACACTTAGTATGAATTCGACTACTTACTTAACAGATGTGCTGGGTCCCAGGATGCACAGTAGTGGTAAAAAAACCCGGACCGACCCTTGTAGCTGATTTCAGAGCCTTGTTCACAGTGACAGCACGATAGACTGGTAACTAAGACTTTCGTGGTTCGAATCCTGCCTAGGAATGAAACTTTTTTTTTTTGTTCCTTGTTCAAATTTATTCCCAATACTTTTCGATTGCAGCGATATTTTACTACTTAATTAACTTATTATTCCCAGAACATGAATTTTACCAGCTTATTTTCTAATGGCTTTCGAAATGGGCTACGTCAGCAGTCGAAACTACAACAATTTCAATAATTACTCGCTATCTTCTGAATGCGGGCGTGGCATGCGCAGTGGCTCATTTCGGGGACTTTGATTATTCCGTCGATCCGGTTTTTTTGCCACTACTGTATATATCGAACATTTGTAGTATATATATATATATATATATATATATATATATATAGTAAATTTGTAATCTGTTGGAAGAATGTATTTACAAAACCAAGTAAGATCATTTTCTATATACGTATCCTTCCAAACTCTAAACTGGCTACGGCTTAACGAACGTAGAAATTTTCATTCTCTTGTTCTCCTTTTCCAAATCCTTCACACCTCCACACCTACCTACCTTGCCTCCCGTTTCAGTTACCTGTCATCATATCATAATCTCTTCACACGCACGCAAAATAGCCTCATACTAGCCATACCAACACATAAGACATCATCGTATTCATCATCATACACAATCTCGCTCTCGCGCTTGTGGAATACCCTACCCAGTGACATCAAAGACTGTCGGAATTTAGCAGCGTTCAAAAGCAAACTTATCAAGCATTTTCTTACTGCGTAGAGTAGGTTTAATTTTTACTTAGTTAATAAAAAAAAATCTCTCTTCTTAATTTTTACAATGAACTGTCTAGCTTTTATCAGTCTGTTAATCTTTTAGTACTCTAAATTTATTGTATTTGTAAATTCAATATTAATTGTAATTGTAGTCTTAATATTGTAGTTGTAATCCCCTGGTAGAGGGGGAGAGAAGGCCTGATGGCCTTATCTTTACCAGGTTAAATAAATGAATAAATAAAATATAAATAAAACAGTTTTGGCTCTGTAACTTGTTGCAATTGTCTATTTCTTTTGTAACCACTCTGCATGTATCCTAACTAATTAATGTGATTTACATCAGCAAAACATGAAATATATTTCCGTACTTTCATCTAGAGAGTACAGTTCATTTCATTATGTTTCTTTTTTAGGATTGGATCTCAACACAATTAAAATCATGTGTACCTACCAATAGAAAAATTTTTTCATTTTATTTTAGTAGGTTATTTTACGACGCTTTATCAACATCTTTGGTTATTTAGCGTCTGAATGAGATAAAGGTGATAATGCCGGTGAAATGAGTCCGGGGTCCAGCACCGAAAGTTACCCAGCATTTGCTCATATTGGGTTGAGGGAAAACCCCGGAAAAACCCTCAACCAGGTAACTTGTCCCGACCGGGAATCGAATCCGGGCCACCTGGTTTCGCGGCCAGACTCGCTGACCGTTACTCCACAGGTGTGGACCAATAGAAAAAGAGAAAGACAAAGATATTTCTAAGAGCATATCCTAATTTCAAGGAAGTTTGGTAATGTTGTAATGTACTTTTTTTAGGAAGAAAGATTAAAACATAAATGGAACATGCTTTATATACAAAGCTGTAACTATGAAATAAAGCTTTTGTTCAGGACGTTACTGACTACACTAACGAGAGTACAGTTCATTTCATTATGTTTCTTTTTTAAAGCTGGATCTCAACACAATTATAATCATGTGTACCTATCAATAGAAAAAGAGAAAGACAAAGATAATCTAAGAGCATATCCTAATTTCAAGGAAGTTTGGTAATTTTGTAATGTACTTTTTTTAGGAAGAAAGATTAAAACATAAATGGAACATGCTTTATATACAAAGCTGTAACCATGAAATAAAGTTTTTGTTCAGGACGTTACGGACTACACTAACGAATCCTGTAGTCTCTGCAATGTTAGTCGTCATTAGGAAGAAAGCTTCTTTGAAGTAAACGTCAGCGTTGTTTTATTATCGAACTCAGGAACGAGTTAAAGGTTTTACAGTGTCTTGACCTGTGTTTAACAGTTGCGTCAGATACGGAAAAGGTCTACTCAACTCTGAATGCAACTTGGGCCAACAAAACCCTTAAAAATCATCAAACTTCACCAATCCGTACCTTCTTATGTAATAATGTTAGATCAGGCATTCCAATAAAACTAGGAATTCCAATGGAAAAGTCTTTTTCAGAAATATTTGTGTAAGATATAGGTAAGGCTCCAAATTTAAATATTCTAATCTCTTATTTTCAAAAGGAAAATAGTTTATATGTTTTATGGACATTAAATCTAAGTGATCTTGGCTGGTTAATAAATACTGTTTTGTTTCCCTAAAGTTTGCAGCACTTACTCATAGAGAGATCGGCTGATGATGTATGTTTTTCAATAAATTAATTGAATCTAAGTAATTTTGGCTGGGTAATAGGACTGTTGCATCACTATTGCACCTCGTTTAACTTTTCAGTTCTTGCGCCATAAATTCTGACACCAGTACACGCGCGATCACATTTCTAATCCATCAATTTTTTTTTCATAATCAATTCCTTTTCATGTATGAATGTGCAATTTTACAACATATATTATATAACAGTAACATTAGGGGACAGTCGGGTAGTATCGGACATCGGTTAATATCGGACAGTGCGTTTCTTTCATCTACCACTATATGGTAGTACCTGAATGACATGGTTACGTTTCTCTATGCGACATGACAGAAACGTAACCATGTCAATCAGGTACTATCATCGTGTGGTAGATGAAAGAAACTCACTGTCCGATATTACCCGATGTCCGATACTACCCGACTCTCCCCTACTTTACTGATTCTATTAAACTGTTTGTGATATAACAGTGTAACTGTGTTTGAAATTTAATATTTAAATCAGCGATGTCAATATATTTTAATGAGTGATATTATACCCAATACGATCAATGAATCAATTGACAAGTTGAATTGTGACCTAGCCACTGTCTCCACTTGGGCGGCCAATTTCGGACTCGCACTTAATCCAAGTAAGGCTCAAGCTATAATTATTGGCCATAAGCGTTTAGTTAACTCTCTTAATAACAGTAATCTTTCAGTTGTTACCCTTAACAACACGCTAATCCCTTATTCATCTGTCGTAAAACTCTTGGCTTCTTTTTCGATAATAATCTAAATTGGAACTTTCAAGTTAAGGAAAAGATAAAAAAAAACTCTGTTCCTCCATTCACTGTTTGAGTCGCTTAAGAAACTTCTTGCCCCAGCAACTAAAACTTACCCTAGTACAAACCCTAGTAATGCCGCATTTCGATTATTGTGACGTTTTGTTAAGTGACCTAAGTTCTGAACTGTCAGTCAAGTTACAGCGAGTTCAGAATATGTGCGTGAGATACGTATGCAACATCCGACGATATGATCACATATCACCGTCCTTCGCAAGTCTTTCGTGGCTCCGACTTAAAGAACGTAGAACTTTACACTCTTTGTCTTTACTCTTTCGAATTCTGCACACTTCAACACCAAATTACCTTTCGTCTCGTTTCTCTTTTCTATACTCTATTCACGACATAAATACCAGATCACTTATCTGTGGCGAGTTAAGTATACCTCTTCATAGAACATCTCGTTATTCATCATCTTTTACAGTATCCACCTCGCGACAATGGAATTCCCTGTAACAAAGTATTAGGGGCTGCAAGACAATAAACACTTTTAAAAACAGCTTAAAAGATAACCTTCTTAGCATTTCACTTCAATCATACTGACTTAAACTATCACTGTCTACATTGTTACTCCTTCCTTTAGGCATGCATCCTGATAGTGCTGTATTTTCAAAATTGTCTCATAATAATCTCTTTCTATTATCTAACATTATTTCAAATATATTAACATTCTATGTATTGTATCTTAATTCTGCTACATAGTTTGTATTTCAGTGTTTAATAAATAGTTCATTGTATTTTGTTGTTCAATTCGTAAATAACTCTTGTATACATGTAACTCTTATCTAAATCAAATTGTTTAATTCTTTGTAAGTTGATACATATGTATGTATGTATGTATGTATACTTCTTGCTGGTTGAGTGGAAGAGAAGGCCTTACGGCCTTAACTCTGCCAGCCAAAAAAAATTATTATTATTATTATTATTATTATTATTATTATTATTATTATTATTATTATTATTATTATTATATTCAAAGAATGTAATTAAAATCTATATTCTTGTTATTATGTAGGCTTCACTGTTAATTATTAAATACTGCATTCTAGAGTTATTATCTCTTATCTCTAAAATTTAAGTGACTATTGGGTTCAAATATAAGTTTGTGTCAAATGAGAAGAAGTTATTCTTTTGCATTATCAACTGTCCACGTAATAATTCATATTGCAGGAAAAGATAACTGCAACAACAATAAAAAATGCGTGTAAAAATGACTCTTGAATGGCTTATAGCAGCCGTGGCGAAAATGTAATCGTGCGCCGAGCCACTGTGTAACCTGCAACGTGCATAGCGCCTATGGAGGGAGGTGGACACTCGAAGGGAAAGTGAAAGAACTGTCTGACTTATTAACGGATTTTCATTTTCCTTACGTCAAGCACTTTAATATAATTTTATACAGTACAAGACTACAAACTAATGTTTAGTACGTGTAACGAAGAAAGAAATGAACAAGAAAACATAGGACACATTATCACAACCTAAAATTAACTGTCTTCAAAATGTCTCTGCGACAAAGTTTCAAGATCAGGAATTATGTCACTTACTGCCTCATAGTTGATCACGAAGGTATTTGTTTGTCAGTGGTGTTCTAAATTTGGGTTTTACTATTTTCATTGTTGAAAATAATTTTTCACAAACGGAAGTTGTAGCGAACATGCCTTCAACAGAGCAAGCGAAAGAACGAAGCTTCGGATATTTATTTTTTTGGCAAAGATTTGAAAAGTAGAACATTTGTCAGGTCCTTACATCTAGCTTTCATTTAACATCACATAGTAAATCTGTGAGTTTAAATTGAAGATCTAACCGCATTATTCGTACATCTGTTGAAAAAGGATCGAAGTACAGAGATAATAATAACACTTAACTGTTTAATGTTTCATGAGTGACATGTAGTATAATGCCATTTTATGTTATACAGGGACATCATTTTATTTTTACTTGCATTTTTATTGTACCTGCATTTCTGAATGTACTTCACTCCCACCCCTTCACTAATGTCCTTGCTCCCGTCAGACACACAAACTTACGGCCGCTGTTGCATTCGAAGTCTTCAAGCAGTGAAGTAAACACTGAAGTGTATAGTGTGTTTCATAAATATGATTGTGTTTTCTATAGAAGAAAGAACCTATATTAATAATATTTTACTAAAAAATTATATTCAAGAAACGATAAATTTAATTTCAGAGAATATGCATCAAAATGTTTTTAATAACATGCGCACTGAATTGAAGCCTGCATTGTAATGAACGGCAACCATTTTCAGCAACTTGTTTAAAAATTCAGATTAGCTTTTTTTGAATTGAGGTGGCTAGAAGCAAAGGAATGCTAGTGACATTTGTAATAACATGAGTTAAGTGCATCCAATGTAAGAAAAAGTATCTAAAATTTTAGTGGCAAAGGGATATTTTAATCGCATCACACATTAAAATTTAAATAAAAATTTCACCGATTTTACGAAAGCTTAAATATTTAAGCCCTATTTTCTCAAAAGTAACTTAAATGCACTTATAGCCCTTTACTTATGACCCCCTCAATTTAAATGCACTCTCTGTATTGTATGTTAACATCAATAATTAATATGCTAAATAAAGTAGACATTACATAACGAACATAGCCGCCTGAAAAGTTGAGTTTTTGAAAAAAAAAAAAAAAAAATGTTACTGCTCTACTGTATTTTGATAAATTTCGTAAAAGTGATGATCAAACTGAAAATCGTAATATCGTATTTCCCTACAACATAAATGGATACACTACTTTTCTCTCCTCCTATACCTAGTAAAATGATTTGTTTACATATTGCACTAGTAACATCAAACTCCTGTAATGGAAGGGGGCAACAGTGTTTCCGAGTATAGCCAGGTTAATGTTAAAAATGTTGGTAAAAATAAATTGATGTCCCTGTACAACCATTTCCTCGTAATACTTGTGAACAAATGATACTCGTACATTTAATATTCTCATCATATCGGCAGCAAAAAATAGGTCCTCCCATCCTACTTGAAACTTTCGTTTTTGTAGAGGTGCATGGTTTCGAGAGAGATATTGGGCGATACGCCACTCGCAACTCAGAGACAAATACAAATGGAACGGAGTTTGACTTCAGTGAGTGAGAGGTTGAGGGTTGGGGAGGTAGGAAGCAAGAGATACGCACAGCTATCATTGCGAGCGACAATGTGCTCGTGAGTCATATTTTCGCCACGGCTGGCTTATAGCAATGTCATATTACAAATAAGAAAATCGAAAAGAACTTTTGTATTCTCTCCTGTTAAAAATGCTGGCGTTAGTACTCGCACGGGTTACAATTATTGTAATCCACTCTAAAAATATATAGCCTAGTGCTACACAGAAAAAAATTCACAATTACATCCAAACAGTCCACACATCAGGGCTAAACGGTAACAGGAAGGTACTGAAAATTTCAAGCTATCAGCATTGAAAGCGGAGGTGTGATGACGTGATGAACAGCAGTGGATTACAAATGTATGCCGCGCGAACACTGGAGGGATAAAAGGCAGAAATGCCAGCGCTGAACATGCCTGCGTGTGTAAATATTAGCTTCGATATAGTTCATCATCCTTGAGGGGTATAGAGAAAACCAATACCGATATTATGTTAAAGACGGTTTTGTGACTCGAGAATGTGGCATGTTGACTTCACTGAAGAAGACTCTCTAATACTGAGCTTGGATCGAACTTGAGCCTCACGACAGCGATATGCTGCAAAGAGCCGCAAGGCACGTGGGCAGACACGGGATTTGATCGGCGGACCTGCCGGATGCATTATGGTCACGCGATCTGAAGGCTGCCACATGCTAGGTGTTGCTGTGAACACGCTTAATAAATGTAAGCATGTTCTTTTAGTACCGAGCAATTTAGAGATTCACAAAGAGCGATTATGATCTCTAACCTTAAAACAGATTTAGCTACATAAAACCGTTAAATGGCATGCTGCTACTTTATCTACATACAAGCATTAATTAAATTTTTTACGGTGTTTCACCTATTAATTTATTAGCGTACATGAAACTCATTTCATTGGAGATTTTTTATATTGCGAATTACCTACACGACTTCTCAAAATTAAGGAAACAAAGAGAGGCTAATAAAATACAGTTTTTAAATAATAATAATAGTAATAAAAAATTATTTATTTATTATTTTTATTTATATATTATTATTTCTGTGCTGAACAACAGCCAGACGCCAATTATAGTTCAGCACAATACACAAACAGAAGATACAAAGGTGCAAAAACAAATAAATAATATCTTAAATAAAGAAAAACAAACATAAATAAAATTGAGAACAAGAACAGTAAATACTAATAATCAAAATGAAACTATACCTTAAAAGGATCTAAATTGTGCCCATGCAAATTGGCATATTTTATGCATCTACAGACTGGAGAAAGTGATTTTGAATTTCTGTTATAAATTTTTTTGAAATCTTAAACCTTTTGCAGGAATACGAAGGCTGATATTGTTTATGAGAAACTCACAATCAATATCACCCTTGGTCACTTTGCAAAAATATTGATAATCAAGTTTTTGACGTCTAGAATAAAGGCTACAACAATTATAATATGTACAGGTAATCTCATAGTTAAAGTCAGAGGAATTGGGTATAAATCGAAAAGCACATAAGGAAATAAATTTATAATAATAATAATAATAATAATAATAATAATAATAATAATAGATATTAAAAATTTAGGTCCATCTTCCGTTCTGTCATCTTGGAGTATTCTGAATATCTAGGGGTGTGATTTTAAGGTGATTATTTTACCGATTTCAGTGATTAAAATGGTTTAATTTCGGTGAATATTTCGTAAAAAAAAAAACAATTTGTCATATATTTCGCAACCTAAAGAAGCTTTAAGAATTATAAAATACTTCTTTAAGATTATTATTGAAACTAACAGATAACTGTTTGCATCATTATTTAAATTCATAATTATATGAAGGCAGTTGCGAGAAACAAAAATGACCGTTGTCTGCTTTAGCTGCTAACTGGAAATAGTCCCTGAAACTTTGCGTACATCGTTGCCAGATGCCACACACATGTAATTCTGAACGATCATATAGGTAGAAATGTTCGTGTATATTTTATAAAGAAAATTTTTACGTTCTATTAGGAAGAAAGAGTTATATTTTGTGTGAATTCTCCATAAAACCTGTTTTTTTTAATATAGTGATTATGAAGTAGTTTCATTGGTTTCTATTAATTTCACAAAAATTCGCGGATATATTTCAATTGATTATAAACTTTCATTAAGGTATTTGGATTTTACATGCATTAAATAAATTTTTAATACATTTCGCATAGGCCTATGTCGTTAATACCAAAAAATTACACCTTTATGAATAACATTTAACAATGAAAATAGTGGAAATAATGAAATTAGTGCAGCCAGCATGACACAGAACCATGTCTTAAGGTAAGATCAGACGTCAAATTTTGAAAATAATTCAAAATTCGTCTTTTTGGCCCAAATAATTGTTTGTATTTTTTGCGTACTGGTATATATAGGCTCATAATTTATCGATAAAATGTAATTACAAGTGTTTTCATTTATGTAATAGGCCTACGTTTCATGTATCAAATACTTTTTTTCTTTTGCCACACTAACTTGTTTTTCTTTTGCCACACTATTGCATACAAAAATAGAAGTAATATCTCTGAAACTATTTAGCATGAAAGGTTGTGGTTAGCATGAATGTTTGTTTCATAACTTGAGGGTACTGTTTGTGAAAGGAAAGGTTGATTTTACTAAGAATTTTTTTAAACAAGGTTAGTGTATGGACGCACAAAAGCCACCTTCATCATCTCCATAAAAGCTACCGTCAATACCTCCACAAAAACCACCGCCATAGTCTCCATAAAATCCGTCACCATCGCCTCCACAAAAACTGCCGCCTACGCCTCCACAAAAATCATCGCCAACGCCTCCAGGAAAACCACCTCCATCGCCTCCACAAAAACCACCGCTATCGCATTCACAAAAACCACCGCCATCGCCATCGCTTCCACAAAAATCGCAGTCATCGTCACCACAAAAATACCGCCTACGCTTCCACAAAAATCATCGCCAACGCCTCAAGGAAAACTACCGCCAATGCATCCACAAAAATCACTGCCAACGACTCCACGAAAACTACCGCCATCGCCTCAACAAAAACCATCGCCATCGCCATCCCTTCCACACAAATCACCGTCATCGTCAGCAAAAACTACCGCCTACGCCTCCAAAAAAATCACCGCCAACGCCTCCAGGAAAACCACCGCCATAGCTTCCACAATAATAATAATAATAATAATAATAATAATAATAATAATAATAATAATAATAATAATAATAATTTATTTTAGCTGGCAGAGTTAAGGCCGTAAGGCCTTCTCTTCCACTCAACCAGCAAAAAGTGTATATACATATGCATGAACTTACAAAGAATTCAACAATTTGATTTAGAAAAGAGCTACATGTATATAAGCCTAAGAGTTATTTACGAATTAAACAACAAAATACAATGAACTATTAATTTAACATTGAAATACAAACTATGTAGCAGAATTAAGCTAAAATACGTAGAATGTTAATATATTTCAAATAATGTTAGATAATATAGATTATTATG
This sequence comes from Periplaneta americana, assembly GCA_025594305.2. Lineage (NCBI taxonomy): Eukaryota > Metazoa > Arthropoda > Insecta > Blattodea > Blattidae > Periplaneta > Periplaneta americana. The sequence continues at coordinate 160,818,670 of JAJSOF020000005.1, read as the reverse complement.
AGACAATTTTGAAAATACAGCACTATCAGGATGCATGCCTAAAGGAAGGAGTAACAATGTAGACAGTGATAGTTTAAGTCAGTATGATTGGAGTGAAATGCTAAGAAGGTTATCTTTTAAGCTGTTTTTGAAAGTGTTTATTGTCTTGCAGCCCCTAATACTTTGTGACAGGGAATTCCATTGTCGCGAGGTGGATACTGTAAAAGATGATGAATAACGAGATGTTCTATGAAGAGGTATACTTAGCGCGCCACAGATAAGTGATCTGGTATTTACGTCGTGGTTAGAGTAAGATAAGGGAAACGAGACGAAAGGTAATTTGGGGTTGAAGTGTGCAGAATTCGAAAGAGCAATGACGAGGAGTGTAAAGTTCTACGTTCTTTAAGTCGGAGCCACGAAAGACTTGCGAAGGACGGTGATATGTGATCATATCGTCGAATGTTGCATACGTATCTGACGCACATATTCTGAGCTCGCTGTAACTTGACTGACAGTTCAGAACTTAGGTCACTTAACAAAACGTCACAATAATCGAAGTGTGGCATTACTAGGGTTTGTACTAGGGTAAGTTTTAGTTGCTGGGGCAAGAAGTTTCTTAAGCGACTCAAACAGTGAATGGAGGAACAGATTTTTTTTATCGTTTCTTTAACTTGAAAATTCCAATTTAGACTATTATCGAAAAAGAAGCCAAGATTTTTTACGACAGATGAATAAGGGATTAGCGTGTTGTTAAGGGTAACAACTGAAAGATTACTGTTATTAAGAGAGTTAAATAAACGCTTATGGCCAATAATTATAGCTTGAGTCTTACTTGGATTAAGTGCGAGTCCGAAATTGACTGCCCAAGTGAAGACAGTGGCTAGGTCACAATTCAACTTGTCAATTGATTCATTAATCGTATTGGATCTGGAATGTATGTAAAGTTGTAGGTCGTCGGCAAAAACCACTGCCAACGACTCCACGGAAACCACCGCCTTCGCCTCAACTAAAACCATCGCCATCGCTTCCACAAAAATCACCGACATCGTCATCACAAAAACTATCGCCTACGTCTCCACAAAAACCACCGCCAACACCAGGAAAACCACCGCCAATGCTTCCACATAAACCATTGCCAACGACTCCACGGAAACCATCGCCATCGCTTGCACAAAAACCATTGCCATCGCTTCCACTAAAATCACCATCATTGCCACCACAAAAACTATCGCCTACGCCTCCACAAAAATCACCGCCAACGCCTCTAGAAAAATCACCGCCAATGCTTCCATAAAAACCACTGCCAACGCCTCCACGAAAACCACCGCCATCGCCTCCACAAAATCAACAACGCCTCCACAATAATTTCACCCCCATCGCCACTGCTTCATCAATAATCATCACCATCACCTCCACAAACATTACCTCCACTCTAATCATCATTCTCACTTTCACATTCACCACCAACATCCTTTCTTCTTTTTTCACAATAAACATCATTAACATAATCGTCACTATCCTGATCACTACCACTAATAGTGCTAACAGCGGTAACATCAGCATTACCAAAACGCACTAACAGCAATAACATTGGCATATCAGTCACTTTATCACCAAAGTAACCAACAAAGTAAAGAAATTCAATAAACTAACAACTTCTTTCAACAGGAATATTATCATCACTATCATCATTCAGCCCCACCACCAAAATCTCGAGTCCTGATTTTTACAGCATCACATTATCTCTCTGTACTCGTATTATAGCATTGAGAAAGTAATCATGCGCTCCCACGAGCATATTACACAGGCGTTCCTTCCAATATAACAAGATGGCTGGGTCCCATCCCTCACTTCCCCAAGGATCCGAGGTGTGAGGTCTTTAATTATTGAAAATGACTTGTGCATTAATACCTCCATGCTCTTGAACTGGGTGTGAAGAGGAACGAAAGAGCTCGAGCGGAGAGAAACAGGACGAAAAAAAAACTTTTCTCGTCTAAACAAGCTCACCCATCTCACTGATTAAAATTCATTCGTCGTACAATTCAACGATTGAAACCAGTAACGGTCTAAGTGACACTGTTTATGAAAAGACTTCAAAACAATAATACTAAATAAATAATACAAGAGAATTGGCAGGTTAATGTAAACTGTCATATGTTGCATTACTTGAATTTTGTTTCAATGTAGTTTTTTTAATTATTTTAAGGGATATTAGTACTCATTTTCAATATTTTTAGAATTTCTATCACATTTCTTTCATTTTTAACTGTTTGTTAACGGCTTAGACACAGCTTATAACAGTAAAAGTTTGGAAACATTAAAAAATGTTTTCCTCCATTGCAGTATCTTGTACAATAATGAAAAATTACTCGTAGTATATGTAAAACACTGTCCTTGTGATATGTGATAAATATATTTTTATGATTTTTTATATATATATATATATATATATATATATATATTTTTTTTTTTTCAAAATTCAAAATGATGGCAGTTCACTGTGCAGTGGTGAAGCGTTTTCCTCATAACTCAAAAACTACCTAACATTCTGTGATGAAATATTTTGTGTATATTTATGCATGTCATATCTACAATATGATGCAAAGTTACTTCTCTATATTTCATAGATTGTCTGATAAAAAATAAATTCATTTAAAATGATCAAATGTCAGTATTTTCTTCTAACGCAAAACAAAAAACAATATTATTTATTAAGCAATGTAGTTTAAAGAGCATGATATTGTAAATATGAGTTTCAGCAAGAAAATAAGGAGAGAGAACATGAAAAAGTTAACAAGTTTATGAGTTATGAGGGAAACGCTTCATCACTGCACAGTGAACTGTCACCGTTTTTAATTTTGAAAAAGGAAATATATTTTTTTAATCTTAAAATATTATTTTCATATAGCAGAAGGACAGTGTTTTACACGTACCAATTGTCTTTATTGTACAAGATACAGTAATGGAGGGAAAAAATGTTGAATATTTCCAAAAAATTTACTGTTCTAAGCTGTACCCAACCTCTTAAATGCATTAAAATAAGGTATGAACAAATTTTCAAATGTCCATCTCAATCGGAATACCAGTATCAAAGTATCTTCTAATTATGCAAATTAGTAACATAATCAAAATGTTCCAGGCGTATTACATTTAAATACAAGTTAATATTTTTGTGTGTGCACTCTGATTCAGAGGCAATATATGGAGTGGAAATGAAATAACCTTGCAAACTGAAAGATACGATAGAGTACAATTAAATGAATAGAAAACCTAGATTACGTTTTGTTATTAAATGCACGGTTAAGTAGAAAATTAAGTTGGAAGTTTCAGCAGTCCGGCAACATCGTCGCTAACACACACTACTCGTGATACAGATGTAAAAGGTCAACGAACTCGGAACTAGGTGAGCTACTCTCAGGCTAAGATGTTGCAATCTGCTCGCATGTACAGTGGCTTAAAATTAGTAGATGTTTAAATTAAATTTACACAAAAACCGTCCACGCTATTGAAATATGCCAGAGGAATAAATGATTCTTTATTAGATTTCCTGTCGAAATGGACAAAAGAACACGACCCTACTCGCAATAGTTACAGAATAAGACCGTGCTAAACATTTGAGGGGGAAAAAAAAAAAAAAAAAACTTTTCACAAATATGATATTAAAATATTTTGTTACATACAAGATGAGCTATAAAAAAGGTATCCCCGTAATATGCCATGAAGGCACTTGGGGGGCATGGAGGTAGAGCCCATGCTTTCCATGACCTCGGCACTAGAATGAGGTGGTGTGGTCGGCACCACGCTCTGACCGCCTTTTACAACCGGGAAAGACCCGGTACTCAATTTTATAGAAGGCTGAGTGAACCTTGGGGCCGTTCTGAAAGTTTGGCAACGAGAAAAAAATCCTGTCACCACCTGGGATCGAACCCCGGACCTTCCAGTCCGTAGCCAGCTGCTCTACCAACTGAGCTACCCGGCCACCACAAGATGAGCTATTCGTTCTGAAAATCTTCAAGGTCATTTCACTTCCACTCTGTATATTATGGCTTTGTAGTCGTTTGAGGACCAGAGTATTTCGAACAAGTGAAGCTCATTCTTTTCTCTCCCGGGTCCGTAACCTCCAAGTTCTAACCCCATCTCCCTTATGCCCTCCATATTCTCCAACCATTTCTTCCCTGGTCTACCAATGCATCTTCTTCTGCTGGGATATGCTATATAGTTTACTTATTAAGGATCTCTCTTCATTTCTTTCAACATGACTTAACCATCTTAGTTGTGAACTTTTAATTTCACCAATAATCTGAAGGTTTCCAAAAAGTCCATATAATTCTACAATGTTTCTAATTTCCCAGTCTCCATTCTCAAATGTTAGTCTATATATGAGAGGTTCACAACCAGAGTGGACCAAGTCCTTCTGTAATAGTTCTGAGATATTGAGTCTTAAAGTTCCTGGCTCACGCTTAGCAAACTTTACCTTCAATAGGAAATGCTGCCCTCTGTAGAGAAACAAATGAGTTATGGACTTGGTTTGCTATGGCAATGAATAAATCTAAATTTTCTTATCCGAGATTGTATTAACCCAAAAAACTGACCAGGTGGACTTAGTCCACTCTAGTTGTGAGCCTTTTATATTATTTTTCTCACATCTGAAGTCTGATTAGTGTAATATGTATCCAGTCAGCGATGTATGCAATGGAGGGGGAAAGGAACTGGTCAGCCTACCCATTATCTCCTGGCTTAGTTGCCTCATACGTGGTGCTTTATTTATGTCACTTGTGAGGTTAAAACCTGTTTTTGGACAGTTATAAACAAACATATTATTCTTCACAGAATCTTCCTTCGACATGCAACAATTCTTCTCCCATCTCTTAACATACACCAAACTAGGCAATATTGCAACTGTTAGAAAAGCATGGTATCGAAGTTAGATTAGTCACAATAAAATTATGAATATCAGACATTTACTTTCTCATTATTTTAGTTTACATAACTTTTTAACTCTAAATTTTCACGATACCCTATTTAATATTTTTCAATGTTACAACTCAGATAATATATTATAGTGGACTCTCTTAAGTTCCACTGAACAGAATTGAAAGTTCAGTCCAAAAAAGGTAGTGAGTGTGGCAGGTGAAATGGATACAAATTCGTATTGGTAATCCATCAACGAAAACAGTACTGTACTTACATTTCCTGCCCGCCCCGAGACTTGTGTATGCGCTTCTAGTACCACAGTGGGTTTCTACAATTCCGCCTCACAAACGGCGTAATTCTCAAATAGAAAAAGAAGAGTTCATTAATTTAAAATCAGTGATTAAATATGGATGTCCTAATAAATAAAAATTCTGTTTTCCTTTAACAAAAGTACCGTATCACTACAAGACACAGAACCAAAAATCTTAAAATGTACTGCAGTTCCGAGAAAAGGGCAAATCTGTTAAAGTGGATGCAATACTAACAATGGTGCAGGTGCTTATAAATTTCGCTTCTGAGCCTCAAATAAGACGTACCTAAATGCAAAAAAACCTCTTACTACCAAGTTCCTAATTGCTGAAGGAACATTTTTGTACAAAAAAAAATTGTTTCCAGTTTTTGTAAAATTCAGGCCAAATGTCCTTTGAAACAAGATGCAAGAAATTCAGTAAATTAAGTACGTTTATAAGGAAGTTATTTGTAGACCAATGAAGTAAGGATGGTGAATACGTACAATCGAAGAATTGTGTCTTATAAGTATCGTCGTAACTATGATTTCCCAGTCTCTGATCGGGTGAAAAGCATTGAAACAACTGATTATTAACTCTTACGGTGAATTTCGATGTAATCCAGAGGACTTAATTGATTATTTTCACTCCCATCTCCGCGCTTGGCCCCCTGGGATCTTTCAAAATACGAAATACAGAGTGGTGTGCGAAAAGTGACGGGAAGCTACCGTGTTTATTTTTTCCAAGAAAAACCCGAAAAGAAGGCATGCTGGGTTTGCAGTGAATGATTTTCCCTCAAGCAGAAAGCTATGAGTGAGTGAACATCGTCACCAAATATTTAAGTTGTATCAATCTCATTTACAAGCAAACATTCTAATGGGGGAAGATAAAAAAGTTAAATTTTTTTCTTCAGAAGTACTTATATAAATTTTGGCTACACGAACGCAATTACATGTCCGTAAAAAATAAGTTCGCTAGGGGCCGTTAACAGAAAGAAAACACAATTTCATTCGAAACATTTATTGGAACAGACACAGCAATAATTGTTGAGATATTTTTCAACATATTCCCCAACGGAACTGAGACTTTTTCATATCATGGGCTCGACAGAGAGGTGCAGACGGCTGTTAAACGCTCGTTCCTATCCAAGGCGGCAGACTTCTACGAGAGAAGGATACAAAAATTGATCCCATGGTATGACAAACGTCTCAATTCCAATGGGGGATATGTTGACAAATAGCGCAACAATTGCTGTATCTGTTTCAATAAATTTTTCCATGCAATTGTCCTTTTTCTGTAAACGGCCCCAGAGAAAATCACATTCTGGACGGCCTCGTAATTGCGGTCGAGTGGCCAAAATTTGTATAAGCACTTCTTTTGACATTATTAAGGGTATAAGTACGTGAAGGATCACAATTATTATCAGAAAATGCAGGATCTAAATTTAAAAAATTTTATGAGGAAATGAACTCATAATTGGACAAAAATTACAAGGTACCACAACAAGACTTATTAGAACTTAAATATCTGATAAAAGCATAAAAAAGGTTACTAATAATATTTTTAATAATTCACTTTTTACTTTCAATCAAATTTTCCAAAATTGAAAATTTTCACACATATTATTTCACAGCGATTTAACACGACTTGATGTAAAACATGGACTACAATAATGTCCATTTCTTTGAACGTAGAACATTTAGGTCACAAAACATTATGTAAATTTTAATATATTTTATATAGGGCAAATTAAAAATTAATTGTATTAAAATAAATAACTCTACATGTCTGAAAGTAGTCTACTTTTCAGAAATAATTGTTTAACTTGCAGGAAAAATATTAAAGATGTCAGAGAGATCATAACAATGTTATGGTTACCAAATGATGTAACTGTGAGGAAAGCAACGTGAAGCTACAGCATTTATCTTTTCCAAGAAAAACTGAAAAAAAAAATGATATGATTATAGGGAAGATTGGAGAATGCTGAGTTTGCAGACAAGGACGTGCCCTTGGGCAGAAAAGTATGAAGGAATTACTACTACTACTACTACCATCATCATCATCATCATCATCATCATCATCATCATCATCATCATCATCATCATCATCATTATTATTATTATTATTATTATTATTATTATAAGAGACGCTACCAAATTCATTGCATTTGGAACCTTGGAGAATGCTAAGTTTGTAGTGAAAGACCTGTCCTTGAATAGAAAACTATGAATGAATTTTTGTCATCATTATTATTATTATTATTATTATTATTATTATTATTATTATTATTATTATTATTAGTTTGTTCGTGCTTATAATGAACTTGGTGCGAAACTCAACTTGTGCGACAAAAGACGGAGCATGTGCAGGCGATAATCGCAGAGCTGAGACTCAGAAAGATTTGTGCACAATGGGAGTTCGTTTCACTGTCTTTGATCAACTTCCATACAGTCCCGATCTGTATTGTATTGTTGCAGAATTTTTTTTTATTCTCTGATAAAACTGGTTTGAAAAATATTACTAGTAACATTTTTGTACTTTTGTCAGGTATTTAAGTTCTAATAAGTCTTGTTGTGGTACCTTGTAATTTTTGTCCAATTGTGAGTTCATTTTCTTAAAAAAGTTGTAGATCTTTAGAGCCTGCATTTTCTGATAATATTTGTGGTCGTTCACGTATATACACCCTTAACATGGTGGAAGGAAGATAATTAACTTTTCTATCTGCCTCCATCAGAATATTTGCTTATTAGATATACCTTGTAGTTTTCCTGCATAAGAGTGCCAACTTCTACTACCAACCATCCTTCATAGACCACACATCTTCTGGAAATCTCCTGTGCATTACACGATCGTTGTCCTTTCAGAGCATAAATAAACACAGGAATACTGACTACCGACTATGAAGCTAGAGGCTTAAATATCGATCATGTAGGCGCCCACGTAACTGAACTCGAATACAATTCGTACACGCAAGTTCAAATTTTTTTACTGCGTCCTACGGAATCCCTAAAGCTCACTGGAACGATGTTATCATGAAAATATTGTCTGTGTAATGCAGTAATTACGATTTATTTCCAAGACATCAATCCTGATCACAAACTGGAGTCTTGAAGACAGAGCTATCAAGCTGAAATCGCCTCCCATGTCAACAAGTGACAGTAGACAATTTACTGCTCCCTACGGACAACTCACTGGTCAGAGGTTCCAAATAGAAACCGGTGTTGTGTTAAAGTGGGAATCCATTAATTTTAAGGTTGTTGCTACGGTCAGTTGTCATGCTATGAAAAGGTTTCCAATGATGCGTTGTATACACATAGGCCGTCTTTCACTAAACTATACAAGTTGAGTTATAAACAGAGTCTCTAGGCTTAGCCTATATTCAAATTAATAGGTTTGGAATGAATGGGGCCGTCTATTGCTTATCTTACAATGTAGTATTTATATGTTACATTTTATTGATTAACGTTTTCGGAATATTCATGCCATCTTCAGATCTTAAAAAGTTGTCTTTTTACATACTTAATATTATGCCACATTGGTTAAATGCAATACATAACTAACAAACAACGAAATCTTAATTACATTATTTCTAAGGCGAACTTGTGATTACTGTGTCCACAATCAGCTGTTGATTGTACAATGTCACTTCATAATATATTAAAACACAAAACACTAGTTGAATGAACACATTAAAACAGATCTATAAAATATTAAACATTAGCAGATGACACTTGATTAGTACATTATGCAACGAGCCTATAATGGTAGTAATTAAGACGCGAGTATGTTTGTTTATGAAACGATTGATGAACGTTTTCGGCATATTTATGCCATCTTCAGATCTTAAAAAGTTGTCTTTATACATACTTAATATTATGGCACATTGGTTAAATGCAATACATAACTAACAAACAACGAAATCTTAATTACACTATTTCTAAGGCAAACTTGTGATTACTCTGTCCACAATCAGCTGTTGATTTTACAATGTAACTTCATAATATGTTAAAACACAAAACACTGGTTGAATGGAACAGATTAAAAGAGATCTATAAAACATTAACATTAAACATTATCAGATGACACTTGATTAGTACATTAAGCAACGAGCCTATAATGGTAGTAATTAAGACGCGAGTATGTTTGTTTATGAAACGAGCGCAAGCTCGTTTCATAATTTTCATACGAGCGTCTTAATTACCATTATAGGCAAGTTTCATACGAATTTTTATGCTCGACCATATTTCTAACTTGAAATTATTCAGAAGTATTCATTTTATTTGTATCTGACAGAAGATCGGAAGTGACCTTGTTCATAGCTCGTAAATTGTGAGATGTGCGCAGACGTGAAAGTATTGATTTTTTCCGAGGAACAATAACGTCATTGACCTTGATGTAATGTAGAGAATAACAATAACTAATTTTGATATAACCTGGAAATTGATTTAGAATTGAAAAAAGAGATGACAAATTGAATTTATTTGAATATTATTTACAATTAACGCTAATTATTATAGTAACAGAACATAACCTTCTGCGACAGTATTGGATTTCCAGCCTCCGTGACGTTTCCCTCGTTGTCTTTCGATTGCATATCCGAGAATAATCGAAAACCTGAACTTTAATGAATAGGTGTACTTTAATGACATGCATTAAAGGACTGCTACCAGGTGTATAATTACTACATTTCGGCATGGTCGAGCATAAAAATTCATATAAGACGGATGTCGTTTTCGTCGTTCATTTTGTTTACATGTTCTGATAAAACAAATTAAACACAATTGGATATCTGTGCCATGTGGTAGATTGGTTGACCGTATCAAGTGTTGCGAAGTTTTCTAGAAAACTTGATACAGTCAACCAATCCACCACATGGCATAGATATCCGATTGTGTTTAATTTGTTTCATCAGAACATGTAAACAAAATGAACGACGAAAACGACATCAGTCTTATATGAATTTTATCAAGTGCCATCTGTTAATGTTAATGTTTTATAGATCTGTTTTAATGTGTTCATTCAACTAGTGTTTTGTGTTTTAACATATTATGAAGTGAAATTGTACAATCAACAGCTGATTGTGGACACAGTAATTACAAGTTCGCCTTAAAAATAGTGTAATTATGATTTCGTTGTTTGTTAGTTATGTATTGCATTTAACCAATGTGGCATAATACTAAGCATGTATAAAGACAACTTTTTAAGATCTGAAGATGGCATAAATATGCCGGAAACGTCCATCAATAAAATGTAACATATTAATACTACATTGTAAGATAAGCAATAGACGGCCCTATTCGTTCCAAACCTATTGTATTGCTGCTTATCGGTTAAAACTACCAATAAAATGAAAATTATATTCAAATTATTTTTGAAATTATAATATAATATATGGTTCATTCTCTGAGTTCATAGCAATAGAGATGACCAGAAATGGAAAATTATAAATTCCCCAGAGTCCTTGAAACACTTCAGTTTAAGTGAACTGGTGTATTGAACGAAATGTTTATGCTTATCAGAGCATTTAATTGAAATGTTAATATGATTGGTGTTATCCAGTAATTTTGGTTCTTATTTTATGGTAACACAAAGTATAGTAACTCAGGGGATATTTGATTAAGCTTATATTTTTTATAATTTAAAACATGCTTGTATCAAGTTGAGGTTATGTTATACACACAAAGGAACAAGTCGCACATTTACTAACAAATAATTCATATTTCAGTATTATTATTATTGTCAAAATTCTACGAAATGCTTACTTTTTATGTAACAAGTTTATGTGTGTTATGTTCTGGGAAAGTAAATTTAATTTTGAGAACCCTAAATTCAAACCTAGTGTTTATGTAGTTATTTTTGTATGTGCTAATTTGGATAGTTAGAGTCCGTGTATGGTTGGTATAGTTCATGTATTTAGTTAGTATAATTTTTGTGTTCAATTGTATGGTTTTTGTGTGTTTAGACTGTATAATTTGTGTGCAATTTCTACAGGTTTTTGTGTGTATAGTTTTTGTGTGAGTTAAGACTGTATACGTGTTCAGTTTGTATATTTTTTGTGTGTTTAGTGTGGATAGTTGTGTGTTCATATTATAATTTATGTGTTTAGTTTGCGTAGTTTTTTTTTTGTGGATGTTTGGTTTGCATAATTTGTGTTTAGTCTTTATGGTTTTTCGTGTTTAGTTTGTATAGTTTGTTTATGTGTTTAGTTTGTAAGTGTATAGTGTAAGCTCTCTTGGACTGGCTCCCCAAGTGTAGTAGACCTTCAGCTCACCCTACACTTCTGTAGGAGACCGTTGCCCTTATGGAATTTCAGGCTTTTCGTATTTCGTAAATTCAAACCATTGCACGAAGCGAACGAGTGTCAGCGTCTTGGCAGCTTACGTACGGAGACTCACCGAGTTCGTTGACCTCTAACATCTGTATACGAGTAGAGTGTTTTAGCGACGATGTTTCCGGACTGCTGAAATTTCAAAATGTAATTTTCTAATTAACCGTGGATTTAATCACAAAACGTAATCTAGGTTTTCTATGCATTTACGTGTACCCTATCGTCTCTTTTAATCTGCAAGGTTATTTCTCTTCCACCCTGTATATTGCGCAATGTTGTGATATACTGCAATTAAAATTTACTGGAACAAAATTGTGTAAAGGCTGGTTCACAATAAACCGGGAACGAGAACAAGAACGGGAAGCGAAGTACGTGAAAGTGAAGATTTCTGATTCACAATAAACAGAGAACGGAAACGGCTATGCATATCGATATGTATGTCAATAACGATATGTAAAGTCGATTTTTGTTTTATTTTAGTAGGTTATTTTACGACGCTTTATCAACATCTTAGGTTATTTAGCGTCTGAATGAGATGAAGTGATAATGCCGGTGAAATAAGTCCGGGTTCCAGCACCGAAAGTTACCCAGCATTTGCTCATACTGGGCTAAGGTAAAACCCTGGAAAACACCTCAACCAGGTAACTTGCCCCGACCGGGAATCGAACCCGGGCCACCTGGTTTCGCGGCCAGACTCGCTAACTGTTACTTCACAGGTGTGGACTAAGTCGATATTACGCATTCTGCTGTTATTTGTGTGTAATTGGCCAATGACATTCTCTCATGAGTACAAGCCAGCCAATATAAACACAGGTTAGCCAACTTCGAAATTTAAGATACGAAATATTTGAGAATTCCATTCTCGTGGTAGTCTGGTCACATATAGACATCAAAAACTTTTTTCTTACATTTTTATTGTACCTTGTTTTTTGACTGTACCATGCAGACTTTACTTAATGGTAAGTTTTAGTTGCCATGGTCATATTTTACACTGCATAGGTACAATCAGGACATTGTTCAAAATGCAAGGAAAAAATTTTTGATGTCACTTTACAAGTAGCATACATGGAAAGTGATTCTACTGAATTTCTCCGTTAGTTACAAGCAATGAATGAACAAAATGTTATCTCACGTCCTCCTCCTTGCTACAAAATATACGACCAAACAGCTTTTTGATGACAATAGAATGAATCTACTAAGTTGTGATCGAAAACAAGGACGGCAAAGTTAAAACTTGGCCAACTCTCGGTTTCTTGGCTCAGACAAGCTTCTCGTTAATTGTGAATGCTCACATTTAAATACATACTAGTGGCTTGTGCAGCAAATGCTGCAAACCAAGTTCATTAAAAGTTCAAATAAACATTTTTCAGCTTTATTTTCAATGAAGAATACCAGACATTCTGAAAGTTATTTGCTTCCATAATAATGAAAGATACTCTCTCTCGAGCCAATACTGAAGCGAACCACGCATATAAATATCTACACCACACCGCCATTAAAAATATATAAAAAAGACCCAACCCCACTTGATTAATCATTATAAAAATACTTGATTTTTAATAATATTATTATCTTACGTAAGTTTTATAGCTTTCAGTAACATATACTATATATATTACATAGCCGCCACTCAGTAAAATATAGACATCAAAATCTAATTTAAGTTATTCTCTACATCTACTTATATAATCCCAAAACGTTTCACTTTCATATCATCAATATAGCATTAATATGTATAATTAATTAAAAATAGTCACATCATGGCATTAACTACAATAATATTTCATTTCTAATGGTAATAATGTCATCAAACCATCTCAACTTTTGTAGTTTTTCATATCCAATACACAGCTGTACCCAGAAAATTACACACCACAGAATCGAACCTGTAAATTATTCTTAGTAAGTGAAGTTTTTAATAACCAATTTAATTTGAGCTCTAAATATGTCAGCATTCTTGCAGATCATGGCCTTCGTGTAATATTGTTTACTGTAGTATGTGTTTTGTTTTATTCTGAAATGCAACACGGCCGACTTGATGCTCGCTTCGCTTCTCCTTTACAAAAAAAAGCGAAGGGAATATCAAGTCGGCCGTGAATGCTATTAGCTAGTTCTCAAAACTGACGACAGATGGATTTTGGAAAATAGGAAAATTATGTTTAAAAATTGACATTTCACTGAAAACTACTATTTTTCCGAAAAACTTTGAGTTCCAAGCTTCAAAATGAGGGGTCATTTATTAAAATCCGTCCAGCCGTTTTCCCGTAATTCCCATTGCCATTTCAAATTATATATATATATATATATATATATATATATATATAGGCTATATATATATATATATATATATTATCTATATATATATATATATATATATATATTTAAAAAAATGCGTTTTCGTTCTCGTTTCAGTTCCCAGTTTATTGTGGATCAGCCTTAACTAATATTTTGGTCTTCTTTTTCACCCAGGAATCTCACGATGTAGTCTGTGTGCGCGAATTACGGGACACTTTTACGATATATTTGTATATGCAGAACAAAGTTTGTGATATTGCACGCCCTTGCAGTAAAGTCTTTTAATAAAACAAAACTTTCTTATAATATGAGATTTGTAGAACGTTAATGTAACCTAGGGATAATGCAAAATTACAGATTTATCACAACTTTTCCTAAATAAATGCGAACTTTTATTCCAGGGAAATGTATTACTTGGAGACGTTAGAGATATCGCCGATAACGCTTTGGCTGCAGTTTGTAACATTACAGTTGTAATACATAGTGTTGTCGGGATCAGCTTCCTTTGTCCCTAGGCTGCCGTATATCTCTTTCCGACCGATACAGCGGGATTGCCTCACCAACGAGAGAAACTGCTGGGAATAAAGGGGAGTACACACGAGTGTTTATCTCAAGAAACCCCCGGCTCCAGTATTTTCAGCTTACCACATCGGGAAATATGCATATCCCTTTTTCTCGAAGAGGATTTTTTTCTAGTGCACATATTTTAGAGACAAATCCCTTATCTTTCGTTACAAATCCACGAAATCCTCGTTTCTGAATATGACTGAAGTCTTTAGGGCTAACCTTGTGCAACGTAAAACTGAGCAATGATGTTGTAGGTTTAGAAATGTGCCCTCATGAAGCAAATAACATGTGGCAATGAATATTATTCCAACTAATATCTTACCACGATCATATTTATCTCTGTCACTATCAATATCACCCTGTGCTTATATTCATCATCATCATCATCATCAACATCATCGCTAATATACCACCATTTCTGACATGTTCTTCTCGTAATTATTGCCATCTTAATCATTGCGATAACCGCCACCACATCAACATCCTTGCGTCGCAATTATCATCATTATCATCATCATAATCACCATCATCAACAACAACCTTGTTACTGCATCACACACTGGATATCCCCCACACCAATTGCATGCTTTGGTCACTGGTATAGTATAGATTTTTCAGTAGTCAATGGCTAAATGCTTTGGTAGCAATCTTCGCTTACAATTCAGTGCGCAAGTATTTACACAAGTCAAGACTGAAAGAAAGTCTCCAACAAACGACTGAATATTTGTACGATATTCACGTATATTATTTGAAGCACTCACTTGCATAAGAAAAGAATTGCACATTAATTTTCATACGCTCGTATGAAAATTATGAAACGAGCGCAAGCGAGTTTCATAAACATACTCGCGTCTTAATTACTACCATTATAGGCAAGTTTCATACGGCTTTTTATGCCCGACCATATTTCTAACTTGAAATTATTCATAAGTATTCATGTTATTGTTACCTAAGTGAGGAGCGGAACTGACCTTGTGCAATAGCCTACCTCGTAAATTGTGAGATGTGCGCAGACGCGAAAGTATTGATTTTTTCCGAGAAACAAAGTCGACGACCTTGATGTAATCCAGAGAGTAAAATAAACATTAATCTTGATATAACCTTGAAATTGAATTATACATTGAAAAACGAAATGACAAATTGAATTTATTTGAATATTATTTACAATTAACGCTAATTATTATAGTAACAGAACTGACTTTATTTCAAATGTAGGTTATTTATTGTGCAATTGGTGAAATCGATACTTGCGCTTTCATATGGTGCTTTCTGATTGGCGGAACGCCTGAACTTTAATGAATAGGTGTACTTTAATGAGGTCCATTAAAGGGCTGCTACCAGGTGTATAATTACTACATTTCGGCATGGTCGGGCATAGAAATAATATAGGTACTTCTGTATAAAAAATGGAACTTAATAGGCAAGAGATTCCTTCGATTCTTTCTTAGAATATTTCACAGATCTTTACAGTAAACGATTTAGAAACACAAGAAAGAAAGAGAAAATAACGGACAAGGGAAAACTAAAAGATAGGAAAATAAGAAATGAGATAGACAGGCATAAGAAAGTATGAAAGGGAATATAGGCCCTAATGAAGAACAGCGAAAGAATGAAAATGGATAAAAATAAGAATATTACGAAAGAAGAAAGACAAACTAAGAAAGAAGTAGACGAAAAGGACTGGTAGGCCTAGTAAAGGTAAAGGAAGAAAAAATTAAGAACATAGAAGTAGAAAGCAAGATGAAAAGTGAAGACTCAAGAAAGCATGAAAATTTAGAGGAAAGACGATACGAAACAGTGACAAAATGTTATAGTTTATTTAACGACGCTCGCAACTGCAGAGGTTATATATGCGTCGCCGGATGTGCCGGAATTTTGTTCCGCAGGAGTACCTTTACATGCCAGTAAATCTACTGACATGAGCCTGTGGCATTTAAGCACACTTAAATGTCATCGACCTGGCCCGGGATCGAGTTTTATATTGGGTTATTTTACGACGCTGTATCAACATCTAGGTTATTTAGCGTCTGAATGAAATGAAGATTATAATGCCGGCGAAATGAGTCCGGGGTCCAGCACCGAAAGTTACCCAGCATTTGCTCGTATTGGGTTGAGGGAAAACCTCGGAAAAAACCTCAACCAGGTAACTTGTCCCGACCGGGATTCGAACCTGGGCTACCTGGTTTCGCGGCCAGACGCGCTGACCGTTACTCCACACGTATGGACTGCCCGGGATCGAACCCGCAACCTTGGGCATAGAAGGTCAGCGCTATACCAACTCGCCAACCAGGTCGACTAACAATGACAAAGATGAAGACAATGGAAGAGAGGGTGAAGAAGAGGACTGTAATAAAAATGTATGAAAAGGGAGAGAAAAGTAACAGACATTAAAAGACCTGTGGACATAAGTCAGAACACGACAATAAAGAAGAATGAAATACAAATAGAAGAAATAAGAGCCAGAGAGAATAAGAGGGAGCGAGAGAGAGTAAGTGAAAGAGTAAGAAAGACAAACAGAGCAAGGAAGGGAGGCAGAGAAAAGTAGAGACAAAGTAAAAATTAAATAAAGAGAAGCATGAGAAGGAGAAATAAGATAAGAAACGTGATAGAGAGAGAAAGTAATATAATAAGGAAGACAGACGAAGTAAGTGAGAGAAGGAGAGAAAAGGGAAGAAAGCGAAAGTTAAATAATGACGCAAAAGAGAGAGAAGAAAGGCTTAGAGAGAGAAAAGGAAGGTAGAGAGAGAAGAAAGGGAGGTAGAAGGAGAGAAGGAAGGGAGGTAAAGAGAGAAGAAACGGAGGCAGAGAGAGAAAAGAAACGGAGGAGAGAGAAAAAAGGGAGATACAGAGGGAGAAGAAACGGAGGTAGAAACATAAGAAAAAAGACGTAGAGAAAGAGAAGAAACGGGGTTCGAGAGAGAGAGAACAAAAGGAGGTAAAGAGACAAAAGAAACGGAGGTAGAGAGAGTAGAAAGGAAGGTATAGAGATAGAAGAAAGAAAGGTATAGAGAGAGTAGAAACAGAGGCAGAGAGAGAAGGATGGAAGATAGAGAGAAAAGAAACGGAGGTAGGGAGAAAGAAAAGAATTGGAGGTAGGGAGGGAGAAAAGAAACGGTGGTAGGGAGAGAAGAAACGGAGGTAGAGAGGGAGAAAAGAAACGGAGGTAGAGAGAGACAAAAGAAACGGAGGTAGGGAGAGAAGGAAGGAAGGTAGAGAGACAAGAAACAGAGGTAGAGAGAGAGAAAAAAAAGAAACAGAGGTAGAGAGAGAGAAAAAAGAAACGGAGGTAGAGAGAGAAGAAACGGAGGCAGAGAGAGAGAAAAGAAACGGAGGTAGAGAGACAGTGAAAAGAAACGGAGGTAGAGAGAGAGAAAAGAAACGGAGGTAGAGAGAGAGAAAAGAAACGGAGGTAGAGAGAGAGAAAAGAAACGGAGGTAGAAAGAGAGAAAAGAAACGGAGGTAGAGATAGAAGAAACGGAGGTAGAGTGAGAAGAAACGGAGGCAGAGAGAGAGAAAAGAAACGGAGGTGGGGAGAGAAGAAACGGAGGTAGAGAGAGAAGAAACGGAGGTACAAAAGAGAGAAAAGAAACGGAGGTAGGGAGAGAAGAAACGGAGGTAGAAAGAGAGAAGAGAAACGGAGGTAAATAGAGAGAAAAGAAACGGAGGTAGAGAGAGAAGAAACGGAGGTAGAAAGAGAGAAAAGAAATGGAGGTAGAAAGAGAAAAGAATCTGAGGTAAAGAGAGAAGAAACGAAGGTAGAGAGAGAGAAAAGAAACGGAGGTAGGGAGAGAAGAAACGGAGGTAGAAAGAGAGAAAAGAAACGGAGGTAAAGAGAGAGAAGAATCTGAGGTAAAGAGAGAAGAAACGAAGGTAGAGAGAGAGAAAAGAAACCGAGGTAGGGAGAGAAGAAACGGACGTAGAAAGAGAAAAAAGAAACGGAGGTAGGGAGAGAAGAAACGGAGGTAGAGAGAGAGAAAAGAAACGAAGGTAGAGAGAGAGAAAAGAAACGGAGG
Source organism: Periplaneta americana (assembly GCA_025594305.2). Classification (NCBI taxonomy): domain Eukaryota; kingdom Metazoa; phylum Arthropoda; class Insecta; order Blattodea; family Blattidae; genus Periplaneta; species Periplaneta americana. Next base: position 160,800,287 of record JAJSOF020000005.1, on the reverse strand, counting down.
TAGGGAGAGAAGAAACGGAGGTAGAAAGAGAGAAAAGAAACGGAGGTAAAGAGAGAGAAGAAACTGAGGTAAAGACAGAAGAAACGAAGGTAGAGGGAGAGAAAAGAAACGGAGGTAGGGAGAGAAGAAAGGGAGAGAGAGAGAAGAAAGGGAGGTAGAGAGAGAAGAAACGAAGGTAGAGGGAGAGAAAAGAAATGGAGGTAGGGAGAGAAGAAACGGTGGTAGAAAGAGAGAAAAGAAACGGAGGTAGAGAGAGAGAAAAGAAACGGAGGTAGGGAGAGAAGAAAGGGAGGTAGAGAGATAATAAAGGGAAGTAGAGAGAGAAAAAAGGGAGGTAGAGAGAGAAAAAGGGAGGTAGAGAAAGAAGAAAGAGATATAGAGAGAGAAAAAATGGAGGTAGAGGGAGAAGAAAGGGAAGTAGAGAGAGAAAAAAGGGAGGTAGAGAAAGAAGAAAGAGATATAGAGAGAGAAAAAAGGGAGGTAGAGAAAGAAGAAAGAGATATAGAGAGAGAAGAAAGGGAGGTAGAGAGAGAAGTAAGGAATGCAAAGAGAGGAAAAAGAGTGGAAGACAGCGAAATGTGAATCGAGATAGAATGAAGAAAAGTAAGACGAAAGAGAGTTTAGATTATAGCCAGAAGCTTAAATGGGAATGTAAGGGAAAAAGAGATGGAGGAAAATAGAAAAATATAGGTTTGGAAGAAGGAGTGTTTATCGAAAAAAGAATGAAGCACTGGGAAAATTCAATTATGGAAATGATAATAGAATGTAGAAGAAAAGAAAGCAGAAGGCTTGGAAGAAAGACGAAGTATCGATATAAGATTGAAACAAGAGGAAAGCAAGGAGAGGGAAATATTAAAGAAACTGGGAATCATTCTAGAATTAAAAGGACAGTATGAATGAAGACGGATGACTTTATGTTGCTACACAAATTCCTCTAATAAAAGTGGTTTTACGATATATTATATGATATGATACTGCATTTCCGGGACCTTGCTTCAAATACTCCAAGGAAATCTGACACAGTTCACATGTCTAAGTCTCTTAGGGATACGTCTCTTGAAAATGTCTTGAATCTGAAATACAATTATTCAGGAAATATAAGTTAACCCCAATCACCTACCTTGGAAATGCAGTACAATCTTCAGAATTCCAGACAGGCCAAAGAGTTTGGAAATTTAACAACTCGTAATTCAAAGTTATATGGGATGACTTCTGCAAATCCATTTTTGCTACTGTTCTCAGCAAGAGATGTAATTTTACTACCGGTACCTGGGATGTAGGTTAATGGGACCTATACGTTACATATAACAGTTTCACATTTTTATTCCGGTCATAATCGCGGACATAAAGTAATAAAATGCGTCATCACATGTAACATGCAATAACTTCCGTACTTCTGGACACGGAACAGAATTGAGCTAAAATGAAACATTAAGAATGTGACTTCAATACGTGAAGATGATATTTATTACTCTCTTCTTTCAAATTCCTATATAAATGTTCCTGACGTTGTAAAGTCCTAGCATAAAACATGTACTTTCTTTCTCGCCTCCTACTGCTGGAAATGTCTGCTATTTTCCTATCTTCTTTTGTCTCCTGAACTAAATATTGATATTACAGCAGAAGCTGAATTATTTGTAGGCTATACCCTAGATTTCATAGTTATGATTTGTACGTTACTATGTAAAATACCCTGCAAAATTGCATTTAATTATAATTACAAATAAGTTAGTTCTGAATATAGGTAGTACGTAATTGATTTGTATGTAATTCCCTATTTCAAGCAATAATTTTAAACCAGTTTAATTGTACGAATTTTTGTTCGCTTTGATAAGTAATAAAGTTTCATTTTAGCATTCCATGATTTGTGTTATGGTTTCGAATATATTTTAAGGCGGTGCGCTACTGAAAATAGTCGAAATTTGACAAATTTTATTGATTGATTGATTTATTTATATTCTCCCATCTACGTCTCGGCCTCCCCAAAGATCTTTTTCCCTCCGGTCTCCCAACTAAAACTCTATACGAATTTCTGGATTTACTCCATACATACGTGTTACATGCCCTGCCCATCTCAAACGTCTAGATTTAATGTTCCTAATTACTTACTTACTTACAAATGGCTTTTAAGGAACCCGAAGGTTCATTGCCGCCCTCACATAAGCCCGCCAGCGGTCCCTATCCTGAGCAAGATTAATCCAGTCTCTATCATCATACCCCACCTCCCTCAAATCCATTTTAATATTATCCTCCCATCTACGTCTCGGCCTCCCTAAAGGTCTTTTTCCCTCCGGTCTCCCAACTAACACTCTATATGCATTTCTGGATTCGCCCATGATTACATGCCCTGCCCATCTCAAACGTCTGGATTTAATGTTCCTAATTATATCAGGTGAAGAATACAATGCGTGCAGATCTGCGTTGTGTAACTTTCTCCATTCTCCTGTAACTTCATCCCGCTTAGCCCCAAATATTTTCCTAAGCACCTTATTCTCAAACACCCTTAACCTATGTTCCTATCTCAGAGTGAGAGTCCAAGTTTCACAACCATACAGAACAACCGGTAATATAACTGTTTTATAAATTCTAACTTTCAGATTTTTTGACAGAAGAAAAGCTTCTCAACCGAATAATAACACGCATTTCCCATATTTATCCTGCGTTTAATTTCCTCCCGAGTGTCATTTATATTTGTTACTGTTGCTCCAAGATATTTGAATTTTTCCACCCCTTCGAAGGATAAATCTCCAATTTTTATATTTCCATTTCGTACAATATTCTGATCACGAGACATAATCATATGCTTTGTCTTTTCGGGATTTACTTCCAAACCGATCGCTTTACTTGCTTCAAGTAAAATTTCCGTGTTTTCCCTAATCGTTTGTGTATTTTCTCCTAACATATTCACGTCATCCACATAGACAAGAAGCTGATGTAACCCGTTCAATTCCAAACCCTGCCTGTTATCCTGAACTTTCCTAATGGCATATTCTAAAGCGAAGTTAAAAAGTAAAGGTGATAGTGCAAGTCGCTGCTTTAGCCCGCAGTGAATTGGAAAAGCATCACGTAGAAACTGACCTATACGGACTCTGCTGTATGTTTCACTGAGACACATTTTAATTAATCGAACTAGTTTCTTGGGAATACCAAATTCAATAAGAATATCATATAATACTTCCCTCTTAACCGAGTCATATGCCTTTTTGAAATCTATGAATAACTGATGTACTGTACCCTTATACTCCCATTTTTTCTCCATTATCTGTCGAATACAAAAAATCTGATCAACAGTCGATCTATTACGCCGAATAATTATGTTAATTAAAATGTTTAAATTGAAGGAAACATGCAGGGGACTTAATCTTATTTAAAATTTATATATAGTATTTTATAAATTATACAGAAATTAATAACTGTGTGGTGTGTGAATTAACTGTGTGTAAATTTAGTGTTTATGATTACACATTTTCAAATGTTTATTTAAATGTAAAAAAAATATGGCTTTTATGTAAAATGAAATTCTGTTTAAACAGTCAGTGAGGTACTTGCTGTCTGTTCAGACAGTAATAAAAACAAGCATCTATTAAGATGTTTATGCTCTTGAAATTGCGGATGAAATAAATTTGATTCAGACAACTTTAAAGTGATTCTAATTGAGTGGAGGAGTTTTTACAAATCCAATCGAGAAGAAGATTAAGAACTTTGCTCTGAACTTTTAATTTGAAAACTTCTGCAAGTCTTGTTATTTTGATTGGCATTTTATTAAACTTTTCTGTAGTATTTCGAAGTAAAACGTAATAACATTGGTGAGAGAAATCTTAAATGTAAAATACTTTATTTTCCTTTCCTTTTGTGTATTTTAACAATGAGCTGACTCGCTCTGGGCGCTCCACCGGTTATTACGGTAGCTTTTGGATACGAGGTTCTAGGGTTCGATCACAGCAGAAGCCCGTAGATTTTAATGGGCGATGAAATTCTTACCGTTACTTCCTCTTGAAATAAAATAGTAATAGATGTAGGTCCCGTGTCGTACATTTACGGGAACACGTAAGAGATTCTTGTCCATGACAGTGGGTTCCAGGCAAAAGTTATCGTTCATTTCTCGTCTATGTTGAATTTCAACGTTAAGTAACTTTTGTAGCTGAAAGCATCGTTAAAATGGTACTAAAAACATTAAGGTATCGACTGTTGCAGTTTTGGTTACTCACAAGATTTAAGCAAACATTTTGAAAAAGAAAGTAAAAACTATTTTGTGCGAGATCGTGCGTATTTGCTTGGTTTCCGCACAAAACCAATCCGCGGAAAGTCTAAAATTCCACATTCAGTATTACCAACCTAACACACATAACAATTTCCCTCTTCTTACCGTTTAAGCGTCATATTCATTTTACTGCTGTAGGCTTTTAACATATTATTTTTAGAGACGTTCAATATAGTAATAATTATAAATTGGAAACTTACCACTGCAATTTCACCTAAATTGTACTGTTAATTATTGTTTTTACATATTTGCAAAAATTAAGTAAACTCTACAACTCCACTAAAGTTACTGCATTCGTGATGTAAGTAACATTAAGGAAGCCGTGAAAAAATCAACAAGATTCCAGACTCTTCATAGACTGGGGGGGAAAAAGACAGACATATATCACGACCTGCTGGAGTATAGTAAACACAGAAAACATTTTAAAGCAACAATGTTGAAGATAGATATTTTTGTTTTGCAAATTTGCCGTCATTGAACAGAAACCAAGATTGAGATTCCATTGCAACTAATTATAAATTCTCTTTCAGGTATGTAATAAACGATCTCAACTACGTTTCGCTTTTTCAAACTTTTCCTCGAACATGAAAACTTCAACATACCGCTCTTGTAACGCATATTACTATTACGATACTATCATGGCATTGGCCCGTATGATCCGTTCCGGCCTTAAGTCAAGAGAAGCCTTTTCAGCGGACGACCTGAATTTTTCTACCCTGTTCTTTGTATTTGAGAATATATAATCCGACCAGCCTATTGCTGCCCTCATGTTCAGGTAGGCTACCTCAGCAGAAGTGAACGACCACCCAACCAGTAAGTAGACATCGTGTGTGGTAGCACAATGTACCCCCTCCCTAGCCGGTATAACTGGTTTTCGAAACCGGATTTATCTTCTAATACTACGTCAGCGGTGCCAATGTGGGTGTCGTGATTACATCGTGTATTATAGTTTCTATGATTCTTCTGTACGTACATGAATATTTATATTTTTAGATCTTCTCCCTAAAAGAATAAAATTATTACATTTTATCTCAATTTTAATCTTCTTAATCTTTAGATGAGAGTAACTATTTATTAGTTATTTATTTAATAATAATATTGTAGAAAAACTGATTCAATATTATGTGTCAACGAACTGTTAAACGCCAGGAATTAACATGTCTTAAATCATAGCCAGAAAGAGAAAGATGAGATAAATAAATGTAAGGAAGTCAGCTACCTAATGGGGTTTGAAATATCTCGTGCTCTAATGTCTTTTAATAGAACAGAATTTCTCATAAGAGTAATGATTAAAATAGCTTAAATAACTTGTCCATAAGAAGTTTTTAATTTTGAAAAACTACGAATTTATCGGCCAAGTATCGAGAGAAGAATTTAGAAAATTCCTGATTAGGCTATATTCAAGAGGAAGGTTAAAAAAGAAGCAAGAAAAATCGTTTATTATTCACTGGCTCTTGATGACAGCAGTGACATTACTGATACAGCAAAGCTTTTGATTTTTATCCGCGGGATTGATCAAGATGTTAGTACAGGAACCATCACTGGTTGTTGTTTTCATGCCAAGTACCTTTCCTCCGTCTCCTTACTTCATAGGCTGTCTGTCGCATGTAATCACTGCAGCTCGAATTTTGGTCACCGCTGTACTACATTCTCGTATGAAGCTTCTACTGCCTTCCGGAGTCTTCCCAACTGCGCATCCTGTTATTATAGCCAACATACAGCTAAGAAATTTTACTAGATTACATTAGTTTTAAACACTCTAATGACTGATGTACTTGGCGATACACGTACAGTACAATAACATCAATCAAACAGTGATATCAGTCGTAATAAGTAATTTTCCGCTCTCTGTATTCATATGTAAAGAAAGTTAATATTATTAATTGCTAAAGACTGGTCCACAATAAACCGGGAACGGAACGACGAGAACGAGAACTGAAATATTGTTAAAATAAATTATTTAAATGTGAGCATTCACAATTAACTATGTGAATGTTCACATTTTAATACTTTTATTATAACAACATTTCTGTTCTCGTTGTCGTTTCCGTTCCCGGTTTATTGTGAACCAGCCTTTATTCACTGAGAAATGTTTCAGTCATTCATTCATAATTTTCTGCCCAAAGGCGAGTCTTTCACTCCAAACTCAGCATTCTCCTGTCTTTGATATTTTCTGCCTTACTCTTAGTCTCCGCATATACAGCGTGAGTATAAAAGACTTCCCTGATTACGAAAATTATTTGTGGACAAACGATTGAACGTATAAAAAATTTATATATAGCAGTATATGGAGTTTTTAAACATACCTTATAGGTGCTCGATATGGACTTCCCTTGTGACCCTGCAGACATCAAGCCGATAGTTCAATTCGTCCCACACACGGCTAAGTGTATCCATATCGATTACAGCGATGGCGTTGATGATGCGGGCGCGTAGCTCAGGCAGATTTTCCGGTAATGGAGGTACAAAAACAGAGTCTTCAATATACCCCCACAGGTAGAAGTCACACGGTGTTAAGTCAGGGGAACGTGGGGGCCAGGACAAGAGATGCATGTCGTCTTTGTCTATGCACTTTCCAAGTCCAAGGTGTACGGACCTTTCTTTTTTTCTCGAACCCACCGTGTTAGGACATGTTAGAAGATTGGCTGATACCACAGCTGGAGACTGATAGTGCTGATTTTATATATCAACAAAATGGCGCTCCACTTCACTCCCACAACGAAGTCCGGACATTTCTGAGCGACCGAGTGCCAAACAGATGGATTCTTCGCGCGAGGAGAGACGACATGCAGCTCTTGTCCTGGCCTCCACGTTCCCCTGACTTAACACCGTGTGACTTCTACCTCTGGGGGTATGTTAAAGACGCTGTTTTGTACCTCCATTACCGGAAAGTCTGCCAGAGCTACGCGCCCGCATCATCATCGCCATCGCTGCAATCGATATGGATACACTTAGCCGTGTGTGGGACGAATTGAACTATCGGCTTGATGTCTGCAAGGTTTATCGAGCACCTGTAAGGTATGTTTAAAAACTTGGAGAGTGTCTCCATATACTGCTATATATAAAATTTTTCTACGTTCCATCGTTTGTCCACAAATAATTTTCATAATCAGGGAAGTCATTTATACTCACGCTGTAATCTATATATCTTAATGTCATCTATCACCTGATATCTTCTTCTGCCCCGAACTCTTCTCCGGTTTACCATTCCTTCTAGTGCATCCTTCAGTAGGCACTTTCTTCTCAGCCAGTGACCAACTATTTCCCTTTTCTTTTCCTGATCAGTTTCAGCATCATTCATTCTTCACTCTATCTTTCCAACACAGCTTTATTTCTTATTTTATCTGTGCATTTTACACGCTCCATTCTTCTCCATATCCACATTTGAAATGCTTCTAGTCGCTTCTCTTCACTTCGTCGTAATGTCCATGTTCCTGTCCCACACAATGCCACACTCCATATAAAACACTTCACTAGTCTCTTTCTTAGTTATTTTTGCATAGGTCCGCAAAGATGCTATTTTTTTCTGTTAAAAGCTTCCTTTGACATTGATATTCTCCTTTAATTGTTTTATTATATTTAATTCCGGTTTCGTTACATAAATTTCTGTATCGAAATTTGTTGACTGAAAACAAAACCGAAACCAAACTTTCCTTTTCACCTTTTGATGGCACTACATTTCTTTGGTCGGCGGGATAAGGCATATACGTAAAAAAAAAAAAAAATAATTTTTCAGGACAGACTTTCTTTTTAATTTATTCTTAACTGAATATAGCTATTATAATGAAATTCATGTATGTTGGTTAAAGTAAGACCCTTTTCAATTTAAAATACAAGAAATGTTATTATTTCAAAAATTAGAAAAAATATTAGACTTATGTGATTAGGTACAGCAGAAAAATCGACTTATTTACCTATCTGCCTTTTCCCGCCGACCAAAGATTTGTATTTATGATTTTGCAACTAGATAAATTCGGAATATGTATGATATGACTTTGTGTTAAATTCTAACGTACCTTGTTTACATGTTTCGACCTATTTATAGGTCATCCTCAGAAATGGTCGTTGTTGGTCTTGGCGCCTCTTGTTTTGTTTCCTGTGAGGGTGTGTTCGTCTGGTATAATGTAGAGTCAAAGAGTGTGTGTGTTCTGAAATTGAGTTGTATATTGAGAATTTCGTTGGGGTGTGTTTTCGTGTATCTGTATATTTCATATTGTTCTAGTGTCGAAGTGATACAGTGATAAAAGTTGTGTAATCAAGATGTATAGATAAATTCATCAGGATTTTAGTTACGAACTGTTTAATTACTTTCTATTCTGATGTTACCAAGTCTTAAAGGTTTAAAAATGTAGGCTAATTATGGAATACGGTAAAGATAGCTTTTTACCTGAACAAATAGTTAACTGAGCGATGTTCAATATTTAAAGCTAATATTGAAATCTGAGAACATAGTATACTATAATGACAATGAATCTCAGTGGTGGTTAAATTACAATTCGAAATGTCCTGTGTTCGAATCCTGGTAATACCCGGGGATGTTTCCTGTCCCACATAATGCCTAACCGCTTAACTCTGTTGACAATCCAATGAGACAGTTTACCGCTAGTGTGTTTGTCTAATTGGAGGTGGAAGTTCATGAATAGAAAATCCTAACCGGCTAACCTCTGTGTTTAATTGGTAATTCTATGTTTGTAGTAAGCATGCCGCATTATATTCCTGTACTCTCAGAGATCAATTAAATATCACCGAATTCTATAGTGTAACTTCATTTCAATGGTTATGTCTGACCTAAAATATGGATTACGAAACAAATTCAATTTATACAGATTTTAATGTATTGCCTATTGAAGAAATTTATAAATTTAATATAGTTTACTAAGTTACTACCACAGAAATCAAATAAAACATTAATCTAATCGACATGAATATCGTACTCGAAGACAAAAGTCTACTTTCCCATTAATTGAGCAGAAATGTCATACAAGTGCAGCTCTTAGACATGGTGCTAGTTTCGGCCCAAGTCTTTATAATAAAATAACAAACCATTAACCAGCGTTACACTTTGTGATGAGGGTACTAAGAAAAGGTTCTGATAAATCCAAAGAGATTGCATATAAATCATTAGTACGTCCAGTAATGGAATATGGTGCTGCATGTTGGAATCCTTACAGATTAGAACATATTAAGACACTGGAAACGATTCAAAAACGGGCTCTTAAGTGTTGTCGGAAAAATTCACCATTAAAATGGGACACACTCACGGACAGGAGAACGCGAATTCGATTATGCGCACTGTTCAAAAGATATAGAGGTGAGCCTGCCTTAGAGAAATAAAAAATAGGTTGCAGCCGCCAAATTACTCTTCAAGGAACGACCACTCATATAAATTGAGGTAAAGAAGGCAGAGGACGGACACTGGAAAGTTTTCTTTTCTCAATCGTACTATCAGGGACTAGAATGCTTTACCTGCAGACTTACTAAAGACTTTACCAACAACCAAAAATGTATTTAAAAATAGGCTTGAGGACCTTACTAATAGACGGTAATTATACACAGTATTTAAAGGGTGTAAATGATATGTTGTTATTGAAGTGTTGTATCAGTGAAGAATTATCTTGTGTCAGTGAAGTGTGTTGTATCAGTGAAGAAGTATGTCGTGTCAGTGAAGTGTGCTGTGTAAGTGAAACGTGTTCCTGTCAGTGAAGCTTTATAGTTTATAGTGACAGTGCATAGTATTTGAACAGTGAAATGTTTTTGAAGTGTTAGTGAAATCAGGATAGAATCAGTGAAATGTGTCGTAGTTCCATTGCAGTGAGTGAGTTGACAGCGAAATGAGTGTAATGTTGAAAGGTACTTGTGCAGATATGAACATATCATACTCGTGGGTTTTAGTTCGATCTTAGTTTTAAGATAAAAATTAGATTTATTTCAAATGTTATTTTAAGTGATCGTTTCATTTAATTTAGTATATTCCCTGTTGTTGTTGTTGTTGTTGTTGTTGTTGTTATTAATTATTGTTAGTATTAATTATTAGTATTATTATTAATTGCATTTTTAATTAATAAGTTTATTATTGTCATTATTGAGTGTAATTAGTTACCACTGCCACCGGGTATATACCCACTGCAGTGTGAATAAATAATACATACATACATTTTCCAAATTGGAAAAATTTTAAAATTGAAACTTTTAAAAAGAAATTTGTAAATTTATCCATGACATATAATATTAACAAATGTATTTTTTTACCTTTTACTTCTGTCGACTATATTCATGTTTTTATTGTCGGATTGCCAATTTATATTAAATGTGTATTTTTCTCTCTTTTTCTATTTCTTCTTTTTTTTTCTTCTGTGTTATTTATTGGCTTGAATTAAGTTACTTACTGTATTTAGTAAACTGTCCTTGTAAATTGTATGTTATATTATTGACTAAGGTCCACACCTGTGGAGTAACGGTCAGCGCGTCTGGCCGCGAAAACAGGTGGCCCGGGTTCGAATCCCGGTCGGGACAAGTTACCTGGTTGAGGTTTTTTCCGGGGTTTTTCCCTCAACCCAATACGAGCAAATGCTGGGTAACTTTCGGTGGTGGACCCCGGACTCATTTCACCGGCATTATCACCTTCATTTCATTCAGACGCTAAATAACCTGGATGTTGATACAGCGTCGTAAAATAACCCAATAAAATAAAAATTATTGATTAAGACCACACCGTACACGAGCATGGCTCTTACGGTAGTGACTAGAAACATTTTTGTTTTATAAATGTAATTTGTACTCACTAGCTAGCTAGTTAAATAAATAAATAAAAAAACAAACAAACAAATGAGTAAATAAATAACGAAACAAACAAATTAATTAATTAATTAATTAATTTCATATCCTAGAGGCTGCTTATAACCACAGAAAAAAATAAGGTTGCATATAATACCGTGAAGTAGCTCTCTGAACTACATTAAACTACAAATTGACATTCTTCTTTGTTGTGACAAAGGAAGGATATCTCTTTCATAGATACTGAGTGCGGTCCCTTGTTAGATCCTTGGAAACCAATGTCACCGTTATACGTATATTTTTTTTAAACATTCTCATGGGTCATAAAAACATTTGTTCAGTCTCAAAATGTGATTAAAATTAATATTCAGATCACAATTTAAGTTTAAAAAGTGAAGTTGTCCATCTCTGAAACTAAGTCATGGAGTTGTCTGTTTTTGAAACCAAATGAAGCCATATTTAAAGTGGAGTTTTCTGTTTTTGAAACCAAATGATTACTTTTGAATCTAAGTCTCTTCTAACTCGGTTTTGAAAGCAAATTTACGTAAAACAGCACTTATTCATCCACAAACCGGTTATATAAGCAATCAGCCATGGTGGATTCGCGATGCCTGATGGAAAATTTGGTACGAATGAGGGCTTCTCATTGACTACTGAAGGAGTTATCCTAATTTGAAACCAAGCCACAGTGGAGTTGTCTATATCTTGATTCTAAGGCGCACAATTAAGTGCTATTTTCGCTCTGTTCTGTCCGTTTTTGAACCCAAACAGTTCCAGAATCGCATTCAGCATACAAAATTCTAAGAGAAACAATCGATATCTCGAAATCACAAAAAAGAAGTCGTCTAACTTTGACACTATGCTCCTCATTTATCTTATGTTACTTCATGCCATGAACTTCGCTAAGCTCCAACTCCCGGCCCCGGAACAATTTTTCCCTCGAAATTATTCAAATCAACTTTACAAGGATTTATACCTGAAATCTTGATTTGCATAATACACGTCACTGTTCGTTAACAGAAAACCACAATTTAAGTCACACAGAGATAGTGTGCACTCAATGTTGGTTGCTTGACGGTTGTCAGCCCACTTTGAGATCTGTGGATATAGAAGGAAAAATTGGATCGGTATCTGGTAGAGTTCCCGGGTAGCTCAGTTGGTAGAGCGTTGGTACGTTTAAACAAAGGTCCCGGGTTCGATTTTCCCTAGAAATTATTCAAATCAATTTTACAGGGAGTTATACCTGAAAGCTTGATTTGCGATGTTAACTGATTGCTGCTGGACACTCATCAGAGATTCGTCAGCAACAGAATACAAACGGCAGGCAAAGCGATTGCGCCTTCAGTGACCATCTTCCGAGGGAGAAAAATAAGGTAAAATACATGCGTGCGCTTTTAAGGGTAATTCTGAAAAGCTGAAATATCTATAAAAAAAAACTACAGCTAAACTTGCATTTCAATGACCATTTTCGTGTTCAGCACCCTCTAAAACATAAAGATTAACGGTTTTCATCAAAGACGCAGAGAAGAAGTTAAACTTTGACTAGTGTAATTAATCATAATCGTATTAAAATGCTGCCATAATTTTGAAACACGATATAGCCTACATCAGCTGTGAAAACAAGCTTACTTACTGGCTTTTAAGAAACCCGGAGGTTCATTGCCTCCCTCTCACAAGCCCGCCGTCGGTCCCTATCCTGAGCAAGACCAATCCAGTCTCTACCATCATATCCCACCTCCCTCAAATCCATTTTAATATCATCCTCCCATCTAAGTCTCTGCCTCCCCAAAGGTCTTTTTCCCTCCGGCCTCCCAACTAACACTCTATATGCATTTCTGGATTCGCCCATACGTGCTACATGCCCTATCCATCTCAAACGTCTGGGTTTAATGTTCCTAATTATGTCAGGTGAAGAATACAATGCGTGCAATTCTGCGTTGTGTAACTTTCTCCATTCTCCTGTAACTTCATCCCTCTTAGCCCCAAATATTTTCCTAAGAACTTTATTCTCAAACACCCTTAACCTCTGTTCCTCTCTCAAAGTGAGAGTCCCTAGGTTGTAATTTCATTCACAATTTCTGTAATTTTGAGTCGTTTTTGAATAGCTCCTTGGGCGAAAGGCCGTGTTATATTGAACTTAAACTAGTTTATTTTTTCAAAATCGACTGCAGTTTTAGAAAGAGAAGTTACTCACTAAAAAGTGTATGAATGAATGAATGAATGAAGTTAGTTGGAAAAGTGAAATGGCAACGCATTTCCATGACACAGGGAAAATAAATATAAATTCAGAACAAAAACAGACATGCGTGATTAGCAAACAAAGTAGCATCTATGAATGTATTGAAAGTTAAAAGTGAAACTGACGAGAAAGATGTCTGAAGGAGTAGAAAAGTATAAAACTCTTATTTCCTCACAGACTGTGAAATAAACACAGAATACCTGAATGCGTTATTCAAATTTTTTTCCATTGGTATTCCACTCGCTTCGCGATTGTTAATTCACTAAATGTCGCCTCGTTACAATTCTAATTTATTAAGATTCCTGAGCCGGAACCCCGGTCATGATCCAGATTGTTATGTGGCATTTGATGAATCGAGGCCATTAAACCTTATGCCGATATGCGGAATTTTAAAAAGGTTCATGTGCAGAGCAATAACACAGTTATGGCTGCTTTCACACTTAGCGTGCAAAGAGCAAAAACGAAAAAAGCTAAGCTCACATGCTCATAGGTTTGCTTTTATTTCGCACATACGATATTCATATTTCATCACATGCAATGTCTGCAGAATAATTCTAATCATAAACTGCTGTATATTTAACGTCTTTTTCAACTCCATACGCTGTTGCTAAGAAGTGGCATAGCAATGCGCATATTGACTTAAGCTCCATTTTAATTTTCTTTTTAATTTCTGTACCAATTTTTATCTTTTTGAGAAAGAAGTAATAGAGATAGTAGAATAAATAAAATATCATCTCCACTCCAGCTTCGGTGAGGACCCTTGGAGACGTATAAAAGAAAAGAAGATCCGGAAAATTGGTCACAATTAATTCGTCACGTTCCATACTTGTCACATTAACAATTCGTCACAACAGTAACTCGTCATATTAACAATTCGCCATATCCGTGACTCGTCACATGTTAACAATTCGCCATATACGTCTCTTCACCTATGATATTTTATAGTTTATATCGGCGTGACGTCATGTTTCGCCCGCGGCACAGATATTATTAGGAAACATATTTATCTTGTTTATATTAGGAGAAAATCCACAAAGGATTAGGGAAAATACGAGAATTTTACTTGAAGCAAGTAAAGACATAGGTTTGGAAGTAAATCCCGAAAAGTCAAAGTATATGGTTATGTCTCGTGACGAGAATATTGTACGAATTGGAAATATAAAAATTGAAAATTTATACTATGAAGAGGTGGAAAAATTCAAATACCTGGGAGCAACAGTAACTAATATAAATGATACTCGGGAGGAAATTAATCACAGAATAAATATGGGAAATGACTGTTATTATTCGGTTGAGAAGCTTTTATCATCCAGTCTGCTGTCAAAAAATCTGAAAGAATTTATAAAAGAGTTCTATTACCGGTTGTTCTTTATGATTGTGAAACTGGACTGCCACTTTGAGAGAGAAATATAGGTTAAGGGTGTTTGAGAATAAGGTTCTTAGAAAAATATTTCGGGTTAAGAGGGATGAAGTTACAGGAGAATGGAGAAAATTACACAACACAGAACGCATTGTATTCTTCACCTGACATAATTAGAAACATTAAATCCAGACGTTTAAGATGGTTAAGGCGTGTAGCACGTAAGGGCGAATCCAGAAATACATATGAAGTTTTAGTTGAGAGGCCGAAGGGAAAAAGACCTTTGGGGAGGCCGAGACGTAAATAGGAAGATAATATTAAAATGGATTTGAGGGAGGTGCGATATGATGGTGGAGACTGCATTAATCTTGCTCAGGATTGGGACCGATGGCGGGCTTATGTGAGGGCGGCAATGAACCTCCGGGTTCCTTAAAAGCCAGTAAGTAATCCCTATCTTAGACTTTTAAAGCGTATTAAAAATTGTTAATATTATTCCTTTGAAAAAAGTAAACATACAAGACGTGTGGGATGTTCAAGGCGTCTCGGAATGATAGATCGTGCATGCAATCCAAATTGAAGATTGTTAAACCACATTGTAAGTTCTTAACATGTCTTCGATTGGAAACAAATAAAGACAAAGGTTTCTGCTATATTTTTACGGCTTATCCCTGGTAATATTGAACATTTAAGCTAAAATTATTCCATTTCAAATTATTTCATAATTTATATAAAATTGAGTCTCTTATTTTTCTCCACGTCATTACTTGAACTTACTAGGAAAAATCTATCGTGAATTTCTCATTCATGTCAAAATCCAAATGTCCTTGACACTATCATTTATCATAATGTCACCTGAAAGTATAAATTCCGCCGTCCAGGTGACCACCGCCACACCGCCTCAGAAATTGAATTATTCATTCTATTGTGGTAGGTCTAGTACTAGCGTGAAGGACTGGCGACAATTGATCACACCAAGAGGTGTTAACAGCTAATCAATTAACCATACATTAATAGATGTGGTGGATATAATTAAAACAATGACATATGTGGCGGGAACATTCAAGAGAAGGATATCAAGCAATAAATGAAAGAAATGCATATAGGGAAAAATCAAAGGAAAACAATCGCTAAGATGAAATTAGTTAATTCATTCATTCATCAATAGTTCTACTGCAAACCCAGCATCCTCCGATTGTTTCTATTTTCTGCCATTCTCTTTGTCTCCGTATATGATCCATACATCTTAATGTCTTCTGTCATTTGATATCTTCTTCTGCCACGAACTCTTCTCCCGCTCACCATTCCTTCCAGTGCATCCTAGGCAGCTTCTTCTCAGCCAGTGACGTAGCCAATTCCTTTTTCCCTTTCTGATCATCTACAATATTATTCTTTCTTCACCCATTCTTTCAAACACAGCTTCATTTCTTATTCTGTCTATCCATTTCATAAGCTCCATTCTTCTCTATATCCACATTTGAAATGCTTCTAGACGTTTCACTTCACTTCGTCGTAATGTCATGTTTCTTCCATACAAAGCACTTCACTAGTCTCTTCGTTATTTTTTCCCCCTGAGTTCCGCAGAAGATGCTTCTTTTCTATTAAAAGCTTCCTTTGTCAGTGCTATCCTACTTTTTACTTCTGGCTGAAGCTCATGTTACAGCTTATAGTAGGTACATCCCAAGTATTTGAAGCTGTCCACTTGTTCTACTGCCTCATTTAGAATTCGCAAGTTCGCCTTCTTTATTTTTCTTCCTATGACCATGGTCTTCGTCTTACTTGAATTTATCTTCAATTATAGCCATATCATCAGGAAATCTTATACACTTTATTTTTTCCTCCTACTATCATTCCCCGACTGAATTCTCCAAGTAGTAGGTGATAAAGGTTATCTTTGTCGTAATAATCTCCCTATTTCACATCCTCCTGATATTTCTTCTCCTATCATCACTTTGACTCGTCCTTTTATATAAAGATTACTGTACTGCCTCTTCTCTTTTCAACCCACACCAATTTTCTGATTATGTTGAATCTTATGTGAACTAGCAAATACGTACGAATGGCAAAGACCATGAGTTGGTGATAATAATTTAACATAACTTCGTTCATATGTAAAAAACAAAATTAAATAAAATCCACAACGTGACGTTCTGCACAGGAGGAGGCCTACCGCTGAGTTTAAGCGTCGTCCAAATGCCTCAGCAGAGGCGAAAAATCATCCAACCAATATCAACCTGTGATCAGAACGACGATCCTCCTCGGCTGTTATAGGTGGCTTTCGTAACCGGATCGCGAGTTTGCTTCGTAGTTGAGCGCTGACAAGCAGCCTAAGCCAGCAATGTCAAGGTCAAGAGCACGTAGACCAGGGATGAGACGATATTAGCTCCCAATCACGGTAGAAGAGATCGCTCGACCTTGATCACGAGCGCATAGCGCATCCACTACATATACTGTTTTCGCTGTAAGCAAAATCCTAATGTAAACATAAGCACGTTGCTGTCATATCCGTGATTGGCTCCCAGTCGAAACACTCACATGACGCAGGAAAATATAGTTCGTATTGGGAAACCATAATCTTGTATTATTTGAAAATAAAAAAATTGAATTCTAGTTGCTAAATATGATGAAACATTTAACTTCGCTCATGTGTAAAACGTTATGTGAAAGAAAAGCTATTCTTATATTTTGTTATGTATTATGAACGCGGATGAATACCGACACTAATACCGAGTAGTCTGTTCTTGTAACAAGCTGGCGTTCACGTAAGCATATGGAACTGAAATATGCCTTCTGGATCCTCGGCGTGTGTGGTTATTAATCATAAGAGTGGAAATTCTCTCAAAAGCGGAGAAAAACAAATAATCTTAAATGTACCTAAGTTAAGTGAGTTGAATCCAACGTTATATATTCAGAGCAAGTCAATCAGACCGCATGTTCCAGCTGGAAGGGATAACTGACGCTGTTGTGGACAGTCTCGTTATAAATCCTACCGACGATAGTTCTGACGACTCCGATTTGTTCGGCAGCAATTGGCCTTATACCTAAGTTTAAAATAATTGAATTACAGTAATTATAAAGTAAATATTTCCTAAGCAAACGAATGCATAGTAGTGAGGTTAGGCCTTCTTGACGAGTAACGGGAAATGTTTAACATGAAACAGAATGTACAACAGTAGGCGGGAACATGTACTGAGAATCTATGGCGCCAAACAGCGGCCAATGAAGCCTCACTTCAGTCACGTGCTATTGTTTACATTAGGATTTTTCTTACAGCGAAAAGATTATAGCGTCGTAACGTAGATACAGGGATGTACATGCACATGCAGCGAATAAAGGCAGCAATTATTACAATAACTTGCGTTACTAAATTTCTGGCTATGTAATAGGGCTAATTACTCAGTTATTTAACATACATGTACATATATAAAAAATCGCAAAGGGAAGGGCTTTTTAGGAACAAAAAGAGAAATAGGAAAAGTTAATTATATGTAAACCATTTTCTTGTTTAAAGCAATTATTTATTATGTAAATACTTCACTTCATTGGTTAGGAGAAACTAATAGGGTCTACCTGCTCGACATCACTGGCATAAGCAATACTCGATTTTTCGTACCTTGGTGTAAGTGCATAAATGGACTGTACCAGTTTTACTTGTCTTAAGAAAGAATCGATGGAATTTTATTACCCTAAATCGAATCTGAACCTGTGAAATTATAACGCATATTAATTCTGAGGTCATCGGGAAGTATCTTGAACAATGTAAGCTTTAAAGTCTGGATCTATAACTAAAGGGAAAAGGCGGTACATAGCAGGCAATGTCCCTATCCTTAACATGACCGAGAAGTTAGCTGTAACCCATTTCCAAAGGTAACATATTTATATCACCAGCAATGCAGCCAAGATTACAACCATAAAGCGGCCATAGTATTCGTATGACTTTAGTGTCTCTAGATTAATAAATTTAATCCGCAGCTCTCGGATAGTTTAATAGGATACGGAGGTTCACGTAGTGCAACTTCTCCAGAACTAATCTTGAGCTGCAGAGGATATAACTCTAAGGGGAAAAATTCTATCAGCTCAGAGGTACTACAGTGTATTTCTATGAAAAGAGAACATCTCATTTGTTAAATATCCCAAAAATTGTGGACTATTTCGCTCGTGTATCCTATAAACCAGTGATGTCAAAGCAAGCGCATTATTCTGACCTTGACGTCGTGCGCGGACATCAAACGCTAGGTATGGAAGGAGAAATAATTATTTATACGAATAAGGACCCTGTTGGATTAAGAAAACAGTGGTGCACAAACTTCAAACGGAACGTGAAATTTTATGTCGTTATTTTTATATGACTTCTTTCTGTTTGATATTATCTATATGTTGTCTGTAAAACAAAAGTACTAACACCAATTTCTTAATTTTGCAGTTATGTTTTAAACGTTAATAACATAATAAGGAGTTAAGAAGGAATATTCACATAAATTCCTTAGCAGTACAACTATATTGTACTAAGTGGATGAAACACATCATTCATAAAAAAGGTGATATTCCAAAAAAAGAGATTGAGTATGACATGATAAGTTGGAATTGATATTGATGGTATCTTTAGCCTCATAAAAGTAATCAATAAACTGATCAAAACAATATTACAGTACAAAGCAAAGTTATCTAGGTACTGTATATGTTTTAAGTTTAACTAATATTACATAACAAAACTCTTATCGCATTATGCTTTTAAGGTGATATTGGTGAGCAACTTCCTATCATCAGAATAGCATATTAAATTATTTTCTCGAAACCTGCTGAAGCAGGTGCACATATCTTTTGTTTAAGATGTTACAGTAGTTACTTCGTTAATTTATTTCCTTACAAACATTTTCCATGCGAATATTTTCAAAATTTGTAATATACTATCTTCAGTAATACGTATTTACGGTATATTAGATTTACGAAAACATTGTTTCAATACCTGTAAGGGTACTAAAGAAATAGATCTATATCTCAAAATTTGACTTTTCTATAAAAAAATTGAAAAAATATTCCTTTCGAATTAAAAAAAAACAAACTTGTGAAAAATGAGCATTAAAATTAAAGCTTACATTCTTATAATGCACTTATACTTCTCAAACAAATCTAAAAATTATCATGGATATAGTTTTAATAAGTTCTCTTCCTTTTATCTATTGAATCAGTGCTGGCCATCCCTGTATATAGCTCGACCAAGCGGCATATACTATCTCTTTCGTCTGTCTCTTTCCTTTCCGCTGTAAAGCGCTCAGGCACTCCTGAGCTCTAAAGCGCGCGCTTGTGCCTATGAGCATCAATTGACATGACTGCTATAAACCATAATTAATAAATACAAAAGAAAGACCTTGAGTAAAACAGACAGTCGTGAGATTTGAGAGTACATTCAGGCGCGACTTAAAATTCGGTTCGGGGTGATTTTATCGGTTTGGGTTTTTATAGCATTTCTACAAGATGAACGTTAGATAATCTCATGACAAAAATTCTGAATAATAGCATCACAAACTTCACGGGCACGCACAGTAATTTTCAGACTAAGGTACGTCCCGAATGAGAGAAATAACAGTGGCCTACACTTAATAATAATAATAATAATAATAATAATAATAATAATAATAATAATAATAATAATAATAATAGTAATAAAAATATTGTTATATCACTTCCAATCTGTAGGCCTACTACATCAGGAACATATTTCTCTAATTTAAGCGACTAATAGCTTACTTTGATCAGAAATTAATTATTCATACAAAATCTACAGCTTATGACCAAAGCTCGGAACTTTGGGGACTTATGTGTAATGCGCATGAGTAAGGTTACAGGTATAACGAAGGCCTACACAAAGCTCACGCTGCAGAATGCTCAGGGACAGTCGTATGTACTAAGAAAGTGGTCACATCTAAGTCCCCTTAAACTGGCGAAAGATTTGTTCATAGCCATGGGTCAAATCGTAGAGGAACCTGCTCTAATATAGTAACACACAAATTGAAAACTATTCTCGAGAAAAATTTAGGATATTTTTATCTTTCTCAGAGACGAGATCATCTAACAACTGCTGAAAATCGAACAGAAAACAGTGATAGCAAAGTATTCAGTATTTTAAGTTTTCCCTCGTCACTTCATGTGACGTGGAAAGAAGTTTTTCTCATTTCAAATCATGTTTAACTAACAGGCGAAGACGTTATGGACTCGAAAATCTTCGAATGTACGAGTAAGTAGTCATACACTGTAACAAAATGTACAGAGCAGAACAGTAAATTTGATGTTCATTTTTATTATATACATGCTATAAAATTAGTTGTTTCAACCTACCATAATATTATCAATATGTTGTTCTAGCCAGAAACCACTTTTCTAATCTATTTCCAACTAAAGATTGAAGTAGACTTAAACAAAACCGAAATGTATTACTCCGCAATCGCAAGCTAGCTACCAAAGCAGCCACCAGGGCGCATTATTTTCAGCAAGTGAGCACGCAGGGCAGCCTCTGTCTTATATATTGCAGACATTTCAACACATTCATTGAACTAACCCTTAAAATGCTGACAGAGCGTTAATATTTATTATTTCTCTACTGGGAATAGTGGATTTTCTTTTTCTGTAGATTCGTAATTGAATGTTATTCTTTGAAGAGTGGAGAATTTCTTTAATTCTACAGAAATTTATTTGAGGTTGGCTATACTGAATCTCGCAATGTGTTAAACCAGCTGTGCTGATGTGCTCTGTGAAGCTGCAAGTCATCTTCGGAGGGATTTAATGCCTATTACGCATGCGCGTTGCCATAATACACGTTACAATGATTTAACACGCACTGTCTGAAACTACTGATATAAACATGTTATTTAAATCGTAAGAAAGTGTTCTTATAAGCATGTTTAATTCACTCGTATTCCATGTATATTATACATTTTATTATTTTAGAAGGAACTATTTTAATGTGAGGAAGAAGGAGTTTGGAGACGTTATGCGTCCAATAGCCGATCGGGAACCATTATGCCACGTGTATTTATTTACATTTACTTCAATCTTTAGCTGGAAAGAGAGTAGCAGACCTTGCAGTACCTCCGTGCTGGAAGCAGGAGTTTGTTGACATTGAAGTCCCATCGCTTAGTCACGTGCAAAGACACAAGTCCCCAAGTTCCGAGCTTTGCTTATGACTCGTATCTCAAACTCAATCAGCTGACGCGGTAAAACAAGCGAAGGCTATGAGGACAGATATAAAGTAGATGAGAGAAGTTTGTAGAAAATGACTGCCATAAAGGAGAGCCCGAATGATGCTGAAACTGATCACTTGATCAGAAAGAGGAAAAGGAATTGGTTGGGTCACTGGCTGAGAAGAAACTGTCTACTCAAGGTTGCACTGTAAGGAATGGTGAACAAGAGAAGAGTTCGGGATAGAAAAAGATATCAAATTATACCATATGAGCAAACAAAGTAGAAAGCAGAAAACAGGAAAGATTGGAGAACGCTGGATTTGCAGTGAAAGACAGCCCTTGGGCAGAACACTAAATGAAAATGAAAGGAGAGCCCGTAGGCTTTCTTATTAATATTAATTTAATATTGTATTTAGAAGTGAAGCAGTATTTAGCCTAAGTTCTTATTTTGGTATAATCAATTCATCACATAGGCTTATTTTCTGCAAAATGTTTCTCTAATTTAAGCGATGTTTCTCTAATACCTCACATTGACCCGAAATCAGTGATTCATACAAAATCTACAGCTTATGACTTTCGTATCTAAAACGCAATCAGCTGACGCGGTAAAACAAACGAAGGCTGTAAGGATGGATATAGATGAGAGAGGTTTGTAGAAAATGGAGCCCATTATGAAGAAACTCTAAGCTTTCGTATTAATATTAATTTAATATTGTATTTAGAAGTGAAGCAGCATTTAGGCCTAAGTTCTTATTTCGATATAATCAATTCATCACATAGGCTTATTTTCTGCAAAATGTTTCTCTAATTTAAGCGATGTTTCTCTAATACCTCACATTGACCCGAAATCAATGATTCATACAAAATCTACAGCTTATGACTTTCGTATCTAAAGCGCAATCAGCTGACGCGGTAAAACAAACGAAGGCTGTAAGGATGGATATGGATGAGAGAGGTTTGTAGAAATGGAGCCCATTATGGAGAAACTCTAAGCTTTCGTATTAATATTAATTTAATATTGTATTTAGAACTGAAGCAGCATTTAGGCCTACGTTCTTATTTTAGTATCATCAATTCATCACATAGGCTTATTTTCTGCAAAATGTTTCTCAAATTTAAGCGACTAATAGCTTACTTTGATACGAAATCAGTCAATGATACAAAACCAACAGTTTATGGCTCACGCGTCTGAACTTCAACCAGCTGACGCGGAGAAACAAGAGAACGCTGCGCTGTGCAAATAAAGTAGCTACTGACGTGAGAGTTGTGTAGAAAACAGCGCCCATAAAGGAAACGGTGCATGCTTTCGTAATAGTATTAATTTAATATTGAGTTTAGAAGTGAAACAACATTTAATTCATATTTTTACATCTTCACCTGTAATAAATTCCAGATGTGAATAGCGGAACCATTAACAATGCTTTAGAGACTTTCACAGTATCCGATCGCTCTCATTAACTAGTACGTATAGGAGACAATCCACGTAAGCTTCCCTTCCCTTCCACTCAACCACTATGATGCAAAATTACTACATTACTATAAACAAAGCATAATTAATATAATGCAATACAATACATAATACATACATAATTAATATAGGACCATAACAATTCCTTTTATCTTCCCAAAACACCAATAAAATATCTATCTATCTATCCATCCATCCATCCATCCATCCATCCATCAATCAATCAATCAATCAATCAATCAATCAATCAATCAATCAATCAATCAATCAATCAATCAATCTATCAATCTATCAATCTATCTATCTATCTATCTATCTATCTATCTATCTATCTATCTATCTATCTATCTATCTATCTATCTATCTATCTATCTATCTATCTATCTATCTATCTATCTATCTATCTATCTATCTATCTATCTATCTATCTATCTATCTATCTATCTATCTATCTATCTATCTATCTATCTATCTATCTATCTATCTAACTCTCTATTTATTTATTTCATTGTGCTACAAAACTGCCAGAGGTCAATAACAGTTCAGCACAAAATGACACTAAATGCAATATGACAATGTTAAGAAAGACAAAAATTAATTAAAAGTGCATAAAAATAATTATTACAAATAAAGACAATAAAAGGACGGAATAAAATGAATA
The DNA here is from genome assembly GCA_025594305.2 of Periplaneta americana. NCBI lineage: Eukaryota > Metazoa > Arthropoda > Insecta > Blattodea > Blattidae > Periplaneta > Periplaneta americana. The sequence continues at coordinate 160,776,349 of JAJSOF020000005.1, read as the reverse complement.
CTGTAAAATACATAATCCAGAATAACTCAATAAAAACAATAGTAACATTCATAATAGATGATGATGATGATGATGATGATGGTGATGGTGATGATGATGATCATACCTAAATTTAATGAAATTGTTAAACTCAATTAAGATTACAGTTATAAATTCAATTTGACTGCGTCCGTAAGAAATCTTTTAGCCTATCCTTGAAAGTACTTATTGTGTGACAGCCCTTAATCTTGTGAGGTAGAGAATTCCATTCACTGGGGACTGAGACAATAAAATAGGATGAATAGTGGCATGTTGTATGAAGAGGAATTGCTAGGATTTGACTCTCCTGTGACCTGGTGTTTGATTGGAGGATAAGTAGTTAAATCGGGAACGTAGATAATTTGGAGTATAGGTGTGGAGAACTCGAAACAGAAGAGACAGGAAATGAAGTGTTTTACGATTGAGTTGCTGCCAGGATAAATATTTGAACGATGGTGTAATATGGTCAAATCTGAATGCACTGCTGATGAATCTGACACACACATTATGCATATGCTGCTAGATGTGAATAAAACTCTCAAAGTTTTTCGTCTGTAAGTTTGAGGCACTGAAGGAAACGAAAGGGGATAACAATGAAACAAATGCAATAATTCTCATTGCTACAATTAATTATACAAGATGAATGTCCAGAGAAAAGTGAAAAAGTAATACTTCAGTTTGATGACAATGTGATCTCTCAGTAAGAGACAACACTATTATGGATGTTCTTAGGGAAAGATTTCCAAGACGCTGGATTGGAAGGGATGGATGAAAGCAATGGCCTCCACGATCACCGGACAAGAGACTTTTGATTTTTTTTTTCTGTTCTTTGGCCTTTGAACAAATGATTTTCAAACGGCTTTTACCGTTTCATCATTTGTCGATAGTCTTCCACTACACTTTTTCTCCAAAAGTCTTCCAGTCTATTTTAACTGTCTATCCCAACTAGTATTTAGTATTTATTTATTTAATCTGGTAGAGATAAGGCCATGAAGATTACAACTATAATATGAATAATAAAATCACAATTAATATTAAATTTACAATTACAATTACAATAACAATTAAAGTACAAGATTGCTTGATTAATGAAAGCTAGACAATTTATCATAGAAGTTAAGTGCAAAGAATATTGTTGTATTTACTGAATTACAAATTAAACTAGAATAACAAAATTCTATAGTGATGAAATTACCGGATATTGAGATATTTTGTGATAGATTAAGAGAACTATTTACAAGAAACCATGTCTGAACGAGTCTCAATTACTGACCAAGTGCCTAGTAAGTTTGTGTTTGAATTTAATTTTATTTCGACAGTCCCTGATGCTAGCAGGTAACGAATTCCAGAATCTTAGCAGGGCTATTGTGAAAGAGGATGAGTAAGAGGAGGTGCGATGGGATGGTGTGCGATGTGTGGTAACACTAAGAGTGTTATTCTCGTGTGATGGTTCTTCATTAAATATGCGACTAAATTCATGTTGTACATAAGTCACCGATTCAAATTGACAGCCACAAAACACATTGGACTATTGTTTGCGCATCCATCTTGTATAATTAATTGTAACAATGAAATTTGTTGCATTTGTTCGATTGTTACCGTATTTTGTTTTCTTCAGTGTTTCAAACTTACAGACGAAAAATTTTGAGAGTTTTATTTTAATGTGGTACAAATATGACATTTTCTATCTCTATTCATTCAAATAATATAATCCACTGAAACCACATCATGATTTTCGAGCACAGTGTACAAAGTGCCAATATACGACGCAGAATTAAAGACCTTTCAAAAATGCAAGTTCCTTTAGAATGAAGAGAAATTACGAAGAAGTCAGTAATTAGTATTTAGTTCTATGCATCGAAATCCAACAGATGTGGATAAGGATCAAGTCTGTTATACCGGCCATTAACAGCAGCAACGGAAATTACTTCACAAACACTAGCAGCAAACATCAAAAGGATAGGACTGGAAACATCTATAGCCGTACGAATACAGGAAGCAATATTACTACACGCCTTTAAAATAAGCAGAAACCTCATCAGAGAAGATGGACAAATAACTATACAAATTCATTAACAGTAGAATTTGTGGTTATGTATTATCATGAATTATAATAAAATCAATATCTATAAACAACAGCTGCAAGAAATTATTACGATTAATATGTACAATGATTATATTATCTTTATTATCTTCGTGCAGAAGAATCTCTGTGCATATGCAAAGAGATTCAGACTGTTGAACATTTGATTTTTCACTGTCCAGTGTTCGAAAGGAAAAGACACTTTTTAAGATGCTATATCTCGGACTGCAATTTAAATTACTCCACACCCCTTTACCATTTTCTTAGAAAAAAAATGTTGTTACAAACAATTCACAGAGTTTATACACCACATCCACCAAGACTGTAGCTGTTAATTGTATATAAATTAATGATGTTATAAAATCCTAATGCACTATTAAAACAAGGTGTCTATCTTTGGGACATAATAATAGTAATAACAAATAACTATGTTTGTATTATAGTTTTTACTATTGTTGAGTATTTGATGACAGGTATATAGTTTGTAAATAAGTAATTTTGTTTTTTTTTTTTTAATTTTTTTTACTATCGCAAACCAACTATATAAAGGTGTTTTATTTGTAACTACGCCAATTCTGTGCATTATCTCATTAATATTGCTTAAAATTATGTATAAAATCACAAATTAATGTAATAATCTTGCAATTTCTCTACACCTTCGATTATAATTTCTAATTGTATTTCATTTTGTTTTTAACTGAAAGCAATTATTGCATAACGTATTTAGTATTGTTTACTGTCTCTTAATTAGTGTATTTATATTGTAACTATGATTCAGACCTACTATTAATTCTTTAAAATTGTGTATTATCACTACATAATGTATTTCACATGTAACAAACTACAACCCTAATATACCAAAGGTAAAATAGGGTTTCAATATTTGATAAAATAATAATAATAATAATGATAATAATAATAATAATAATAATAATAATAATAATAATAATAATAATTATTATCAAATTATTATTATTATTATCTTCGTCTTCATCATAAGCCTCATTATTTCTCTACTTTTGCTTTTAAAATAATAATTAAAATTTGGTTTTCAAAATCTGTTGATTACCCAACTATATTTATATTCAGAATTTTGTTTTCAAGAGATTAAACAAATTTACCATTTAAATTTGTTGAACGTTTTCGACAAAAATCGTTGCAAACATAAAAAAAAAAAAATATGCTACATCTTTTACTTAGATCAAAATGCAATACAAAATGTGGCAAATGCATTCCTCTTATTATGAACCAAGATTATACATACAATGAGTTTATTCAACCTTCAATTCTCACTTTAAATTTACCCTCTGTGCTAGTTTTCTGAAACTTCCAATTTTACATTTATTTTTCCTATCCTCAAAACGTTTTTAATTTAATACAACACGCTTGACGGTGTTTGGCACCTTAACAAAGCAAAGTATAAATCTCGAGTCTACCATTTTGAAAAAATGTTAATATCGTCTTCGTCGTCGTCGTCTTCCTAACAATTATTAGCCCGAGTGGCCTGTTACGGTCTCAAACTAGAATTTTCAGTCCATCTCTTCTTCGGACGACGCAGAGATCTTTTGCCATGCGGATGGTAATGAAACAATACTTTTGGAATTCTGCATCGATCCATTCGTTCGAAATGACCCTTATACTGAAGTTGATATTTGCTGATGAACTGCACAATGGGTTCTATTTGAAGTTCTTGTGTTATGTTCTCATTTTTTTTTACGATCCCAGCGAGTATATCCAGCTGTTGCTGTCATGAACCTCATCTCACTTGCTGTTATTCTACTGACATTTTTATTCTTCACAGTAATGTTAATATGAATCCTTCTCATTTCAACTGCATCGGTAATAAGAATCAATGCAAGCTGATGACAAGGAGCGGAACGATGGCAGGGAAAATGCAAGTTTTCTGAGTAAATCTGTCTTGATATAGCATAGGCTATGTCAAATCAAGGTCAGGATCCACTGGTTAGAATGTGAACTCTGGTCCAACATGGGAAAGTCGACGCTATATTCGTTCGATTAGCAAAGCAATAAACAAATTTCACAAAGCTTGTAATATAAGTAATAAAACGGGAATTTGCTGTCTTTCTCACTGAATATTGTACTAAGAAACGGATAGTGATTCAGTTTTACAGGAGTATATTACTTGGAGTCACATGCACTGTAATAAAATACATTTCATTCAACGCAACACGGCAACAAACGATTTGTGTATATCGATGGTCTCACACTTCAACATGCCACGTTCTTTTATGCTTCGTGGTCTTTTGAGACCTCACTTAAACAAAACAAACATGCTAGAAAACTGCATCTCAAGCCATTTGTCATTTCCTACTTTCTCAAGCTCGCGTAATTTTATACGTCATGCAATTATTACCCAACAACCTGATAACAATTAGATCAATATTATGCACATTAGCACCTATCTTCAACTATCTAAGGCCTATTTCATAACGACCACAATTTAATTAGTTACAAAATCAATATTTCCCATAATGAATTAGTAAGGTTCACTGCTTCAGAATTTAATAATTCCATTTATAATTATAATAATAATTAGAGCTAAGAAGTTGGTGTTAAGTTGTGTGAGCTTAGACTATATCTCTACCGAATGAAAATAATAGAATGTCTCTCAATGTCAGTAAAGCAGAACGACTAACATGTACTGCCGGGTGGTAATCAAACATGTGCTGCAATCGTTCACAGCCTAAGAACAAGAAAATAACATAAAAAACAATAATTAGTAACTCCCAATCTAAATTAATTTACCCATAAATATAAAAATAACATACAAAGTATAGACCTACAATTCTGATTCTAGCATCATTATAACAAATAATAATGAACATTTCGATTTAATCAAAAGAACTATTATCTTTTTTCTTAGTAGGTTATTTTACGACACTTTATCAACATCTTAGGTTATTTATCGTCTGAATGAGATGAAGGTGAAATGAGTCCGGAGTCCAGCACCGAAAGTTACCCAGCATTTGCTCATATTGGGTTGATGAAAAACCCCGGAAAGAACTTCAACCAGGTAACTTGTCCTGACTGGGAATCGAACCCGGGTCACTTGGTTTCGCGGCCAGACGCGCTAACCGTTACTCCACAGATGTGGACTAATTCTCTTAGATTCAGAATAAATAAAACAATATTTTTACTCTAAAATATTCGTTCTACGCCCCAAGACGTTACTGGAGCAAATCTGAAATATGATACAGTAGGTCTATATAGTACTATCATCAGGCGAACAACTACTTTGTGAATCTAATACTGTATCCCGTATGTGGCAGATAATGTTAAACCCATAATTGAATGGGTTATTTATGAAAGGGCCTAAGTCTAGAATACTAAATTGTTAGCAATTAAAGAAAAATTGCTTATAAGCCGAAATTTTGAAAAATAAGGCTGAAATAAAAATTGTATCAAATTCTACTAAGCATTTAGAGTGTGAAACTTAGTCCTCTGCATATCTAAATCGATGTATCTACATCCAAAGAGCAGTATTACATTACAAACTTATTTTCACAAAATAATGACTTAGGCCCTTCATAAATAACCCATTCATATTGTTTTCAAGAACATTTTTCGTTTCTATTGTTATAGCAACTAGAAAGTTCGTATCGTAATTCCGATGTTGAACTTGGACTGTAACGCAACCGAATGCATAGCAGCGTGATACGTCAACATTTAACGAAGAATAATCCGGGAAAAAATTCAACGTGTTACACACTCCTGTTTACATAATTATTTAATAACAGATTAGTTTACTTTTTGGAATCATGCACAGGCCTAATATTAACATTACATAAACAATGCAGTAATAACAGAATAGCTCACTTTGTTCAAGACCTAAAATATTAATATAAATTAACAATATTCTTCCGCCCCTGAGCACGAGTTCTACTCTTTCAGGGGCGAGCTAAAGTTTTTCTGTATATATTATATTTTATGTTACAATTATTAGCAAAATAATAAATAAATAAATAATTCACGACTCTACACAGACCCACAGAATGCCGCTATGTGTTGTTTAGGGCGAGGCGCGGGTGACATCTATACTCGCTGTACTGAACTCAAATCTAATGCTCCAATACCAACTTCCCATCTACGATAATAATAATAATAATAATAATAATAATAATAATAATAATAATAATAATAATAATAATAATAATAATAATAATAACAATAACAATAACAATAACAATTTCAATAATAATAATAATAATAATAATAATAATAATAATAATAATAACCACTCTTTCATAGTTTCCTGCCCAAGGGCTGATCTTTCGCTGCAAACCCAACATTATTCAATCTTCTATATTTTCTGCCTTCCTCTTTGTCTCCGCATATAAACCACTAAACTTAATGTCGTCTATCAACTGATATCTTCTTCTGACCCGAACTTTCTCCCGTTCACCATTCCTTCCAGTGCATCCTTCAGTAGGCAGTTTCTTCTCACCTAGTGAACCTACGAATTCTTTTTTTATCTTTGTGATCAGTTTCAGCATCATTCTTTTTTCACCCACTCTTTGCAACACAAGTTCCTTTCTTATTCTGCATGTCCACTTCACATTCTCCATTCTTCTCCATATCCACATTTCAAATGCTTCTATTCGTTTCTCTTCACTTCGTGATAATGTCCATATTTCTGCCCCATACAATGCCACACTCCACACAAATCACTTCACTAGTCTCTCCCTTAGTTATTTTTTCAGAGGTCCGCAAAAGATTGTCCTTTTTCTATTAAAAGCTTCCCTTGCCATTGCTATCCTCCTTTTGACTTCCTGACTGCAACTCATGTTACTGCTTACAGTGCAATTATTTAGTCCTGACAGTCGACGGAGATGTGCGCCTGGGTCAGGAGAGTCCTTTCAGTTAAGCCAAGGGGTGTTTGGGTTAGTCGCTCGCTTGTCTTCGGAGCGATCGGATGTCAAGCGTGCGGTAGAGCGGTATGTTTCTAGTACAATTAAGCTGTACTGCATTCCTTTAACGACCGCTCGCCCTTATCTCTACTCCGGAGCTCTCCCTACTACTCCTATTACTTCCCTTCTTTCGCGTCGCTGAGCTGTCAGGACTAAATAATCGATCTGTCATCCCAAGTATTTGAAGCTGCTCACTTGCTCTACTGCCTCATTTAGAATCCATAAGTTTAACTTCTTTATTTTTCTTCCGACAACCATGGTCTTCGTCTTGTTTCCATTTATCTTCATTCCATATTGCTCACATCCGTTATTTAGCTCCAGTAGCATATCCTTTAGTATCATGTCCTCTTCTGCTAACAACGCCGTATCATCAGCAAATCTTATACACTTTATTCTCCTTCCTCTTACTCTAACCCCTCCCTTGTTCTGACAACAATTCTTCACCAAATCCTCGAAGTAGATGTTGAACAGACGATCAGGTGGTAATTCCACAAGAATATGAAGACATGGAAATTATGTTTCGGAAATTATTAGAAGAACACGATAAATGCGGTTTGAAAGTAAATCTACAAAAATCATTTATATGGGAAGTGGAATAAAAACTGAGGATTTATTACTGGAAGATCAGAAACCTTATAAAGGGTGCGTCAGAAAGAACGGATGGATTTCAAACTATCGATACGCAACGAGGAGAGAGATATAGTGAGGGAGACCATGACTGTTGGGTCAGCCAGAGAATGCAGTTTCAGTTGAGAACATGGTGTTGGTCTGGTGTACAACGTGCTTTCATCGTAAAGACATTTTTGAAAAATTAAGAGTCTGTGATCGCCACTCAGGACTCATTTAGACATCGGACGTCACGCTAGGATTCCAACTCGGAATACAATTTTGCGGTGGGTGGCTTCATTTTTTACCACAGGTTCAACATTAAAGAAGAAATCACCTGGACGAACACGGAGCGCGTGTACACTTGCAAATATGGAGACGGACACTTGGTTGTCCGGCCACCTCAACGATCAGCCCGCAAACATGCTATTGCACTGAGATTGTCCGAGGCTACTTCTTTCTTTGGGACCATTTGAAGGCGTAAGTTTGTAAACATCGATCACATACACTGGACGAACTGAAGACAGCGATTCGTGAAGAAATCGTGGCAATTGCACCAGCTATGACTGTGAAAGTGATGCCTGTATTGAAAGCCAAGGACATCATATGGATGATGTTGTTTTCCATAAATAAACTGCATGTATTGGTGAATATGTTGATAACAATAAATTTTTGATTTGATGAATCCTTACAATTTTCTTGCCATGTGAAATCCATCCGTTCTTTCTGACGCACCCTGTATTAAATAAAGGCTGTGAAGAATTTGAGTATTTGGGGGTTCGAATAGATAACGAAGATAGATAAGAAGCTGATATTAGGAACAGAATTACTAAAGGCAGAACATTAAGAGCTGTGTTGAATGGTATTCTATGGGACAGAAATAGAACGACGAAAAATAAATTGCAAATATATAATTCAATAGTCGAAAGTACTGTTACATATAGTGCTGAAACATGGAAATTTAATAAAAAGTTAGCATCACAACTCATGGCAATGGAAATGGATTTTTTAAAGAACGTCAGCAAGACATTCGAAATTAGAAAAAAATTAGAAATACAGTTATACGAGATGAAATGAACATTCAACATTCTGTTTTGGATTATGTGAGATATAAGCAGTTGAATTGGTAAGGGGTGTGTTAAACACAATGCCAGAAGAAAGGTTACCTAAAATGGTGTTGGAATTGTGTTCTCCTGGGAAAAGAAAGAAAGGGAGACCTCGAAATTCATGGTTATAGGAGATCAGAACAGGGATGAGAGAGTGCTGACTAAATGACATGGATTGGATTGATAGAGAAGAGTGGAGAACAAGAATAAGACTTTAAGGGTCGTATTCATAGACGAGACTTTAGACCAAAGTCGGTTTTGGAAAGTACAAAGTCACCATTTTCCTATTCACCGTCGACACTTTGAGGAAAGTAAACTTCAATCTTGACTTTACTTCGAAGTCGCCGAAAATTCAGACTTTGACTTTGACTTTCGTTCGTGGTCAAAAGGAAAATGACTGATATTTGGGAAATTGTTGTTGTTTTCCGAGTATATTGAAGACATCTAGGAGATTATTGAAGATGCTCATGTTCCTTAGCATATTATTATAAATTATAAATTCAAATCAAGGTACAGATTTGATAAATAGACAGTATTAAATATCCTCGTTATGTTTCAACTTTGATTGATGAATTACCTGTTCCACCAATAAATAATACAACTTATTTCATCGTGATTTTACGCTATAGGTAAGGATTAATAGCTTAATATTGATTCTTACTATTTAATTCTATAGATTCAGAGGATAATTTACAAAGAGGATTGTATACATTAAATGAACTATTAAAAGACTTTGGGATGGAAATTTCAGCACAAAAATCAAAAGTAATGGCATTTTTAGGACAAGACCCAGTGAGAAGTAAGATAATACACAATAATCAATGCCTCGAACAAGTGCAAAATTTCAATTATCTGGGTTGTGAAATATCTTATCAAAATGAAAAAGATGTGAACAAGAAAATTACCAAATTTACACAAATTCTAGGAATAATAAACAATACATTAAAAGCTAAATTAGTACAAAAATCTACAAGAATAAAAATATATAATACACTAGCATTACCCACCCTTCTATACGGAAGCGAGATTTGGACATTAAAGAAAAAAGACATGAACAGAATCAAAGCAACGGAAATGAAATTTTTCAGGAGAACAGCAGGATATACTCTTTTAGACCGAAAAAGGAATGAAGAAATTTTAGAACAATTAGAAGTAGAGTCAGTAGAAGAAAAAATCACCAGATACAAATTCAATTGGCTAGATCATGTAAGAAGAATGGAAAATTCAAGAATCCCAAAAATTATGATGCAATATAAACCTAGAGGACATCGTCGACCAGGAAGACCGTTAAGAAGACTGCTAGATGGGGCCGAAACAGGTCTACAGAGGCCTAATTCGTGAAGGATGATGATGATGATGATAATTCTATAGAGGATAGGTTATTCAGTTGGAAATGCAGTTAATTTATAATCCTTGCGGTCGTCATAATATTGTTTTCTGCATATTGATTTCAGATAATTTTCAAGTAGTTTCTGCAGACATACAGGGAATAACTCTGCCAACTGACAGCAGGATAATATGTCTCTTTCATAGTCTGTCATTGGTGGAATCTTTCTTTCATATCTTTCACAACAAAATTATTTTACAATGAAATAATTCCAGGGCTTAATGTAAAACTAACGTAACTGCAACAGATGTTTTATTCCCAACAAAATTCTTAACAGGCAATACTATTTCAGATAAACTATACCATCATATTTTGTAGTTATGAATTGTGTTATATACAAGACTTTCGAACTGAGTTACGATTTTTGTGGCAGGTAGAAGAACAAATTGTTATTGATTGGTATAAAGACTTAAAAATGTCAATTTTTCTACTTACGTTAGTTCCACAATAAGCCGTCGAATAATATTATTCTTATGTAAAGCTGCAAGAACGATTAACAATTGCTTAACATGTACCGATGTTCAATTATTGTTTAATTGATTTGTGACTCAAAAGATGGCTTTAATTGTGGCAATGCCTACTTTTATTTCAACTATCTCTAAATTTAATTAGTTTAGAAGGCAGTGATTTTGGTTGCCAACTTTAGAACAAGATCGTCAAATCCCGACTTACCGAAGTCAAAGTAAAAGCACAGTCTACTATATACAGTCGCGAAGCTCAATATGTAGTAAAAATGCAAACATGGGTAGTTGCCCACCACTAGGATCGCTACTATCGCCTCATCATCGCAGATCTTTCTCTCCTAGTAGACGACAAAATATGTTACACTTTCGTTGTGTTCTTTTGGAAAAATTAACACCTTCCTTCCATTATTGAAATATTAAATGCATAAAGTTAATTTATTATTTTAATGAAGTATATTAAATTCTACCATAAACTCGAAGATACCTGCAAGAAATAGGTTAATATTATTTTTGTTTGTGCAAAACGAACTGAAATTTACTATACTCGCTTCACTCATTCAAGATTATAGCGATAATTAACTATGAAACCAATAAATATTAATTTTCATTTCCCTTTACAACAATAATAATGGAGATATGAATTAATGGAGTAACTTACATGTACCTGTACTTGTAGTGTAGGCTTAGGTAGTTAACAAAGTGGGATGAGGTTAAGCAATAATAATCACACCAGAATTGGAAATTAAACGTGATCAATAAATTTTATTGTAACAGACTTTTTCTACGTCTCTAGTAAAGTAACAAATAAAAATAACAACAAAATTAACAGCTATAATTAAAAACATACCCTTTGAAAAATAAAGTAGGCCTAAGCAATAATAATCCCACCAGAATTGAAAATAAAACGTGATCAATAAATTTCATTAAAACAAACTTAATTTTTCTACGTCTCTAGTAAAATATTATTATTCCAATTATTGTATTTTACCCATTAACATTTTCATTACAACAAATAACGAACATTTCACAAGCATCAATGTGAAATACGCAACGAGCTAGCACTCGATGGAAATATGACACAGTCCAAAGTCGACCGTGGACAGTCTATTGTTTCTAGTTGCTAACCGCTTGGAGCGCTTTATCACGAGATTTGCAAAAAATCATCTCAAGCTTCGCGACTGTATATAGTAGACTGTGGTAAACGCCTCAGAAGTATTGTCTAGGAATAGGACTTTTAACAAAGTTAAACTTTACTACAAAAGTCGACTTTGGGAAATCTTCATCCAAAGTCTCGTTTATGAATACGGCCCTAAGACTTTAGGCACAGAAAGATGTGTAAACATTAGAAATTTGTATATAAATAAAAATTATTATTATTATTATTATTATTATTATTATTATTATTATATTATTATTAATAGCTACAGGAGGTTTTCAATCGTTACAGGAATCTCTGATAGCTGCCTCACTAGTCTCAGTAGAACCGTAGAAGTCTTGCATGATGACACTACCGCCCGCGGTTCTATTGAACTACTATTGCCTGCATACAGTGCATAAAGCTAAACAGTGTGTGTGTGGATGCACTATGATAATCACGGTCATTCATGTTATTGATGGATATTGATAGGCATTCAGTAATTGGGTTCATGTCGCGCAACGGTCAGCAAAGCGTTTCAGTGGCAACTAGAGGAGCCGATTATCTATAACACAACTTCAAAAAGTGAGTTGTCACACAGCTACAACGTACACAGGTACTTACTGCACATTGTGCAGGTTTCGCCTTTCAATTGTCTATCATACGTCTTAATTTGCCAGATATTCGAGAGAGTATACATGTTATGACGCGCTGGTTCGAGTCCTCATGGAGGAAGAAATTTTCTCGTGAAATTTCGGCCAGTGTATGGGACAGGTATCCATCCAGCATCGTGATGCACTTGAGGAGCTACGATAGGTAGCGAAATCCGGTTACGAAAGCCAGCTATAACGGTTGGCGGGATTATCGTGCTAACCACACGATACCTCCATTCAGTTTGGATCATCGTCCACCTCTGCTTCAGCATGTGGACGTGAGGCCAGCAGCCGGCTGGTCTGTTTGGGCCCGTAAAGGGCTGTAGTGCCACGGATTATTATTATTATTATTATTATTATTATTATTATTATTATTATTATACATGTTATGACGAAGATATAGGGTTGTACTAGTGAAAAACCTTATTTCCAAAATTTATGTTCATTCATTCAGTGTTCTGCCCAAGGGCAGGTCTTTCACTGCAACCCCAGCTTTCTCCAATCTTTCCTATTTTCTGCCTTCCTTTTCGTTTCCTAATATCATCATTATCATTACGTACATAATACAATAATAATAGAATACCTCACTTTGTTCAAAACCTAACCAACCTAAGTTCGGCAGAACAGAATTGAAAGTTCTGCCAATAAGGGTTGTGGGTGTGGCAGGTGAAATGAATACAAATTCTTATTGGTTATCCATCAACGAATACAGTACTGTACTTGCATTTCCTGCCCGCCCCGAGACTTGTGTATGCGCTTCTAGTACCACAGTGGGTTTCGAGAGTTCCGTCTCAGAAACAGCACAATTCTCAAATAAAACAGAAGAGTTCATTAATTTAAAATCAGTGATAAATATGGATGTCCTAATCAATAAAATATTCTATTTTCCTGTAACAAAAGCATCACTATAAGACACAGGACCAATTTCCATTCAAATGGAAAGCCCATTTCTTAGTGCCCGCATAGGGGCATGTCTAATTATCCTACGTAAGCAGTCGAACTATAGGATGTCAAACTTGATGTCTGTCGAACTTAAGAGCTTCCACTGTAAATTAACAATATTCTTCTACCTATTCAAGACTGTACACAGATCCACAAAATGATACTATACGTTGTTTATGTGAATTGCATATCGTCTGTAGCGAGCGTGAGCAGGGCGAGGCGCGGGTGACATCTCTTCTCCACGCTGTACTCAATTGAAATCTACTGTTTTGGTACGAACTTCCTATGATGATGATAATGATAATGATAATGATAATAATAATAACAATAATAATAACAGACAGGGTTTGGAATTGAACGGGTTACATTAGCCACTTGTCTATGCGGATGACGTGAATATGTTAGGAGAAAATCCACAAACGATTAAAGAAAATGCGGAAATTCTACTTGAAGCAAGTAAAGCGATAGATTTCAAAGTAAACCCCGGAAAGACAAAGTATATGATTATGTCTCGTGACCAGAATATTGCACGAAATGAAAATATAAAAATTGGAGATTTATCCTTCGAAGAGGTGGAAAAATTCAAATATCTCGGAGCAACAGTAACAAACATAAATGAAACTCTGGAGAAAATTAAACGCAGAATAAATATGGGAAATGCGTGTTATCATTCGGTTGAGAAGCTTTTATCATCTAGTCTGCTGTCAAAAAATTATTAAGGTTAGAACTTATAAAACAGTTAGGCCTATATTACCGGTTGTTCTGTATGGTTGTGAAACTTGGACTCTCACTTTGAGAGAGGAAGGATGTTTGAGAATAACATTCCTAGGAAAATATTTGGGAGTAAGAGGGATGAAGTTACAGGAGAATAGAGAAAGTTACACATCGCAGAACTGCACGCATTGCATTCTTCACCTGACATAATTAGGGACATTAAATCCAGACGCTTGAGATGGGCAGGTCATGTAGCACGTATGGGCGAATCCAGAAATGCATATAGAGCAGGGGTCGTTAGCACAGAGCACGCTGGGGCTAGCCTCTCATACCCACGGAAAACGCAGTGGACTATATAGTGCTCTCGTAGCTGCTAGCGGGTATGCTCTCCATCTCTCCCTGTTGCACGACAGTGCACACGGGACGGCACCGCGTACCCATTGCACATTTCAGCGAGTCCTGACGACCACTGATATAGGGTGTTAGTTGGGAGACCGGAGGAAAAAACACTTTTTGGGGAGGCCGAGACGTATATGAGAGGATAATATTAAAATGGATTTGAGGGAGATGGAATATAATGATAGAGAGTGGATTAATCTTGCATAGGATAGGCACCTTGGCGGCCTTATATGAGGGTGGCAATGAACCTTCGGGTTCCTTATAAGCCATTTGTAAGTAAGTAATAATAATAATAATAATAATAATAATAACCAGTATTTCACATGGAAAATTGTATGTGGCCCTTCCGAAAACACGATCGCAAGATACTATACAAATACACATATGTAACACAAGGTTGAGTTTTTACGAGAAACATAGTCTGAAAAAAAGTATTTTCTGTTGATGTGAGTTAAATATTGTTCCTATATTTTATCATGAATTTGTTGGCATCTTTGTAGTCAATTACATGTATCAAGATTCCGCTGATACTCAACGGACAGCTTAGTTCTAAAAGATTCACGTCAGTGATAGTACTCTACAGTTTTTGCCAAGAGACGAATCCTACACCTTCAGGATTCAAGTCATGTTCAGCGTTGTCTCTGCCACTTCAACAGACTTTATTCCCTTGTGAAGTTTTGTGGAGGTGTCTGTTCAGAGAAGACTTGACATAATTCGTTCTCCGATCACAGATGAAGTTTATCGTTGCTAGGATCGAGAGAACGAATTTTGCGTAACGCTGTTAAATAGAAAGTTAACGTACTGAAATACTGTAATCGAATAAGAGTGTACCTACTAGCACAACGGACGCGTTCGACCGGTGAGAGGGCTCCAATCCATTTGTCTCTGATACATTAGGGGTTGTTAAACCCCCTCGCACAGCCCACTCTCTCCTGCCAGTATATATCTTTATAGAAGAAATTTACTGATTGTGTTCAAACTCACACTTTTTCAGTACACTCGTACAGTGCTGAACATCATTTCAGCGGCGGCTATACTGTATAGCAGCGATGTCAAAGCAAGCCCATTTTTCTGACCTTGGCGTCGTGCACGGGCATCAAGCTCTAGGTATGGGCTATTCTATATGAAATCGATCAGTAAAAAACCTCGCATTTTTTTATATCCTACTTTTTTCCCTATTTATATAAGGTGCTGAGGACAGTGCATTTTCAAAAATATATTATCGAAAGTCAAAAGGTTTTCGTACTACTGAGCGACAAATTTAGCGTATTTTATAAAAACAAGCCTCTTCCAGCGCTCAGAACTCTGGAATCATTTACTGCAGAACATTGAACGAGAGCTCATTTTGAAGCTGACATTTGGTAGGTTATGATAAGAAGTAATCCTTATTTTTATTGTATACAGAGAGAGAGATAATCTGATTTTACTTACTTTTAGGCTTTTTGCCCATTTGTAAAAATGTAAAAAAAATATTGAGAAAAATCCTTGCATTATTAAGAGGGATTCGGCATTGTTTGATTAGTGCCACGGCAATAAGTTTCGAGGGTATTAAATAAATTATTTTCACACGCCTGGACTTGAACGGCGCAGTACCGCACGTACTGGCCGAGAGCTGAAGATAAGAAAGCGTTGGGCGTCATTTTACTCCTGTGTTTATGAAAATCTGTGATAAAGCTAGCCCAGCTATGCGCTACTAGACGAAACATCACGTGTTTATGTCTCCTGGCCTTGCTTCCCTCGGCTAGCTCCCGCCTCACAGTCAGCTGGTTAGCTCACGCGCGTACTATTTATTTTCTTTATTTGATATTTTCAATACTTTATCAACGTTGCACCAGTAAAAAATATGTGTTTATTTGTACTTTCAACGCGGAATCTAACCATATATTTTAAAAATATTTTTTCGTGGGCAAAGGCGTCTTAATGAAGAAAAATCAAAATTTCTCCATTTCCATAAAAAAACTGTTTACATGTCAATATAAACTTTAACTTTTCAGCATCAAAATAAACCATGATTTTGATCATTGGGTGAAAGGGTTTCGGAGCCACAACAGTTTAAAGTTGCTAATTTTATGAAAATACGATAAATTTAAATATTTTTAATTTAAACACTATGAAGTTCTGATGCCTCAAACTTTGCACAAAGCATTGTATCACAGTTGTCTACGGACAGAAAAAGTTTCATTGTATTTAAAAATCGCAAGGTCAATTTTCTCTATATTTCGGTCGATTTGAGATGGAATAACCCATATGGAAGGAGGAAGAATTATGTATATGAATAAACAGTCAGTTGGATTAAGTAAACAGTGGTGCACAAGCTTCATACGGAATGTGAAATTCTATATCGTTATTTTTATACGCCTATGGCTTCTTTCTGTTTGATATTTTAGTATATTGTCTGTAAAACAAAACTACTAACGCCAATTTCTTAATATTGCAGTTGTGTTTTAAATGTTAATAAAGTAATAAAGAGTTAAGAAGGAATATTCACATAAATTCCGTAGTAGTATAATTATACTATACTAAGAGAATGGAACACATCATTCATAAAAAGTGATATACCAAAGAAAGAGACTGAGTATGAAATGGTAAGTTGGGATTGACGTTGATGATATCTTTAGCCTGATAAAAGTAATCAATAAACTAATCAAATAGTACATTATGCAACGAGCCTATAATGAAGGTAATTAAGAAGTAAGTATGGATATTTATGAAACGAGCGCAAGTGAGTTTCATAATTTTCATACGAGCTTCTTAATTACCATTATAGGCGAGTTTCATACGACTTTCTATGCACGACCATATTTCTAACTTGATATTATTAATTTTATTGTATCTGACCTGGAGCAATGTCCCGTATGTTGTGAGATGTGCGAAGACGCGAAAGTATTGATTTTTTCCGAGGAACAGATGTGCACATTGACCTTGCTAGGCCATAAGAACCTACAGAGATAACATTAAAATTAAATTAGACATTGAAAAACGAGGTGACAAATTGAATTTATTTTAATATTATTTACAATTAACGCTAATTATTATAGTAACAGAACATAACCTTCTGCGACAGTATTGGATTTCCAACCTCCGTGACTTTTCACTAATTCTCTTTAGATTGCATATCCGAGAATAATCGATACTTGCGGTTTTATAACGGTAGAAAGCTGACCTGTCATTGGCTGAACAGTTGTAACCTGGTCGTCATTGGCTGAAAGACCTGACCTTTAATGAGTCGGTGTACTTTAATGACATGCATTAAAGGTCTGCTACCAGGGGTATAATTACTACATTTCGGCATGGTCGAGCATAAACAATATTAAAGTACAAACCAAAATTACCTAGGTATATGTTTTAACTGTAACTAATATTACATAACAAAACTCTTATCGCATTATGCTTTTAAGGTGATAATGGTGCGCAACTTCCTATCATTAGAGTATTTAATTATTTTCTTGAAATTTTCTGAACCTATAGAGCTGATGTTTTTACAACATATATTTTGTTTATTTTCCTAACAAACATTTTCCATGAGAGTATTTTCAAAATGTTCAGTATACTACCTTCAATATTACGTAATTACGATACATTAGATTTACGAAAACATTGTTTCAATATCTATAAGACTACGAAATAAACATACATGAAAATTTCACTTTTCTGTAAAAAAAATAGAGAAAATATTAATTTTGAATAAAAAAGCAAACTTGTGAAAAATGAGCATTAAAATTAAAACTTACATTCTTATAAAGCACTTATACTTCTCAGAAAAATACAAAAATTAACATGAATACAGTTTTAATACTTTCTCTTCCCTTTATCCATTGAATCAGTGCTGGCTATCCCTGTATATAGCTCGACCAAGCGGCATATTCCACTTCTTTCGTTTGTCTCTTTCCTTTCCGTTGTAAAGCGCTTAGGCTCTTCGGTTGTATAGACTAGTGATTCCCAAACTTTTGCAGGCGTGACCTATTTCTGGCCGAAAAATTTGTTTGCGCCCCCTCACTACTATACTGGTACTTAACCACATTCGAAAAATATAAATTCCTCTAAAACCGAAAACAATGATAATTTTGTGCGAGATCGTGCGTATTTGCTTCTTTTCCGCACAGAACCAATACGCGGTAAGTGTGAAATACCACATTCAGTATTCCCAACGTAACACACATAACAATTTCCCTCTTCTTACCGCTTAAGCGCGACATTCATTTTACTGTTTTAGGCTTTTAACATATTATTTTTAGAGACGTTTAACATAGTAATTATTATAAATTGGAAACTTACCACTGCAATTTCACCTAAACTGCAATGTTAATTATTGATTTTAAATATTTGCAAAAATTAAGTAAAGTCTACTACTCCACGAAACTTATTGCATTCCTGATACAAGTAACATTAAGGAAGCCGTGAAAAAATCAACGAGATTCCAGATGCCGATGTTATTACTGCAATATGTTATATAAATAATATTGTTAAAATATTAAAATGAAAAATAAATCATTACATAACCTTACCGTTTGTTTTAAGTTCGCATTTATAGACTGGGGGGAAAAAAGACAGACGTATATCACGGCCTGCTGGAGTATAGTAAACACAGAAAACATTTTACAGCAACAATGTGGAAGAAAGATATTTTGGTGTTCCGAAGTTGGCGTCATTAAACAGAAACCAACATGGAGATTTCATTGCAACTAATTAGAAATTCGTCTTTCAGGTATGTAATAAACGATCTTCGCACAAAATAATGTACGATACACGAGCGGTATGTTTGTTTTCATGTTCTCGGAAATTAAAAAAGCTCAACTACGTTTCGCTTTTTCAATCTTTTCCTCGAACATGAAAACATCAACATATCGCTCTTGTAACGTATATTACTATTACTCAAAACCCTGTGGATACCACCCAACAACTACTAATGTACCGGTAAATTCCAAGATGAGAAATCGGAATATGCAAACCTAATTTCCAATAAAATATTATTTGACTTGTTAATGCGCGTCTCCACTATTAAACATTTAACAACATGTTAAATATAACATGTTGAATTTAACATGTATATGGACATTTCAAGTCTAGATTGACTTAACATGTTAACTAAGTATGTTGAATTTAACACTTTTAACATGGCGTGTTTTCCAGAAGAATGAAAAACATGTCAAGGCAATTCATTTGCTCGTGCAGCGTCGGTACAGTTCGGTAAAGATCGTACAGTTTCCATAACAACAACTATAAGTTCCGATTTTGTGGCGCGTATCTTGATCATTTTTATACTATCATCGGTCCTTGGTGTTGGCTGTAAGTTGTTCGAAATAATGGAGTGGACGAAAGAAAATACATTAGAATAAAATTAATGCACAGATGGAAAGGCCTTGTTTGTGGAATGTGTCTGCAAAAGAATACACGGGCAAAACTAAGAAGGCCGACTGTTTTAGAGAACTGGAGTTATTATTTAATCGTTCTCGAGAATACAATAGAGAGTTTTCGCACTCTCGTCGTACGCTAAACGTTAATGCTATGTTGACGTCAGTAATTGTCGTATTTGGTGATGTATGTTAACGTTCGTAAAACTTCGGAAAGAATAAATTATACGATATTACTCACTCCTTTAACATCTATAATGTCGTAGGTCCTATGATAATCAATCGCGCTGTAATTGTTTTAATTGAGATGAAATGGCTGCTCTTAAATTGTGTATTTCTTTGATGTAACAGGAAGTATTTTTGCAGCACTATATTAAAGTCGTGTTCTGACATTCTCAGTAAGTTTTTGAATCCAAATCGATACTGTATTCAACTTTAAGCTCGTTTAGAATGTATCCTGCATCGTGTCTTTTACTAAGATATTGCCGCATCCACATTCTCATTTTCTTCCTTTTCAACGCCTTGTAACAAGCAATAGAGGCAATCATAAAAGTCATATCATCATCTGAGTCCATTCTCTAAGGTTTGAAAATAAAACACTATCTATATTAAAATCTCATAGACTGTTTATGGTGGACTACGCAAAGAAAGTCAAGTTTAACATGTTTAACACTGTGGACAAAGTGTTAAATGAAATTAGCATTAACATGTTCAATTAACATGTTGGGGTGTTAACGATAAACAATTTAACATTTAACATGTTGTTAAATTTTTAATAGTGGAGACGAGCCTTTTGACTAGACAACATTGCTGATATATTTTTCGAACACTTAAACACTTTGAAGAGTGGCTTGCTAGGCCAAGATGTTAACAGTAAGAGCGAGAGAAAAAATCGACGGATTTATAAGGAAATTATATTTCTGGTCGACATCACTTGGAAAAAGAAATTTGATTCATTCTAGTGTATTATAAAAATTCAGGGAAAATTTTAGATACAAAAAAACTGAGTATTTTCTGGGGGGGGGGGGAAGGAAACAATTACAACAGTCACAGATGGATACTTCGTCCGGTATAAAATTGCATTCAAATGGCTGTAATTCGAAAAGGCGTAGAAAAGTTTATCAACTGTGATGGCTATCTAGCATCTGGGTGAAATGAAGCTGATGTCAACGTAATCAGTTCAGAGTCCAGCGCCGAAAGTTATCCGGCATTTATTCCTAATGGCCACCAGCGTAGCTCAGTTGGCTAAGGCGCTTGCCTGCCGATTCAGAGTTTCGCTTGGGCGCGGGTTCGATTCCCGCTTGGAGTGATTACCTGGCTGGATTTTTTCCGAGGTTTTCCCGAACAGTAAGGTGAATGTCGGGCAGTCTAAGGCGAATCCTCGACCTCATCTCTCCAAATACAATCTCGCTATCACCAATTCCATCGACGCTAAATAACCGAGTAGTTGGCACAGTGTCGGTAAATAACCAACTAAAAACAGGATTTGAACCCGAACATCGTAGCACCATTCGTTGCTGAAGCCACTAGTAGTAACATCTTGAATGTAATACGAGTACATTTATTTTAAACTGTAATACTACGATGTTCAAACTCTTTTTCCAATAATGAAATTTTGCGGGTTGCATCGCCAGCTGACGTTAAGGAGTAATGAGTTACGAGTGCGCTCCCTCTAAGAAGCAAGATCCGCTTGAAGTATTGCAAAAATATTAACAGACCTTTTTTTTTTTTCAGAATACATATGTTCTCAATTAAACGTTCCACGTTAAAAAAGAAACAAAAAATAATAAAAACAGGAATTTCAGGCTCCGCAACTTAGAATATTTCGCATGTAACACCTGCTGATATGTCTATTTTATCTAAGCATTGTCAGCTCAATCGTGAAACATCTCAGGCTGCTTTTTCTTTTAACTACAAAATCATTACATGCATATTTTTAGAAGAGATTTGACCATAAGCTCATTGATACTTTTTCTTATTAGAACGTTAAAAATACAGAGTGTTTAAAAAGATGTCGCATATTTTTACAGGATATAGCATAGCTCGAAAGTAGTAAAAGAGTTTGTGCGAGATCGTGCGTATTTGCTTGGTTTCCGCACAAAACCAATCCGCGGTAAGTAACAATTTCCCTCTTCTTACCGCTTAAGTGACATATTGATTTTACTGCTTTAGGCTTTTAACATATTATTTTTAGAGACGTTCAATATAGTAATAATTATAAATTGGAAACTTAGCACTGCGATTTCACCTAAATTGCACTGTTAATTATTGTTTTTAAATATTTGCAAAGATTAAGTAAACTCTAAATCATTACATAACCTTACCGTTTGTTTTAAGTTCGCATTTATAGACTGGGGAAAAAAAGACAGACGTATATCACGGCCTGCTGGAGTATAGTAAACACAGAAAACATTTTAAAGCAACAATGTTGAAGAAGTTTTGTTTTGCAAATTTGCCGTCATTGAACAGAAACCAAGATGAAGATTTCATTGCAACTAATTAGAAATTCCTCTTTCAGGTATGTAATAAACGATCTTCGCACAAAATAATGTACGATACACGAGCGGTATGTTTTCTTTCAATTCTCGGAAATTAAAAAAGCTCAACTACGTTTCGCTTTTTCAAACTTTTCCTCGAACATGAAAACTTCAACATACCGCTCTTGTAACGCATACTCGTATTACTATTCTATAAACATGTGTCCAGAAACAAATATCTATTGAGATATGGGCCATGCTGTATTACGGTCTATGATCGTCATTCGTTTAAAAACACAAAACAATTGTGCATGTTTCGAAAGTGGATAACATTCCTGAACAGAAGTAAACAGACAATGTAGTAGTAAACAAAGGTCCAGGATTCTACGGAGTCTATCATTTTACTTGTATTAGTAAGTACATACAGTATGCAGTAGTCTAGGCTGTCTTACTGTTCATGCACGACGTGACACCATCCCATTTTCTACACCTCGTGCGACAATACCCAACTCGGAGGTTAAATGAGCGAGGGATTGGTCAAGTAGGTGCAGTAGCATGGACTCCCCGATCACCTGATCTAAATCCTTTTGATTTCTTGCTATGGGGACATTTAAAGACATTGGTATATACCACACCCATCAATAATGTACAAACGATACTGGAGCCTGTTTCCAATGCGTGTGAGCAAATCCGATAACAGCCAGGTGTAGTCGTAAGTGTTCATGATTCAGTTAGAAGGACTGTAGTTTGTGTAACAATGCGTGGTAACCACATAGAGCACCTTCTGTAGTGTCTACGTAACAGACAGGTGGATATCATAGTAGGCCACAATACAGCATGGCCCAATAGCAATAGTTTTATTTCTATATCTTATAAACTTTATAACTCTTTGCCAATGCATATAAGAAACACATCATATTTTACTTTCAGAAGGATGGTGACAAGGACATTGATGGCAAATCCACTCTACAGTGTCAATGATTTTAGCAATATTACGTTTTAGATACTATGTGTTTTAACCTCATATAATTGACAAATCTATACATTTTAACCTGACTTTATACTATTTCTTTTAAAACTTTTAACCTGTTTTTTATGATTATCTGGTGATTGTATATTTATTAATTTATTTTATTCTTACATTTATTCATATTGTAGTAGCCATGTATTATATATACCTACTCAGACCTTGTTATGGCTGTAACTCGCTGAATGATTTTAAATTCATCCATCCATCCATCCATCTACCTATCTACCTACCTACCTACCAATCAATCAATCAATCAATCAATCAATCAATCAATCAATCAATCAATCAATCAATCAATCAATCAATCAATCAATCAATCAATCAATCAATCAATCAATCTATCTATCTATCTATCTATCTATCTATCTATCTATCTATCTATCTATCTATCTATCTATCTATCTATCTATCTATCTATCTATCTATCTATCTATCTATCTATATCTCAACATATATTTGTTTCCGGACATGTGTGTAGGAACCTTTTTTCTAGTTTCTATCAATGTTACTTCCTGTAAAAATACGCGACACTTTTTAAACACCCTGTACAGTACTTTACACAGGATTAAATGCAATTGGCCTTTATAATGTCAAAGCTTTGCTTTTTAACCATTTGTCCAACCTATATTCCTATTTTCACTGAATTGAGTAATATGTTAGTAGAGACCTGAACCTCACCTTTCAGATCGTATCAGTGCATCAACACGAAATGCTGTGAACATTTTTTTTGCTGTCATGCACACACCTGACGCATTATATAACATTCCCACGCATTAACTTCATATCCGGAGTTTTTAATAAACATTTAGTCAATATTATTGATATCCATCGACTTCCATCGATCCTGGTATAGGCCTATACTGTACATACCTATATTTGCTTAAGACTGCATGTTCTATAATGCGTTCAGATCACTTTAATGTCAAATTATTCACTATTTCCGTGACCCGTTCTTTATCATGTGTAAATACACATGATCACAATAAGGTTCCTGTCTGATACAAAAATGTACGGAGTTAGAAAATTGTTAACGTTGTATCAACTTCTGTACCCCAGGGATCCGTATTAGGGCCTCTTCTATTTGCAGTCTACATAAATGACATATCTGAATCTCTAAAACACAGTAAATACATACTCTATGCTGATGATGCCGTTATATATGCACATACGCGACCCGAAACTCTAAATCACACCACAGACCAATTGAACAGTGACTTGAACTGAATATCGGCATGGTCTACAAAATTCGACTTAACTTTAAATCCAAATCTGTCGCAAGGAATTCTAATCGGCAACAATGACTCTTACGCATTTCAAAAACCGCTATTATAAATTCTATGACATTGAATGAGATTATTATCCCATTCAGTCCCTTTGTTAAATATCTAGGTGTGTACATGGACGAGGGCCTCAGGTGGAATGTCCAAGTCACACACACATGCAAGACCGTCTTCTCCATCCTTCATTCATTAAATCGCCTGAAAAATTTTCTACACTTCAATTAAAAAGAATCCTCATACAAAACATTAGTGCTACCACATTTTGGCTATTGCGACATTCTAGTAACAGATTTGAATTATAACTTGGCCCAAAGACTGCAGCGCGTCCATAATGCCTGCATACGTTTCATTTGCCACATCCGCAAATACGACCACATTACACCTTCCCTTGAAACGCTCCAATGGGTAAGATTACAGGACCGAAGATATATCCATTCACTAATTTTCCTATATCGCATCATCAATACTTCTTCGCCCAACTATCTCTCGGTGCGTTTTAATTTCTTGTCCTCTTATCACAGCCTGGGGTACTCGTTCTAAAAATGACCCTTTATTATCTGTGCCTTGCCATAAAACAGCTCACTATTCTTCCTCTTTCACAGTATCAGCAATTCGTTTCTGGAACTCCCTATCTAGCTCCCTCAGGAACTGTCGAACGATATTGCAATTTAAAAGTGAATTGTTTAAACACGTGGCCAGTATTTAGGTTTAATTCTCCTTTGTGTGTATATATGTAATTTTCTTCAGTGTTGTATAATTATAATTTACATTTTAATTTGTTATTCTTGTAATTTGTAATATTGGTTCACTTACCGCTTGAATATTCATTGAGTGTAACTTCTAGCCTTATATTGCTTTGTAATTATTATTTAGTATGTTCGCATTATTTTATTCGACTTGTGCTTGTATAACTATATAAATTTTATAAGTGTTCTTTAAATATTAGTCTGTAAAATTGTATCAGCTTCTTTTGTTTCTGGCTAAATGGAAGAAAAGGCCTGATGGCCTTAACTTCGCCAGAATAAATAAATAGATATATGAATAGATATGATATATTTCAAAAGTGGTATTACCAGAGTCTAGTATATACAGTCTCGAAGCTCAATACGTAGAGAATATGCATCCATAGATAGTTGCTAAGCACTAGGATCGCTACCATCGCCTCATTAGAGACAATGCGAAATAGTACCGGCACAGTCTATTGTTCCTAATAAACTCATCACCTCAAGCTTCGTGACTCTTTATACTAGACCGTGGTATTACCATATCTGCTTCCGATACTAAAACAATTGAAAACTATTTCTTTATTTCATATGAGAGTAAATAAATAAAAGATTACCATGGAAACAGTTTTAAAGAAACCCATATCCGAACATATTCTTACACTTTCGACAAGTACTGTACATAATGCCAGAGAAATACGTGCAAATATTTGAGTTTGTTTGTTTGTTTGTTTAGTCAACTGTCCGAAGACAGGTTTGAACCTCTCAAGCGATAACAACTTACAAGGCAAATAGGCCAGAAAATAATGGGGTAGAGTGGCCAGTTCCTTTCCCCCTCCATTGCATATGTACATCGCCAACTTAGCTACATATTACACTAATCAGACTTCAGATGTATACAAACAATGTTGTTCTTTCTCCGACACATACAGTCAAGTGAGATGTACTGCTTAACAACAGATGTACATATCAGACAGAATCTCAATCAGTGATAAATATATGCGTACTAGAATGAAAGTAATAAAAAAAGATCCTTTTGCATCTTGGTATACATGATGAGTAAAAAGTACGGAATCGAACTAAATTTAAGTTACTTAAATACTGAAGTAAAGGAAATATTGCAACCCAGCTTTCACGTCTTCTAATGGATTTTATTGCAGTAGTCACATGTCGGTCTACCTGCCTCCCCTCTTAGTACCCTTCTCCAGCCGGTCGAAATAACTCCGTTCGTACCACTGCATAGCGCTGTGCGTTGAGGATTCTACAATACGTAGGATTATAAGCGTAGGAATGTAGCTAGAAAGTCGTGAAAATTGCTTCAGTTAAAACCAAATCAGCGTGAAACATTAAGTTTAGATAGCGTAATAAATTGCAAATTTTTTTGTGCGAGATCGTGCGTATTTGCTTGTTTTCCGCACAGAACCAATACGCGGTAAGTCTGAAATACCACATTCAGTATTCCCAACGTAACACACATAACAATTTCCCTCTTCTTACCGCTTAAGCGCGACATTCATTTTACTGATTTAGGCTTTTAACATATTATTTTTAGAGACGTTTAACATAGTAATAATTATAAATTGAAACTTACCACTGCAATTTGCAATTTCACCTAAATTGCAATGTTAATTATTGTTTTTAAATATTTGCAAAAATTAAGTAAAGTCTACTACTCCATGAAACTTATTGCATTCCTGATACACGTAGCATTAAGGAAGCCGTGAAAAAATCAACGAGATTCCAGATGCCGATGTTATTACTGCAATATGTTATATAAATAATATTGTTAAAATGTTAAAATGAAAAATAAATCATTACATAACCTTACCGTTTGTTTTAAGTTCGCATTTATAGACTGGGAGAAAAAAAAAGACAGACGTACATCACGGCCTACTTGAGAATAATAAACACAGAAAACATTTTACAGCAACAATGTTGAAGAAAGATATATTGGTTTTCCGAAGTTGCCGTCATTAAACAGAAACCAACATGGATATTTCACTGCAACTAATTAGAAATTCGTCTTTCAGGTAAGTAATAAACGATCTTCGCACAAAGTAATGTACGATACACGAGCGGTATGTTTTTTTTTCATGTTCTCGGAAATTAAAAAAGCTCAACTACGTTTCGCTTTTTCAATCTTTTCCTCGAACATGAAAACGTCAACATACCGCTCTTGTAACGTATATTACTATTTTAATATAAAGTAGTATACTGAATTAGAATACACCGTAAAATGACAATGTACATGATTGGTCATAACTAGAAACCGTACTTTGTCCCAGGAGGCTACGGGTGCTATTCATAGCCATTTCGCTAGTCCGCGCTATGAGCGTGCTAAACTAGCCCCGGCTATCGACTGATTACTTGTAGGCCTACAGCAGTGATCGCCAAAAGCTGTGGCCCCTACCTCCACTCAAGCATAACCATGGCATCATACCCCCACCCTCTGTTTACAGCCATCACTTCGATATAAGTAAAGACATTTATCAGCAACGGACGTACACATGTAATGTTACAAGTGTGTAGGATAATATGTTTCGATGTCTTTTCCAAAACAAATAATAAGTAAAAACTTAATTTTAAGGAGCATGGGAGGAAAAGTATTTATTTTGTGCAGATGGCAAAAATATGAGATCTTAATTTGTTGTAAAATTTTAAATTAAGTGTAAAAGAACAATGTACGTTGTCATTATTCTTCTTGTTATGAAGACTACCACGCCCTTACATGTAAATTGAATATTTCATTCATAAACGAACAATAAAAAGTATCGGCTTCTCTGTCTTAATCGGTGTAAAATACTTCCACGTTTTTTTTTCGACGTATGTAGTGTAATTTGAATATTTCATTAATAAATAAACAATAAAAAGTACCGGCTTCTATGTTTTAATTGGAGTAAAATACTGACGTTTTTTTGAAGTATGTAGGCATAATGTAATTTACAACTTAGTGATCAGCCTGGTACGTTTTTCTAATTTCAAATATCTGCTGATGTAAAGTACATGTTTTTTATGGTAAATGAGAAAATAAATGTATTTTATTTTATTAATAATACAAAAATAATTAATAGGAGGATAAAAAATTAACATGGAAAAAAGTGTGTATAGTTAATATGTAGAAGAATATGATATTGCTTTCGTTTTTTGGTCATAGTCCGTCTCTGCACTGTTATTCACTGCATTACTTGAGGAGATACCCACTCCACTCCTCCTCCTGCGATAGTGGTGTGCGGATTGCATTTCTATTACGTCACAATTTCGTGGTGTTTGGCAACCACTGGCCTACAGGATTCATATCATATCATATTGCTAACACTGGTTTACGAATACGAAAAACGTTAGTTCGCTGATCATCCACCGGAAGCCCGCGCTAAGAATGTCTATGAATATGGCCCCTACAAGATTAATGGCGAAGTACATCAACCTCTGTTAAAAACGTAGTGATCATCGGTTACGAAACGACGGCTAAACAGTAACCGTGGTTAAAATGTAATTTATGCGCGCCATTCATAATCACAGACTACTTAAACAAGGTTAGTTGACACATCATTTAACCAGCGTAAAGTCTATGATCGTACACTGTATCTACAAACTGACTAAAGGAAAGCATCCGTTCCTCTGCAAAATAATTGTTAACATCTAAAATCGACTGCGCTTACTCCATTCTACATCGAAACGAATGTGTCCTGTATTTTCTCATTGCATTTGTTTACCTTTGGGCGCCGTTAATGTCTTCATACAATAAAATAATAAAACATGAGAGCGTAATGTCCGCTACTACGATCACATTTCGCCTTCTATCGATAAATTATTGTGGCTCAGGTTAAATGAGAGGAGAAAGTTACATTCCTTTTCTCTCTTATACTGAATTTTGCACACTTCTGCTGGCCTCTTACTTATCTGTCCGATTCCACAGTCTTTCTCGGTATCATAACTTAAATACTCGGTCACAATATGATAACACGCTAGAAATACCACTGCACACATCATCTCTTTATTCTTCATCTTTCACTGTTGCTACTTCTCGTCACTGGAATTCTCTGCCGCCTCAAGTCAAGGCCTGCCGAACTTTAATTTCCTTTAAATATAAATTAGAAAAATATCTTAAGATGAGTTGCCAGACCTAACGCGTTGCAAATATTTAATGGAATGTGTTCCACTGTAGTTATTTTTATTTTATTTTATTTTTTTGTTTCTTATTTTTATTATCTAAATCGTGTTTATTTATCACTTAACGCCAATATGTATCACACTGTGTTGTTGTTGTTTTTTATTATTAATCTATTTTTAGTGTACATTTTATTCAATTTTCGGTTTCTGGTTTAATTATGTGAATCTTACTTAATTGTAATCTAATACTAATACGAAATACTAATGTGTTTATTTTTATTTTTACTGTGTACATTTTTTTATTGAATTATCGGCATTCTGTTTTTATGTTATTATATTTGATTCTAACAACATTAATATGTATTCTACTATGTTTATTTTTATTTTATGAGGTAAATTTTATGTAACTACCTCTTTTGAACTCATTATTTGCCTAAATTGTATGAGTATGTAATTAATTAATTCCGATCCAGTTTTATGTTCAACTGTGTAAGCACGTCTTAATCCTGGTTGAGTGTAAATAAAGGCCTTACAGCCGTAACTCTGCCAGGTTAATTAAAGCCATTATTATTATTATTATTATTATTATTAACTTTAATAGAAATTCATCGTTTCATTGACTTTCTTTCACTAAATTTTACACATTTCATCAAACTAATTATTATTATTATTATTATTATTATTATTATTATTATTATTATTGTTATTATTATTATTATTTTCTCGTGATCTTGCACGGACAATTTTCTGGACTTCAATGTGATAGAGTAATGTTTGGTAAAACATAGCTATTCATTATGTTTGCCTTCTGATTGTGACTCATTAAGCCGTCTATGTGAAGAAATTTCGATAGTACGAGTATACTTATTCGTACATACTCAATAGCTTTGCGTTCTCCGTTATCATAAGTGTCTCTTCATTAAAGTCCATACACTCAAGGGCCTCATTAAATACTAACAGCTGAATTATATTTCGTACTGACATGTCTATTAGCAAGTATACTTGAGTTATCGCCAAAGCGGTAAGACTTCAATTGCTAAATAAATGTTGATATTTTGGTCGTGTGTATAAATTATAGCTACATATTATATTTGAGGAGCATAGTATCAAAGTTAGACAACTCCATTTTTTGCGATTTCGAGATATCGATTGTTTCTCATCAGAATTTTGTGTGCTGAATGCGATTGTGGAAATGTTTAGATTCAAAAACTGACAGAACAAAGCGAAAATAGCACTTAATTGTGCAAAATGTAGACAACTTCACTGTGGCTTGGTTTCAAATTAGGACAATTCCTTCAGTAGCCAATGAGAAGCCCACATTCGTACCACCTTTTCCCATCACGCATCGCGAATCCAACATGGCTGATTGTTTATATAATCGGTTTGTGGAAAGAAAAAGTACCGTTTTACGTAAATTTGCTTTGAAACCGAGTTAGAAGAGACTTAGATTCAAACATAGACAATCTAACTTTAAATATGGCTTCAATTGGTAACTCCGCTTCAAACATGGCTTCATTTGGTTTCAAAAACAGACAACTCCATAACTTAGTTTCAGAGATGGACAACTTCACTTTTTAAACTGAAATTTCCACCTGAATATTAATTTTAACCACATTTTAAGACTGAAAAAATATTTCTATGACCCATGAGAATGTTTGAAAAAAATGTAGGCCTACATACAATGGTGACATTGGTTTCCAAGGATCTAGTTTTTCACTCTCCTGTAAAAGAAGCAAAAGTGGAGTTGTCCAACTATGATAGGCCTACTAAGTTCCTCATTTGTATTATTACATCTAAATAATGAAGCACATAAAGTTTTACCCATTCATTCAATACAACGTTATTATTGCTATCATCATCATCATCATCATCATCATTATCATCGCTTTCTACCTTTTTTTTTTCATTTAACTTTCTGTCCATAATTTGTACACCTTCATATACTGGGTGTTCATTTCAAAGTGTGTCATGACGTCACTGTTGTGAGTCAGCGATTTGAAGCGAGTTTCAGCTTTTATGTCAGAGAAATTGCCTATTAATCAAGGAGTTCAATCTGAACTTGAGAACGTGTACGGTATAACTTGGTCGTAGAACAGATGGCGGTCTGTAAAGTCTGTGTGCTACCATAACCTCTTTCGAACTGTGTTTTGCGCGGGCAAGTCGTACGCAGGGTATTTGTTATCATCGATTGCGTACGGTAACATTCCACAACACAAATCAAAATGCTCCATGTCCATGTTGACCGTCCAAGTTAATGTCAACAAATACGTAAGACATCGTCTTAACCCTCTCCCCATATCCCGACAGTAAGAAAAAAAAATTCACTTCAGTACGTGTTTCCAAACAGTTCACATTCTTGCCACTACTGGCGTTACCGTACGTATCGGTAAGTAATCTTCAGAATGAACGCCGTACTTGCTAGGCAACTTCTCTCGAATTTAGGTAATACGCCTCTGTGGAAGTGTAGGAAGATTGAATTCTCTAGGCCCATCGGCTAGCCACATGACGACATACAGCGAGCCATGACACATTTTGAACTGAACACCCAGTAGTCCTACTAGCGTTCTGACATGTACTGTATACGTATTTCGTTTCCATCCTACAGGTTCCATTTCGTAATCTGCTTAAAAATCTTTCTTACCTGTACATCTTAAATGTCGTTCTTGTGCTCGACGTAGAATATGCGCTAAGATGAAAACTATTTATTTTAAATTATTAAAATATCACGAAAATCGTTTGAAATATAAAGAATAATACCATGTTTATCCTACCAGAAGAAATTTGACATGTCCTAAGGCTGAATTAAAATGTTACATAATCACTGGAATAAATCATAGCCAGAGTTACGGGCCAAGGTTATACAACTCTATTTTGATAATATATCCTAATTTAGATTATTTGAGTTTAGTAAATATAAGAAAAAAAATTGAGCAAATTATTTTGTACTCATGTACTTTTTATCTTTTTCTTAATTTCAATATCCGTAGTAATTATTCATTCCAACTTTATATTCAGTTCTTGACTTGATTCTCTATTTTTATCTTCGTAATTTTATTAAAACTTTGTTAAGTTCCATTTATTACAAAATAGTTGTTTATAGGAAGTAGAAACCGTCCCCGAACACGAGCTTGCTCAAACGGGTGTCCGCTACGTCAGTAATATGTATTTATTTTGTATTCTACGTAACAATAAATACTAAATACTAATAACATTTTCACTTAAGAGGTTATTCGAGATTCCGATA
Source organism: Periplaneta americana (assembly GCA_025594305.2). Taxonomy (NCBI): domain Eukaryota; kingdom Metazoa; phylum Arthropoda; class Insecta; order Blattodea; family Blattidae; genus Periplaneta; species Periplaneta americana. Next base: position 160,743,700 of record JAJSOF020000005.1, on the reverse strand, counting down.
TAATTATATGGCGATAGTAAAGAAATTGGAAAGCTTAGCACACGATATTTATCTGTAGTAATGTCACGAGAGGTCTGAGATTTTCCAGATAAATCTCAGACCTCGAGTGGCATTTATTAGGACTATTTCGTGAATAAAATAAAAATGTAAATAATATATCCCTAAAATTCGATCACAAAGTGTTAAAAATTGTTTATTAAAGAATGCTTAACCTATTCAGATATTGTGAAGTTGAAATACTCGTAGATGAATATCGATTACTGCAATAAAGAAATTCGATGTTATTATTCAGTAATGCCAACTGCGAAATACAGGTTCAACAATGTTAATTACATGTACTGCACTTTTCTCTTATTATTATAACATAAATACATTTTCATTCTCTGCTGAAATCATAATTTAATTTAACAGTAACAGTGGGGACATCTATATACCAATGCTTATGTATTCACAGCGAGACATGTTGCTACACAGTGAAGCCATCTCTGTATTGATAGGCCTAATTAAAACACGAATTTTATTACGCCATACGGAAGGCAGTTTGATGAAAAGACCTTATTATTACTATGCAAGGTCTTTGGGTTTGATATCTGATTATGTTACATAAATTTGAACATCTGACTTTCTATTAATTGTTTCATTTCATTCACAAAATAGAAATTTTATAGGCCACTTATAGGTTATGTTACCTGTGGGAGCAGGAGCAATGTCAGCTGTGTCTTCTTTCGACCGTTACAAACAGTGCTACACGAAAGCATTTTATAGCTCGACAAACGCATTCTCGCTGTAGTGTGTAACGGAACTAAAGCTGCATCTACACAGTTCAATATTCCAATCGCGAATGCGTGCAATCTGAGAAGAATATTGAAAGAATCAAGTTTAAAAGGTACGTTCAATTAAGATACATGAAGATTTTGTGTCTACATGGTGCGCCGTTTTGAACGTCGTCTTCACTGCGTAAATACATTAATTAATATTAAATATCAATCTTGCATTCATTGCTTTAAAGTTGAAAGAAAAGTTTAACCGTGTAGTTGCATCTTAATGTATTCATGATCATCAATTCACGGGAAACAGTTGGCGACAACGACTAAACAAAAGAACGACCGTGCGATAAATTGATAGCGATAAATCTAGCTGCAAAAATTATCGCAAAGTCTGACTGTGATTGGTTGGAATTCAAAATTTCACTACATTTCATTGGAAGAAAATGGAATGACGTCATATAAACGAAATACTCTGCATAACTTCTTTCTCCATGTATCAGAAGTATTTCCAATTATTTATCGAAGCCTTATCCTTTTCATGAGGAAGTCTGAACAGAATCACGTTCATGAACAAGAGTTCAAGTTTTCCACTCTTATTTTCATGGAATTCACACGTACAAGAGGATTGTAAGCAAAAACACTGCAATGATTTTGTTACATAAAAAACTTCGCCTCGTCTATTTTAATACCACAGCACAGGCAACTAACTCTTTCGGTTTTTTATGCTTTGGGTCGAATTTCTGCCTTACCTCATTCACTACTTTTTATACAGACACATTGAATGCGGACTGCTTTACACAGAACGCTTTTTTACAATACCCAACTGAGCTCAAACCTTTTCTAGCAACAACTGTACGATAAGATTTGATACTAACTTCCGACTAAGAATAAACAGACTCGTTTTAAAATCTAAACTAGACCAAGGTTTTATCACTCAATGTACAGCTACAATATTGCTGCAACGTTATAATAGCTATACCACATGCTGGAAGATAATATATTATTTTACTGTGCAAAGTCAGCAACTAAGGACAGTCACTAGACGGAGAAAGAAGTGGAATAATGACAGGGTAAAATGAAGCACCCGAGAAATACTAGCTTATTATTATTTTCACAAATTTAACTTTGAAATGTACAGAATTACTCCGATGACTAAAGTATCTTTTCCACGTCAGAGATTCGGTTCCAAATCCCGGACATTTAAAGTGGAAACTGGCATTCAGGCGGTGTTATGGAAGATTTTCTTTCCCTTTTACTACCATCATTACACAACAGAGACATTCTCTAACATCTATAACATGAAACAGATGAGCGAAATCCTATTGCTACCGTAATGCGAACACTGATTTGACGACCAACGGCTGATGTAACAATTACAGAGAGGTAAATGATAGGGACACGATTCAATTTACGGGTGGAGAAGTATTTTCTCTCTCTTGCATACGTAAACATACATAGTACACAAATTTTACTTTTTATTGTCGGGTTTCTTGTGCCAAAAAATTGGAAACGTTCGGCTATCAAACATACTTTCAATAAAATATTACGAGATTTTTCTTCCTACGATTTAAAAATAAATAATATTTATAATGATTAAGTGATAGTAAATATCATTATAGAAGTTCAAAAAGTAAGGAATATTACTCATAACTTCTTAAATTTTGATTTAAAAAAAAAATGTTTATGTCACTGGACTAGCTTTCTCCTGACTAGCAACCAGCTGAAAGGAATCTAAAATATGCTTTCAAGTGTCAAAACAAACATCAATACTAGTGTAAGACAAGGATGTGGATTATCACCCATTCTCTTTATTATTTATATGAACCGAATAATTAAAGAGTGGAAGCAAACTCGCCATGGATTTATACAAATTAACAGACACCTTAAATAGGATTCAATTCTCTTTGCAGATGATTTGGTATTATTAGCACTTTCAGAAGACGACATCCAAAGGTCAATATATAATTTGCAGCAAGTAGCAGCCACATGCAATATGGAAATTTCAACAGATAAAACAAAAATTATGTAATTCTGTGGGAAATACCCAATACAAAGTAAATTTTGTCTCAATAATAAAATATTAGAAAGATGTAATAGTTTCTAATATTTAGGTTACAATCTTTCCATTTTTGAAGAATTGGACATATCACAAAAAATTAATAAATACACAAGAGCTATGGGCATTATAAATAGTGTGATGAAACCATCCTTGGTTCAGAAACAACCCGCATACGTCTCTACAGCACATTGGCACGACCGATGATCAGCTATGGCAGCGAAGCATGGACACTGAGGAAAGCAGATAACAGCAGAATAACGGCTTGTGAAATGCGATTCATGCGAAGAACAGCGGGATATACTAAATGGGATCTGAAAAGAAATTGTGAAATTTTAAAGAAACTAAAACTCAACCAGTTTTAGATTACATTGTTCAATATCAGTCTAATTGGAAACATCATTTGGAAAGAATGGATAATAGTAGACTCCCAAAGGCAGTTTATGATTATGTACCACATGGCCAAATATCTGTGGGTCGTCATGCTAAGAGATGGAGTAAAAATTTTATGTGAGACGGGTAACAGGCCTTGTGGCCTAACACTTGTCAGGCAGAAGAAGAAGAAGAAGATGTTATACAAAAGTTGTTGGTGATAAGTCATACAATATGACACCAGTGTTCGAAAAAAGTTAGTTATTCAAGCATACACAATGCGACAGTAAATTTTATATTTTTAAACAGCACTGTAGATTAAAATTTAATTATATCAAATCTCCATTAAATTTTACGTATGAATGTGTAGAAATTTTACCCATTCACCCGTTTCGTGTTTTTTAACTGTTCATTAAATTTATTAATGGACAAATAAGTATGTAAAATCATGTTGAATATGGCAAAAAATAATAAAAACTGTTCTTTGTTGAGTAATGTTAGTGTTTTGTTTAATTTCATAGCCTACTCTACATGATTAGTTATACATACTGTGATTGTAGACATGAGATGGAACAGATCAGTCATGTTTCGTGGTAGACTGGGACATTGTTTGGCTGTGAATGATTATCATTTTGAGCATCTGTAGTAAAGTTTGGTTAGTCATAGTGTTTTGTTTACTTTTATGGCTACTCAGCATGACTTTACATACTACTCGGGACAACTATCTTTACCGGCGGCGTGTTCATAAACCAATTCGACTGCGCTGCGATATCTGGAGTACACCCAACAGCAAACATTGCTGCTCTGTCATTGTGCGGAAAGGAGGTTACTTCGGAACAGCGTTTTCAGCCCTGAGGCTTGACTGGATCGCACAATAGGTTCCAAAATATTGTACTTTTGATTGGAGGATCGTTAGTTAATGGGTTTAAAGAGGGCGCGTCAGCTAGGTCTAATATGACTATTTGCTGAAGGAACGTACACTACACATAAAATTGGCCTATTTTGATTATTTTATCTAAACTCCCTCCACAGTGTTTTATTTAAACTATTTTTTTAATTCTTATAAGGAAATAATTGTTAAAAATTAAATATCGGCATATAAAATGATTTTTTAACATTCTATGGTCTCGTTAACTTGGGAGGATCTTCAGAAGGATCAATATCAGCAGGAACATAAGAGACAGAATCTACATCTTGCCCTTTTACAGTTTGTTTTATCAACAGTAATCTCACTAGACGTTTTGATTTATTTAGAGAAAATCAAAACTCGAGTGGGATTTAATTGACTATTACACGATTAGAAGAAAGTATATAAAGATTAGAAGTAACGAAGTACTCCAATACAATAAAATATTAATTGACTTACGAAAATACAACTGTCTTCAAATGTATTACTGTACCATCTCAACATTACAAATATTACGCTAGATGCATGCTAGATGGCAGTAGTGTCTTTATAAAGACACTGTAATGATTACTATTCAATAAATCTTAATATTAAACAATCTCTGATACGTGACTATCCATAATATCATATAGCAGAAGTTCCTTTTATCCTCTCAGAGCAGAAACTATAACATAACCTAACTAATATACACAAGTGTTAGAAAAGTTTTAATTAACGACGATGACATAAAAAATAAACATGAATAATTTTAAAAGGAATAATTATTGAATGTACGATTTTAAAATTTGAATGTGGTTGGTGGTTCAATTGATGTTATATTGGACGTGTGCATAATAGAAGTGGAAATCGTTGATTTAGGCCTACATGGTGTATTCAACTTATTCAGGATTTCCGAATGGTGCTCTTCATTTATTTGTAAATCGGATTTCAGAAGATGCATAGGTATGATCAGTGATTTTTATTAATTCTTGTTCTTGAATGCCAATGCGAGTCCTATTTGAAACTGCTGTGCATCGACTGGAGTGGTTTGTATATATATATATTGACGTCCAGACCACTGCAGTTTAAAATGTTGGCAAACAAAGAAACAAATGCTAGGGACGCGATAAAATTGTGCGATAAGCAGCCATGATTGGTTGAAATACGTCCTTTCGTACCGTTTTATTGGTCAAAAGTAGTATGACGTAGTAAGAGTGTAATAGTCAAAGCAAAATCATGCTTTAAGTTAAGGAACTGTTTACCATAATTTTCTACAGTTTTGTTTCTGTCATGTATATTTAGGTACACTAGGGCCACTATCACTATCTTCTGATTCCATTGCCATTACACTTGTACAGTATAATGTAAATTGAAACATGTAATGTTAAGCAATTAGTTTTCTTGAAAGGCGAGTTTGTATTACATACTGGTATGGGGAACATAAATGATTAAGTGGTAATGTGGTGCAAAATAAACTTCTCTGTTGGCCTTGTTTGTTGCTGTCAAGGGAAAAAAATAAAAAGAAAAGAAAGAAAAGAATTTTCAACATATAATATAGGATGCTTCATCACACTGAAACAATCACTGAAACTCACAGCATAACAGCTTATTTGGTGAGTGAAATTATTATTTTTCATTAATAGTAATAATAATAATAATAATAATAATAATAATAATAGTAATAATAATAAAATAATAATGATATTATTAATACAATAACAATAATAATTAATATCATAAATAAACATTTCCTATCGGAGGCTCTTAAACTAGTTGCATCTGGCATCACCCAGGATTTCGATCACCGGCCGCTACTGGGACTAATCCCATTCCCCTCGATCTACACAACACAGCGGTTCCGTGAATTCGGAACTTAACACGTTTCGGTACCCTATGCCGCAACTGCTTATCTGTCTCAAGTTTTTAATCCACGAAACAAGTTTAATAAATAGTTGAAAGACATGAAATGGGGATTGGGCAAACTTTCTACACATTCACTCGTAAAATTTAATTGAAATCCGGAATATGTAAATTTTAATATAGAGTGTCATTTAAAAAATAAAGTTTACTGTCACTCTGCATGACTGAATAACCTTTTTCGAACACTTCTATCATATTATGTGGTTTATCTCCAAGAGCCTTTGTATAAAATTTTTCTTTTTGTAAAATTAAAATTTAAGAAGTTATGGAAAATATTCCATACTTTTTAACAAACTGTATATAATGAGCATTAAACTACAGGGACATCATTTTATTTTTACTAACATTTTTAATATTAACCTGGCTATACCTTTGAATTAAAGGTGTAGAACCGGAAACACCGCTTTCTCCCCCTTCCAAGACTGGAGTTCGATGATACTGGCGTAAAATACAAATCACTTTACTAGGTATAGGAGGGAAGAAACTTAGTTCATTTATATAAACTAGGAAATATCGCGATTTTGAGTTTGATAATTTTCATTAGGTTTTGTTTAATCAAAATACAGTACTGTAGTAGCACTTAGTGTTTTTACTCACGAATTGAGCTATCCATTCGGACGTATTAATTACGCAGTGTATATTGTACTGTTACAGCACATTAGCGTACAATGTAGAGAATGAAGTTAAATTGAAAAATAATCATAATACGGATATTTAAACAACATTTTTGAAAATGGTGGCCGTTCATTTCGATACAGGCTTCAGTTCTAATGTGCATATTATCGCACTATAGACTATTGTACCTAATTCCAATTACCAGTTTCGTCCTTCGTACGAGTAACTCACATTGAAATAATTCTATACCTACTCTATAAAAGAGTACCTTACGTACTGTAAATTTAATCTTAAATTACTTAACGAGGCCCTTTTATTTAAGTTATTTTGAAAAGTTGTATAATATTACGTAGACGTCCAATTCCTAACAGAAATTAATGTTTTCAGAAAAGAGCTAAGACAGCCCAGCTACTAGACTTTACAGAGGGGCGAACAGAAGCAGGTTGTGGGAAACCGGGATGCGACGTAGGCAAACGGACGTACCTGTGCGAAAATATGATTCAATATTGAAAGCTCTTTCGTCACTGGAAAACGCGAACATATTTCTGGAACGTACTATACTCACTAACTCAGTAATGCATATGCGGCCTCGATTCTGTGTGGAGAACGGTTGGAAGTTTACTAGTAGAGGAGGTGGGAGTGAAGTACATTCAAAAACTCAAGTACAATAAAAATTGAAGTAAAAATAAAATTATTTCCCTGTAGTTCCAGTTTTTCCATTGATACTCTTTAAATGGGGAATCTTCGATCTTCCTGCGCACCACAAAGGGAAAAAACACTGTTTAAATAATTTAAAATAACCTTAGTATTACAGCATACCACTCTAGACTAGACACTGTGATTATTATAATATGTACTTAATATTCCAAACATTTAATTATAATAATAATTTGAAAATAAGATATTTTTTATTTTTATACTCAGAATGAATTCATTTATATAACTGAATTGATTTTTTTGCCATTTTCATTTTTATCGTAGTTTCTAAAGTACATTGATAAACCCATCGTTTCTGTTTGAAAGGTCGCCAATAACATTGTTCGTTGGCTTGTCAGAGGCTAGTTAAAATTACAATTTGTTTTAAATGGCATGCATCGTTTTAAACTATTCAATTGGCAGTGGTGATTGAGTGCGAACAGCTGAAAACAGAAGAAATGTTACAAAAAGACTGACACTGTTTCTGAAGAAAGAAGGAACGAACAAAGAAATGAGATAATCAATTTTGCAATGTGTACCCTATTCCACTTTGATGTATCGAACTCTGTCACGTGATACTTAAAGTAGCTAGTAGTATCAATGAATTAGTAGCTATACATTCTTCATGGAACTTCTGTGAGAATCTGTTTCTCCACCAATAAATCCAGTCTACTCAGCAGGTAAAGTGTCAATAAAACAAAAAGAAGTGAAAGACTTGGAAAAATTAAAGCTTATATCCGAAGTAAGTATACGGCATTTTATGAAGAACTTTAGACAGCCATTTAAACGTACGATCACTGGAAAACAGTACATCCCAAGTGAAAAAAAAAATTTTCTTCATCATTCATGATATATTCATTTTTTTTTATTCATAATTGAGGACTTTGCCGGAAGAAAGGCGGATAGACTTATACGCCCTTCTTCGGAAAAACGGTTTAAAATGTAGTGAATAATTATAGTAGCGAAATTTTGTTTTGATTGTACTGTACATACCTGCAGAACAGGGCTGCGTGCGTGTATAAAATTTTATTCAGGTGCGTTTTAAAATCTTAGATTGCATGTATCTCAATTCGCTGTATTGACGTATACGCCCTTTTCCCGGCAACCCTCAATTATTATACATTCTGTTTGTAGATTGTGTATGATTTCCAATAAAGTAATTCAAGAATAGCACGAAAATATCTAAAATATCTATATTTTATTTTATTTTATTTAAGTAATTGATTAACTAGTGGACTTACTCGTGTTAATTATGTAAGTCTGTGCAGCTTACAGCTGTTTCGGTGCTTCATCACACCATCCTCAGAGCCTACTAGATCTCGGCGTCATCTCGTACTTCTCTGTCTGTTGTGTGGGTGTGTTTGATTGTTGAAAAGTGTTGAAAAGTGGAGTCAAATAGTGTGTGTGATACTGAAATTGATCTGTGTGTTGAGAATTCTCAATTACTTATATTCAAGTGTTAAAAGTAGTGTACGTAAATTCAAAATGGATTTTATTTATTATAAAATTGACATTTTAAAAGGACGGCTATTTTGAATCTCAATAAAATCTAAAGTATCCCATAACGCGTATAATTACTTTAAAAACCAACAAATGTAACCTAGACCGTCCGGAATTGATAGTTTTCCTCTAACATAGTTTTTTTTAATTTCCCACAAATTTACTTTTCAAAAAAGCCGATTCAATTATTAAATAATCATAGAGCATTCTGCACAAACTGAGTTTATAATTGGTGGTCTGATTTAGACCACTTTTGTTAATAGCAGGGCAAGTAAATTACAAAAATAATAAAACAATAATCCATGACGCGACATCCCATGATGGGCCGTTTTCTGGCGTCACGTTCACATGCCTCAGCAGAGGTAAACGACCGTCAAACTAGTACGGGGGTATCGTGTAGTTGGCACGATGATACCTCCAGCCGTACAGCTGGTTCGCGGAGCCAGATTTCGTCACTAAATCCAACTCCCCAAATTTATCACAATGTTGGAAAGGCCCGGTCCCTATACACTGGCCGAAATTTCGAAGACTCGAACCAGTACAACATGGAAGGGATCGATAGAGAATATAATTTTGTGTTTCATGAATTGATTATTAATTAGGATAGTAATGGCATTTAATATTTGAAGTATTTATTTACAATACAATTTTGACAGCAGAAATATTCAATTTTTTCAACTGGGAATTAATTTATTTACAAGCAATTGTTACATTCATATAACATAAGTCGCAAACGTAAGTTGGTAAGAGGTAATAGCACTTCGAACATTTGTGTGAATGGTAGGACAAAACTTTTATAAAAATAAATGAAATGTTTGAAAATATTCAGATACGTCAAGCTATTTGCTTTAACAATATTCCACCTTATCTCACTCCTGATATAGTCCGAATTAAAAATTAGTGACTTGACCATGTTGTATGTACCGGGCTATTCCATATGAAATCGATCAGTAAAAAACCTCGCATATTTTTAATACTCTAATTTTTTCCTATTTATACAAGGTGTTGAGGACAGTGCATTTTCAAAAATATACTATCGAAAGTCAAACGGTTTTCGTACTATTGAGCAACAAATTTAGCGTATTTTATAAAAACAAGCCACTTTCAGCGCTCAGAACTCTGGAACCATTTACTGCAGAACATTGAACGGGAGCTTATTTTGAAGCTGACATCTGGTAGGTTATGTTAAGAAGAAATTCTTATTTTTATTGTATAAAGAGAGACACATAATCTGATTTTACTTACTTTTAGGTTTTTTGACAATTTGTAAAGATGTAAAAAATATTGAGAAAAAACCTTGCATTATTAAGAGGATTCGGCATTTTTGCTTAGTGGCTCGGCAATAAGTTTCGAGGGTATTAAATAGATTATTTTCACACGCCTAGACATTAACGGCGTAGTACCGCAAGCACTGGCCGAGAGCTGAAGATAAGCGAGCGTTGGGCGTCATTTTATTCCTGTGTTTATGAAAACTTGTGGTAAAGCTAGCCCAGCTATGCGCTACTAGACGAAACATCACGTGTTTATGTCTCCTGGCCTTGCTTGTCTCTGCTAGCTCCCACCTCACAGTCAGCTGGTTACTTCACGCGCGTACTATTTATTTTCTTTATTTGATATTTTGAATACTTTCTTATCAGCGGTGCACCAGTAAAAAATATGCGGAACCTAACCATATAGGCTATTTTAAAAATATTTTTTCGTGGGTAAAGTCATCTTAATGAAGAAAAATCTAAATTTCTCCATTTCCATAAAAAGTAAGAAAAACTGTTCACATGTCAATATAAACTTTAATTTCTCAGCATCAAAATAAACCATGATTTTGATCATTGGGTGAAAGGGTTTCGGAGCCACAACAGTTTAAAGTTGCTAATTTTATGAAAATACGATAAATTTAAATATTTTTAATTTAAACACTATGAAGTTCTGATGCCTCAAACTTTGCACAAAGCATTGTATCACAGTTGTCAACGGACAGAAAAAGTTTCATTGTATTTAAAAATTGCAAGGTCAATTTTCTCTATATTTCGGTCGATTTGAGATGGAATAGCCCGTACATGAAGTACCGTACTTTCAACAGATGAGTCCAGAATTCTGCTTCGGATTCTCGACTACAAACGCGCTAGAGAGATGTCGCTCAAACCCGTCAACTGGACAAGAGCGACTAATATACATCAGAAATACAATATATAAAAGAATAGGCTATATTTCTTCATGATTTTCTAAATATTAATTTTATTAGAATACTTACAGTATAATTATATCCACTTATGTATTCAGTATTTCGTATTTTTGTATATAAGTCGTTAATTAAATAATCAACACGGTTTAAATTCAGAGAATATGGCATAAATCTGCGACTATAAAATAAAATGTTCTCTTATGGCACCTGTTATTATTAGAGCAACAAGTTTTACATCTAAATGTCGGACAGCAATATAATAATGTATCGTATGATTGGTTAGGCCTATTGTAGACATTTCAATTTACAATCTTTTTTATTTTGGTAACATTGCTGTGAAAATATGTAATTAATGGTTTATTTCAGTAATGTCATCACTCATCATTCTTGAATTAGTGTATTTTACAATATCGTATTATGTAGTTTCGCTTAATTGAACTTAATTCAATATAACACACGGTTACTATGAAATTCTGCCTCACTAAGTGTACGTACGCAGAAACATAAGCCTGCTACTCCAAACACTGTCTTGTACCTGAAAAGCAGCGTATTGCAGAAATACGGAAGTTCTTTCGCGCCGATACTAGGAGTTTATGCTTCAATACGTAGCTGTAGAAGTCTGAGGTATTCAAAGTCAAGTCAATATTCGTATTGAAAAAGTCCATTAAGGAAACAAAAATTGAGATCGCTTGCCATGAGTATAAACTGATGGGCTTAAAATTGCTGAAACTGCAGCAAATAATTAAGGGGTAATTTGGATTTCTTAACGACATTACGGTATATTACGTTATGTGAGGAGGTAAGTTCATTAAAACAGAATCAAGGAAATTTTGAAAAAATCGATTCGAATTGTTTCTATTTCCGAAATTCTCTTATGTGTTCAAAAAATGGAAGCTTATGCGATGTTTTCATGATTACCGTACAATTTAATTTTCATTAAATACATTTTATGAATATAGACCTACTTCTTAATTTGATGTACGAAAATACAAAATATGTCATTTTAATGCACTAAGAACTGGCTGTGTGTAAACTTTATGCAGGCCATTTTACTTATCGCACGTTACTATACGAAGGTGAATACTATTGTACACTGTTGCAGTAGATCTAGATAAAATTTAGATGATCTGAATATTTTTATTAAAGTATTTAATAGTTTAGCCTATTCCATTAATTGCTTTATGGTTGATATGATCATTACTGATAATAAATATGCTACAATACACAAAAATGAAGTCCGTGGTTTAAATTTGTATGCAGTTGCGTTGGTTTAGTTGAGAACTGGCTGCGTGAGTTGTTTGTAAGCCAAATTATAACAACATTGTTATTTGTAGGACTTGTGCAGCAGTAACCAGTCATAGTGTGTTACAGACCTAATGAATTTAAATAACACGTCAAGAACAACGTAAGTACGAAAAACGCACAATAGTGTAAAAAAAAAAAAACAATTCCATATATAAATATTGGTAAATTTCACGTAATAAAAATCCGAACCTTATTATATCATGTTGTGAATCCAGGGATACTTCTCTATTTAAAATATTTAAATATTATAACATTTTACAGCCCCCAAACCTATTGAATTATTTCGTAATAGTCTTCAGGTTACAGAAACACAGTTACAGTAGCACCTGCAAGAATAGTATTTGCTTTAATTTATCCTTTTCCTTCAAGATACATTCATCTACATTAAATGTAGAAATTTTCTACGAGTATAGTGCATATGTCAGCAATGGATAGAATTATTTTGACTTGATGATAACATGTAAATGATTAATATTTCTACACATTAGTATCTTACTTGATTGTTATTTTGTATCTTAATAGTTATTTTGGTTTCCAAATTGGAATTAACATTCACGTTAATATTTTCGACCGCAGATTATAGGTTAAATCTTTGGCTATGTCATCTCTCAAAAGTATCAAGTAGGCAACAGTTAAATACAACGTCTCTAATTAAGTTAAACCAAACCAAACCAAACCAAACCAAACCCGGTAAGTTACCTGACGTGATGCTCGGAAACAACTACATTAAAATGAAAATTAAATTAAAGTAATACAGAAATAAAGAGGTCAATTTATTAAACTCTTATTAGAAATTAAGTATTCAAAACTAGTTACTGTATATCTACATTCCGAGCTCAATTACACTCGAACTTACTTAATATTATCGTCTAGCCTCGTTCTGTATTCACATATGAGAAGTTTCATATGGATCATGAAATTACTGTTTCATGTTTCCATAAAATCGCCTACGTCTAATAGCTAACTTTGTTTTTCATATTTTTGGCATTCATTCAATATGGTGAACCCATATTATACCTGAACATTTATTGCGGTGTAATATTAGTAGGCCTACCCACTTACTACGGTCACTCTTTTCCTTACTGTCGTCTAAAAAAGTTTAATTGCAAACTAAACAGGATGAATAATGTAAATAATTGAATTTTCTACATCTATACATGTAAGTTAATGCAATATGTTGAGACTGAGACTTTTCAACATAATACGAATTTTTAAATTGTTTTTCATTTTCAGATGCCGATAAAACATAAAATTAATTAGGTCTATAATATACTATAAAATTATAACATCGTATTCAGGTTTCGAAAGTATTTTTTAATGATTTCTATAAATTTAAGAGAGCCTCTCTAAAAGCGAAAGAGAAAATAACACTAACACCAATTATTATCACTTCAATCTACACTTAGACAACAGTCATAATGGTAGTCGTAATAAAGGTATCTGTACTTACCAGGGTCGTCATCGCTGTCCCAATTTGCACGACATCCTAGGACAAACCACCAGAGCAGTAACACCATCACATGTCGTGATGTAGAAAATCTTCGTTGATGATTCTTCATCCTCTGTCCAAATGGAAACAATAATGGAAGAAATGACAATTTGATGTTATGTTGAGGTTTCAGTCACTTTTTTCACAAAAAATATTTACTAAATACACACACACATCACGCCAATTTAGTTCTTGTGCAAAAAACACACTGAAAACACTTAAAAATTTTATTTAGGAAGATACAACTGAAACACAACACTGTCTATAAATGTAATTCGTATGATCTTTATGTTTTGTCGTTGATGTTTCGTTTAGTTTCTGTGGAATGAAATGTTCCTTTCTTCTGTATTTAATCCATTAATAACTGTCATTTGGAAATGTTTTATTTTCATCAGAAATGCAAGATACGAAACACGCAGGTATATGGGCTATTATTATATAACGTTGTAAAATACACTTATATTGTTGTACAAACACCACCACAGACGTAATGCAATGTCTCGTATAAGTTTTACAGTCTTTCGTGTCAAGTTTTCTTCGATTATCACTTGGAATCAAAAGTCATTAACTTCTATTTACACGCGATATAATGTTTTGTATTTTTTGTATACTGGAAAAAACTCGTAAAGCAACTATTGCACCCTGTAGTTTGAATTGAATTAACGATTTTTTCTGAAAATGTTCAATTAAAAAAGTATCACTCCACAACTTGATCAAATATTATTTCAAGTAGGCTATTTATAAAAACATAGGACGTGTGTTCATAAATTTGTGAACAATTACATTGTTGCATCGAATATTTTAAAGTATATGGGTAAGATTATCTCATTTCTGGAGCTAGGATATCTAATTATTATTTTAACTGTAATAAAAGATGTTATAGAAGTTGTTTTCTTCTTTTGGTAAAAAATATTAAAAAGCAATCAGCTGTATATATGTTTCTCACACTTATTTTTAAAATGTCCACATACATAACACATACATGACATTTATTTCTCTGGAATATTTGCTTTCTACATATAAATTGTATTTCACCAATTTATTAATCTCTTATTTCGTTTTACGGCAATTAAAATTATTAACGACCTTCAATTTAAAATGCTTGTACCTCGAACACGGTCTATTTATAGCGATATTACAAAAAGTCATTGTTGCGCTGTTGATCGTCGTATGTTTTTGGAACACTTTGGTTTTCAAATCCACCTCGACGCGGCGATTTCAACGATTTTGCCCGGAGTAGCGCTTGTAACAGCGTGTTCAGCTGAGGAGACGTCGACCAACTGGGACCCCATGGCGCACACTTACTGACCGGCCGATACACGGCGAACCGACGAAACCACTTCGGGCATCTCCGCCGTACACACAGTTAGTCCCCCGAATGTTGCTTCTGTACGACGCGTAAGGCGAGACGGTACGGCTAGGAACCATCACATAACATATCACAGCTATCAGTCCTGCTATCTTTCCTATCCTACATCTTAGCTTTCTTCTTCCTCTCGCTTTCGTTCCCCAGCTCTTTCTACTCTCCCAATGCTACCACCCACTCTCAATAACATTGGGAAATGGACATCACACACGCGACCCTAAAATATTGGTGTATATGGATTAACATTTATTAGATATTACAACGCATTGAGATCGCTTGAATGCGATGCATTTCACCCTTATATACGTCACTATATTTTTTTATCTTTTGGTTTGAATCGAAATCGCCGGCTACTGACACCGGAGACATGGGTTCATATCTCCGACGATACTAGCGTTTTATAGTAAAATGTAAACGACAGCACATAAGCCTAAGGCTGCGAAGAGTCCACAGAAATTACGAGTTTAATTTGGAGAACAAAGGCATTTACTCAAGCGAAACCCTTTCGCTGACAAAAGCTGTATGAGAAAGTTGAGGAAAAATTATGCAGAATCACGTTTCTAGTATTGTTGTTAAAAATTGGAAGAGGAAGGAATACGTTAGGCTGACGTACTGTACTTTGGTCTAATTTCATTCACTTATGGAGCTAAATGACAGTTGTGAAGAGTATGGGATGAAGATAAATGAAAACAAGAACTAAGATCATGGTTTCGGAAGAAAAATAAAAAGGTAAACTTGCGAATTCTAAATGAGGCAATAGAGCAAATAGTTGGGGTGTACTAGCACAGTCTAGCATATACAGGGACATCATTTTATTTTTACTTCAGTTTTTATTGTATCTGAGTTTTTGAATGTACTTCAGTCCCACCCCTTCTACTAATGAAGTTTCAACTGTTCCCCAGACAGAATCAAGGCCGCATATAGTAAACAGCACTGAGTTATTCAGTATAGTAGGCCCTACGTTCCAGAAATAAATTCGCGTTTTCCAGTGACGAAAGAACTTTCAATATTGAATCATATTTTCGCACAGGTACTGTCCGTTTGCCTACGTCGCATCCCGATTTCCCCCACCTGCTTCTGCACGTCCCTCTGTAAAAGCAGGGCTGTCTTAGCTCTTTTCTGAAAACATTAATTTCTGTTAGGAATTGGACGTTTACGTAATATTATACAACTGTTTAAAATAACTTAAATAACAGGGCCTCGTTAAGTAATTAACTGTCACGTGATTTCCCCCCTTTCTACGATCCTGCGGCATAACCACTTGAACGGACAGTAGATAGCATGTCTGAGTAATTTTATATTTTCGGGTCGGGCAGAAGTGAAGATTGAATTCACAGTACGTAGAGTAGGTACAGAATTATTTCAACATGAGTTACTAGTAAGAAGGACGAAACTGGCAATTGGAATTAGATGCAATAGTCTATAGTGCGATAATATGCACAAAAGAACTGAAGCCTGTATCGAAATGAACGGCCACCATTTTCAAAATTGTGTTTAAATATCCATATTATGATTATTTTTCAATTGAACTTCATTCTCTATATTGTACGCTAATGTGCTGTAGACAGTATAATATACACTGCATAATGAATACGTTCGCATGAATAGCTCAGTTCGTGAGTAAAAAGACTTATTCTTAATACAGTATTGCATTTTGATTAAACAAACACCTAATGAAAATTATCGAACTCAAAATCGCGATATTTCCTAGTTTACGTAAATGGATGAACTACTTTTCTTCCCTCCTATACCTAGTAAAGTGATTTGTTTGTGTTTTACGCCGGTATCATCGAACTCCAGTCGCAGAAGGGGGTAGGAAACGGTGTTTCCGGTTCTCTAAAGGTATAGCCAGGTTAATATTAAAAATATTAGTAAAAATAAAATGATGTTCCTGTACAATCACGAAGCTCAACACGTAAGGAATATGCATCCATAGGTATTTGCTAACCACTAGGATCGCTACTATCGCCTCATCACAGATAATACGAAGTAGTACCGACACAGTCTTTTGTTCCTAGTACCCTCAACAACTCAAGCTTCGTGACTGTATATACTAGACTGTGGTACTAGTACAGGGACATCATTTTATTTTTACTAACATTTCTAATATTAACCGGCTATACCTTTGGATCAATGATTAAGAACCGGAAACACCGTTTTATACCCCCTTCCACGACTGGACTTCGATGATACTGGCGTAAAATACAAACATATCACTTTACTAGGTTTAGGAGGGAAGAAAAGTAGTTCATCCATTTACGTAAACTAGGAAATATCACGATTTTGAGTTTCATAATTTTCATTAGGTTTTTGTTTACTCAAAATACAGTACTGTATTAACAATGAGTATTTTTACTCACGAATTGATCTGTCCATGCGGACGTATTCATTATGCAGTGTATATTATACTGTCTACAGCACATTAGCGTACAATATAGAGAATGAAGTTCAATTGAAAAATAATCATAATATGGATATATAAACATATTTTGAAAATGGTGGCCGTTCATTTCGATACAGGCTTCAGTTCTTTTGTGCATATTATCACACTATTGGCGATTGTACCTAATTCCAATTACCAGTTTCGTCCTTCGTACTAGTAACTCACGTTGAAATAATTCTGTACCTACTCTATAAAAGAGTACCTTACGTACTGTAAATTCAATCTTCACTTCTGCCAGATCCGAAAGATAAAATTACTTAGACATGCTATCTACTGTCCTTCTAAGTAGTTATGTCTCAGGGTCGTAGAAAGAGGGAAATCACGTGACAGTTAATTACTTAACGAGGTCCTTTTATTTAAGTTATTTTAAACAGTTGCATAATATCACGTAGATGTCCAATTAATTCCTAACAGAAATTCATGTTTTCAGAAAAGAGTTAAGAATGCCCAGCCACTAGTCTTTACAGTGGAGCGAGCAGAAGCAGGTGGGGGAAACCGGGATGCGACATAGACAAATGGACGACAGTACCTGTGCGAATATGATTCAATATTGAAAGCTCTTTCGTCACTGAAAAACGCGAAAATATTTTTGTTACGTACTGTTTACTATGACCGTAAGGCTACTATAACTCTATATGTGATCTTGGATCTATGTGGAGGACGGTTGAACTTCATTAGTAGAAGGGGTGGGAGTGAAGTACATTCAAAAACTCGGGTACAATAAAAATAAAATGATGTCCCTGTATAAGCTACTGCAGGAAGTCAAAAGGAGTATAGCAATGGCATAGGAAGCTTTTAATAGAAAAAGGAGCATCTTCTGCGGACCTCTGGGAAAAAAATAAGGAAGAGACTAGTGAAGTGCTTTGTGTGGAGTGTGGCATTGTAGGGCGCAGAAACATGGACATTACGACGAAGTGAAGAGAAGCGAATAGAATCATATGAAATGTGGATATGGGGAAGAATGAAGTGTAGAATTGGACAAACAAAATAAGAAACGAAGCTGTGTTGGAAAGAGTGGGAGAGGGAAAATGATCAGGAAGAGAAAAAGGAATTAGTTGGGTCACTGGCTGAGAAGAAATTGCATACTGAAAGATGCATTGGAAAGAATAGTGAACGGGAGAAGAGTTCGGGGACGAAGATATCAGCTGATAGACATTAAGATACTACATGGATCATATGAGGAATCAAAGAGGAAGGCATAAAATAGAAGAGACTGGAAAATGCTGGGTTTGCAGTGAAAGACCTGAGCTTGGGCAGAACACTATGAATGAATGTTTCTAATCTGCAAGCTGGTTTGCAATATCCTTTTGTTCAAAAACTTTAATTTTAACTTTTCTCTAGGTCTAAATACCTACATTTGAATAAATTTCAGAGAATTTATTGTATCTTTAATATATGTAACTGCTATTATTGTATTATTGAGAACGTTAATAACTGTAGAATTAATGCGATTCTCGGATTCGTAAAATATACCTAATAAAACAGTCCATTCCCTTAATCTGTCCATTATATCATATTACACAAAGTAGGATATGAACTCTGCAGAGCCATAATGCATTATGATCTACTATATGAATAGAACCTTAAAATCAAATTTAATTTGTAAATGGGACGTTAAGTCGAGCTGAAGTATTAAGGTATATTTACTCGGTATTATAGGAATAAGCAGAAATGTGGTTATCGGAATACGACCATCACTTCGAAAATTTTCTCTCTTCCTGTTTTCTGAAATCTATACATATATAATTTGAATTGGTAATGGAAATAACGGGAAAACGGCTGAACGGATTTTAATAAATTGCCCCTCATTTTGAAGCTTGGAACCCAAAGTTTTTTTTTTTTCAGAAAAATGGTAGTTTTCAATGAAATGTCAATTTTTCAACATAATTTTCTAAAATACATCTGTCGTCACTAACTAATTGCATTTCAGAATGAAACAAAACACTCACTACAGTAAACAATATTACACGAAGGCTTGATCTGCAAGAATACTGACATATTTAGAGCTCAAATTAAATTGATTATTAAAAACTTCAAGACTTACTAAAAATAATTTACAGGTGTGATTCTGTGGTGTGTATTTTCTGATTACAGCTGTGTATTGGATATTAAAAACTACAAAACTTGAGGTGGTTTGATAACATTATTACCTACCATTAGAAAAAAAATATTATAGTTAATGCCATGATGTGACTATTTTTCATTAATTATACATATTAATGCTATATTGATGATATGAAAGTGAAACGTTTTGGGGTTATTTAAGTAGATGTAGATAAGATCTTAATTTATATCTTCATTTCTATAATTTACTGAGTAGGGCTATATAGTATATATAGTATATGTTACTCAAAACTATAAAACGTACGTAAGATAATAATACTGTTATTAAAAATTAAATATTTTATACTGTAGTTATTAATCAAGTAGGGTTGGGTCTTTTTCATATATTTAATGGCGGTGTGGTGTAGTTATTTATATGCGTGATTCTCTTCAGTATTGGCTCGAGAGAGCGCAAAAATTAGAGTTCCTAAGGAAAAATAAGAAATTATTTACTGAAGAAATAAGAGGCCTACAAGATGTTGTAGTCTCCCTATCATTGCAGCAAGATCTCTTAGCAGGATAAAATGATTTTACCCTCTACATTTCAAGGTAGTTTACGAAACATGCAGCAGCTATACCAAACTGCTATGTCTATTGTTCGAAAGCATAGCAAAACTGACTTTTTTTTTTTTTTTATTTTCACCTACAATCCACAATGACCTGAAATAGCTACTGCTTTACTCTCACATGAAAAACCGACTGATCGTTCTGACATTGTTACTTGCGTTTCGCGTTCAAACTAAGAAACTGAAGGTTTATAGGTTCAGTAAAAAGTATTTGGCATAAAAAAAACCATTCAGAGGGAGTATGTTTCATTATTATGGAAGCAAATAACTCGCAGGATGTCTGGTATTCTTCATTGAAAATAAATCGGAAAAAAAAAATTCTTATTTGAACGTCTAATGAGCTTAGTTTGCAGCTAGTTCTACTGGAACCGGGAGAAATTATTTTGTAGCCTCTACACAGGAGTCAA
Organism: Periplaneta americana; assembly: GCA_025594305.2. Taxonomy (NCBI): domain Eukaryota; kingdom Metazoa; phylum Arthropoda; class Insecta; order Blattodea; family Blattidae; genus Periplaneta; species Periplaneta americana. The sequence continues at coordinate 160,723,030 of JAJSOF020000005.1, read as the reverse complement.
ATGAATCTAGAAATATAAAGAAACCTTTTTTAATATACATGTAATAAGAGCCGGTAAATTAGAGTTAAATTTTAGCACTTTTATACTCACTATTTTTCAGAATATTTATAAAAGAAGCAATTGGTTTATAAGTAAAGTAAGGGAACAAAAATTAAGAACAGAAAATCAAACTGATTGGTTGTAAATTGCTTTTGTGCGAGATCGTGCGTATTTGCTTGCTTTCCGCACAAAAGCAATACGCGGTAATTGTGAAATACCACATTCAGTATTCCCAACGTAACACACACAACAATTTCCCTATTCTTACCGCTTAAGCGTCATATTCATTTTACTACTTTAGGCTTTTAATATATTATTTTTAAAGACGTTCAATATAGTAATAATTATAAATTGGAAACTTACCACTGCAATTTCACCTAAATTGCACTGTTAATTATTGTGTTTAAATATTTGCAAAAATTAAGTAAACTCTAAATCATTACGTAACCTTACCGTTTGTTTTAAGTTCGCATTTATAGACTGGGAAAAAAAAAAGACAGACGTATATCACGGCCTGCTGGAGTATAGTAAACACAGAAAACATTTTATAGGAATAATGTTGAAGATAGATATATTTGTTTTGCAAATTTGCCGTCATTGAACACAAACCAAGATGGAGATTTCTTTGCAACTAATGAGAAATTTCTCTTTCAGGTATGTAATAAACGATCTTCGCACAAAATAATGTACGATACACGAGCGGTATGTTTGTTTTCATGTTCTCGGAAATTAAAAAAGCTCAACCACGTTTCGCTTTTTCAATCTTTTCCTCGAACATGAAAACGTCAACATACCGCTCTTGTAACGCATATTTCTATTTTCAATCTTTGATGAACACTTTTATTTGATTTAAATTCTTCATATGGTGAACTAAGATTCAATTCTAAATCACTACACCCGGTGGTCAGTCATTGTTATTATTGTTTTTATTTTATTTTAGTAGGTTATTTTACGATGTTTTATCAACATCTAGGTTATTTAGCTTCTAATAAAATAAGTATATATAAATTTCAATCATAAGACACATCTGTTTTGCAAATGTTTATTTGCTATATGAATAAGGAATATATTAACGTGTTCGCCTTATTGGGCATCATCAGATATAATAAAATATGTAATCTGAACCTTGATCAAATTGAGCAAATAACAAATGAGCAATGTATTATACATGGTGTTGGATCTTCATGAGCTTTATGTATAAAAGTATAAATAAAATGAAGGATAATTAATTTCAATGTGATGCAAACTTTTAAAATTGAAATTGAAATTGATTGTGTATACATATATCTCATGTTACAGTATGAATACAAATTAATCAATTAGAATTATACGATTTATCAATGATGTTAAAATAAATTATGAATAAAATGAATATATTAGCTTAAAAATTAATTAAAATTCATATTGTTCGAAGAATGTTTTAAGGTACTATATACAATATTGATGTTATGTTGTGACTGATAGATCTTATGTTGTCGATTGGTTGTAATTATACATGTAGAATTTCAATCGTGTATATTACGTCCGCTCAAATGAGAGCCACTTGGAATGTGCGATTGGACACGCTTACTGCAGGGAGCAAGTAGGCACGCGACTCCGAGCAGGTTCCATGTAAGCAACGCTGCGTTGCCATCTCTCCCTTCTGCAGACTGGAGTGAACCTTCGTGTGCGTCTTGTAAATACAGAAATAAAACATGAATACCTCCTATTCAAAGTCTGTGGAGTCACTATTTAAATCAATTACACAAGATTCCAAGCTAGCTTCTAAGTAGCGATAATCACTTTCTTTTGTCTTTACATGTCCGATATACTTTACTCAATGCTTTTTATTGTTAATGTCCATCACAGTTACTATTAAACCGCGTACTTCTTGAACAGTTTTATTTCGCAATGCATTTTCTGACCGGACATTTCAATTCAGTTCCGACTAAACGAATTCTATGGCAATGGTCGGGGGGCAGTCGTAGTACAACATGGCCATATTTTGATGATGATTCGTCAATTACATACAATATTCTTTCTGTAATTGCTACGTTTTATCTCTTGTAGCAGATCTAACTTTGTTGTTGGGACTGGCGTAGGCAAAGGGATGTTATTTTCACGTTTTAATTATATCTATTGTTGATCTGGTGGTAGGTACAGGATTTATAATAAGGGAATGGCATGGGGCATTATCCATAATGATGACAGACGGTTCTTCCAGTCGTTTTAGCAAACATTCCTCAAACCATTCTTCAAAGATTTTAGAATTCATAGTCCCACGGTAATCAGCCGGGGCATCACACATACTTTGGTGGGTAACGAATAATGCTTCTGGAATTAAACCATTTCTTTCCCTCGCATGTAAAATTGCTATTCGTTGTCTTTTACCGCAAGAAAAATTGTCATCACAATAACTTGACCCATCTGACCAACGACACTTTACTCCGTCAATGGTATCATGCCATGTTTCGTCTAAGTATATTTCTTCATAACCCAGTTGTCGATAATACTCTATATTCCGTAAATACGAAGAACGCCACATCCGTATTCGTAATGATTCCATTGATGCTGGTTGAGATCCATGAATTATATATTTAAACCCCATTAAATGTAATAGTTCCATTAAAGTATTTCTTTGGTACGGAAACTCATATTGGGTTGTTTGTGTTTTATTACGCATTGCATTGAGAAGTTTGACGTTGAAGCTATTTTATTTTTTATTTATATTATATTGAACACGAAAGCCACAATATATACATTGAAAGACACTCTTTCAGCTTTCCCAATGACGGGACTGCCTCATTGGACAAAGCATAATGAACATATTGAGTGAAAACAAAAACAGACCACAAAAGAGAAATGAGGGGAACGAACAAAAGGGAAAATTAAGTACAGGTAAGATAATAGCATGCATATAACAGCCCTAAAACATAGTAAACAAACAGATTAGACATTCGAGGAAAAGTATCCCTGTTTAGGAAACAAAGTACAGATGGTATCATTTACTGTCCTCTGCCTCGTTCCAAGCTAACTGAATTATACTTCCGGGCTCGTCTGAAACCGAATACTATATGAACTTGTTCTCGGAGCACCGACTTAGATCTGTCAACAGCGCTGGCGTACCAACAACTAGCCGCGTGCTTCAAGACTGAAACACCTGACGCCTCCCGCTCAAAGTATGTGTAAGTGGCTCTCATTTGAGAGGACGTACTATAGTATACGTTCGCTTGTAAACTGAATGTTATCTGACATTGATACAAATAGTGGTTATTATTGATATAATAACCACTATTTGTATCAATGTCAGATATAATATCACTATTTGTATACTACACGATTAAAATTCTACATGTATAATTACAACCAATCGACAACATAAGATCTATGTCACAACATAACATCAATACTGTATATAGTACCTTAAAACATTCTTCGAACAATATGAATTTTAATTAATTTTAAGCTAATATATTCATTTTATTCAAAATTTATTTTAACATCATTGATAAATCGTATAATTCTAATTGATTAATTTGTATTCATACTGTAACATGAGTTATATGTATACACAATCAATTTCAATTTCAATTTTAAAAGTTTGCATCACATTGAAATTAATTATCCTTGAAAAAAAATTAAAAATCGAAAGAGAATTGGGAGGATAAATTTAAAAGGTACGCAAAACGCGTCCTTGCAAGGGGTTGGGGGCTGTACAAAACTAAGTATGTGAGCTCCAAGCCTGTTGGCCACTAGTCTCACTCCGGGTTACGCTGCTCCACTGAAGGAGGTCTACAAAATTTTATAATTATCCTTCATTTTATTTATACTTTTATACATAAAGCTCATGAAGATCCAACACCATGTATAATACATTGCTCATTTGTTATTTGCTCAATTTGATCAAGGTTCAGATTACATATTTTATTATATCTGATGATGTCCAATAAGGCGAAAACGTTAATATATTCCATATTCATATAGCAAATAAACATTTGCAAACAGATGTGTCTTATGATTAAAATTTATATATACTTATTTTATTATATTACTAGGCATATCTGAAAATATAAAAATGAATTGTAAATTATTTAGCTTCTGAATGAGATGAAGGTGATAATGCCGGTGGAATGAGTCCGGAGTCCAATACCGAAAGTTACCCAGGTTGCTCATATTGGGTTGAGGGAAAACCCCTGGAAAAACCTCAACCAGGTAACTTGCCAGTTGTTGTTGTTGTTGTTGATGTTGTTGTAGGAACATTCACTTAAATGTTGACACTTTGTAACTGAAACTGAATCTAGAGAAATAAAGAAACTTTTTTAAATATACATGCAATAAGAGACGGTAAATTAGAGTTAAATTTTAACACTTTTATACTCAATATTCTTCAGAATATTTATAAATGAAGTAATAGGTTTATAAGCAAAATAAGGGAACAAAAATTAAGAACAGAAAACCAAATTGATTGGTTGTAAATTGCTTTTTTCTATCTTTTATGAACACTTTTATTTGATTTAAATTCTTCATATGGTGAACTACGATTCAATTGTGAATCACTATACCCGGTGGTCAGTCATTGTTATTATTGTTTTTATTTTATTTTAGTAGGTTATTTTACGACGCTTTATCAACATCTAGGTTATTTAGCGTCTGAATGAGATGAAGGTGATAATGCCGGTGAAATGAGTCTGGGGTCCAACACCGAAAGTTACCCAGCAGTTGCTCATATTGGGTTGAGGGAAAACCCCGGAAGAAACCTCAACCAGGTAACTTCCCCGTTGTTGTTTTTGTTTTTGTTGTAGGAACATTCACTTAAATGCTTACATTTTGTAACTGAAATGCAGAAAAGGTGTTAGAAATTACCATTTTTCTTTCCCTGCATTCTCGTGCTAGACTTTTGCGTTTTTGGCTCAATTTTTGGCCGTTCATTTGCACAATTTATTACACGCCACGCTTTCGCTCGTTCAGTCCTTGATTTCGGCATGTGAATAAGAAAAAGTTGCCGCTAGATGGCAGCACCTAATGGCCTTTGCAGTCGCTTGTGGATATAGGTCCATTATGTGATTAAAATATTACTTTGTTTGGCGACTCTAATAGCTTCGTCAATACATTATATTGTTCAATTTTGAAACAAGAGGAAATACAACAAGGCATGCATAATTTAAAATACGAAAAACAATGAGTTACTTGGTTACAAAAACCCCTATGTGACAGAATTGAAAACAGTTTTCAAATTAAAATTGTCAACTAACACTTAGTAGGACATTTCATGGAATTTGTAAGGTTAATTAATTATTTTTTTTCCATGTCTTGTCCTTGTTCTTGCCTGAGTCGTCATCGTTATAATCCATCCTTGTCATCCGAGGCTTCTGTTGAGACTTGAAAGCAATGTAAAAATGATGTCAGTAGAATAACAGCAAGTGAGATGAGGTTTATGAGAGCAACAGCTGGATATACTCGCTGGGATCATAAAAAAAATGAGGACCTAATGCAAGAACTTCAAATAGAACCCATTATGCAGTTCATCAGCAAAATCAACCCAGTGGAAGGGTCATCTCGAACGAATGAATCGATGCAGAAAGCACTGTTTTCATTACCATCCATATGGCAAAGATCTCTAGGCCGTCCAAAGAAGAGATGGACTGAAAATTCTAGTTTGAGGACATTTCATAGGAGATGATGATGATGATGATGATTAATTATTTTTATCCTTACAAAACTGCAGGAGATCATGAGATATTCATATGCTACCAGTTGTTGGTGACTTACAAAAAATATATAAACTTTTTAGATAAGGACTTTTGTAACTAGATAATTCAATAAAAATTGAACTAATGTCCGAGGAAGTTACAGCTTCAGTACTTATCGAGGTTTCTTCGAACCAAAAGAGCCGGAAAACTTTTTCTGTGTGGAACTTCCCTACATTACAAAGTAGAGGTTTCAACCAATTTATCCACAAGTTTCTGACACAAGTTTCTGATGATTATTATTCGTAACACACTTCAATATGTCACACTGGCACAAAACAGGTAGCAAAAAAGCTATTTTATACTGTAGTTTGAAACAAACCTACAGATGAGCTGGTTGCTGCTACACTTAACGTTAGAATTTGGAAATACGCTATTTCGGTGAAACCATTGTTAGAATGGTCTTGTGAGCAGGCAATATAAAGCAGCTAGCGAATGGGTGGATGCATTCCAGCAGGCGGTGATTTCAAAAAAATCTTCTAAACAATGTAATTTCTAGACTCCATATTCCAGCTACCTATAAAATGGAATGAAGTTGCCTGGTTCGAAGTATATGTGACGACACAGCGCAGGTACAGGTACGTTCGTATGCAAAATAGTTACGCATCCTCTGCCCTCTTCCTCTAGAACAGTGATGTCAACTGATGCCCATAGGAGCAAGCGCGCGCTTTAGAGCCCAGGAGAGCCTGAGCGCTTTACAGCGGAAAGGAAAGAGACAGACGAAAGAGGTAGTATATGCCGCTTGGTCGAGCTATATACAGGGATGGCCAACACTGATTCAATGGATAAAGGGAAGAGAACTTATTAAAATTGTATCCATGTTAATTTTTTTAGAATTTGTCTGTAGGCCTAAATATAAGTTGCATTATAAGTCAATGTAAGTTTTACCATATTAATATTCATTTACAAGTTTCCCTTTTTTATTCATTCGGAAAAGAATATTTTAGGCCTAAATCACGAGTTCCACTTTTTCTACAGTCAATATAAAGCAATTGAACCACCAACCACATTTTTGAAAAGTACATATATTTGTTTAAAATTATTCCGTTTATTTTTTATGTCATCGTCGTTAATTAAAACTTTTCTAACAATGTGTATATTTTTCGTAAATCTAGCTATATATATTATGGAAGTCACGTATTCAGAAGATTGTTTATTAAAATTTTTGAAAATATTCGACGTTGGAAAATGTTTGAAGTGGAATGAATTAACAAAAAATGAAACTGAATCACAAAACAAAAGACATTGCCCATTGTGTTATAAAAGATCAGCTCTCGATGAGCTTCAGCAGCCATTTAGCAGCATAATTTAATATTTGATAATGTTGAGATGGTTACATCAATATCATTTGAAAAGTTGATATTTTCGATAAGTCAGTTTTTTTATTGTATTGGTTAAAACATATACTTCTAACAACTTTCTTCTAATGTACTATAATATTGTTTTGATTTTCTTTAAATAAGGCTAAACTGTTGATACCATCAATATCAATTTCAACTTATCATGCCATATTCAGTTGGGATAACACTTTCTTTATGAATGATGTGTTTAATTCACTTAGTACAGTGTAGTTGTAGTTATTATGGAATTTCTGTGAATATTCCTTCTTTACTCTTTATTATGTTATTAACGTTTAAAACACAACTGCAATATGAGGCTAAGAAATAGGTGTTAGTACTTTTGTTTTAAAGACAAATACGTAGAAAATAACAAACAAAAAGAAGCCATATAAAAATAACGACATAAAATTTCAAGTTCCGTTTGAAGTTTGTGCACCACTGTTTTCTTAATCCAACAGGCTGATTATTCCTCCTAGCATACCTAGCGCTTGATGCCCGTGCACTTCGTCAAGGTCAGAAAAATGGGCTTGCTTCGACATCACTGTTCTAGAAAGTGAAAAACTGGACGCAATCATAGTGAGTAGTCTTATCGATCTCTGCTCTTAATAGTCATATTATTTAAATAACTGCATCTTTGTGGCTGGCTGAAGATTCATTGCTGAGGTAAAATACCTTAGGTAAGACGCTCAAGCGTGTAATATTGCAGGGCATAGTTGAGGATATTTGATAAACGAAACGAGAAAACCATTTCCGCGTTGTACTTTTCCGATGGATTTCTGCCCATAAATGGTACAAAGGGTTCTGGAATCCTCCGACGCGTTTACCCTTCTGTTTTTTTTAATAACACTTATGCCACATTTACAATCTGTCTACAATAGACAATAAGTAAATATTATAAAAGAATATGACATGAGTGGAGATGTTATCCCATGACAACACTCCAAAAGAAAAATAACAATGTTTTAAATAGTTGTAGTAAAAATTAATGGAAGGTCAAGAGCATTGGTCCTTTTAAGTCTTCTTATTGTTTCACTATTATCCAGCAAATTTAATGCATGATGATTCGGATGTTGATTTAATCGGTGCAGGTATTTTTTGCTGAACTTATAAATCTCTTTTTTACAGTTGAAATGTTTAGATCATGATGAATGACATCATTACGTACATACCATGGTGCAGTGACAATGGAACGTAAAGTTCTGGACTGATACCTCTCAAAGTTTGAGTTGCTAGCAGTTCCCCACAGTTGGATGCCGTATGTCCAGATTGGTTTTAGTATGACTTTGTAAACAAGAAGTTTATTTTCTAATGACAGTTTTGATATAAGTCCCAATAACCAATAGATTTTTGATGTTTTAAAATTTAATTCTTTACGTTTAGTTTCAATATGTTTTCGCCATGTTAATCGGCGATCTAAATGCATACCTAAATATTTAACATCGTCTGCTTCAGGAAGTTCTTTGTTGTACAGTGTTACAGGAGGACAGTTTTCAGTTCTGGTTCAGAAAGTAACATGAACTGATTGTTTTTTTTTCACTCGCTTCTATTCTCCATTTAATTAGCCAGTCTTCTGTTTCTTTCAATTCATTCTGCAGGTTTTCAGATGCTGTTGATGGATCTTCATGTGAAGCAAGAATAGCAGTGTCATCAGCGAAAGCAGCCACCAATACTTCATTAGAAATTGGAAAATCAGCTGTATAAATTTTATATAGTATAGGGTTTAAGACTGAACCTTGAGGTACACCTGACTTTATATCATAGAATGAGGAGAAATGTTCTCCGAACTACTCTTCTGTTAAACTCAAACAAAAGATATGTCAGAAATGTTCGTTTTTTTCTAGTTGACACTTATTTCCTTCAGGCAATATTATTAACTAGCTTTAAAATTGGAAAATCCAAGAGGTATTCAGTGACACAATACTTTGACAGTCAAATAACAAATGACAAATCCCAAAGAAATTTATAACAAAGACCCTGTTACCATGGGAAACAAAAACGCTACAACTTATGCATCAACCTGTTATTTTAGTGAGAAATTAACACCGTGTCTCGTATCAAACGCTGACAGACTTATATAATGCAAATTTATTGAAAGCATTGTACGCGTATCACCGTAGCTGTCAGGCAACATTAACGAAGATCTATGGATAAATAAAAAATTGGGACAGAGAGGTTATTGACCTAGTTAAGAGAAGCGTGAAATTATCGTCAGAAAAATATGGTATGCAAATACATTTGATATTAATATAAATCAATCAGAATATAATCCAATAATTTAAATTATCCTACAGGTGTAAATTCGGATAAAGAATATATTTATTTTAAACAAATGCATTTTGCTATAAATTTCCCTTTCAATGATTAGTGTCATAAAACTGGGAAATAAATTTGTATTAGCAGGCGAAATTTTAAAGAATTTTTTTATCTTTCTTTCCTCTTGTCTTTCAATATAACAATAACTGTTTTCAAACGCTTAACACTTGACTCTTAATAGATTCTTTCTAACCCGGCACTGGTCGCTATATGAACCATGTTGAATCTTTCGTACACTACTTTTAACACTTGAATATAAATAATTTATTAAATGGCGATCTTACTCGTGTTAATTATGTAAGCATGTGTAGCTTACAGCTGTTTCGGTATTACTCGACACCATCCTCAGAGCCTACCAGATCTCGGCGCTATCTCAACTTCGCTGCCTGTTGTGTGGGTGCGTTCGTGTGATGAAGAGTTGTGTCAAATAGTGTGTGTGTTCTGAAATTGATTGAGAATTTGATTAGGGTGTGTTTTAGTGTGTCTGTATATTTCATATTGTTCTACTGTGTTGAGTTTTGGGTTTTGGGTTCTATGTGTAGGATTTCCATATCTGTATTTATGTTACTGTATGTGTGGTTAGCATTAGTTATGTATTCGGCATATGTAGATGTATTGTGCCCTCTGGTTATTGCTTTAATGTGTTCTTTGTATCGAGTTTGGAATGATTTGTCCAATGTAGAAACTGTCGCAACTATTGCATGTGAGTTTGTATAGCTACGCCTGTGTGGTTGTATTTATTTGTTTGTGTTGTTTGTGTGTTGAGATGTCTTTGTAGTGTGTTTTCTTTCTGTATGCTATGTTGTACTTCTGTTTTCTGAATGAGGATGCGATCTTGTGTGTGTTTTTATTTTTGTATGTTAGTGTGATGTATTTCTTGTGTTCTTGTGTTTGTGTTGTCTTTGTTGAGTTTTTGCTTTGTCTTACTTATGATGTTGTCTATTATGTTTGGGTTGTAACCATTTTCTTGTGCAATGTATTGATTGTGTTCACTTCTTCATTTCAGTGTTGTTGGCTCAAAGGTATGTTGAGTAATCTGTGTACCATTGTCCTGAATGCAGCATGTTTGTGTTGTGTGGGTGAATAGATGTGTTGTTTATGTGTGTGGTGGTGGTGGTTGGTTTTCTGTATATTTTGAAGGTGTGTTTATTGTCAACCAAAAACTCAACACACTAGAACAATATGAAATATACAGACACACAAAACACATCCTAATCAAATTCTCAACACACAGATCAATTTCAGAACACACACACTATTTGACACAACTCTTCATCACACGAACGCACCCACACAACAGGCAGCGAAGTTGAGATAGCGCCGAGATCTGGTAGGCTCTGAGGATGGTGTCAAGTAACACCGAAACAGCTGTAAGCCACACATGCTTACATAATTAATACGAGTAAGATCGCCATTTAATCATTTAGCTATATGAACGTTTTGCTATCACATTCAAATGAAAATCACACCAAAAAGGGAAAAGGTTGCAAGTTTGTCCCTCTCTCTAGCTGACTTTATAAATGTTGGCTATGCCCTGCTAGAAGAATTTTCTTCTAACAATACTCAGTACTCTATAGAGAAAATATTTGTCACACCAGTAGGTCAGTTATGACGTAAGCCATACTTCCGTAAAGTCAGTGGGTTTCTAATCCTTCGGGTTTATTATTTCCTTTTAAAAGTTCTTAAACCTCTATTTGAATGTAGGTATTTCGCCAGGCAACTTACCCACTCCTAAAATAAAATAAAAACATGTACAGGGACATCATTTTAATTTTACTTCAATTTTTATTGTACCTGCGTTTCTAAATGTACTTGACTCCCACCCCTTTCACTAATGTCCTTGCTAACGTCAGTCACACAAACTTACGGCCGCTGTTGCTAGCAGTGAAGTAAACAGTAGAGAGTACAGTGTGTTTCAGAAATATGTTGCATTTTCTATAGAAGAAAGAGCTTATATTATTGAAGTTTATTTTCACACAGGTATGGTGTGTAGCATAACTGAATTTATCTGTGTGGACTGAGCACAAGTGAAGCTTAGAGTTACCGAAAGATCGGTACTCTATAATAGGGTACGGTACTAACAGCATTATTCAAACAAGAGTTTTGTTTTACTGTTTGTAGGTATGAAGGACGATGATGGAAACTGGAATTACAATATAACCGAATGTGAACAACAGTTTTTATCACAATTTCCTGATTATATCATTACGGAATATTTTCGTAGGAATATCATTAATCTAGTAGATAAATTTAGAGCAACAGAGTGTACAGAAAGGAAGAAAAGTGTAATATGGCCAACAAAGGTGACAGAAGATGCTGTAGAAAATGCTAGAGAAAGGATGCAGCGAGGTCCTAATAAGTCGGTCAAGAAGTTAGCTGTAGAAATTGGGGTTTCTTCGGAAGTGCTCGCAAAATTCACAGAAATAAATTAGGTTAGTAACATGCTGAATAAAGTAGACATTACATAATGAATATAACCGCCTGAAGAGTTGAGTTTGTTGAAAAAAAATTGTTACTATTGCACTGTTTTTTTTATAAAATACTGTAAAAGTAATGATCAAACTGAAAATCGTAATACTGTATTTCCCTGTAACATAAATGGATACACTACTTTTCTCTCCTCCTATAGCTAGTAAAATGATCTGTTTACATATTGCACTAGTAACACCAAACTCCTGTAATGGAAAGGGGGTGGGTAACAGTGTTTCCGAGTATAGCCAGGTTAATGTTAAAAATGTTGGTAAAAATAAAGTGATGTCCCTGTATTTAGCAGTACAAAAGCTAGCAGAACATAAATAGGGCCGGGAAGTGTCAAAACAGAAGTATGAAGAAAGTATATATTCTGATACATCAAAAGAAAGCCTCAAGTCTTACAAAAACATGTTTTTCTCTCTTCATCTCGATATTTAATCCCTCACAAAAATCACAGCAGGATAAATCCAATGAAACTTGTCTCGGCAAAATGTCGAGTATGCAACCACCCGAACTATACTGTATATAGCGACTTCTCCCGGATTAGGAATTGTACTTATCCAATATTGTGTTTCTAAGATGTTTAAAATTCATTGTTTAATAATTTCACTTGTAGACCCTAATAGGCCTAACTGAACAACAAGCAGCAATAGTCGAGTGTCCGTTTATGAGAGTGATGTCAAAGCAAGCGCATTTTTCTGACCTTGACACCGTTCGCGGGCATCATGCTCTAAGTATGGAAAGAGGAAGGGTTGTGTTTATGATTAAGCAGCCTGTTGAATTAAGAAAACAGTGGTGCACAAACTTCAAACGGAACGTGAAATTTTATGTCGTTATTTTTATATGGCTTCTTTCTGTTTAATATTATGTACGTATATTGTCTCTAAAACAAAAGTACTAATATCAATTTCTTAAAATTGTAGTTGTGTTTTAAATGTTAATAACTTAATAAAGAGTTAAGAAGGAATATTCACATAAATTCCATAGTAGTACAGCTATACTTACTGTACTAAATGGATGAAACACATCATTCATAAAGAAAGTGATATCCCAAAAAAAGAGACTGAGTATGACATGATAAGTTGGAATTGATATTGATGGTACCTTTAGCCTTACGAAAGTAATCAATAAACTAATCAAAACAATATTATAATACAAAGCAAAGTTACCTAGATGCTGTATATGTTTTCAGTGTAACTAATATTCCATAACAAAACTCTTATTGCATTATGCTTTTAAGGTGATATTAATGAGCAACTTCCTACAGTATCATCAGAATATTAAATTATTTTCTCGAAATATGCTGAAGCTATAGAGCTGGCATTTTTACAACACATAGGCATGTATCTTTTGCTAATGATGTAACAGTAGTTGCTTTGTTAATTCATTTCCTTACAAACAATTTCCATGCGAATATTTTCAAAATTTTCAATACACTATCTTCAGTAATATGGTATATTAGATTTACGAAAACATTCTATAAGGCTACTGAATAAATAGGCCTATATCTGAAAATTTCACTTTTCTATACGAAAAGTTGAGAAAATATTTCTTTTGAATAAAAAAATCGAACTTGTGAAAAATGAACATTAAAATTAAAACTGTCATCCTTATAACGCACTTAAACTTCTCAGACAGTCTAAAAATTACCAAGGATACAGTTTTAATAAGTTCTCTTCCCTTTATCTATTGAATCAGTGCTGGCCATCCCTGAATATAGCTCGACCAAGCGGCATATACTACTTCTTTCGTCTGTCTCTTTCCATTCAGCTGTAAAGCGCTCAGGCTCTCCTTGACATCACTGGTTTATGATATACAGATTGTAAAGTATATAAACTGCCAAAACTTACTGGTGATAGAGCATAAATAGCTGAACAGAGTGAGTTGGTTTAGATGGTGACATTTGAGACTCGTATTAGGGAGGTCCCGGGTTCAAACTCCGTGGCCGGGCAATTTGACTGTGGTTTTATATGATTTCCCTGTCACACAGTTAAATAGTTATTAATAGACTTCGAAGTTGCACCAGTCGGGGCGATACAGGTTAACTGATAGCGGAGTATTGAGTGGAGATGGGGGAACAGACTAGAACTTGTTTACTGTTTCCGTCTTCTATCCACTGTGCTGTTTGTCTAGGTATGGTTGACGTTGAAGGTTTCGTAGGCACTAGCAGTAAAGCTGAGACATTTGGGACGACGTCAAATCATTGCGATGTCAAAAACGAAGCGGAATGGAACAATTGCTTAAACATACATTAACTTTATTCCACAATAAAATGAAATGAAATGAAGTGAAATAAAATGAAATAAAATAAAAATAAAATAAAATGAAATCAAATTAAAATAAAATAAAAATAAAAATAAAATAAAATAAAATAAAATCTTATGAGAAGAGGCAAAATGCATCATACCTTTTGCCAATAAAAAATGAAATAAAAAATACGGCCTTAATTGTGGACATAATTTTTATCATGATTTTGAAATTTGAAATATATAAACTATAGTTTATTAAGAAATTATAACATGTATGAATTCAAATTCAAATTAAGGGGATATTTAGAATACGTAATTGAAATTAATATTAATATATATTTGACTTCTTACTGAATAAAATCTATATATATAATTTGAACTGGTAATGGAAATTACGGGAAAACGGCTTAACGGATTTTAATGAGCGACCCCTCATTTTCATGCCTGGCATCCAAAGTTTTTCAGAAAAGTAGTAGTTTTCAGTGAAATGTCAATTTTCCTACATAATTTTCCTATTTTCCAAAATCCATCTGTTGTCAGTTTTGAGAACTAATTTTATAGAATCACGGCCGATTTGATTGAATTTCAGAACAAAACACACACTACAATAAACAATAGGCTATACACGAAGGCCATGACCTGCAGGATTGCCGACATATTTAGTGCTCAATTCAATTTGTTATTAAAAACTGATTCTGCAGTGTATAATTTTTTGAGTACAGCTGTGTATTGGATATTCAAATCTACGAAACTTGAGGTGGATTGATGACATTATTACTATTAGAAATTAAATATTATTATAGTTAGTATCATGATGCGTCTATTCTTCATTAATTGTACATAATATTGATGACATGAAAGTGAAACGTTTTGAGGTTATGTAAGTAAATGTAGAGAATATCTTAATTTAGATCTTCATTTCTATAATTTACTGAGTGACTGCTATCTATAAAACTACAAAACTTAAGTAAGATAATAATATTGTTATTAAAAATCAAATATTTTTATACTTATTAACCAGTGGGGTTGGGTCTTTTTCATACACTTAATGGCGGTGTAGTGTAGATATTGATATGTGTCATTGTCTTCAGTATTGGCTCGAGAGAGCGCAAAATTACAGTTCTAAGGAAAGATCAAAGGTATTACTTACTGATAAAATAAGAGGCCTAAAAAAATTTTGTAGTCTCCAGATCATTTCAGCAAGATCTCTTAGTAGAATAAAATGATTTTACGCTCTACATTTCAAGTTCTACATGCAGCAGCTATATGAAAATGCTATTGTTCGAAAGCTTAGCAAACCTGACATTTTTTTTAACTTTTGCCTACAATCCACAATGACCTGAAATAGGTACTGCTATCGTCCTGACATTGATACTTGCGTTTTCGCGTTGAAACTCAAAAACTGAAGTTGGATAGGTGCAAGAAAAAGTATTTGGCCTAAAAATCCATTCAGAGGGAGTATGTTTCATTATTATGGAAGCAAATAACTATCAAAAAGACAAGTATTCTTCATTGAAAATAAATCTGAAAAATTTTTATTTGAATGTCTAACGAACTTAGTTTGCAGCAGCATTTGCTGCACAAGCCACTAGTACAATATAATTTTTTCTAAATAAAATATTTAAGTTATTTCTATTTTAAATATATATTTTTTTCTTCGTAATAATTTATTAAACTATGTATATATGCTCAATTTTCCCTCGAACACGATTTTCACTCATACAGGAGTTAGATTCATAGCAAACAGAACATAATATTGTTTTCTAAATGTTCATCTAAAATGTTGTGTGTTTTATAGTATTGTTATTATTTTATTGATATGTTTATTTCTGTGATTTATAATTTAAAATTTCTTTATTTATGTTGTTTCTTTTAGTTATAAATGTTTTTGTAATAATAATAATAATAATAATAATAATAATAATAATATTAATTGTTAAAAATTACCTTTTAAAGAGCATTGTTCTGTATAACTCTTTATAGGTCTAAGAAATTGTTATGTTTCTATATCTGAGAGACGATAATGCATTGCATTCTGACCAACATAATATTACGTTTGTCCTCTACGCAAAAGTTGATTTATTAATGCATTTACTCCGCCTATATTGCGAAATCTCTAACTCATACGGTGTATGATGCGAGAGGACTATCTCGCCAGCTGATTTATCCTGCGTGAACGTAACTTCAGAGTTTGTATGCCTCAACTTCGAAGTCTAGTCATTACTAAAGACCGGATTTGTAGGATTTTCCTATTTTTCCTTACTTCTGAACTCCTAATTTCTTTAATACTTTTCCGAATCATGATCGTAGGAGTCGAATGTGTTAATTCTGTTGACCTAAAAAAACCTAAATTGGACCTTAGTACCTAAAAAACCTAAATCATTGTTGATAAGCGTTATCCTGTATTTACTGCGTTATATATTGATTTTTTATTATTTTGAGAGAAATATCAGTACATTTCGAGATATATATATATATAGAGAGAGAGAGAGAGAGAGAGAGAGAGAAAGGGAGGGAGAGAGAGAGGGGGGAAAGAAAATATTCGACGTGGAGGAGGCTGCCTCAATCCCTAAGGCAAAATCTGTACTTAGCAGTAACAACATCTACGACTCCCTTGCTTTTCTCAAGGCACATTTCAGTGACCTTCCAAAATATGAGTACTTTGGATGTAAAGGCTGGTTCACAATAAACCGGGAACGGAAACGAATATTGTGAATGCTTACATTTAAATACATACTAGTGGCTTGTGCAGCAAATGCTGCTGCAAACTAAGTTCGTTAGACGTTCAAATAAAATTTTTGTCAGATTTATTTACAATGAAGAATACTTGACATTTTGGTAGTTATTTGCTTCCATAATAATGAAACATACTCCCTCTGAATGGGGTTTTTAGGCCACATGCTTTTTTGAAACCTATCCACCTTCCGTTTTTGAGTTTCAACGGGAAAACGCAAGTATCAATGTCAGGACGATAGCAATAGCTGTTTCAGGTCATTGTGGATTGTAGGCGAAAGTTAAAAAAAATGTCAGGTTTGCTAAGCTTTCGAACAATAGCATTTTACTGCATATAGAATTTGAAATGTAGAGCGTAAAATCATTTTATCCTACTAAGAGATCATGCTGAAATGATCTGGAGACTACAAAATTTTCTAGGCCTCTTATTTTATTAATAAGTAATACCTTTTGGTCTTTCCTTAGGAACTGTATTTTTTGCGCTCTCTAGAGCCAATACTGAAGACAGTGACACATATTAGTATCTACACTACACCGCCATTAAGTATATGAAAAAGACCCAACCCCACTTGATTAAGAACTATAAACATATTTTTTTTTAACAATATTATTATCTTACGTAAGTTTTGTAGTTATATATAGCCGCCACTCAGTAAATTATAGAAATGAAGATCTAAATTAATATATTCTCTACATTTACTTACATAACCTCAAAACGTTTCACTTTCATGTCATCAATATAGCATTAATATTATGTATAATTAATGAAAAATAGACGCATCATGACATTAACTATAATACTATGTAATTTCTAAAATGGTAATAATGTCATCAAACCACCTCAAGTTTCGTAGATTTGAATATCCAATACACAGCTGTACTCACAAAATTACACACTTCAGAATGAGACCTGTAAATTATTTTTAATAACAAATTGAATTTGAGTTCTAAATATGTCGGCAATCCTGCAGGCCTTCGTGTAATAGCCTATTGTTTATTGTAGTGTGTGTTTTGTTTTGTTCTGAAATTTAATCAAGTCGGTCGTGATTCAATAAAATTAGTTCTCAAAACTGACAACAGATGGATTTTGGAAAATAGGAAAATTATGTAGGAAAATTGACATTTCACTGAAAACTACTATTTTTCCGAAAAACTTTGGATACCAGGCATGAAAATGAGGGGTCACTCATTAAAATCCTTTCAGCCGTTTTCCCGTAATTTCCATTACCAATTCAAATTATATATATAGATATTTCAACATTATTTCCGTTCTCTTCTCGTTGTCGTTTCCGTTCCCGGTTTATTGTGAACCAGCCTTTAGTCGCTACAACTGAAAGATGTAGTTGGTTTCATGGACTCTCTTCTACAGAAATAAGTACCAGGACCCGTGAGTGAAGCCATTACATTAAAACTGTAGAAACTATTGCAGATAAATCCAGGGTGTTCCATTCTCCAGGGGGAAAGCTTTAATTTGTCAGTTACCGTAGGTACCTGCTGCAGTGGCAACAATGAAATTTGCACCTATAATGTCATGCGCTGTCAAAAGAACCTTTTCGTCCTTCAAATGTATTTTGAAAGAGAATAAAAAAAAAAATTCTCAGTCAAGAATCTTGAAAAATATTTGGTCATATATTGCAACTACTAACAGTACCATTAAATAATGTTGTTTTGTTTGTTTGTTACTTTTTAAAACAATTCTTGATACAGTTTGAACAAATTTAATTCAAAAGTTGTGTGTACTGTACCTTTTATCTATTGAAAATTGAAATTTATATTGTTATATCAAGGCAAATTATATTAGATAAAATCTTAATTGTTACAATAATTTATTCAAACTACAAATAATGTTAAAGGGGAAGGAGCAAAAATTTCGATTCTTATAAATTATGATAGCTAAATAGTTTGGTTCTTGAAAAGGTCAGTTTCGTGGTCCATGTTACATTAATAAACATATATTTATTTTTAAGAACAACTGTAAGGATACATTTCTTAACGATCGGGCAGTTTTTGCGACCTCTTCCACAGGCTGGTCATAAAACCTAAAACAACCTATTTCACCTATTCTAAAAACCTAAAATCTCTTTTAAAAACTTAAAAATCCGGTCCCTAATCATTACTTATTTTGCCCGTTACGTACACTGTAGCAGTCATTTGTTACTCTGTTGTGTACTGGTATGTGTTGAAAATCATTAATTAGTTTGACGCATGAATTTCATGTTTTGCTATGTTGCCACATATTTTACTGCAAAATTCAGTTAGTATTAAACCTAGTTCAAATGTTCATAAATTAATTTTATGCTCGACCATGCCGAAATGTAATAATTATACACCTGGTAGCAGTCCTTTAATGCATGTCATTAAAGTACACCTACTCATTAAAGTACAGGTCTTCAGTCAATGATAACTCAGCTTACATGTGTTCAGCCAATGACAAGTCAGCTTTGTACCGTTATAAAACCGCAAGTATCGATTATTCTCAGATATGCAATCGAAAGAGAATTAGCGAAAAGTCACGGAGGCTGGAAATCCAATACTGTTGCAAAAGGTTATGTTCTGTTACTATAATAATTAGCGTTAATTGTAAATAATATTCGAATAAATTCAATTTGTCATCTCGTTTTTCAATGTCGAATTCAATAATCAAGGTTATAATATTATAATATTATCAAGTTTAACGGGACTACGTCAAGGTCAATGACATTATTGTTCCTCGAAAAAAATCAATACTTTCGCGTCTGCGCACATCTCACAATTCATGACCTAGAACAAGATCACTTCCGATCTTGTCAGATACAAATAAAATGAATACATCTGAATACCAGTATTTTCAAGTTAGAAATATGGTCGAGCATAAAAAGTCGTATGAAACTCGCCTATAATGGTAATTAAGAAGCTTGTATGAAAATTATGAAACTCGCTTGCGCTCGTTTCATAAACATCCATACTCGCTTCTTAATTACTACCATTATAGGCTCGTTGCATAATGTACTATTATAGAGCTTATGTGGAAATTAACCTCCAGTAGTTTACTAATATTGAATTAAAAATAACCTAACGTTAGTCACTTTTCTATTCTTTGCCTGCATGAGATATTGCAATCCACAAGCAAAGACAAGATTGAGATCATGGAAACTGAAAAATAGTTGCAAACTTCATATGCGTTATACAGGGACATCATTTTATTTTTACTAACATTTTTAATATTAACCTGGCTATTCCTTTGGATTAATGATTGTGACAGGGAAACACCGTTTGCTACCTCCTTCCACGACTGGAGTTCGATGATACTGGCGTAAAATACAAACAAATCGCTTTACTACGTACAGGAGGGAAGAAAATTAGTTCATCCATTTACATAAAGTAGGAAATATCGCGATTAGTATTAGTATTTAGTATTAGTATTTATTTATTTAACCTGGTAGAGATAAAGCCGTCAGTCCTTCTCTGCCCCTCTACCAAGATATTAAAAATATATCATGAATAATAAAATTATAATTAATATTAAATTTACAATTACAATTACAATAAAATTTAAAGTACGACAAGATTACCTGATTAATGAAAGCTAGACATTTTATCATGGAAGTTAAGAACAAGGAATATTTTTGTATTTACTGAATTACAAATTAAACCTACAAGTAACAAAATTCTATAGTGATGAAACTACCGGATATTGAAATATTTTGTGATAGATTAAGAGAACTATTTACAAGAAACCATGTCTGAACGAGTCTCAATTACTGACCAAGTGCCTAGTAAGTTTGCGTTTGAATTCAATTTTATTTCGACAGTCCCTGTTGCTAGCAGGTAACGAATTCCAGAGTTTTGGCAGGGCTATTGTGAAAGAGGATGAGTATGAGGAGGTGCGATGGGATGGTATTGTTAGTATTGTTTCATGGCGAGCCCGTGTGTTCAGATTGTGGTGGGAAGAAAGGTAGTGAAGCGAGACGACAGGTACGAAGGAATAGAAGAGTTCAAGATTTCGAAGAGAAGGAGAAGTGAATGTAAATTTCTTTTCTTATCTAGTTTAAGCCAACCTATTGCTTACAGGGATGGGGTAATGTGATCATATTTACGAACATTGCTTACAAAACGTATACACAAGTTATGAGCACGTTGAAGTTTCGTTTTGTTGTTGCTGGAAAGGTCAGTCAGTAAAATGTCAACATAGTCAAACTAGGGAAATACAAGGTCTGCACAAGGGACTTTTTAACCAAGAGGGAAGATGAACATTTAGCGATTTTGAGTTTGATAATTTTCATTAGGTTTTGTTTAATCAAAATAAAGTACAGTATTAACAATAAGTGTTTTTACTCACGAACTGAGTTATCCATGCGAACGTATTCATTATGCAGTGTGTATTATACTGTCTAGAGCTCATTAGCGTACGATATAGAGAATGAAGTTAAAATGAAAAATAATCATAATATGGATATTTAAACACATTTTTGAAAATGGTGGCCGTTCATTTCGATACATGCTTCAGTTCTTTTGTGCCTATAGACTATAGACTATTGCATCTAATTCCAATTACCAGTTTCGTCCTTCATACTTAGTAACTGATGTTGAAATAATTCTGTAACTACTCTATAGAAGAGTACCTTACGTACTGTAAATTCAGCCTTCACTTCTGCCCGAGCCGCACAGATAAAATTACTCAGACATCATATCTACTGTCCGTCCAAGTGGTTATGTCGCAGGATCGTAGAAAGGGGAGGGGATCACGTGATAGTTAATTACTTAACGAGGCCCTTTTATTTAAGTTATTTTAAACAGTTGCATAATATTACGTAGACGTCCAATTAATTCCTAACAGAAATTAATGCTTTCAGAAAAGAGCTAAGAAAGCCCAGGCACTAGTCTTTACAGTGGAACGAGCAGACGCAGGTGGGGGAAATCGGGATGCGACGTAGGCAAACGGACGACAGTACCTGTGCGAAAATATGATTCAATATTGGAAGTTTTCGTCACTGGAGAACGCAAACATATTTCTGAAACGTACTTTAATCATTAACTCAGTACTGCGGCCTTGGTTCTGTGTGGAGGGCAGTTGGATCTTCGTTAGTAGAAGGGGTGGGAGTGAAGTACATTCAAAAACTCAGATACAATAAAAGTTGAAGTAAAAATAAAATGATATCCCTGTATAACCGAGGACGGCTAGTGTAATAGAGACTGGAAATTCAATTTTAATCTTTTTTGGTAATCCTGCACGTTTGATTATAGTGTAACAACTTCAACACATTTCAGTGTAGAGATATTGAAATAGTAATAACTACTCTATTATCTAGGGAATATGCGTCGCCCGCCATTCGCTTTGGATTTTACAGCTGTTCGATCCTGATATATAATGTGCCGGGATATCTGGCTTAACTAGAGTGAATAATAAATGGATTGAACGAATCGGATTTGATTAAATAAATGAAGAACACGAACACGTGTGATACTTCCACACGGGAATTCGAAAACAAGTGACAAGTATTGGTGTGCGTATAAGGCTGTTTACTATTCAGGCTGTCGAATTTGTGGGTTTCATGAGAATTTCAGATCACGTAAGCTTCCAAGTTACACAGGTGTGTGCAATGTAGGTTCCGATACAATTTTTTTAACATGGATTTAACGAAAAACATGAATGGAAAGAAGGTTACATTTCCTAACACTCCAGATACAATGCGGTAACGCTTACTTTGTCTATTGAAGGAATGCTGCTCGAATTTAGGAGGAGGAAAACAATTCTTTAGCTGAGATCTGGGTATATTTATTCTAAAGAGTGGATTTTATTGTTCTGGACTGAAAAGATGAATACCAACGTGATTATCGCTCTATTTACAAGTCTGTTTATTGTTTGTGATTTGATGTTGTAATGTGAATATAATGAAAACGACGCAATGGTAGAATAAAATCTAAACAAAGATGTTAATGTTTGGAGAAACAATAGCACAAAGTCTACTTTTCTTTTGCAAATGCTTAAAAAAATCAGCTTTTCCATTATGAAATCTAACAAGCTCTGCCAAAGTAAACCTATTCAATATGCTTATTTTATTTAATTTATTTATTTAATCTGACAGGATTAAGGCCATAAGGCCTTCTCTTCATCCTACCAGAGAGCACATATAAATACAAAAAAAAAAAAAGAAATACAAACACTGATGAAAATAATACAAATTAAATTAAAGCACTATAGAGGGTCAACAGGGTCAAAAGAACATACAGAGCTCTCATCGAGCTAATAGAAGAAAAAAAGAAAGAAAAACAGAGATAGAAATGTTGATAGTGATAACTAAAAATTTATTTATTTATTTATTTATTTATTTATTTATTTATTTATTTATTTATATTTAATGTGCTGTACAACAGTCAGTGGCCAATTACAGTTCAGCACAAAGAATATAACAAAAACATAATACAAAAATAATTATTACACATAAATACAATTACAATTAATTACAATAATGACGATGAATGGATAACTAAGAATACTATAAGACAATGATAATTGAGTATAATGCCTAAAGAATACATAAATGATAAATCAAAGTTTATACATTGAAGGGATCGAATTCGCAGCCAAGCATGTTGGCATTTTTAATGCATCTAGAGACTGGTGAAAGAAATTTCGAATTTCTAATATAGAAAAGTTTGTGGGCTCTCATATCTTTTGTTGGAATACGTAAGATAATATTGTTTAAGAAAGAGTCACAGGATATATCACCTTTGAAGACTTTACAAAAGAACAGATAATCTAGCTCATGGCGTCTAGCATATAGATTTTGACAATTAAAATATTCACATTTTCTCTCATAACCTATACTCGGAATTAATGGGCAGAAATCTGAATGAACATAAGGATATAAATTTTCTTTGTATATTTTCTAATTTAGCCGAGTCCGTAGTTGTAATCGAGTTCCAAACTACAGATGCATATTCGAGTTTCTATCGCACCAATGTATAGTATAGCATTAAAAGAGAATCGGGCGTGGAAAAAGAATAAGTTATTGACCGTATTATTCCTCACATTCTGATTGCGTGATTGTAAATGTAATCAACGTGACTATGAAAATACAATTTACTGTCAAAGAATATTCCCAAATCTTTTACGCAATCCGTACTGTTAATTGGAACATTATTTAGATAATAATTAAATTTCAGTGAAGATGTTTTTCTAGAAAAGGTTATTACATTAGTTTTGGATACGTTAATTTTCATACCATTGTCTTCCGTCCATTTAGCGACTGAATTAATGTCACATTGAAGTGATTGACAGTCAGTACTACTTGTGATTGTACGAAAAATTTTTAAATCGTCTGCAAATAATAAACAGTCAGAAGTTATTCTTTTACATATGTCATTTATGAATGTAATAAATAGGAGAGGTCCTAAAGTAGATCCTTGCGGGACTCCGCAATTTATATTATAAGAATAAGATTGTATATTAAACAGTCTTACACATGAAACTCTATTACTTAAATAATTTTCGAACCAGTTTACGTAGCTTACAGAAAGGCCAATATTTCCTAACTTATGAATAATAATAATAATAATAATAATAATAATAATAATAATAAATACAAAACATATTAATTGTCAATTTTACAACAGCATAGCTACAATATTTACTATATGTCATGGGTTAAGCCGAAGTTGCGCAACCTGACAGGTATTTAACAAGCAATTCCATGAACTAGAATGTGATTTTTTTAATTTAAACTTAAATTTTAATATTGTCCGACAGTCTCTGACATGGTCAGGGAGAGAATTCCAGAGGCGTGGAATCGATATGCTGAAAGATGATGAGTAGAAGGATGTTCTGTGCAGAGGAATAGAGAGAAGGTACATGTTCCGGGTTCGAGGTAGTGAAAGGTAAACAAAACGAGATGCTAGGTTAGAGGGTGTGGAGGTGTGGATAATTTTAAATGGTAATAAGAGAGAGTTGAAGAATCTTTTTTTTTTTAAGTGGACTCCAAGACAACAATTCTAGTGACGGTGTTACATGATCGAATTTTCTAATGTTACAAACGAAACGAACGCAGATATTGTGAACACGCTGTAGTCTGTGGGCAAGATCAGTATTTAGATTCGTGAACAGAGAATCGCAATAATCGAAGTGCGGCATCACTAAAGTTTGGATCAGGTTCTTTTTAAGACTGAGAGGTAAAACGTTGGTTAAGTGTCTGAAGGACTGAATTATGGAAAAAGTTTCTTACATATGTAGATCATTGACTTTGAAAATTTAAATTTGAACCCCTAAATTGTTTACTTTCTTACTATATGTAATTGTGGTATTATTTATTTTTGTATTTGATGCAGAAGCTATATCTATTTTGTTTAATGCTCGTTGGTGGCCCATTATTATAGCTTGTGATTTGTCAGGATTTAGTCTGAGTCCAAATTTTTGCGCCCATTGAGTTACAGATGCTAGATCTTCATTAATTCTGATCACAGAGTAATTGATTGTACAAGTTCGGGAATGAATGTAAAGTTGTAAGTCGTCAGCGTATATGTGGTGTTTAGAATATTTTAAGATCTTTGTTGCGTCGTTTATGTAAAGCGTAAAAAGTAATGGCCTAAGAACCGAGCCCTGAGGGATTCCGGCCTTGACGATATGCTGTTCCATTATAAACTTCACAGAATCATGAGTAAAATATAATCTCAAGGTCTACTTCTTTTTCTTTTTTTTTAAGTACGTTATTTTACGAACGCAGAATAAATATGGGAAATGCGTGTTATTATTCGGTTGAGAAGCTCTTATCATCCAATCTGCTGTCCAAAAATCTGAAAGTTAGAATTTATAAAACAGTTATATTACCAGTTCTTCTGTATGGTTGTGAAACTTGGACTCTCACTCTGAGAGAGGAACATAGGTTAAGGGTGTTTGAGAATAAGGTGCTTAGGAAAATATTTGGGGCTAAGCGGGATGAAGTTACAGAAGAATGGAGAAAGTTACACAACACAGAACTGTACGCATTGTATTCTTCACCTAACATAGTTAGGAACTTAAAATCCAGACGTTTGAGATGGGCAGGGCATGTAGCACGTATGGGCGAATCCAGAAATGCATATAGTGTGTTAGTTGGGAGACCGGAGGGAAAAAGACCTTTAGGGAGGCCGAGACGTAGATGGGAGGATAATATTAAATGGATTTGAGGGAGGTGGAGTGTGATGATAGAGACTGGATTAATCTTGCACAGGATAGGGACCGATGGCGGGCTTATGTGAGGGCGGCAATGAACCTTCGGGTTCCTTAAAAGTCATTTGTAAGTAAGTAAGTAAGGTTATTTTACGACGCTTTATCAACATCTCAGGTTATTTAGCGTCTGAATGAGATGAAGGTAATAATGCCAGTGAAATGAATCCGGGGTCCAGCACCGAAAGTTACCCAGCATTTACTCATACTGGGTTGAGGAAAAACTTCAGAAAACCTCAACCAGGTAACTGTCCCCGACCGGGAATCGAACCCGAAGCCACCTGGTTTCGCAGCCAGACGCGCTAACCGTTACTGTAGAATCGCCGTTTGTATTTCCGAACGAATTTTTTCCATGTGTTCCAAAACGTTCCAGTGTTTGAATTATATTTTCTAATGATTTTTTGAAAACGGAATTGTCATCTTTCCACATAGCTCTACTGATGAATTGCATATGCTGTAAATTGAATAGTAGTCTGTATAGCTCAATTGATGAATTGTATATGCTTTAAATGGTATAGTAGTCTGTATAGCTCAACTGATGAATTTTTATGATTATTTACAAATCTGTATAGCTTAATGAAAGTATGCTTGTAAATTGAATTAATCTGCTTACTTTGTATTGTATATGTTACTATAGTTTTTTGATGAATTGTATATGCTTTAAATTGAATAGTAATCTGTATAGCTTCTATTGATGAATTGTTTGTGTTTGTAATTTGAAGTAGTTTGCATGATATGTATTATCAATTTCTGTATATTAGGGCCTACAACTGATTGAATTGTTTATGCCTTAAATTGAATTAACTTACTCATTTTGTATTACAGGTTATAGATCAACTGATGAATGATCGTTTGCGTTTGTAAATTTAATTAATATGACTGGCTATGTCTATATTTTTAGTAGAGCCATCGATGTAGCTCAGTCGGCAGACTCGCTGGCCTGCTGATCCGGAGCTGCGCTCGTACTTGAGTTGTATCCCCCATTTGGTCTCATTGAATGGTTTCTCCCGAGGTTTTCCCCAGCCGTGTGACTGAAGCCGGATGGTCTATGGCGAGTCCTCAGCCTCACTTCATTTCACCCCCTTTGGTCTGATTACCTGGTTGGGTTTTTACCGAGGTTTTCCCCCCAACCATAAGGCAAATGCCGGGTAATCTTTTGGCGAATCCTCGGGCCTCACATCATCTCACTACAGCTCCCCAAATTATTGTAAAAAATTGTAGAAAATTACAAAATCGTAAAACTGTAAAAATTGTATAATATTGTAAAAATTGTAAAAATTTGTAAAAATTATAATTGTAATATTGTAAAATTTTGACTAGTTCCACATCTTAAAGCTTGATTCCTCATGTAAGATCTATGGAATATAATAAATGAAATGAAATGAAATGAAAAAAACATAATTTATTAGTACTCTGCACTCTATTTGTCTTTTAGCCATAGACATTCCAAACTGCGAGTGAAAATCTTGGAGTTAGCCCTCTTCTGCCTCTTGCTAGACGGTCTCTTGCAATATATTGTCTCAATGTATGCAAAAAGATCTTGGATACCATCTTCACAACTATCTACTATTTGATCTAAATTATCTTTTACATCTTCCAATGAAACAAAAGGAAGGATCAGAAGGCGACGAAAGCCAATGCGAATGACATCATTTAGGAAATGTTCTCGAAGTCCAAGATTTATTGCGTGACGCCAAATGTTTTAACGAAAAAGAAATAGAAAAATCTCTTTACCGTACTATTTTAGAACGAAACTCGGAGCGGCTTTTATTGCACTAATTTTGAATTCACTAAGAGTAATTGTAGCTTTAAATCCGAGTTTATTCCTTGTGCTGTAGTTTTCAAATGCTGGAATATACAGGGAAATCACTTTATTTTTACCAACATTTTTAACATTAACCTGGCTATACTCGGAAACACTGTTACCCCCCTTCCATTACAGGAGTTTGGTGTTACTAGTGCGATATGTAAACAGATCATTTTACTAGCTATAGGAGGAGAGAAAAGTAGTGTATCCATTTATGTTACAGGGAAATACAGTATTACGATTTTCAGTTTGATCATTACTTTTACAGTATTTTATAAAAAACAGTAAAATAGTAACAATTTTTTTTCACAAACTCAACTCTTCAGGCGGTTATATTCATTATGTAATGTCTACTTTATTCAGCATAGTACTAACCTAATTTATTCCTGATAATTTTGCGAGCACTTCCGAAGAAACCCCAATTTCTACAGCTAACTTCTTGACCGACTTATTAGGACCTCGCTGCATCCTTTCTCTAGCATCTTCTACAGCATCTTCTGTCACCTTTGTTGGCCATATTACACTTTTCTTCCTTTCTGTACACTCTGTTGCTCTAAATTTATCTACCAGATTAATGACATTCCTACGAAAATATTCCGTAATGATATAATCAGGAAATTGTGATAAAAACTGTTGTTCACATTCGGTTACATTATAATTCCAGTTTCCATCATCGTCCTTCATACCTACAAACAGTAAAACAAAACTCTTGTTTAAATAATCATAAGTACCGTACCATATTATAGAGTACTGTACTTTCGGTAACTCTAATCTTCACTCGTGCTCAGTCCACACAGATAAATTCAGTTATGCTACACACGATACCTGTGTGAAAATAAACTTCAATAATATAAGCTCTTTCTTCTATAGAAAATGCAACATATTTTGAAACACACTGTACTCTCTACTGTTTACTTCACTGCTAACAACAGCGGCCATAAGTTTGTGTGATTGACGTTAGTAAGGACATTAGTGAAAGGGGTGGGAGTCAAGTACATTTAGAAACGCAGGTACAATAAAAATTGAAGTAAAAATAAAATGATGTCCCTGTACTCCTTTACATAGGTCTACTTTAATATTTTCTAACGGAAAGTGGATATAAGTCTCCTGTATAACCAAAAACATTTTCTTAAATACAATTCCACTGACTATGTTTGTTTAGCTGTAAAAATTGAGGAGATATTTTATTATTTACAGACATCAGACAGCTAATAAAATAGACGTAGGTCCTAATGTACAGAGGACGTTGTATCTGTGAACGAAAAATTGTAGTTTGAGGCTGGTCCACAATAAACCGGGAACGGAAACGACAATGAGAACGAGAGTGGAAATATTGTTAAAATAAATGTATTTAAATGTGAGCATTCACAATTAATTTCACGTTCCCGTTCCCTAGCTCCGGCAAGCTTCTAGTTAATTGTGAATGCTCACATTTAAATCCATTTATTTTAACAATATTTCCGTCCTCGTTCTCGTAGTAGTTTCCGTTCCCGGTTTGTTGTGAACCAGTCTTAAGTTGTTACTGTGGTAGTGAATATTTCTCCTCATCGTTATAGTCATCTTTTATTCTTATAGTCCTCCACATCAGTATCACTCCAGCTCTGTCTTCTATTCCTTTACAAACGCTCAGTAAAGATATTTTATATGCAATAATAATGTTTCTTTTCAACTTACAACTGCATATTTTACATTGCTTGAAAAAGAAATACAGAAAATTAACATTAATTATAGTTAGTATAACTTGAAATTAAATTTTTATGTAGACAATTTTTACTTGTGAATACAATATTTCTTTCTAATAATATTTTAGCACAGCGTTTCTCAAACTATGGTCCGCGGACCACCTGTGGTCCTCGAGGTCTGCCCTTGTAGTCCTTCAAAAAAGACAAAAAAAAAAATTCAAACGAATTGCGTATTACATTATAGCTGAAAATTTCAGAGATTGGAAATTACACAAGACAATCTGTTTCACTTATTCTCCCAGTACTGACATTTTATGAAATTTGTTACTCTACCCGTCTATCGACTTCCCACTATACACTCAGCAACAAAAGAGGGATTTAAAGCACTATGAATGTGGTGTTTCTCGCCATATTTCCCTGCACTTCTGGTGTTGCACCTGTAACCCAGCCAGGGACCACCCGAATTCATTACAGAGGACCAAAGTACCAAACCTTTTCACGTATTTATGACTTTAAATCTTTCTTATGTGTTACACGCTAGTATTTGTCTATGTCTCTGTTAAATAGTGTCCATTATACATAATGAAAAACTTTGATCCGGACCTTTGAAAAGAAAGGAACGTAATGATACGCTTCATTTAGGCACTGCTAATAGTTCAGAAGCTGTGTGTGAAGATATTAATATCAATGATTCTAGAGCCATTAAAGAAATATCTAGTCATTCAAATATAGGCCTAGAACATCTTTGTAAGAATCGACAGGCTGATTCATCTCATTATTATTATTATTGAATGTCCAAGTTTATAGAACCCTATTTTACCCGAAGGTATATTAGGGCTGTAATTAAATCATACATATTAGCCTATAGCCTTGTACAAATAGTTACATAAAATGTATACATAATTATGACATAAAATACACATATTACATTAAATGTGTATGACAATAAAAATCATATTTATATTAACTTACACAAATACTAAGATATAAGTTAAATTAAATATAATATATAGAAATAGATGCACAGTGTATGAAATGCAGATATATTACATACAGTACTTTCGCAGGACATATCGTACACTGACTTGTTACTTAAAAATAAATGCATAAATAATAAGAAAAAAGAAATAAGTATTTCAGAAATATACATATTACTTTTACTGACGTATATGACATAAAAATGATATGAAATAGACATGACATACTGGTGCATGTTCAGCACATAAGACATAGACATATTATATACAATACACAGAAAAGACAATTAAAAGGAAAATTACGTAAAAACGTATATGATATGAAACAGTGATATTATAGCTATTATTATTATTATTATTATTATTATTATTATTATTATTATTATTATTATTATGTAGGAAGACCAAGTAAAATATGGAGAAATCATGAATACCTTGCAGAAACTGAATAAGACGTCAAAAGCTCAAACTTTCAAGCTGTACGGGAAACAGACCATTTTAAAATCCTGCCAAACTCGTTATTTACCACAAATTAGTAATCTCTTCATTTTGAAACTTTGTTTTTATATCCGTCGCTAAGTAAAACAACGCGAGATAATATTATTATTGAATTTCCAAGTTTATAGAACCCTATTTTACCCGAAGGTATATTAGGGCTATAATTAAATCATACATATTATAACCCTGTACAAATAGTTACATAAAATATATACATAATTATGACATAAAATACACATATTACATTAAATGTGTGTGACAATAAAAAATCATATTTATATTATACAAATACAAAGATATAAGATAAAACAGATATACAGTCTTACTAACAAACCGTGTACAGTTTTTACACTAGACTTATACAGAGTTGAGACAGAAAACTTTACTAATAAACCATGCAGAAGCGATGGACGGATAAACATCCTGTAACTATACAATGGGAATTGCTTTGCAGTAGTTATATACACGAAACCCCTTGTTTAAGCGTTGTATATAGAGAAAAAATGGCCGCCCCTCTAACAGCTGTTCGTATCGACTGTCATTTTATGATGATGGTTGCCTAGTAACCAAAGAAGAACAAACCAAAGAGCACAGAATAATTAGAATGATATTGCTGTAGCTTGTACTCTTTGACCAAAATATTGTATGGTAATCGATTAGAGCCAGTTGTACTATCGATAATTCACACGCCACACTAGAGCGCTCTACCGGATGCAATAGAGAACCTCAGATATTCTATTATCTTTCGTTACTAAGTAATGACGAAACTATGACGTAGCTGTGTAACAGTTGTACTGTTATACGCGACATATGTAGTGATTATTAGTAAGGAATTTACACACGACGCACAAATGAGCTACTCATTGTAGAAGTATAAGACAGTTAAACGTCTGTATATAGAGTTTTTATTAGTAAGACCGGTAATATATAGAAATAGATACACAATGTATGAAATGCAGACATATTACATACAGTACTTTCCCAGGACATATCACACACAGACTTCTTACTTAAAATAAAAAATAAAAAAAAAATAAGTGAGCATTTGGTAGAAATATACATAGGCCTATTACTTTTAAGGACGTATATGACATAAAAATGACATGAAATGGACATGACATTACTAATGCATGTTCAACACATAAGACATAGTCATATTATATACAATACACAGAAAAGATAAATAGAAAGGAAAATTACATAAAAACATATGATATGAAACAGTGATATTATACATAGTATTATAATTATCATTATTATTATTGTTATTATCATTATTACTATCATTATTATTACTATTGCTATTATTATTAGTAGTATTTTCTTTTATTGCAGCCTGTTTGGCTCTGTTGCATGTTAGATTAATGATAAAAAAATAAATAGACCCTGAAAATATACAAACAAAATTAACACATTCATATACCCTTACTAATTGCATTAACTACCACTTCTCTTACTATGGCAGAAACACATGAACTATCTATTTACAGTGAATTGTGAATATGTGATATGAATTTCTGAAATTCTCTTGAACAGCATTTCTTTTTAAACATAAAACACATTAATATGAGTACCAACATTTATTTATTTATTTTTTTATTTACTAAGTTAAAGATTATCCAAACTCTAATAGCCTTGAATTATTAAAAAAACGAAAATGAATTCTCTTCTATTAACATTAACTTAATTAGCTAATACTAATATAAAATTAATTGAATTAAATTAATTGTAATTAATTAATACTAATTAAAATATAAGTATACTGGTATTAAAATATGCTACAAAAATTATAAATTTACTTTCGGAGGGAACAAGAGTAAGATGGTCCGCGGAACTGTTCTGACTTAAAAAAGTGGTCCCCACATCAAAAAAGTTTGAGTAAGTTTTAGTTTTAGCATATTTAATGTAAGTACCTTTCGTTCACTTTTAGTTACTGTGAAGAATCTGTTTATGTGTTACTGTCCGTACTACTGAATTTACAGCTCTATATCGATAAGCTACCCCTTTTAGATAGGCAGTGTGCCTTACTTAGCCTGCGAAGTAAGAGCAACGAACGGTGCAAGCCTGCACGATATGACGAAGCAACTTACACTAGTCACGTGACGCAAGGCCAAGAGGAACTTGGGCCGAAGGACGGCCCACTGCTCATCTCTAATTGCTATGCATCGTTGTATTATGTAAATGTATCATACAATTTGCTCCACCTTGTAAAATATGGCGAGATTTTTTTTTAACTCTGTAATCAAAACAGGCATATTATGTATTAGTAGTATTAGTATTTATTTATTTAACCTGGTAGAGATAAGGCCGTCAGGCCTTCTCTGCCCCTCTACCAGGAGATTCCAACTACAATATCAACAATAAAATTACAATTAGTATTAAATTTACAATTACAATTACAAATAATATTACAGTTAATATTAAATTTACAATTACAATAAAATCAAAGTACGAAAAGATTACCTGAATAATTAAAGCTAGATAATTTATCATAGAGAAACAAAGAATATTTTATATTTACTGAATTACAAATTAAATCTAGAATAACAAAATTGTATAATGATGAAATTACTGAATATTGAAATATTTTGTGATAGATTAAAGAAACTATTTACAAGTAATCAATTACTGACCAAGTGCCTAGTAAGTTTTCGTTTGAATTCAATTTTATTTCGACAGTCCCTGATGCTAGCAGGTAGCGAATTCCAGAGTCTTGGCAGGGCTATTGTGAAAGAAGATGAGTATGAGGAGGTGCGATGGGATGGTATTGTTAGTATTGTTTCATGACGAGAGCGTGTGTTCAGATTATGGTGGGAAGAAAGGTAAGTGAAGCGAGACGACAGGTACGAAGGAATAGAAGAGTTCAAGATTTCGAAGAGAAAGAGAAGTGAATGTAAATTTCTTTTCTTATCTAGTTTAAGCCAACCTATTGCTTCCAGGGATGGGGTAATATGATCATATTTACGAACATTGCTTACAAAACGTACACACAAATTATGAGCACGTTGAAGTTTCGTTTTGTTGTCGCTGGAGAGGTCAGTCAGTAAAATGTCCGCATAGTCGAAATAGGGAAATGCAAGTGTCTGCACAAGGGACTTTTTAAGCAAGAGGGGAGATGAACATTTATCCTTTTTAGCACATGGATAATAGAATATACTTTTCTGCAGGTTTCTGTGATTTGCATGTCCCAGTTGAGATTATTATCCATGTGAATGCCAAGATTTTTTACTGAAGAACTGAAAGGGATATGCACTGTACTTACTTTAACAGGGGAAATGTCGAGTTGTTTTACAGCGTCGGTTTGCCGTTTGTGTCCTAATATAATTGCTTGTGTCTTTCCAGGATTGATTTTAAGACGGAGTTTCTTTGTCCATGTCACAATCGAGTCAATGTCTTCGTTCAATTTATCTATAGCGTCATTTACTCGGTCTAAGCGGGAAGAGATGTAGCATTGAAGGTCGTCAGCATACAAGTGATAGTTACAATGCCTTACAAGAGATGTAATATCATTGACATATATTGTGAACAACAATGGTCCGAGTACCGACCCCTGTGGTATGGTGATGATGATGATGATGATGATGATGATTAGGGGGCGGATGTTGATGACCTAAAATTCTACTTAAAATGATCATTAAAATGCCCTTAACCTAATGGAAAAATGACATAAAATTAAAAGAAAATGACATTTAAATATTATTCAACGTACTCTCACCACAGCATGTTAAAAATTAGTCACCTTGTTTCAATGACTCCCTGGAAATCTCAGAGAGAGGAGGCAACTTCCTGGAATTTGACTAAGATATAGGAAAAGAGCATGCAACAAAACGAAGGTTTTAAGGGAAAACTATAGATTTTAATGAGGGTTTACGATGTGTCAGTGCCTTCATTTTTCGTCTCCTCCTCCTTCCGCGCTTAACTTTTGTTACCAAATCTTCCAGATGAGGGAGTGTGAATGACAAAACAAATTGTGGGCGCAGCGTGCATTCTTGCAATCTTTGCGTTAAAAATACTGTCTACTACAGTAGACATCCCTTCTGAACCATGTTGAGGACACAACGTTCTGTCCAGGACATGGTGAAAGTTTCCCCCCTTCCAAACATAAATTCTAAAGATACCCTCGTACTGACAAAAGAACAGTAACGGTCAAAGTCCTCACTTAAACTAAGCTGCTGTCAAGCATTTTATATTACTTCCGTTGTGTGAAGTGAAGCCTTCAGTGGAATGAGGGATGGACTTTAGAGTCTTTTCCAAACTATAAAACTAAAATTTCACTGTTATTCACTCATTCAGTAGATAGTTACTATCGACCTATTTGCTTAGAAAATGATTTAACAGGCCTATCGGTAAGAAAGAAAGTAAAATGCATTCCAAATGATCTAAAAGTTCTTCAAAGTATTAAAAATGACCAAAAAATGACGAAAAAAAAATAAAAATGACAGGTCTATTAGTTGAAAAACGCCAAAAAATGCAATACAAGAAATTACATTTTTACGTTGTTATTAACGCAGACACACGATCACAACACTCCTCAATATTATCCATTCCCTCCCACCGAACATCCTCGTATTCATCTTCTTTCACTGTGGCTGTTCCTCGGCTTTGGAATTCCCTACCGAGTAATGTCAGGGGCTGTCAGACATCAAACCAATAGAACAGACTAACGAAATACTTTTCTAACAATTCTTGTTACCAATAATAGCTCTTTCAGGTTTCTCAATGTTTAATTAATTTATTAATTTATTTAAATTTAAATATACAGA
This sequence comes from Periplaneta americana, assembly GCA_025594305.2. Lineage (NCBI taxonomy): Eukaryota > Metazoa > Arthropoda > Insecta > Blattodea > Blattidae > Periplaneta > Periplaneta americana. The sequence continues at coordinate 160,687,250 of JAJSOF020000005.1, read as the reverse complement.
ATAAAGAATATAATTACAAACAAACAAGAGAAATAGAAATAAAATAAAACAATGAATATAAAAACGGAGATACAGTAGTATTAACAAAATTTGAGACCGAATGAGCAGCGCTCGTGTTCGGTCGCAGTTCAGATATATTAATAGGCCTATAAGAGAATATAAAATAAAATAAAATACGAAATAAAATTAAAATTACAGTTACAGAAATTATTTAATACAATATTAATATCAGAGAAATATAGAAAAAAAATAATAATAAAAATAAATAAGTAAAATAAAATAGGAACTAAAATTTAAATTACAGCGGCAATGGAATTATATAATATAATATTAACACTAGAGAAGAATAATATCGCACGTGAAAAGTAGGTCTATATATATATATATATATATATATATATATATATATTTCAAAATTATAGAATACTAATAAAATATAGGTTGATTAATTCATACACATAGGCTACTATAAATTTATTTAATCAAATTGAAGATATTAACATATTTCTAATTTTCTTGTTATATGTTAGTGGGTTACATGTTAGAAGTTCTGGGTTAATTTAGTTAAAGCATTGTACAACTGAGGGCCAAAATTAATGCTACTGTCGCCTATGCTTTAGACCAGCAGATGTGAGACATTTAGGTTCTACTAATGTTGAATTAATATTTCTTCTTGTGTCATAATTATTATGTGTCTGTAATACAAACTTATTACGATTTTTATGATAAAATTTTAACAGCGTATATTTATAAATTTGTTCAATATTAAATACATTAAATTCAGAATAAATTAACTTAGTTGGATATAATGTTAATGGTTATATATATATATATATATATATCATAGAAATATTTAAATTATCTCATTATTATTATTATTTTTATTATTATTATTATCACTATTTCTTACCAATGTTTATTATTGTCACACTAACATTACTTATCCAACTTTCATTATTTACTTTCATGGTGTTTTATGGTCTAGATATTAATCTAATAACTAGCCTATGTAAGCAATTGTATTCAATTAGAATTAGAGTCTGGCTGGGCGGAAGAGAAGGCCTACTGGCCTTAGCTCTGTCAGATTAAATAAATACATTATTATTATTGTTATAATTATTATTATTAGAAAGGATTTCTATATTAATAGGCATTGTTCTAATGTGAAAAATAAGATGACTTTTCATCAACATCCGCCCTCTAATGATGATGATGATGATGATGATGATGATGATGATGATGAAGTTATATTCGCTTAAACTAAGCTTCAAGAAAAAAATTATTATGTGAAGTTATTTTTAGGTTAGGCCTACTAGCTTGAAATACAAAAATAAAATAATGAAGTCATATCATATTATAGCTAGTTGAAATAAAATAGTGATGGTCAGGTGTGAAATGTATCATCAGTGTAAAAGTAGTGAAGTGATATCGTTTAAATGATTGACAACAAAACGCGTCGCTATAGCGCACAATAAATAAACTGTCATAACGAATATGAGGCTACCGTTAACACAAATAAACATAAACATGAATTGCTAATCCAGTCATTTGCTGGTTTAATACATTCGTCCGTGTTTACAGGGATAAACTCAACTTGTTAGTACCAAGTGCAATTAATTTTCTAGTGGACTGAACTCTTGCAGCTGAGTAGATAGGGATGTAAAACAAAGGCTGCGTAGGCCGACGTTCCCGGAACAGAGATTGCGACCATCCTGTGGGAGCAGCTCATACTATATTACTGATCCGTGTCTCCTATTTGCAGGTGGAATAGCCAAGCATATGATATACACGTTTTATATGAAGAATTTCCTAGACTTTAGGGATACTTAACCGTTCTGCTAGTCCAAGGTTGCCAGATTTTATATCTACCACGGAGGGACATCCTTTTTCCATCATATACATTTTGTCTTAAAAAAGAGTGATATGAATATGGACAGAGTTGATATTTTAATGATTGTACAAAAAGAGAAATAAAAATTATCCCTTTCTATTCAGTTGAAGAAAGTAATATGACCACAGTCTAGTACATATTCAAATTTCAAGTACCATAAGACTAAAGACAGTTCTTTTCGCGGACGACCAAGTATTAGTTGCAAACTCCGAAGACAATTTACAGATGAGTATATTTAAACTAAATAAAATCATGAAGATTTCACCAGAAAAAAAAAAAAAACAAAATAATGGCATTTGAAGGTACAAGCCCAATCCGAAGCAAAATTGTTGTTGAAAATGTGATTTTAGAACAGATAAATTCCTTTTCATACTTATGATGTAATATATCATACGAAGGAGAGAATGATGTAAGCAGAAAAATTAACAAATTTTCACAAATATTAGGACTGTTAAACCATACACTAAAACCAAGTTTAGTATAGAAACATTCCAGAATAAAGCTATATAAAACCATTGTACTACCAACTCTCCTCTATGGAAGCGAAATTTGGGTTCTGAAACAAAGAGATACCGGTATCAGCAGATTAAGAGCAGCTGAAATGAAATATCTGCGACGAACTGCAGGATACACACTTCTGGACCACAAGAGGAAGGAGGATATACTGCAGGAACTCAACATGCAACCATTAGAAGAAAAAATTACAGAATAGATATATAGATGGCTCGAACACATTTCTCGGATGGAAGCTGGCCGGACACCCCAAGAAATGCTGAAATACTCGTACTACCCTCAAGGACGACGACGACCTGGACGTCCACAGAAACGTCTATTGGATCCTGTATAGCTGGAACCGAAATAGACCAACAATGGCCTAATTTCGTGCCTGGAATATGATGATGATGATGATGATGATGATGATGATGACGACGATGAGTCTAGTATATAGGACGAAGCTCAATACTTAATAAATATGCATCCATAGATATTTGCTAACCACAATGATCGCAACTATCGCCTCATCACAGACGATAAAATGTACTGTAGGGCCTACTTTAGATATCATGTTCTTTTGAAAAAATTAACACCTTCCTTCCACTATTGAAATATGAAATACATAAGGTTTATACATTATTTTCATAAAATATATATTATATTTTATAAACTCACCTTCCTGGATCTTTCGGAAGAAGGATAAATCTAACCTTTTTTTCCTACCATTTATAGTACTACAAATGTCTCCTTGTCCCATATTATTATTCAAATTATTGTATTTTATTCCTTTCTATTCAGTTGAAGAAAGTAATATGACCACAGTCTAGTATATGCAGTCACGAAGCTCAAAACTTAATAAATATGCATGCATAGATAGTTGCTAACCACCAGGATCGCTACTATCTCCTCATCACAGACCCTTTCCCTAGCAGAGGATAAAATGTATTGTACTTTCGATATCGTGTTCCTTAGAAAAAGTTAACACCTTCCTTCCTCTATTAAAATATGAAATACATAATGTTTATACATTATTTTCATAAAATATATGTTATATTTTACGAACTCACCTTCCTGGATCTTTCGGAAGAAGGATAACTCTTACCCCTTTTTCCTACAATTTATAGTACTACAAATGTCTCTTGCATATGACTCGGTTAAGAGAGAAGTTTTATATGATATTCTTATTGAATTTGGTATTCCCAAGAAACTAGTTCAATTAATTAAAATGTGTCCCAGTGAAACGTACAGCAGAGTCCGTATAGGTCAATTTCTGTCCGATGCATTTCCAATTCACTGTGGGCTGAAGCAAGGAGATGCACTATCACCTTTACTTTTTAACTTCGCTTTAGAATATGCCATTAGGAAAGTTCAGGATAACAGGCAGGGTTTGGAATTGAACGGGTTACATCAGCTTCTTGTCTATGCGGATGACGTGAATATGTTAGGAGAAAATCCACAAACGATTAGGGAAAACACGGGAATTTTACTTGAAGCAAGTAAAGAGATAGGTTTGGAAGTAAATCCCGAAAAGACAAAGCTTATGATTATGTCCTGTGACCAGAATATTGTACGAAATAGAAATATAAAAATTGGAAATTTATCTTTTGAAGAGGTGGAAAAGTTCAAATACCTGGGAGGAACAGTAACAAATATAAATGATACTAGGAAGGAAATTAAACACAGAATAAATATGGGAAATGCCTGTTACTATTCGGTTGACAAGCTTTTATCATCCAATCTGCTGTCAAAAAATGTGAAAGTTAGAATTTATAAAACAGTTATATTACCGGTTGTTCTTTACGGTTGTAAAACTTGAACTCTCACTTTGAGAGAGGAACATAGGTTAAGGGTGTTTGAGAATAAGGTGCTTAGGAAAATATTTGGGGCTAAGAGGGATGAAGTTACAGGAGAATGGAGAAAGTTACACAACACAGAACTGCACGCATTGTATTCTTCACCTGACATAATTAGGAATATTAAATCCAGACGTTTGAGATGGGCAGGGCATGTAGCATGTATGGGCGAATCCAGAAATGCATATAGAGTGTTAGTTGGGAGGCCAGAGGAAAAAAGACCTTTGGGGAGACCGAGACGTAGATGGGAGGATAATATTAAACTGGAATTGAGGGAGGTGGGCCATGATAGAGACTGGATTAATCTTGCTCAGGATAGGGACCAGGGGCGGGCTTATGTGAGGGCGGCAATGAACCTCCGGGTTCCTTAAAAGCCAGTAAGTAAGTAAGTACAAATGTCTCCTTATCCCATACTATTATTCAAATTATTGTATTTTAGCCATTTACAGTTATTACGACCGATAACGAACATTTTACAGTTTACACAACTTTTCACAACAATGTGAATTGCGAAATACGGCACAGTCAATGCCTATTCGATCTACACCAGCCGTAATGTATGTTCGGGTTTTCTATTTCAGTGCATGGAGCTCAGTGAAATATTACATTACAACTTTATTGCGTATCATTGCTAAGTTTTATTTAGTGTAATGTGTCCGTAAGTTCCGTTTCCTTCTTTTTTGCATAATATGTTGCAGAAATAATTACAGAACTGTGTCATTTTAATGTGAAGAGAATTTTACATGTTAACATAATCTGTTCGCACCAGTTCGCTCAGTGAAATTTATTAATAACTACGTACTCATAATTTAAGACATAAAATAAAGTTTCTAGCGACGTTTTTTTTAATGTCTTATCACTGTATACCGTAATATTTAATACTCACTATTGAATTGCATTTTGTCATTATGTTGTTGTTTTCTAATGCCAGGCGTTTGACAATAAAGTCATTTGACCTCTTGCACTCCAATATTTTTCAAAGATATTATCATGACTAGCCACTGAAGCACAGATTTTGAGGTGTTCCGAATCCATTTCCTGGTTTGAGTTGCACAATGGGCATAAGATGTTTAGTTGATTCTGTGCCATTAAAGTAGTCCCCGCACGGAGATCCGATTTGGGGATTATTTTACCTCCGGATAATTTTACCTTAATGGTACTCATTTTATATTGGAGTTAAATGGCAAGTTGTAGCCGATTTAAGTGAACACCATGTTTTAACGTTTTGGTGGCTACTTCATTCACACACAACCCCCAGAATGTCTGGAGGACCACACCTGCTGTTGGTCGACGGGTCCACTGGACCTAGCTGGGAGATCTTGTTGGTCACCAGCTTTCCCTCCAGCTTTGTCAGTATTTGAATGGACAGAAACACACTTTAGATTCTTATAGGCCTACTCGCATTTTTAGCTGCCTGAAATTGCATTTTTAGGTGCCAAAAACTGTTTTTCTATAGGCTATATTGATAATTTTAGAGCTTATTTTATGTGCCTATGAGTTGTTTTTAAGGACCTAAAAATCCAAGGTTATTGTTAAGTCTGGGTCCTAGTATAGTATAGGAGTGCACCTAACTCTTAGTTAATCACCATTCGTCATATTTCAGAATCTTGTGAATATTTCAGTTCCTTGCAATACACACAGAAGCAATACGAGTTTGTAATTCAACAAGATGAAAAGGATTATAATTAGAGTACCTGAGAATATATAACTATAGAAACGTCGTCCTTAATCTAATTAAACGTGATGTTGTCTAGAAAAAATTGTTGAATAAGGTAACACGTTGTATAATCTAATTTTTATGAATTTAAATACTATTATAGTCACAATCATGCCATGGTATGAAAGAAAAATTTCACAACCTCGAGCGGGATTCGAACCTGCGACTTCCTGTACTTTCAAAGGCTTGGAATTATCCTTTCATACTGGCGACTCTGTTACAGAGTACTGTCCATAGCGTGTGATCTAGTCAGCATTGCTTATGGGTGAGAAGAAACTTTAATATGTCACATCAACGGACGTTTATACGTCATCCAACATCGTAAGATGAAGATTACAAATCTAATTTTATTTGGAGTTCAGTCTAAATGACATATCATAGTTTAAAATCAATAACACTTAGAAAAGTAAATGATCATTGTATATTATAACATTGAAATGCAAACGTTTTCGCTCTTGGGCATCATCAGGCATTTGACTCACAATATCTTATATAACTTCTACTATATAGGGTGTTTCAAAAATACGGGGCATAATTTCAGGTATGTATTTTCGACATGTAGACAATCAAAAACAGTTATGGCCTTCACAACATTGAAATTCACCGGAACGTTTTTCTTTCCGCAGGTCGTTGTCATTACAGAAAATGTTCAAAATGTCCACCTCCTGCTTGAATACAGACCTCACATCGATGTCTCATTGACCTGCGAACACGATCCCAAACTCCAGGAGTATTGCGTATGTCCTCAGACCATGCAACAATTCGATTCCGAAGGGATTCAAATCAGGCACCGGAGACGAATAAACCAATGATTTTAAATGGCCCTAGACAAGTAGAAATCGAGAGGGTTCAGATCATGGAGGCCAAGCAATTATACCTATCCATCGAGCAGGAAACCTTCGACAGTTGTACGAATGAAGTGTGCAGGAGCGCCATCATGCAAGAAGTGAATGTGTTGACGATTGATCAGTGGAGTATCTTCTAAAACATGAGGTATGGTTCCGGTGAATTTCAATGTTGTAAAGGCCGTGACTCGGAAATAAATATTTCCGGACACATGTTGTAAATTTTGATTGTCTACATGTGGGAAATACATACCTGAAATTATGCCCCGTATTTTTAAACACCCTGTATATTAGCTGTGAAATATGTAATAGGTAATTTATGTTTACAATCTTGTGTATTTAATAAATAACTATTTGCATGGTAAACTCTATGGTAAGTAACAGTCTGAAAATTTAAAATGAATACAGATATTAAAATTATATGTAATAAAATTGTAACTAAAATGTAATATTGGTCTTATATTTCTTAATTATAAAATTGTAATTATTAAAACAACATAATGAAAACATATGATTCCTCTTAAACTTCATAATAGGCCAATATACTTCTGTTAGTTGAATGTTTGTATTGCGAGTATTGATCTCACTGATTTGGCAATCCATCCAATAATGGAATCGATTAATTAAATTCATATATACTGCATTAGGTTATATGTATAGATCTTTTTGTATTTGTATTAAAATCAATTTGAAGAACTGGGTTTATAAAATATTGTGGCTAACCTAGTTGCAGGCATCCTGTCCAGGATTACAATTTTATAAATAAGAAATATAAGACCAATATTACATTTTAGTTACAATTTTATTACATATAATTTTAATATCTGTTCATTTTAAATTTTCAGATTGTTATTTATCATAGAGTTTACCATGCAAACAGTTATTTATTAAATACACAAGATTGTAAACATAAATTACCTGTTACATATTTCACAGCTAATATATAGTAAAAATTGTATAAAATATAGTGAGTTAAATGCCTGATGATGCCCAAGGGCGAAAACGTTTTGCATTTTAATTTTATAATATACAATGATCATTTACTTTTGTAAGTGTTATTGATTTTAAACTGTGATATGTCATTTAGACTGAACTCTAAATAAAATTAGATTATATTACATCATATTGACTATCGGAATATCTCTATCATCATGCTTTCTAAGATAACACGTTGTAGTTTATTGCAATAGATTCTCAGACTGAAAATTAACCGTGAATTAAAAAATAAATATGTATTAAGGAATAATAAATATCGTGCTTCAACAGATAGAATCAGAGTTTTATTTATCTGAGACAGAGAGTTTTCGAAATTAATGCTCCGATCAGTCACGGGTTACGAAGTTCGAAGATATAACTCTATGATGATGTGACATTTTACTCCCACATTGCCAACTGGACCTGATTATCAGAGCATGACTCGGTTATGATAAAGGTTCTGTGTTGTGGTTTGGTTTGGAACGCCAATCAGAGCGTATATATATGCTATGGGCAAAGTTCCTGGAATGTTCTATCATCTGTAATTTATATATATATATATATATAAAGAAACTGAAAGCCGGAAAGAAATCTAGAGAATTTACTCGTATATAACTACTGAGCATAGAGAATATTCTTTCAATGATTCAAAAAAAAAAAAAAAGTTCGTCTTTCTTTGTACTGGCGGAAATCTTGAAAATTAAATAGGTTTCTGCCCTCAGGGCGAATTACTGCGAATTGACAGACATAACACAGTCCGCTCAATAATTGCTAACAGATTAAGAGAACATGGTGAATACGAAGTATATGAGGAAGTTCAATGTCTTTCTACGGAAGGATCTACACGGCGTGCTGACATAATAATTGACCGAGATAAAAAGAAAACTGGTCTCATTCTTGATTCGAAATTAATGAAGACCAACCAAAGCAGGTACATGAAGAGAAAAGCGCTATTTACCTTCCATGCTGTGATGATTTCAGTCATAAATATGATATTCAAGATTGGAATGTCATTGGACTTATGTTTGGTGCACGAGGAACAATTCCCAAATTTACATTGGAGATCCTCAGAAAATTAAAAGGTTCCTGAAAAGACTAATCAGACAATTGCATCAACCATTTTAAAATCTTCATTGAATATCATCAATCACCATCTTTATTCATCTTTATAATATTCAATATATATTATTTATTTTCAATAAATTTTTATCGTTTTGTTAGCTACCAAATCTTGTCGCAGAATATTCTTTTTTAAAATTTAATTATGTATTTTTAACATTAATTTACATTTTCTTTTTTGTTCATTTGAATTGATTGGGATGCCGATATTTTAAATCCAAGATTTGGACGACTATCATTTAGATTATATTCTCTCTCTCTCTCTCTCTATAAATAAACTGAAAACCGGAAATAAATCTATAGAATTTACTCGAATATAACTACTAAGTAAAGAGAATATTCTTTCAATGATTCAAAAAAGAAAGTTCCTATTTCTTTGTACTGGTGGAAATAATGCATATTAAATATTTTAGTATTACTTTTTCGAAATACTAACTCACTGAAACATTTACGTATTATGTAACATTGGAGATTAGATAGCCGCATCAGATAACTTATCATATTCATAGTGAACTGTAAGTAATGCCATTAATTTCAGGGGTTATTCTTTGAGATATTTCAAACAAAAAGGTTTAATACAATTTTGCTCGTTTTTGCTTTCTTTTCGAGATCAAAATTGTTTTATATGAAATATTTCATAGCATGTCTTGGGAAAACCATTGATTTAATTCCCAATATGATCAGTCAATTTAAAGAGAGTTTATTATGATAATAAATGACTCAAATAATTTCAGTCTTGTCCCTTAAATGTGCAGAAATTTGATTCTTATAAATTTAACATTGTAAAATTACGTTGTAGAACGAAAAGTTTCATATCTTTGGATAAAATTTCTGCACATTTAAAGGACAAAACTATTGCAAAATTCTTTCTATAATTTATTATCATAATACACTGGTCTCTTAAATTGATTGACCATATTGAGAATTAAATCCAATGGCTGGTCCAAAACACGCTATGAAATGTTCGATATAAAATAATTTTTATCTCGACTCCGTATCAACTACTAGGTTATTTAGCGTCGATGAGACTGATGATAGTGAGATAGTATTTGGCGAGATAAGGCTGAGGATTCGCCATAGATTACCTGACATTTGCTTTACGGTTGGGGAAAACTTCGGAAAAAACCCGATCAGGTAATCAGCACAACTCCGGATCGGCAGGCAAGCGCCTCAGCCAACTGAGCTACAGCATTGGCTTTTATTATTATTATTATTATTATTATTATTATTATTATTATTATTATTATTATTATACACACTTCACATCAAGGCAATATACTCGCTTGTCCTATTTTGCTTAAGGGCAAAGGTATGGAATTTAAGAAAGCTATACATTAAGGGAATATGCTAGGGGAAAATCCACAAACGATTAGGGAAAACGCGGAAATTCTAGTTGAAGCAAGTAAAGCGATAGGGTTGGAAGTAAATCACTAAAAGACTAAGTATATGATTATGTCTCGTGACCAGAATATTGTACGAAATGGAACTATAAAAATTGGAGATTTATCTTTCGAAGAGGTAGAAAAATTCAAATATCTTGGAGCAACAGTAACAAATATAAATGACACTCGGGAGGAAATTAGACGCAGAGTAAATATGGGAAATGCGTGTTATTATTCGGTTGAGAAGCTTTTGTCATCTAGTCTGCTGTCAAAAAATCTGAAAGTTAGAATTTATAAAACAGTTATATTACCGGTTCTTCTGTATGGTTGTGAAACTTGGACTCTCACTTTGAGAGAGGAACAGAGATTAAGGTATTTGAGAATAAGATTCTTAGCAAAATATTTGGGACTAAGAGGGGTGAAGTTACAGGAGAATGGAGAAAGTTACACAACGTAGAGCTGCACGCATTGTATTCTTCACCTGACATAATTAGGAACATAAAATCCAGACGTTTGAGATGGGCAGGACATGTAGCACGTATGGGAGAATCCAGAAATGCATATAGAGTGTTAGTTGGGAGGCCGGAGTGCAAAAGACCTTTGTGGAGGCCGAGACGTAGATGGGAAGATAATATTAAAATGGATTTGAGGGAGGTGGGATATGATGGTAGAGACTGGATTAATCTTGCTCAGGATAGGGACCAATGGCGGGCTTATGTGAGGGCGGCAATGAACCTCTGGGTTCCTTAAAAGCCAGTAAGTAAGTAAGTAAGTAAGTAAGTATACATTAAGGGAAAGTAGGACACAGTTTTGACAGTTTTGCAAATTGAATCCCATTTATTGTAATTTTTAACTGTTTGTTAGATGCATGTAGAATAAGATATGTGGAAATTTTCACTTAGTTTCGAAATTAATTTTATTTTAATTTAGTGGTATAATCAAAATGTTCTAGTCACATTACTTTTAAGTACAGCACGTTCATATTTTTTCATACTGACTCTGATACACTGGCAATATTTTAACTTTGAGAAATTCATTATATTTAGGCTAGTTTAGGCACAATATTTTTTTTTAAACCAGACATTTACTTATTCATTCATATTTTTTTATTCATTTACATAATAATATTTAGCTCTTCAATTTCAAGATACTTAACTTACTTAACATTCCTAAACGTTAGATCTCAGATAATTATATTGTAATATATGCATGGACACGTAATAATTATTTTCTTTAAATTTAGTCAAAACTACATGTTCAAGCAGGAGTATGAATACGGTATAGTCGTAGTTTCGAGAAGAAGGCAAACTTGTGAAAAGAGCTACTAACACAGTAGAATACAAAAATCGCTTCTGGGCCTCAAAGAAAGTAAAAACAAAACAATTTCTTACTTTCAACTTCGTAAGTGTCAAGAAATATTTCCATACAAAAAAACGAAAATTGAATTTTTGAACATATTTGTAAAAACTCAGTTCTACTGTGTCCCTTAATTCTTAACCCGAAATACCGGTCTGCTAGACCTGTACGGCATTTTGTTTCTTGAATATTTGCAACACTGCTTAATATTATGCTTTATCCTTTGAGCTATGTTTTCTTTAGACCTTCTTTAGATGTGCTGTATTGTGGTTGAAATCTAAATCAGTTCTATGCATTGTTGTTGCTGTTTCTTATTAAAGTATGTAATTATTAGGGCTAGGATTTTGATGAAATTGCATCTTTTTTATAGTAAGCCAGAAACATAGCAGCTTTAGTATTTATAATATGTTATGTATTTTAAGACATATTTGTTAGGGCATTTTTTGCATTTTTTGCCTGTTTCATCTCATAAGAGCATCTTTTGTTTTATTCGGTCATTTTGTAGACATTTTCATTTAATTTTGACCATTAATACCCATTATTTTGTATAATATTTTAATCGTTTTTCTACATGTTGTCATTTTAACGTAGTACACCCCATGTAATGGATCAGTCCAACCACCCCTTCAATATAGATTCCTCTATACCTGCTAATTCCAGATAAGAGTGGCCTTGTGGTAGACTTCATAAAAACTAAAAGTAAAGTAAATCCATAGCGCTACAGCCCATGAAGGGCCAAGACCTCACGTCCACATGCCGAAGCAGAGGTGAACAATCATACATGGAAACTAAACCAGGTAAAATAATTAATTAAAGTGTATTATTAAAAAAAAGTTACGTAAAATTTAATTTAATTACTAGTCTAAATATTAAGTAGTACAAAAGCCAATTATGTAAGATCAATTTTAGGTCATTTTAAGGGCATTTTTGAAAGAGTTTTAGGTCATAAATGCATTGCTTTTAGGACATTTTTTCATGATTTATAGTTCATCAAAATCCTAGCCCTAATAATTATTGTCTGTTATGAGACCGATATATTGTATTACGTAGTTGTTCGTAAATTTCAATATTAAATATATTTTGTGTTTAATTTCTTTTCGGTAATTACTCGTAGCTTTCATTATATCCCACTTACTTACTTACTTACAAATGGCTTTTAAGGAGCCCGAAGGTTCATTGCCACCCTCACATAAGCCCGCCATTGGTCCCTATCCTGTGCAAGATTAATCCAGTCTCTATCATCATATCCCACCTCCCTCAAATCCATTTTAATATCATCCTCCCATCTACGTCTCGGCCTCCCTAAATGTCTTTTTCCCTCCGGTCTCCCAACTAACACTCTATATGCATTTATGGATTCGCCCATACGTGCTACATGCCCTGCCCATCTCAAACGTCTGAATTTAATGTTCCTAATTATGTCAGGTGAAGAATACAATGCGTGCAGTTCTGCGTTGTGTAACTTTCTCCATTCTCCTGCAACTTCATCCCGCCTAGCCCCAAATATTTTCCTAAGCACCTTATTCTCAAACACCCTTAACCTATGTTCCTCTCTCAGAGTGAGAGTCCAAGTTTCACAACCATACAGAACAACCGGTAATATAACTGTTTTATAAATTCTAACGTTCAGATTTTTTGACAGAAGACTAGATGATAAAAGCTTCTCAACCGAATAATAACACGCATTTCCCATATTTATTCTGCGTTTAATTTCCTCCCGAGTGTCATTTATATTTGTTACTGTTGCTCCAAGATATTTGAATTTTTCCACCTCTTCGAAGGATAAATCTCCAATTTTTATATTTCCATTTCATACAATATTCTGGTGACGAGACATAATCATATACTTTGTCGTTTCGGGATTTACTTCCAAACCGATCGCTTTACTTGCTTCAAGTAAAATTCCCGTGTTTTCCCTAATCGTTTGTGGATTTTCTCCTAACATATTCACGTCATCCGCGTAAGCAAGAAGCTGATGTAACCCGTTCAATTCCAAACCCTGCCTGTTATCCTGAACTTTCTTAATGGCATATTCTAAAGCGAAGTTAAAAAGTAAAGGTGATAGTGCATCTCCCTGCTTTAGCCCGCAGTGAATTGGAAAAGCATCAGATAGAAACTGACCTATACGGACTCTGCTGTATGTTTCACTGAGACACATTTTAATTAATCGAACTAGCTTCTTGGGAATACCAAATTCAATAAGAATATCATATAATACTTCCCTCTTAACCGAGTCATATACCTTTTTGAAATCTATGAATAACTGATGTACTGTACCCTTATACTCCCATTTTTTCTCCATTATCTGTCGAATACAAAAAATCTGATACATAGTCGATCTATTACGCCTAAAACGCACTGATGATCCTCAGTAATTTCATCTACGTACGGAGCTAATCTTCTCAAAAGAATATTGGACATTGCAAACATATCCCACTATGTCAGCTATGCCCGCTGATCCTAGTTTTCGGAAAATAATGCAGCAATGGCAAGATGAAGATGAAATTGGTGATAAAAATGAAGATTGAATGTCCACATTTCGATGATTTTCTCAAACCCTGATTTTATCATCCCTAGTGATAATCAGACTGAAATATCAGATACAGAATCAGATGAGTTTGTCAGAAAGGGATGTACGTACAATCCCTAATGAAGTTTCCAGGCGAGAATAGAGTTGAAACAGCCCCACCTCGTTCTGCTAATACTTCTGCAACAAATGGCGTATATCTTGGAGAAGACAAGTTTGTATGGTACAACCAACCCCCAACGAAAAAGAAACACAGACGTTAGGTCCTTTTTATAACGTCCACAATTTTAATGTCCATTTTATTATGCCCATTACATAAAAGTCCATTACACTATGTCCGTAAACATGTCCTATGAAGTATATGTCCACTTTATTTTAGTCCAATTGCACAAATTTTATGTCCACATTTTTACGTCCACTACATGATTGTACAATACATTATGTCCATCTACAAATTACTTCAATTCCTTACTCAATCTCTTCTGCCTGTTCATCTTCATACAGCTTCAGATGATAACTGATAGCTTTGAGGTAATTTCTGATGTGTCCGTCTTGGTTTTAGTGGTTGTAATTCCGAACAATCTCTTATGCTCGACTTAAATTTTGTAGGTACTATCTTTTAATAGGGTATCGCACATTCAAATTCCCGCCAAGCAATTGGATTATTATAATTTCGTTATTCCTTTGGTTTTTCTTCATAAATTCCATGAATTTCCAGACCTACGCGTGATGTGTGACGATGTGTTTCTGAAATCTATTGTCCCAGCCCTCGACTATGTTAGTTGTTCGATGTTGTCCTGCCAGAACCTGATTATAAGTGTTCCAAATTTCAGTTGCGAATCTAGGTGGCATTGCTCTTCTTCTTCCTCGAGCAGGTGTTCCTCGGATGTAAGTTCTTTCCATGTACAATGCTAAATCCATTATATCATTATATTATCTATAGGGCTATCAAAAACAGCCTGAACATCTTCCAGTGGTACAAAAGGAATTGACTTAAATAAAAGTGGACATAACAGTCGTGGACCCAAAAAAATGGACGCACATAAAATGTGGACATAAATGAAAGTGGACTAAAATATTAGAGGACATAAGTCATATGGACATGGTTTCAATGGACTTAACGTCTTGGAAGCGAAAAACCATAAAAACGCCTTCACACAATATTATTATAGGTCTACCTGGTATTACCACAGCTAGTGCAGCTGTTCCTATAGACATCTATTCTGTAACCTGATGCTGGTTAATTGATAAAAATAAATTATCTTCAATTAAATATTTTAATTAGGCCTATATTTATTGTAAAATATCTGTTTATTAATAAAAATATATTTATTTTCAATTAAATGTATATAAAATACACATGGAAACAATAATTAAATATGCCCGGTCTCTTAGACCGAACTTTTTGTAAGTACGATTTTAATGTATGTTTCGGATTATGAGTTGAAGTAGTCAATCAGTTCTCCAGTTATTTTATTTGCTTGATAAGAATATCAAGAATATGCGTATATTTTTCAGGGTTGATGCTGGTATATCTTCATTTTCTTCTAGATATTACCTTCGTTCTTATAAACTCCGTCGTTGGTCTTATTTTCCTATTTTAAGGTTTTTAATTTAATATGCTTCCTCTTCTTATAAGTCATTTTTTAAAGGACATCTCTAAAGCTGTATTTTCATGTTGAGAATGGAATAAGTTATGAGGTAATTTCTAAGGTAAGTAAAGGTAAGTAGCATTGTGTGGAGAGGGCACGAGAGGAAGAAAGCTGCGACAAAGGTTGTTGTTATAGCTTTCCGATATTGCTCTGCGGAATTAGCTTAGGTAGACAAAATAAGTTGGCAGCAGGAGAGAAGAGGGACCGGGAAAACGGCGAAAGCCAGCAGCGGTAAATAAGAAACCGTGCCATGGGTTTCACATTGCCCCAACCTAGACACATTTAGACTTTAGCGTAGGAAGCTCGTTTCCATAGCGATATTTTCCGATGTTCCAGATTCCTGCATCTGAATCCTGCATCATACAAGGAGCAAAATTAAAAATATCCTCTTTAGGGATCCATATGTATATTAGCATTTACAGAAAGTAACATGTCGCAAATCAATCTCATTCTCCAGAATGTATTATTTATTTTTTATGCTCGACCATGCTGAAATGTAGTAATTATACACCTGGTAGCAGACTTTTAATGCATGTCATTAAAGTACACCTACTCATTAAAGGTCAGGTCTTTCAGCCAATGACGACTCAGGTTACAACTGTTCAGCCAATGACAGGTCAGCTTTCTACCGTTATAAAACCGCAAGTATCGATTATTCTCGGATATGCAATCGAAAGAGAATTAGCGAAAAGTCACGGAGGCTGGAAATCCAATACTGTCGCAGAAGGTTATGTTCTGCTGCGATAATAATTAGCGTTAATTGTAAATAATATTCAAATAAATTCAATTTGTCATCTCGTTTTACAATGTCTAATTTAAATTCAATGTTATCTCTGTAGGTTCTTACGGCCTAGCAAGGTCAATGTGAACATCTGTTCCTCGGAAAAAATCAATACTTTCGCGTCTTCGAACATCTCACAACATACGGGACATTGGTCAAGCTCAGATACAAAGAAAATTAATAATATCAAGTTAGAAATATGGTCGAGCATAAAAAGTGATATGAAACTCGCCTATAATGGTAATTAAGAAGCTCGTATGAAAATTATGAAACGAGCGCAAGTGAGTTTCATAAATATCCATACTCGCTTCTTAATTACCTTCATTATAGGCTCGTTGCATAATGTACTATTTTGGTTAGATTTTTTTCACTAAATTTATTTTTATATCCGCCTGCCATAACAGATGACCATATAGGTCCGGAAAACAATTTCAGAATAGTACATTTATTTTTTTTATTTATTTATTTTATTTGGTTATTTTACGACGCTGTATCAACATCTGAGGTGAATAGTAGATTATGTAACGAACCGATAATGGTAGTAATTAAGACCCGAGTATGTTTATGAAACGAGCGCAAGCAACTTCTAACTTGAAATTATTCATAAGTATTCATGTTATTCTTATCTGACTGAGGAGCGGAACTGACCTTGTGCAATACCTCGTAAATTGTGAGATGTGCGCAGACGCCAAAGTATTGACTTTTTTTCCGAGAAACAAATGTCGACATTGACCTTGATATATTCTAGAGAGTAAAATAAACATTAATCTTGATATGATATCATTAGACATTGAAAAACCAGATGACAAATTGAATTTATTTGAATATTATTTACAATTAACGCTAATTATTATAGTAACAGAACTAGTTGTCTTTCGATTGCATATCCGAGAATAATCGATACTTGCACTTTCATATTGCTACAATGGTATTTTCTGATTGGTGGAACACGTTAATGAATAGGTGTACTTTAATGAGGTCCATTAAAGGGCTGCTACCAGGTGTACAATTACTACATTTCGGCATGGTCGAGCATAAAAATACATATATAGAATAGAGAGAAATAAGAAATATATCAATACAATAGGTAGTAATCATAGTATAATATGCAATTTAGAAAGCTTAAAAATTAAACTTTATATAGGGTGTAAGGGGTATAAGTGACGTCCTTTTCACAGTCGTCAGGGACGGTCTACAGGATCAAAAATGTCCATACATCATATGCCCAAAACTTGATAGTTTTCCCAGAAAAAGAAATTGTTATTTTATTTGCATTATACTGCTTATATCGTTAGTAAAATTATAAAAACAATTACATCAGTAGGTATAGAGTTAATATTAATTTAAATAAATATTTGTGTGCTTTACGTTTTCCTGAAATTAAATAAAACTTCATGCTTAAATTTGTTAATATTATTGTGTGAGAGACGTGGCAACGTGTTCAGTAGCCAGTACTCTGCACAGATGTACGTACATGTCAGCTGAGTTCAAGCTCCCTGTCCATAGCTCTATTGCCAAGCAGATGGCAGTTCAGTACAGGGTATTCGATAAACAACTTACAATGTCATTTACAGTTTAGGATTATCATATGTTACTAATTTATGAAGAAAGTCGTCGTAATTCAAGTCAGGCAATAAGGATGTACCGTCAACGTTTTCCTCAAAGAAGGTTATCTAATCGGCGAACTTTTGTAGCAGTTTCTCAACGATTATTAAAAACTAGGAATCTCTTACCTCGTTTCGACAATCACACAACCACAAATTTGTTTAAAAATGATACTCCTTTACGGAAGCGGGAAAGATTAAAATGTTGCATTAGAAAAAAGGTTTGTGTGATTTTGTTCAGAAAACCATTATTGTTTATTTTTAGACGTACAATTAAAAATGGAGCAATATTGTTATATAAAATGTAAATTAACATAATGTTCTATTAAAGAGATTGAAAGTTTGTATTTGCTGCTCGTTTTATGTAAACAACAGTAATTTCATGGCCACTTCTGCTTTAGAGTAGAGCATCTGGTTTGTACCGGTATGTCTGCACCCACTTGAGCTGTACCGTGTACTTCTAAACTCAATCCTCTCCATCCAGCAACGTTGCAAAACGTATATTATTATAAACTTTAATAATTAGTTAAATATTGCAATTATAAAAAAAATTGCCTTCCTTATGACATGAATAATCATCAGTTAAAATAATGGCACTTGTACCCGTTACACTCTGTATAAATGATTATGTAAAATGCCTATGGATTTCTTTAATATATTTAAACAAATATTTTTAATATTTTGGAATGTCATACCGTATTGTTTTAAAATGTCAGTAGTAGCCTATATTTATGCCCCGATACGCGAATACCAAAAAGCAAACCACTCACCTTCCATTTGAATCGGTCGTTGCAGAAAGGGGATAAGTCATAAAATCTTACTTTTGAGATAATCAATAAAAACTGTTTTCTTCATCCAATACTGGAGTAATCATTATAAATATTTTTTCTTACTTTGTTCATGAATAGTGAAGTCTAATACATCATGTTAGAAATCTGACATCTCAAACACTTTTGTTTAAAGTTGTTTAATCGAGCCATGACTTATCCCCTTTCTGCAAGGAATTGTTAAATATAATAGAAAAAAAATATAATTTACAATTTTGGGCTAATGTAATATTTGAAATCAAACTAAATGTTAATAATTACAATGATACCGATGTTTTTGTGTGTAATTACTACATTACTGTCACCATTTACATAATTATTTTTGCATTTTAATCATTACTCCTACTACAGAAATGTACCAATATGTGATTTTATATCACAGTTTTAAATCAAAACTCTACTTTTAAACTAATACTTAAAAACTGCATATAGGAGAGCACAATAAAAATTAAAGTACTACACAAAATCATTTGTTTCAATTGTTATAGAGTGTATTGTTAGGTGGTTTTCTTGTAATGCTCTGGCCACCAGTATTTAAAATTCAAAATATCATCAGTAGTAACTGATTCAACAGAAAATCTGTTGTCTGTGTTTGCCTGGTGGATCAAGTTATTGTATTGGTCTGGCACATATACCCTGTCTGTCTTCCTTAGTTAGCGCTTCACTACACCACTGTTGCAGTCATAGGGAAGAAATGAATGGCCTCGTTGTGGAAAATAATGAATGATTTTGTTAAATCTCCCCATTTGGGACAGTGCAAGCAACAATCGAATTAAGGTATGATTTTTTTTGCCCTCCACAGTTATCAGAGAAAAGATACAATTCCTTGACTGAAGAAGGGACATTATTTTCAATGTAGTTCACAAGGAACACACTTCATTTGAAGATTTGTGGCCTATACCTTCATGATAGGAATAGAAGTGCGCCGTATGGTCTTTGAAATTGTGAATGTTGAAAATTGATGACCCAAAGTTGCGTCTAAACAAACAAAGAGTAGTTTCTTACCCACATTGTTCTCCTGTCGTACGGGCTGCTACAGACTTCCCAATGGAATTGACGTTCCAATGCCTTCAGTTTATTTTCCTTATTTACATTTCTGCGGTAGTTAATTTCATTGTGTTTACGTTTACCACTAATAACAAGTTTTCTTCCCTGGGTCACTTACTACTTCTAGCTTATCTGTCATTTCCCTTGTCCACACCTGTGGAGTAACGGTTAGCGCGTCTGGCCGCGAAACCAGGTGGCCCGGGTTCGATTCCCGGTCGGGGCAAGTTACCTGGTTGAGGTTTTTTCCGGGGTTTTCCCTCGACCCAATATGAGCAAATGCTGGGTAAATTTCGGTGTTGGACCCCGGACTCATTTCACCGGCATTATCACCTTCATCTCATTCGGACGCTAAATAACCTAAGCTGTTGATAAAGCATCGTAAAATAACCCACTAAAATAAAAAAGTCATTTCCCATATCAGCTGATGGGCGCGTAACTTATTAGATCCGCGGCACTCAGTTGCGTCACGTCGTCAGTCAGTGCAGAAAGAAGGTAAGTTGTCCCCTTTCTGCAATGACTGCGCTGCTTATGGTACTCTGCTTTGCGTTGAGAATGAGCAAATTTGTCCCATTTCTGTATGGAAATGTGTGTTTAGGTCTGGAGAAAGCAATGGCACTCTTAACTCATTTTCGCGTTTTTCATGACTTATCCCCTTTCTGCAATGACCGATTCATTTGTAATCAATTGCATTAAATCTCTCACTCAAGTGAGGAACACATGGGCGGTAAATGACTTGTTTTTCTTGATCAACCGCTAAGGCTTGAGATACATCCTTTTCGAACCGTACAGCTGGGTCCAATATTACTGCCTTTTTCGTCTGTCTATTAAGAGGAACTATATCCGCTCATCTGTTACTGCTATCCTCAGATATACAATGTACTCCTTCATGTATTCAAGATTTTTATTTTTCCTTAAATGTGGCAATATAAGAGCGTACACTACGATGACGTACATTGCGCAATAAATCTCCTTTAGGACATAATCCTAGCACATGACCAAGAGTATCAGTCGCCTCACATCCTGGAGTTCTACACTGTCGTGAAGTCGTTGTTCGACCTGGTACCGATCTTTCTGCTGCAGTATTGCATGACATTTTAATGGCAATGGTCCATATTGATGACGATAATCCTTTTCTGTCACTCATCCAGGAATTTACTTTTGGTTCGTCTTGGAAAACTGATACTTCTTTATCTTTATGCTGGAGACTAGCCCAAGCATTAAGGGCTTCCTTTTGTAAATGTTTTCTAATTTGACGTTCAGTTTGTGGAACAGAATTGTTATTATATTGGATTGCTAAATTTCGTAAAGATTCTTCAATCTCAGACACTAAATTTTTACTAATATGAAGATGTTCATTATCATAATGTCTTAGCAATATTAAAGTTCTGAATGTTAGCCTTCCATTCCATTTTAACCAAGTTCAAACCCCTAACATTTTGAGGACAATCGTGTGGTAGATTTATCATTTCTTTAACAGTGATCGAATTAATTTATCGACATCTTCAAGAAAAAAAAAACTGGAATCTTGCTCAATGGAGTACATTGTAAATGATAAGTAAATCCTGACCCTATAAATTGATTAAGAATGTGGAGTTTTTGATTTGGTTTCAAACATATGGAAGTTGATGAGCTATTTGGATCACTTTCTAGTTTTTTAAATAAGATTAGTTTTATCGAAAATTATCTCATCTGCAAATGAAACACCAAGATACTTAATAACGTCACCATTTTTTTAAATTGATATTTTGTTCATTTGGTAATAGTAGTGTTCCCTCTTCCTTTTGACCATTAACAATAATAATAATGTTACACTTAGCTGGATTTATTTGCAAATCAAAGGAAAGCTACATTACTAATAGTGAGATTGATAAGTTCTGTACCAGATTCTTCATTCTTTCCAATAACCGCTATATTATCCGCAAAAGCTACTATTTTCTGGTTTTAATGAGAAACCATATTCTTCAATGATTTCTGGTTCTGAAAGTTCTTGTAACATGTCATTAATGGCTATGTTAAATAACATGGGGAAAAAAGGAGATCCCTGTGGTAAACCTTTCAGAAGATGTATACAGTCAGTTTTCTTTGGACCTATTTCAACTCTGATGTTATTGTTTGTACAAAGTCAATTATAACACTTCTTAAATTTTCAGGCATATCTGTGCGAAGTAGGCAACGTTTGATATGCTCATGCCCAAAAGTATCATATGCTTTTGACACATCTAAGGACGTTATAAAGCAGTTTTTCTTCAATTACCTAGAAGTTCGTAAACAACCATTAATTACAGAAGTGTTTATATGAGTCCCAGGGAGGAAAATAAAACCTCGTTGATGAAGTGAGAATCCCATATAATGTCTCATCATCATACGACTTTAGGAACTTGATTCCTTACAGTTTAATTATGCATCCTAATGTAGAGTCTTGAAGAATTTACAAGAATGGCGTGATTTGTAACAAATTTTGATAGCCTAAATTCGTAATAAAATGTAATTTTGTAGTGAAAAATCGAAAAAAAAAATTTGTACGAAGCAACTATGGAATTCACAACACATTTTTTGCTTCCGAATACTATCTAATTAAATAAATGAATAAATGATACTCCTGAATAGTTAATTATTTACTTGTATTATTCTTTTACCCTTAAAACTCAAGAATAATGGTATTTTACAAACAACTTAAAATTAGTGTAAGTCTGAAAATATTTAGATTAGGACACATGATTATATGACTTTTTTGCTCAGAATTTCTTCGGAAATGAGCTCCGTTAAGTGGCGGTAAATCCACGTGAATCACCCTGTATAATAAATGATATTATATGAAAAGTAGAATTTAGTTTGCGCCTGCTTTCTTTCCATCTTTCTTTCTTTTTCTTTCTTTAATCTTATCTTATTTCTTACTTCGGCGCAGAGACTGCAACGTGTTCATAATATGTGCGTCCGTTTCGTCTGCAATATTCGCCGGGCTGATCACGTAACACCATCCCTCGAAATGTTGTCCTGGCTCCGTCTAGAAGATCGTATAAAAATCCACTGTCTTTCCCTTCTCTTTCACATAGTGCATTTCTCCACTCCTGTCTATCTTGCGTCTCGTTTTCAAAATTTATCCACCCGTCATAACCTAGACACACGATCACAACACTCCTCAATTTTATCCATCCCCTCCCACCGAACATCCTCATATTCATCTTCTTTCACTGTGGCTGTTCCTCGGCTTTGGAATTCCCTACCGAGTAATGTCAGGGATTGTCAGACATCAAATCAATTTGAGAATAGACTAACGAAATATTTTTCTAACAATTCTTGTTAACAATAATAGCTCTTTCAGGTTTCTCAGTGTTTAATGGTTATATATATCACAGAATAAATATTTAAATTATATCATTATTATTATTATTGTTATTACTATTATTATTATTATTATTATTATTATTATTATTATTATTATTATTATTATTATTATTATTATTATTATTGTCGCCTGGAATTCTATTACTTCTACTGATTCGGGTAAATTGGAAATCATCCAAAGAAAATGTATGTCCCTATGTGCTTTTAGGTTTTTGCCAAATTAATCTGTTTTCAATTATGAGCGTACTTGTAAATATTTTCTAGCCTTTATGCTAGACGTCTTGAACTTGACTACTTATTCCTTTGTAAGGCCTTAAAGGGTGATATTGATTGTGAATCCTTCATAAGCAAAATCTACTTTCGGGCCCCTTCGAAAGGTTTAAAATTAAAAAAAAAAATTTATTCCTATAAGCCTATATCTCTCTCTCCAGTTGTCAGATGCATGAAAGCTGCCAATTTACATTATATTAATTCAGATCCGTTTATTGTATAGTTTGTTTTTTGGCTATTCTTATATTAAGCATATTCATTTTTAACTCCGTTTGTGTTGTTTTTAGCTTTTCTGTATCATGTATTTTTGTAATTATCTATTCATTTTGTCATTATTGTTTATTTGTATTTGTCTCTAATTTTAATCATTATTTGTATGCACTGTGTCTTATATTATTCCAGTCTTCATTTATATGATTCCATTAATTAATTTGTAATTCATTTTATTTAATTGCCATTATTTTAATTATCTCACTGTACTAATTTTAATAATTATTTGTGCTATTTATTTTGTTGCATTTGGTCAATGATTAATGTTGACTATTATATTGATTGTATTTCATCTCATTGCCATTTTCTATCATTCATTCTCATCATCATTTGTTGTTTTGTTTTCTTCTGAATCTTGTGCTAAACTGTAATTGGCCTTGTGCTGTTGTTTTGCAAGTTAATATTTTAAATTAAATTATTATTATTATTATTATTATTATTATTATTATTATTATTATCACTATTTCTTACTAATGTTTATTATTGTCACACTAACATTACTCAAGGTATATAGAGAGTAACATTACTTATCCAACTTTCATTATTCACGTTCATGTTGTTTTATGGTCTAGATATTAATGTAATAACTATGTAACCAATTGTATTCAATTAGAATTAGAGTCTGGCTGGGCGGAAGGGAAGGCATACTGGCCTTAGCTCTGCCAGATTAAATAAATTATTATTATTATTATTATTATTATTATTATTATTATTGTTATTATTATTATTATTATTATTACTATTACTTTCGTTCTATATTAGTTCATGATTTTTTAACATATCAGTTTTTTAATCTTCTTTCCTTCATACATTTATTATTTCTTTCCAAATTATAAAGTTTCTGCCATGTTTTCGTCTTTCTCCTTCTTTTGTTTTCCTTTTATTTCCCTTACACTTTCTACACTTCCTTATCCTTTCCAGCATTTATCTCCCTCCTTACTTTCTATACATTGAAAATAACGCTCTGGTAAGAGACGCATTATTTTTCCTCCGAGTTATAAAGCAAATTGATTTCTGACTGGGATTGTGCGAGTCTGCAACACGCAGGTAGCTTATTTCTCGTCCAGATCGCCAAGTTTTCCAACATCCATCATACGAACTACAGTGCGTTGGCGGAGGACGCCTGCCGGGCGCCTGCAGAACTATAGGCGCACGAAAAGGAGAACTGGTGGCCCGGAAAAGACACATTTCACCTCCGCGGAGACAAGATAAAAATGTAACAAACACAATTCTCCAAGTTTCAAAAGGCCAGACTCGGCCTGTTTAACGGAAAATAAACCTCAGCCACACCTTCACTACCAACAGGGACTTCACGACTCCAACTCAGAGACGACAGATAAATAAAAGTTGCTTACAGGTGCGTGATCTTGATAGTGTTGTGCCCATTTCTGACACCTATTTTTGTTATACTATATCTGACACCAATATTTTATTGTACCAATTCTGACACCATAATTTATTGATGAGCTCCATCATATCTGACACCAGTGTTTTGCCACTTGCCATGACAAGGGCGGATGGCTTATCTTTGAAATAATCGCGAGTTATAATCTCTATCAATATAACACAAACAAATCAGACACTGCGTTATACTTCATAAATTTTTTATTTTATTGGGTTATTTTACGACGCTGTATCAACATCTAGGTTATTTAGCGTCTGAATGATATGAAGGTGATAATGCCGGTGAAATGAGTCCGGGTCCAGCACCGAAAGTTACCCAGTATTTGCTCATATTGGGTTGAGGGAAAACCCCGGAAAAAACCTCAACCAGGTAACTTGCCCCGACCGGGATTCGAACCCGGGCCACCTGGTTTCGCAGCCAGACGCGCTGACCGTTATTCCACAGGTGTGTACTATACTTTATAAACTGTAATTGCTTATGGATGGGAGGGATTCCTACTTAGAATGTGATCGCAGGCTTTCGAAATAATCACAAGTGTAGAAATTCACTATTAATAAGTTTATTAATAAAATATCAAGTTACTACAAATAAATTATTAAAAATATTGAGATTGAATGATTTAGAAATATGAAATTTTTGTTAATTCTAAAATGCCAAGATGAACTAGTTACATGAAAAGTCTAAAGATTGAACTGATGATTTTACTTACAATAGATTGTAGGGCGAACCCTGATGCTGTTCAAAGGTGATGCCATATTCTGGATTTCTTCCTGGACGTCGGGAAGTTACGAGCGCTACTATATGACCGCTATCTTGACCAATAACTAATGACCGCGTTTTGGACGTTTCATGTCCTTTTATAAATTCTCGAACAGCGTCCTTTGTGACGTAACAGAGTGACGCTATTTTATCCGCGAACCTTCTAAAAAGACGGTATTGCATTCACTAAACACCACGCTTCTGATTCGTAACCATTCTTTCAAATCGGCGTTTCCGGTTGTCACTTAGAACAATACAGATTTAAGGAACTCTCACGACTGAATCTCTGTTTCTGATTTACCAGTAACCAATAGAAATTGATGTATCGCGAGAGACGCTGCACGTTATATGTCAGCTGTTGCTAAGACTCAGTTCGTGATAAAAATGTAAGCGTACGCATTTCTGCATGTTCAAGGACTGGACTGTGCTGAGTTGGCTAAGCTGCGCTCTGTAATCTGTCGAAACAGGAAGCGAGCTCTCGCATTGTAAACGCATGTTCGAATCTTTTAATAAGTACGATTTCATTACTTTCAAATAAAGTGAAAATATATTGCTTATGGCCATAACATAGTTATGATTGCTTATCATAATCCTTGGGCACAACAATAGCAAATATAAGGTACAAAATAAAGGAAATAAAAAATATTTTTTAAAACATTGTCTACATGTGTTATACCGGGATATCATTTTATTTTTACTAACATTTCTAGTATTAACCTGACTATACCTTTGGATTAACGGTTGAGAAACGGAAACACCGTTTCCTACCTCCTTCCACGACTGCAGTTCGATGATACTGGCGTAAAATACAAACAAATCATTTTACTAGGTATAGGAGGGAAGAAAAGTAGTTCATCCATTTACGTAAACTAGGAAATATTGCGATCTTGAGTTTAATAATATTCATTAGGCTTTTGTTTAATCAAAATACGGTACTGTATTAACAATAAAGTTTTTACTGACGAACTGAGCTATTCATTCGGACGTATTCATTATGCAGTGTATATTATACTGTCTACAGAACATTAGCGTACAATATGAAAATGAAGTTAAATTGAAAAATAATCATAATAGGCCTATGGATATTTAAACACATTTTTTAAAATGGTGGCCGTTCATTTTGAGGTTTTTTCCGGGGTTTTCCTCAGCCCAATTCAAATGCTGGGTAACTTTTTGTGCATTATCACCTTATTATCGCTAAATAACCTATGCTGTTGATAAAGTAAAATAACTAGTAAAAAAATGGTGGCCGTTCATTTCGATACAGGCTTCAATTTTTTGTGCATATTATCGCACTATAGACTATTGTACCTAAATCCAATTATTAGATTCGTCCTTCGTACGAGTAACTCATGTTGAAATAATTCTGTACCCACTCCATAAAGGGTACGTACCTTGCATACTTTAAATTCAATCTTCACTTCTGCCGATCCGAAAAGATAAAATTACTCAGACATGCTATCTACTGTCCGTCCAATGGTTTTGTCGCAGGGTCGTAGAAAGGGAGGAAATCACGTGACCATTACTTAACGAGGTCCTTTTATTTAAATTATTTTAAATAGTTGTGTAATATTACGTAAACGTCCAATTCCTAACAGAAAATGTTTTCAGAAAAGAGCTAAGACAGCCCAGCCACTAGCCTTTACAGAGGGGCGAGCAGAATCGGGTGGGGGAAACGAGGATGCGAAGTAGACAAACGGACGACAGTGCCTGTGCGAAAATATGATTTAATATTGAAAGCTCTTTCGTCACTGGAAAACGCGAACATATTTCTGGAAAGTACTATATTTACTAACTCAGTAGTTTACTATGACCACAAGGCGACTGTGACTGCATACGCGGCTTTGGTTCTGTGTGTTGGTTAATAGATTTAAAACTATGTTGTAACGATGGCTAATAGAAAGGCCCTTTTATGATATTAAGAATTTTTTTTACTCTTCCGTAGCTCTAAATATTTTTCAGTAGTGTACACTGTTAATGTTATTTGGGTTTTTATTTTAATTTTAAATGTATTTGTTCCATCTTGGTTTTGTACTTATCTTTGTTGTTATAGTTCACAACTGTCTATAGCATCACTCACGATGCTCATGATATAAATAAATAAATAAATAAATAAATAAATAAACAAACAAACAAAGAAACAAACAAAGAAGCAAACAAAGAAATAAATGAATGAATGAATGAATGAATGAATGAATGAATGAATGAATGAATGAATGAATGGACTGAGAGGACATAGCTTGGACCTAGAAAACTTAGAGTGGACTGAGAAGGCATAGAGTGGACTGAGAGGACATAGAGTGGACTGAGAAAGCATAGACTGTACTGAGAGGATATAGAGTGGACTGAGATGACATAGAGTGGCATGAGAAGACAGGGAGTGGGACTGAGAGGACATAGAGTGGACTGAAAACACAGAGTGGACTGGGAAATCATAGATTGAACTGAGATGACATAGAGTGGACTGAGAAGATAGGGAGTGGACTGAGAAGACATAGAGTGGACTGAGAAGAGAGGGAGGTGACTGAGAAGACATAGGGTGGACTCAGAAGACAGGGAGTGGACTTAGACGACATAGAGTGGTCTGAGAAGACATAGGGTTGCCTCAGATGATATAAAGTGGACTGAGAAGACAGGGAGTGGACTGGGAGGACATATAGTGGACTGAGAAGACATAGAGTGGACTGAGAAGACATAGAGTGGACTGAGAAGCCATAGAATGAATGAATGAATGAATGAATGAATGAATGAATGAATGAATGAATGAATGAATGAATGAATGAATGAATATACAGAACAAAATTAACAGAGTAAAAGATCCCATTTGTTACAAATTTTTTTCAGAAAAAAATCTAATATTAAACCTAAACTTCAGTTATGATTATTTTTATCTACATTTCAATTATTGTTATTTTATTATTCGAATTAGTTGATTGATATCTTCCTATATTTATCGGCATGTCTATTAATCCATATCATAACCTTGGAACATGACAAAGTAGAAACTCCATTAGTCATTGTTTGCTAGTTATCGGAGACCTTGCTCAGTTAATGAGACATGTTTAATTTCCGTTACGTAGTCTATATTATCAATTTTCCCTTCGTTGTAATCGTTTTTGTTCTACACCTCTTTGACATATCTGAAACAGGTGTCTGTAAAGCTACATTGCTTCCCTCAATTTTTGTTGCTTAGTTACTGAAATTCTGATGGTATAAAATGTTTGAAAATGAGGTCGAACGTTATAAGCGTTTATTTCGATTGCTATAATATTTATAACTGTAAATGTGATTATATGCTCGAGAGTAGTAACGACATGTTGTACTGCATCTCATCTTAAAATTCTATATAGCCACTCGTGTGTTTGACATTCGTCTGCGAGATTAATCGCAGTTATCATTCTTTGTATTAATGACAGCAGATAACACTATATCAGTGGACTCGTATTATAACATAGTACCTCCCAGAGGTCTGCATCGGACGTTTTCGCTCGAGCGCCAAGTAGTTCATAGCATAATCCGATAGTTGGCGCACATGCACGATGCGATAAATCCTCGAACAGTGTAAGCCGAGCGTTAGACATTCGTTCTTGTTACAGTGATGAACTGTCTGTTTATCATTTCAAAACTTTGCAGTGTTTAACTAACCTCTCCATAGTACAACTACAAAACTTGCTTTAAAATGTAATATAAATGTTGTAGGTAAATGTTTCTTCCCCCCACACAAGAGTGATTTTGTTTTTGCCACATCTGATAGATGTTATTGGATGTAAATGTAATTATTATAAACGGAGAACACAATCACAATAATGCAAGAACTGTATCAAGTTTTCTAGTAATAATAATAATAATAATAATAATAATAATAATAATAATAATAATGATAATAATAATAATAATAATAATAACAATAATCTCTAATAATTAGTAAATCAGTCTTTGCGTCTATAACAGTTGTGCAGCATGATTATTCGTTTTATTATATTTTCTGTGAAGTTATCTCTGTATTAATATTGTTATTAATCTACTGCTATATCAATAATATTTTGTAAAACATTTCTACATTGTCGCAATATAGAGGCGGAACACTATGTATCATATATATGTGGTAAATCAAATATTGAATAATTATTAATTAGCAATAATAACTGTATATCGAAGTCTTTCATACTATTTTATTTATAACTTCATGTTCCTGTTTTGGTACGTTACATTGATTGTTCCATTAACCCTTTCCAGCCCAAATTAAATTGAAAATTAAAAAAAAATATATATATTTTTTGACATGAAGGAGAAACGCTGCCCGATATTGTTTTGTTTCGGGATTTCAGGGGTGCCAGCTATCTAAAAATAACTAAGAATATGGCTATGATAACATATGGAGTCATTTGGCATTTTACATGCATTCTCAGAGCAGGTAAAGTGTATGATGCTATATGGAATCATTGGGCTGGAAAGGGTTAAACGTTTGTCACAAATGCAGAAAATAAAGCCGTATTTTTACCGTGTGAGCAAAACATATGTGTATCTTATCTGTCACCTTCCATACAAGATAAGACATGTCGGTGTGATGACCTTGTACTGTGCTTCTATTTATTACGAGCGTATCACGACCGATCGTATCTCACTCGAGGGTGAGACACTCGACCGAGTTCAAGCGAGCGATTTAACTCAAATGCAGCACTCTGGTACCTACTATCTAATGAGGAGCTTCCTATTTTCCGAACTCACCGCAATCTGAAGATTTATTCTACAGGGTGGGCATAAAGTCCCATTACCCGCTATAAATATCTCAAATATACATACTATGTAAGTAATTCCGGTCATAATGCAGACATACATCC
Organism: Periplaneta americana; assembly: GCA_025594305.2. NCBI lineage: Eukaryota > Metazoa > Arthropoda > Insecta > Blattodea > Blattidae > Periplaneta > Periplaneta americana. Next base: position 160,656,289 of record JAJSOF020000005.1, on the reverse strand, counting down.
ACTTTACACTAACTGTGTGCCTTAAGTGTCCACAGGGTCAGTAAGTCTCCCATCATTTTCCACACACAAAATAATGCGTCATCAGGTTCGGTGTGACATTCGCGCCAGCATTGTTAGTGTAATCTGTTGGAAAGCGCGTCGCAGGCGTCCTTCAGTTCAACAATGGTGTCGTACCGTTCCTACGCAACAGTGCTCTTATCCAAACAGATAAGGACAATTATTATCACCACGGATCCAATCATCCTTTCTTACTTTTCCATTAGGAACAGGAATACATTTTGCGGTAATGTACTGGATTAAAAGATATCACCCTTAAGAGAATTGTGACATTGATTGTTTTTCCCTTGTACACTTCATATATATAATGATATGCCTTCACGTCAGAGTGCGGCTTTGGAGTTAAATCGCTCGCTTGACCTCGGTCGAGTGTCGCACCCTCGAGTGAGATACGATCGGTCGTGATAAGCTCGTAATAAATAGAAGCACAGTACAAGGTCATCACACCGACATGTCATATCTTGTATGGAAGGCGACAGATAAGATACACATATGTTTTGCACACACGGTAAAAATACGGGTTTATTTTCTGCATTTGTGACAAACGTTTAACCCTTTCCAGCCCAATGATTTCAAATGGCATCATACACTTTACCTGCTCTGAGAATGCATGTAAAATGCCAAATGACTCCATATGTTATCATAGCCATATTCTTAGTTATTTTTAGATAGCTGGCACCCCTGAAATCCCGAAACAAAACAATATCGGGCAGCGTTTCTCCTTCATGTCAAAAAATATATATATTTTTTTTTAATTTTCAATTTAATTTGGGCTGGAAAGGGTTAATGGAACAATCAATGTAACGTACCAAAACAGGAACATGAAGTTATAAATAAAATAGTATGAAAAAGTTCGATATACAATTATTATTGCTAATTAATAATTATTCAATATTTGATTTACCACATATATAATGTGATAGGTCTATATACTGCGACAATGTAGAAACGTTTTACAAAATATTATTGATATAGCAGTAGATTAATAACAATATCAGTACAGAGATAACGTCACAGAAAATATAATAAAGCGAATAATCATGCTGCACAACTGTTACAGACGCAAAGATTGATACACTAATTATTAGAGATTATTATTATTATTATTATTATTATTATTATTATTATTATTATTATTATTATTATTGTTATTTATTATTATTTCTAGAAAACTTGATACAGTTCTTGCATTATCGTGATTGTTTTCTCCTTTTATAATAATTACATTTACATCCAATAACATCTATCAGGTATGGCAAAAACAAAATCACTCCTGTGTGGGGGGGGGGGGGGAAACATTTACCTACAACATTTATATTACATTTTAAAGCAAGTTTTGTAGTTGTACTATGGAGAGGTTAGTTCAACACTGCAAAGTTTTGAAATGATAAACATCTATATGTTACTACACAGTTTATCACTGTAATAACAACGAATGTCTAACGCTCGGCTTATACCGTTCGAGGATTTATCGCTCGTGACAATTCTACCCATCATGCATGTGAGCTGCCTATCGGATTATGCTATGAACTACTTGGCGCTTGAGCGAAAATGTCCGATGCAGACCTCTGGTGGGCACAAATCCCGTTAACCACTATAAATATCTCAAATATATACACTACGTAAGTAATTCCGGTCTTAATGCAGACATACATCCACTTTACACTAACTATGTGCCCTAAGTGTCCACAGGGTCAGTATGTCTCCCATCATTTTCCTCACACAAAATAATGCGTCACCAGGTTCGGTGTGTCATTCCCCCCAGCATTGTTAGTGTAATCTGTTGGAAAGCGCGTCGCAGGCGTCCTTCAGTTCAACAATGGTGTCGTACCATTCCTACGCAACAGTGCTCTTATCCAAACAGATAAGGACAATATTATTATCACCACGGATCCAATCATCCTTTCTTACTTTTCCATTAGGAACAGGAATACATTTTGCGGTAATGTAATGGATTAAAAGATATCACCCTTAAGAGAATTCACTTCATATATATTATGATATGCCTCAACGTATTTAACCCCAGTGGATCCTTTACGGTTTCGTGTCAGCGTTTTATTTTTTCAGGAAGGGGTCTTCCAGTATTCCATCTTTCTCGTGCGACATACAACAGAATTTGTCTAGGCAATCTATTTTGATATATACAGGGACATCATTTTATTTTTACTAACATTTCTAACATTAACCTGGCTATACCTTTGGATCAACGATTAAGAACCGAAAACACCGTTTGCTACCCCCTTCAACGACTGGAGTTCGATGATACTGAAGTAATATATAAAAAAAATCACTTTACTACGTATAGGAGGGAAGAAAAGTAGTTCATGCATTTACGTAAACTAGGAAATATCGCGATTTTGAGTTTGATAATTTTCAATAGGTTTTTGTTTAATAAAAATACAGTACAGTATTAACAATAAGTGTTTTTGCTCACGAACTGAGCTTTCCATGCGGACGTATTCATTATGCAGTGTATATTATACAAAACATTAGCGTACAATATAGAGAATGAAGTTAATATGGATATTTAAACACAATTTTTAAAATGTGGCCGTTCATTCCGATACAGACTACAGTTCTTTCTTTCTTTATTTTTTTTTTTTGCATATTATCGCCCTATAGACTATTGTGCGTAATTCCAATTATCAGTTTCGTACTTCGTATCAGTAACTCATGTTGAAATAATTCTGTACCTACTCTATAAAAGAGTACCTTACGTACTGTAAATTCAATCTTCACTTCTGCCCTATCCGAAAAGATAAAATTACTCAGACATGCTATCTACTGTCCGTCCAAGTGGTTACGTCGCATCGTCGTAGAAAGGGAGGAAATCACGTGACAGTTAATTATTTAACGAGGCCCTTTTATTTAAGTTATTTTATGGGTATAATATTACGTAGACGTCCAATTCCTAACAGAAATTAATGCTCTCAGAAAAGAGCTAAGACAGCCCAGCCACTAGCATTTACAGAGAGGCGAATAGAAGCAGGTGGGGGAAACTGGGATGTGACGTAGGCAAATGGAAAATGATGCAATATTGAAAGCTCTTTCGTCACGGGAAAACGCGAACATATTTTTGGAACGTACTGTTTACTATGACCATAAGGCTACTATGACTGTATATGCGGTCTTGGATCTGTGTGGAGGACGGTTGAACTTCATTAGTAGAAGGGGTGGGAGTGAAGTGCATTCAAAAACTCTGGTACAATAAACATTGAAGTAAAAATAAAATGATGTCCCTGTACATAATACGCAGAATATTTTGAAATTTAAATATTTAAACATCACGAAGTAGGAATTACGCCTTATTTTCTACAATAACTTCAAAATATGCTGCATAATAAATCATCTATCTACTTAGACATTTCCCTGCAAGAGTATCTTCTTTCTCATTGTCTATTACTATCCTATATCCCAGCACCCGCCTGACTGTTGTTATATTTTGTTGTGTTTGGTCAGTTTTGTATTGATCTGGTAACGTGCAACAGCTTGAATTGCAGCCTGATGTTTCGAGAATATCCGTATGTCGTTACCATGGTAATCCTTAAACAGCTCTCCCGGATGCACGTTTCAATAGCATGTATTTCACAGTTACTAACTTTCGTTCTATACAATATTCTCTCTCCTTTGTTATGAAAATAATCACAAACGATTTCAAGGCTTTTTTTACATTTTCGTTGCACAATTTTGCTCATGACTGTACCACAAATAAGTGAGGAGGATTTTCAATCTTTGCCAAAGCTTAGAGTTCTATGTCACTCAATGTCTGCGAATTGCCAATCCTGATGGTTTCTTGTTTTGTTTTTATTCTTGGAAACAAATTTGCGAGCGAAGTCAGAAAACGATCATCCTCTGCCCCCTCCCTTTTCTCTATAGACTAAAGAAAGACGTCGCTATGTTTGACAAATATAGTCAATTTACTTTGAGTTCCTGTTGTCTAACATAGAAAAATGAGCCCCAATTCAGTAGCTGAGAACAAAAACCAATCCCGTCCTTTCACAAAAGTCAAGCTCTTCCTTTAACATAGTTTCTTTGAAGCACTGATCTTCAGAGAGGAATCAGCCATCGTAAAACTGCTAGGTTAGTCATTCCATATTACCTGTTTGAGGTTCAGCGGTTTAAGTTCATTCGGTTGAGTTACAGAGGAAATACTACATGTAAATTAAGCGCGAGAAAATACTGTAACATTGTATGACGTCCAATAATTCCACAGTAATTACGACGTTGGTGAACTGCTTAAGAATTAGTGGAGCATTTCGAAAATAACCTGCCCCTCTATAATACCAACAAATATTTAGTATTTTTGTAGTAGAAATATTAATTAAATGTCCTAAAACATATCACCAAATTAAAATCAGGCTCTTTATATAAAACCATTTAATTAGGGGAGAGTCGGGTAGTATCGGACATCGGGTAATATCGGACAGTGAGTTTCTTTCATCTACCACACGATGATAGTACCTGATTGACATGGTTACGTTTCTGTGATGTCCCATAGAGAAACTTAACCATGTCATTCACATACTACCATATGGTGATAGATGAAAGAAACGCACTGTCCGATATGACCCGATGTCCGATACTACCCGACTCTCCCCTAATTTCTAACTCTTAACAGAAAATGCTGTTTCCATTCTCCTCGTTGGAAATGCGTGTCTGTCAGACACGAACAAAGAATAAACAAATATAACTATGAAATCTGCTCATGTAAGGAAAAATAATGCAACTTCATGTGTTATATACAATGAAAATAATAACTTAAACTATGAAAAGATATGAAGGGTTCAGAGCCAGAGTGGGCCAAGAACCATATATTAAAAAATGAAGAAAACATGGGTTAAAATTAAGAGATTGCCATAATTCAATGAAACATATAGCAAGTAATATAAAGTATGCACATTAAAACTAAGTCAATCTTCATTAAACTATGATATTCACTTAACTTTAACCCTTGCTTTCTCCATTTTTAATAAATGGCGCTTGGCCCACTATGGCTCTGAACCCTTCACATGTGAATTTGATATACAAATTGTATGCATTATAATTTTAAAAACATTTATAACCAGGCTTCGGATCCGAGGCAACTTAAGAAGTGGAGTTACAGTGAAACGGAATACAGAGGGAGTGAGGTGACGTGTTGAGTTTTACCCCATATCACATATATTACAGATTGCTCATCCCTATGTTAAAATCGGTAGCACTTGGAAGAGAGCAACCGCCAGCATCGCCACCCGTCCGCCGTAAACGAATACGAGATGGCAGTACAGTCGCTAATGCAATTCAAATGGCAGTTATGACGTGATTCTTTATGTAACAACTAGATGGTAGCATAGTAAATCTGACAAAAGTTGTTACCGTCAAAGCATGGATGAATATATAATAGGATGCGAAACTTACTGAGTTTCCCGTAACACATATAGAGGCGCTGTTGTAGAAATTGACCTTGCTGCCACCTGTTGGGGGAGGGGCGTTATTACATCTAGCAGCGCACCAAGTAGCGAAAAAAGTAACTAATTACTCCATGCATTTAGCAGCGCACCTAGTGGCGAAAATGTTAAACTGTGCACAAAGTGTTCCCTCCCACCCTCATCGATATTCAAAACTAACCCAATTTAAAATAAAACATTTACATTTTTATTCCTCACAGCATCTTCTACTGAAAATTCTTACCGGAGCCAACAGGAAGATAAAAGAGACAATCTATTTTACACTACCCGATTAAAATATAACCAGACAGAGACAAAAAATAAAGAAAAAGGTTAGATAATTGGGATTGTATTCTTTGGGTATTTATTGTACAGCGCAATGGAAAAGTCTGCAAGAACTACTTAGATAGTTCAATTTATTATATTACTATTACTTTACAATACATTCAACAACACTATTTTTACAACGTCCATAAACATCACTGTACAACATACACTGCCTATACACACGTAGTATCACTTTATGTTCACTTCTTAGCAAGTTTCTGTCTGCCATCTCGTTTCCTCGAGCAATATCTCGAACGGATAAATAGAGAACTCTGGGTAATGTTCCCAACACGTAGTTATAATGTTCACCACCTACGACGTTGGGCGCTGATCATCTTATTTCAGCCCCCGCCGCCAGATGGTGCTGACCGCAGTTTCGCATCCTATTATATATTTATCCATGGTCAAAGCCTATAAGGCCGAGCAATGTATAATCTAGGATTTTGTTTACCTGTGCTTTAGTGTATAATCTGTTTCGTGATCAGAGGTACAGTATTTTTCCGTCTCTCTTTACGAAACGAATTCAGGCCATCACAGTGCATTTACAATTATTCAAAGTGAACATTTTTTTTCGAACTAGTCGCAAGTATTGTACATCGTAACACTAACGCCTTCAATGTCGCCGAGGGACAAGAAAACTTGTGAGGTATGTATCCTACTTCATTTTCCACCGTCATTAGATTGTACTATTAACAGTAGAATATAACGAACCACATTGACGTCGTTGTTTACATTCATAGTATGTCTGTCTACTATGTTCAAGGAACTCTATAGTCAAGTTGTGCTTACATTGGTTGCTAAAGTGTCCCCGATCCTAAGCCTGTTTATAACACATTTCTGAAAAAGACCAATTTTACACAAAATGTAACACATTAAACACAGAAACTCTAAACAAATGATATGAAAATCTAAATTCTTTTTCTACACGGGCGAGGAAGGGAAAATTGACTTGGCAATGAAAATTCCAACTCGGCATTTGCCTAAGTAACTGTGGATCGGTCCGGGAATCGAACCACGGACCTACCGAATGCGATACGAGTGAGCCAACTCTCTGGGACTCTTTTTCCTTACTTTGCTAATATTTGAATCAATACGTAGCCCCGAAAGTTGGACAACTCCGCATCTTTAACGCGGCACAGAAATCGCTATAACCTCGCAACACGAGGGGGACGACATTTTGTTTTTAATTTAAGTACAGAAAGAGTGAATTAATTTATCTGTAAAACTTCTGAATAGCAGATGAAACATAAAAAAACAATATTATTATAGATAAAATGGTAAAGAAATGTTTGTTACACACGTAAAAATTTATGACAAAGTACGCTTTTCATCCCGACGAAAATGACTTTTTAACTTTTATTTCAAAATGAAAGAAAACACAAACGTTACTCTTCCACTTACCACAAAAATAATAAAGCAGATGAAAGAAAAGCATAATCTAGTGAACAATTACACCGAGCCATAAACTCATGTTACATGCCATTAATCTTTGCCACTTAATGTACTATCGCCACTGAACTAAATTCTTTCTCTCTTTCTCGTCGCTTCGCTTTATTCTTTCCCACTAAATATCAACGCTTTTTGTTTGATTGTACAAACTCCATTCATCAAGAAAACGCTCTTCGTTTGTCAATTGTTTTTGTGGAGTGTCTTCTCTCTTTGGAGCAAGTCTTTATTTTCAACAACTGTCGCCATGAGAGAGAGAGAATATCACTGGGTTCTTCTATAACAAGAAATTAGAAACCCAACAAGTGGAAAGCAAAAGAAAAATACAAATTGCAAAATTATATAACGTGTATAGAAACAAGATACGGAACTGCACGTATTCTCGTCAAAATTGAGAGGTTTTTGCCTTGTTATGTAATTTATTGTATTCATTACTTTATAAGAACGTGATATTATTCCGGTTTTGAATGAAGAAATATTTAATTTCTTTTACATTAAAAATATATTAAGTAAACTTGAACTATTACCTGAAATTCCATAAATTTTAGTCTCAATTATAGGTTGCACAAAACTTTTTCAAGGCTGTTACACTTTTACTACGTCATACTACTTTTCGTCAATGAAACGGTATGAAATGACGTCTTTCAACCAATCATGGCCGCTTATCCTACAATTTTTATCAACTCCCTAGCATTTTTTCTTTGTTTACCAATATTTTACTTTCAATAATAATTTTACATACCTTTTAAAATGATTCATGTTTATTTCATCATCGTTAATTAATACTTTTCTATAATTTATCTTGTTCATATTATTTACGTTATGTTCCAGCTTCTTCTGTATGAGATTATGGTTAGTCAAGTATCAGAGATTGTTTAATATACAGGGCTTTCATTTCAAAACTTCTCAGCCTAAATAACTAATTATTTAAATTGAATTCAATTTAATCAAAATACAGTATTAACAATAAGTGTTTTGACTTAGAATTGAGCTATCCATTTGGACGTATTCATTATGCAGTGTATATTATACTGTCTACAGCACATTAGCGTACAATATAGAGAATGAAGTTAAATTGGAAAATAATATTAATATGGATATTTAAACGTATTTTTTAAAATGGTGGCTTTTCATTTCGATACAGGCTTCAGTTCTTTTGTGCATATTATCGCACTATAGACTATTGTACATAATTCCAATTACCAGTTTCGTCCTTCGTACTAGTAACTCATGTTGAAATAATTCTGTACCTACTCTATAAAAGAGTACCTTACGCACTGTAAATTCAATCTCCACTTCTGCCCGATCGGAAAAGATAAAATTACTCGGACATGCTATCTACTGTCCGTTGAAGTGGTTATGTCGCAGGGTCGTAGAAAGGGAGGAAATCACGTTACAGTTAATTACTTAACGAGGCCCTTTTATTTAAGTTATTTTAAACAGTTGTATAATATTAGGTAGACGTCCAATACCTAACAGAAAATATTTTCAGAAAAGAGCTAAGACAGCCCAGCCACTGGCCTTTACAGAGGGGCGAGCAGAAGCGGGTGGGGGAAACCGTGATGCGACATAGGCAAACGGACCTGTGCGAAAATACGATTCAATATTGAAAACTTTTTCGTCACTGGAAAACGCGAACCTATTTCTGGAACGAACTCTATTCACTAACTCAGTAGGTACTGCTTACTATGACCGTATACTCGGCCTTGGTTCTGTGTGGAGAACGTTTGGACGTTTACTAGTATAGTGGGTGGGAGTGAAGTACATTAAGAAATTCAGGTACCGGTACAATAAAAATTGAAGTAAAAATAAAATTATGTCTCTGTACTAAAAGTGTTTGCAATAAACCAGTTCACTTAAATGGACGTGTTTCAAGTACTCTAGGGAATTTATAATTTTCCATTTCTGATGCTCTTTACTGTTGCGAACTCAGAGAATGACCAAAATATTGATTAATATTGGATAATATTTTTCAGCCTTTGATGAGGGAGAGCTATAAAAATTGGAATTTTTTTTTTGTAATAGCATAAACAATTTTCCATAATTATTCCATTCTCATTATCTGAAAAATTGTAACAAAGCTCCTACATCTATATTAAGTATTAAATTATATAATACTGATTGTTGTCTTATACAGTGTAAATGTGCGATTATTAAAGAGTCCTCTGAAGTTAAGTATTTAGGCACAATTTTCGATAATCATTAAAAATGGAACCAATATACATTAATTACCTTTGTAATAAATTACGTAAAATAGTATATTATTTTGTTTTATTGAGGATTTACTTGTCAATAAGTTTATTACGTACAATATATTTAACTTTATTTCAATCGGTAATTATGTATGGATTTATAGGATGGGGTAGCTCATTTAAATCCAATTTTAATTCACTTTATTTATTACAGAAGAAAATAATTAAAATATGTCTTCATAAACCTATTGGTTTTCCATCTCAAAATTTGTTTCTAGACTTTAATGTACTTAACGTAAGACAAATTTATTATATTGTATTAATAAAATTCATACATAAAAATCTAAATAATTTTGAATTGTATTCTCATAGTTATGAAATAAAAGGTATGGATTCTTTAAGATTGTTTGAACCAAAATGCAACACTGTTTCTATGGTTAATTTCTATGGTTAAGTACTCTTTGTCCCTTGTGGCAGCTCACGAATGGTGAGAAGATATATAAATTTTTAATCATAGTAGTAATTTAGGCCCAAGAATATATAACAAATTTACATTTAAATATCCTAATCTTGTCAATTCTAATAGTTCTAGTATTAAATTTAAAAAGTTACGTATGGATTTTATAAAAATTGAAAAATTGTAAATTTAAATTTATATACTTTAATTGCACAGCAGACATAAGACAAATTGTATTGCATAATTATTAATTGCAATTCAGGAAACCGCCCCTGAGCACGAGTTCTACTCTTCCAGGGGCGAGCTAAAGTTTTTCTGTATATATTATATTTTATGTTACAATTATTAGCAAAAATAATAAATAAATAAATAAAAAAATAAATAAATAAATAAATAAATCATCTTCTTCTCAAAAGTTTCATCGTTAAAATTCACCCCAATTCTTGTTCCTTCCAGATTCCCCAGCAGCCATAGGAAAACCATGTATTTGATGCTGTATACACGGAACAAACATGTCATATCGATGTAACAATTACTGTTTGTACGGAAGTTTATGTGATGGAGACGAACTACAGGGCACTATTGTGTGAAGGACATTAAGTTATCTGCAGGAAACATCCAACCACGATAACTACCAACTACTGTACAATAACACACTGTCATGCATCAAACACGACTGCACTACACTCGACTGAAAGACTAATGCCTGTTATCAAAAGCAATTCAAGGCATCGATTTTCTTTTTAATACATTTAAAGAGCTGAAATTGTTCGTATGTATTGAATATACAATAAAATAGTTATAGAAAGTTATGCTTTATGTTTATCAAAATGAATTGCTTTGTATATGTCACAATGACTCTAGGGGAAAAGCTTTTCTCTCTGAACCGATTCACATGAAATTGTTATGAATCTACATTATTAAATCTATCGGAAAAACAGACTCAAGCTGTATAATAAAATTTCCGAATGAAATTCACACGCATTCAATAATCTCATTCGTTTTAAATTTACGTGGTAGAATGAATAATTTCATGGATCAAAGGCCGTGCGATACTACAGTTCATCGTAAGCCACTAAGAGTTTCACCCATTTTACCTAAACCACATAATAAAATACTTTAGTGAAAGTTCTCGTCTTAGAAAGATATCCTAAAACGCGCAATGGATTTAAGCCTGAATTTTGTTTACAAGATTTTAGCTGACTGGAAATGAAAATAATGAGAATGGTTTTGAGCCAATTCTGCTTGACTTCACAAATAGTTATTTTTGTTGGGAGAATATTTAAGTTGGTAGTGGCTCTAGTAACGTCCCTGTCTCCCATAGGGAGAAAACCAATTTTACCGTATAATTACGTATAATAGTGAATTATAGAGTTCTTCTAGTTGTCAGGTTGAAATATCTTCTGCTAACTTCGTTTCCAATTTCCATACTGATAAATACTGCAATTGATAGTTACTTTCTTACTATTATGTTGGCAGCACCCTTTACCTTTGGAGAAGTTGCCAACATTCTTGAAACGAAAGTTCGAGTATTAACTGTAATGACGTAATTAATAAAATATTTTTTTTAATAATAATAATAATAATAATAATAATAATAATAATAATAATAATAATAGTAATAATAATAATAATAATAATAATAGTTGTAAAAATAAAGAAATAATGAATACCTATACAGTACCTAGGCCTATACATTTAAAGTGGTACAGGTATCCGGTTTCCGGAGTTCGTAAGAATCATTTCAGGTGGTCAAACAAAATAAATTTTTATGTTAGGTCTCATGAATTCATTTTAGTTATTTAACGTCGCTGTATGAACCACTAGGTTATTTACAAATTTGTAAACCTTCGCCATTACTTGCCTACTCATGTATTACGTTTGGTTTATTTGGCTATAGTTGAATCTGTTATCGAATATGGTATAATTGGATGGGGAGGCATTACAAAAACTGCTCTTTTTCCTCTAATTACGTTGCAAAAACGTATAATCAAAATTTGTTTGAAAAGGCGATTGGATTATCCAACAAATTTGATCCATTCTGAATTGAATGTTTTTAGAATTGACCAAATTTATAAAAACTCTTTAATGAAATTCTATCATAAAAATAAAATGAAATTTGTAGCTCAGCCACATGCTCATAATACAAGACGAAATGAAATTCTTAAACTAGTTGAACCTAAATGTTTCACATCTGCTGCTTTACTACACAGTACAAATTATGGTCCACGTCTATATAATTCGATAATAAAATTTCATCCAGAATTGACTACTTTAAGCAATGAAATTTTCAGATCCAGAATTAAAAAATTTATATGACAGACCTCCCTGTATATATATTATGTACCATGTATTGTAAAACAGGTTTATTTCTATCCTAAGTGTATTTTTCTATTTTATCTTGGTTACTATATCAACATGACCTGCACTAATTATACTACTAATAATAATTTAATATTAATCCATCAATCTAAACATAGTCTCTTTTTCGCTCAGTTATTATTAGTATTATTATTTACTAATTTTATTATCATCTTTATGTGAGCTTTTTTTCTGAAGTATTTTGTCTACAAAGTATGTATATCTATGTAACGGAACTGTCTCCGAACACGAGCTTTGCTCTTTCGGGGTATTTTAATGTAACGTTTTTATGTATATGTTATTATTAAATAAATAAATAAAAAATAAATTTAGCGTCGATGGGATTCGTCACACCGAGATGGTATTTGCCGAGATGAGGCTGAGGATTCCTCATAGATTATCTGACATTCGTCTTACGGTTAGGGAAAATCTCATAAAAAAACTAAGCAATCAGTCCTAGCAGGGTTCAAATCCACGCCCGAGCGCAACTTGGAATCAGTAACTAAGCGCTTCAGGCGACTGAGCTACGCCGGTGACTGTCTTATGAATTTTAAATTGTTTACCACAGAAATGATTTTCATGTTGTCATACAAAATGCATTTCAATATTAGAACTCAACCATAAATAATAATAATAATAATAATAATAATAATAATAATAATAATAATAATAATAATAATAATAATAATAATAATCATAATCATCATCATCATCAACGCGCCACCTCACTCCAGCTGTACTCCGATGCACTGTAACTTCACTTCATTGTTAAGTTGTCTCGGATCTTAAGCCTGATAGGTAGGAACATTAAGGCCCAATTGTATAAAACTCCCTGACTAAAGATCAACTTTGATCGAAGATCGAAAAGTGAACCGAGTTCAGACACTTCTTCTATTGTATTAAACTTTTCTGCGATCAAATTACCTTGGTTCAAATGCAATCTAAGTTCACGTGAAAAGGATTTGGCAACATCGCACAAACAGATGAAATACGTGATGCGCGGACCATGTTACACAGGTTTGTTCAGTGTTGCCAACCTAGTGACTTTAACTCTTTTTCAACAACAATTTATTTTAACTTTTATATTGGTTAAATAGGGATTTAGGTACCTTTTTAGCATCCCATAGTGACAAAATTTAATCTTTCTTTGTTGATAATGAGAAATCTAGCGACTTTACAACTACTTTTTGGCGACTTTCCGTATTACATTCTGTTGGAGACGCTGGTTTTTTGTGCTATGTAAATAATGGCGGACAATAAGAAGAAGGTTGACTGTTCTCCGAGTTGTTATCATGTTATGGTGTTTGATACTGCTAAACATAATAAAGCTTTATAAAACGACAATTTTCGTTTAGTAATACAGTTAATTGAATATTTATGAATGTACCTATCATATACATTAATAATTAATGGTTGTTATAAACATAATATAATTATAGGTTATGTTATTAGATACTGCTGAACACGATAGAGCCTTATAAAATATAAGAATGTTTGTGTATTAAGGCAAGAAATTGAAAGAAATATATATGAATATACCTAGCATATCTATTAAAATTAATAATAATGGATATTTTATTTGCACAATCTGTCACTCGCATTTTTCAAACAGAAAATAAATAACTGAACTTGGATCATCTAACTTAATCGGATAAATTTCTTCAATCAAAGTTGACTTTAGTTTGAGACAAATTAATCTCAGATTAGACTTTATACAACACAAAATTCCAAGTTCAGCTGAAACAAGGATCAATTTAACCTCTGATCTAAGATTAAATGGTTTATACAATCGGGCCTGAGTCCAGTTGTTTGATATGGGCAGGGCATGTAGCATATATGGGTGAATCCAGAAATGCGTAGAGAGTGTTGGTTGAGATACCTCAGTTAAAAAAATCTTTGGGAAAGCCGAGACATAGATGGGAGAATAATATTAAAATTGTTTTAAGGGAGGTGAGATATGATGTTAGAGACTGGATTAATCTTGCTCAGGATAGCGACCGATGGCGGGCTTATGTGAGGGCGGCAGAACCTCCTGGTTCTCTAAAAGCTATGTGTAAGTAAGTAAATAAATATCAACAAAGCACCATAATATTTTATTGTTGCAAAATCAACAAATTAACACAGCATGCCCTAAAATAAATAAATAAATAAATAAATAAATAAATAAATAAATAAATAAATAAATAAATAAATAAATAAATAAATAAATAAATAAATAAATAAATAAATAAATAAGTACGTAAGTAAATAAATAAATAAGGGATAAATAAACAAATGAATGAGAAAGTAAATAAATAAGAATTAATAAATAGTACATAATTATATATAGGCCTACTGTATATACAGGGTGTTTCCAGACTAGTGTTACAAACTTTCAGGAATGATGGGGAAAGGCACATGTATTAATTTGAGATAAGGAACCCTGGTCCGGAAATGACTGAGTCGAAAGTTATAAGCAAAAATAGTTGTGTGGAAATGGAATTGTAATTTCGCACCACGTGCCCTCCTTCCTTTAACCTTTGGAACAGTCGAAAGATGGTATGGGTCGGATGTCTCCTACGTGGGTACTTGCCCGATACAATCTGTGAGCTTCTCTATTGTTCCCATTGGGTCATCCGTATTTGAAAATCATGTCTGCATATTCCGATCTCGTGTACTCCTCCATTTCACTAGGACTGATCGACTGGACACTGCAAATTGTACACATACACTGCTGTCTACAGACGTGCGTATCAGGACCGACCATGTCCGTTACACATTACGCCATTTGCATTGCTTTAGTGAAGTTTCCTGTCCCCAATCCTCAAACAGCTCACTGAACGGAATACTGTAAGGAGACAACGTAAATAACGTCAGATGAATATAGTATGTGTAAGATGTAGAGATAAATACACATAAATAAGATGTACAGAGGAATAAAATTATTTCAGTTACACACAACTATTTTTGCTTGTAACTTTCGACTCAGTGACTTCTGGATTAGGATTCCTTATTTCAAATTGATACATGTGCCCTTCGCCATCATCCCTGAAAGTTTGTAATACCACCTCGGAAACACCCTATACATTACACAATGACAATGTCAAAAGGTTGTGAAAAGCATTTATTCTCATGTCTTTTATAAGCATTTGTGATTAATTATAAACAGTGTTAATGGTGGAAATAAACATGTAGCGATTTTAATTTCTTCATTTATCCTATTGGTCATCTTTAGGAAGTGCAGTTACAGTACCGAATTGCAATGTACCTACTACAAGATACATTGTCAGTGTCTCAAACGTACTTCTTTTTCGGTTATCTGCCAAACAGTTTGTACTGTGAAAAGCTGCGCTCTACGTCGCATGACGTGATAGGAGCAAAACGAAAAAAACCTAACATCATTGCAGTCTCTAAGAGACAGTCCTTTATATTCGGGTGACTCTATGTCCACTAATTTGCTGTTTATATTACACAATGTACCATATCCGTTATTTTTGCATAAAATTGATTTCCACTTCTGTTTTACACGTTCAGTAACCGGTGTACTTGGTGTCTAATTCTCTGTGGTATTTTCTCAACTAATTTGAGGGCTCCCGGCATCTCTTGTTCTGAATTTTCTAACCGTGTAATAGTTTGAGACATAGTTTGAAGATGGGTTTGTATGAAAACCAAATTATTCGTCAGAACCATCAAATCCAGAGCGTTTTCCTTTGCGTATTTGTTGGCATTCATTCTACAGTACTCCCACCCACGGTACGCTTTACCAATACACTCAGTACGACGTTATGCGGATTTCCCACTGAACTGTTCTATTGGGTCCGAAGTCTCGAAGCCTAGTTATAATAGTAGAGACTGGATTAATCTTGCTCAGGATAGTGACCGATGGCGGGCTTATTTGAGGGCGGCAATATACCTCCTGGTTCTCTAAAAGCTATTTATAAGTAAGTAAATAAATATCAACAAAGCAAAATAATATTTTATTGTTGCAAAATCAAAAAAGTAACATAGCATGCTCTAAGATCTATAAATGAATAAATAAATAAATATAAGAGGCAAATAAGTAAACAAATAAATAAGTAAATAAATAAATAATACATAATTATATATACTGTTATATCGTCTCGATACGGGAGAACTGAAGTCGTGAGGTAAATGCGGGTTTCTGGCGCATTATGCAGGAAAGTTGGCAGTTCTGTAATGTTTGTATAACCAGAAAGTAATCAGAGCTAAAGCATAGCAGCGACTTCCTTACGTTAAGACCCTTAGTCGCGTAATACTTATTGTAGGCCTACTTATCAACTTAGAGGCCTTAATACAATTTACGTGTTTACTTAAAATCTTTATTGGCATGCATTTATTTCGTACTAAGTAACTGAAGTTAAGAACTTGATTTTAACTGGTATTTGAAACAATTTGAATCTTGCTAGATTTCATGCCGAGGCGTTGGCGCAACTGACGTGGCTATTAATATTACTATTCGGAACTTTTTCTGTCAGCATCTACTGAATCTTGTCTTGTGATAAAGAACACTGCAGAACTCCCTTATTGCTGCTGATAATTGTAAATTATGAAAAGTATTGGAATACAAGCAAGAGAAACGTGAGATCCTCATCTTATATCTACAGCGAATTCTACTTCAACTCAGGTTTCCAGCGTTGCAATCTGACGCTCCATTTCCCGAGATAAATCACAGTAATTTCCCTTTAGAAGTCTGTTATTGTGTATTATTTATTTAATTTTTTTTGTAATTATTAGTCTTTTCTGGCTTAAAACAAACACTTCCATTCTGTCACTTGACATTGCGTGAATAGGGTAATCATTAAAAAACTAACCCAAGTTTTATATCATGTGCAAATGTTAAATTGTGAGTCAGCAAAGCAGACCTACCTATACAGAAACTGTACTGTCAGCGTGCTGATTCAACAGGCATGGACACAAACAGATAACGTACCCCTCCGGCATAACCTCGCTGTCACGTGCAATCAACACGCATCTATACGACTTCAGGTGTTTTTTCCACGAATAAACAATGCAAGCGAGTGGAAATTCTTTGCTTCTTCAACACGTGTAAGTGGCAATACAGACTAAATCTTAATTCATGTTATCTCTGAATTCTCGACGAGTATCCTTATACATTCCATTGTTTTTCTCATTGTATCCCCCTTACTTCATCATCATCATCATCATCATCATCATCATCATCATCATCATCATCATCATCATGAAAAAAAAAAAAAAAACAAATGAAGCTGGTACAGTGGAAGCTCTCAAGTTAGACAGAAAACAAGTTCGACATTCTATAGTTCGACTGCTTAAATAGGAGAATTAGACACGCCCCTATACGTGCACTAAGAAATGGGTTTGCCATTTGAATGGGAATTGGTTCTGTGTCTTGTAGTGATACTTTTGTTAAAGGAAAACAGAATATTTTATGCTCGACCATGCCGAAATGTAGTAATTATACACCTGGTAGCAGCCCTTTAATCGACCTCATTCAAGTACACCTATACATTAAAGTTCAGGTTTTCCACCAATCAGAAAGCAATATGAAAGCGCAAGTATCGATTATTCTCGGATATTCAATCGAAAGACAACTAGCGAAACGTCACGGAGGCTGGAAATCCAATACTGTCGCAGAAGGTTATGTTCTGTTACTATAATAATTAGCGTTAATTGTAAATAATATTGAAATAAATTGAATTTGTCATCTCGTTTTTCAATGTCTAAATCAATTTCCAGGTTATATCAAGATTAATGTTCATTTTACTCTCTAGATTATATCAAGGTCAATGATATTTGTTCCTAGGAAAAAATCAATACTTTCGCGTATGCGCACATCTCACAATTTAGGAGATAGCACAAGGTCACTTCCGCTCCCCACTCAGATAAGAATAATATGAATACTTATGAATAATTTCAAGTTAGAAATGTGGTCGAGCATAAAAAGTCGTATGAAACTTGCCTATAATGGTAATTAAGACGCTCGTATGAAAATTATGAAACTCGCTTGCGCTCGTTTCATAAACTTACTCGCGTCTTAATTACTACCATTATAGGCTCGTTGCATAATGTACTATTATTGATTAGGACATCCGTATTTAATCACTGATTTTAAATTAATGAACTCTTCTTTCTCTATTTGAGAATTGTGCCGTTAGTGAGACGGAACCGTCGAAACCCACTGTGGTACTAGAAGCGCATACACAAGTCTCGGGGCAGGCAGGAAATGCAAGTACAGTACTGTATTCGTTATGGATAACCAATAAGAATTTGTATTCATTTCATCTGCCACACCCACTACCCTTATTGGACTGAACTTTCAATTCTGTTCAGTCGAACTTAGGAGAGTCCACTCTATTTTCATATCTTTTTCCACCTTCTTATGTTGTGTTTCCAGTTGATTGACAATGAAATGCTTGTTTAGGAATTCTGGTGTTGGAGATATTCTATTTGAATGATTTACCCACTGTTTTTGGTAGTCTTTCTCTCTGGCACAACATATTCCTCTTTAAGATTTTCTAACAGTTTCATTTCTCATGTTATCTAATCCTATAATCCTTAAAAGATGTCGCAAAAATTTGATCACGTAATGTCTCAAGTTTTTGTTCGCTCTTCTTTCTCAATGTTCAACTCTAATTCCCAATATTTTACAGCTGCCTTGGAGGTAATCATGATGTGTTTTGTTTTTAATTTCATTCCTAATGCAATATGTTTTTTTTTTCCAAAATGTGTGATTATTTCACTCATTTGCAATTATTCTTCTAAATCATTTTTATAATCTGATATTAAGCAGCATAAATATTTTTATTCTGATACTTGTTCAATGAATATGTCATTTATAACAATTTTTACTCTCTAAATGTAATATTCACACACTGTCATTTTTTGTTTCTGAAGTGTAAATTTACATATTGTGTTTATTAAGAGCTCAACCTCTGACGTAGCTAATAATATTTTATACTCAGCATACAGCTATCTACTGATTATAGTTATTTTGTTTCACTGAATTCCATTAGATATTTTCTTCTAGAATTCTTAAATTTCTAAACTTTACGTCTTTCCCATCTTGTGAAGTTGCCGATATGACAAAGAATAATGGAAATAAGATTACAATCAAATAGAATATGATAAGAAATCAGGAATTTTACAATATATAATTTATTAATTAATTTATTCTGGTAGTCTATGACTAGAATAAGAGAGCGATCGTACTGCATAGAGGACGTAACAGCAACACGCTGTGTATTAGTCAAAGTATCTGCCGTTCCAAAAACAGAGTGGTCGGATAATATCTGCAAAATCAGATTTCATAAAAGGCAATTAATATTTTCATAACAAAACCAATAATTCTTATTATGAAAGATTAATTTAATTTTTTTTAAGATACAGTAATTAATTTTAATAATGCACACGACTTGAAAGCAGGTATATGGAACAGCAAACGAAGACAGAAGTATTTTTTCGAACATCCGAAATAAGTAAAAATGTACCAAGAATATACCGTCTTCAATCTCTGTTTACCTTCCTCATAACTTCCTGAATTTTAGTTACAAATTGTAGTAAATATGCAATTAAATTTATTTACTATAAAACTAGGCTTTATTCCTCCATTTCTTGACAGTATTTTTCGCCCCTTTCCTAGGCGTTTTTCAACGTGGCTTATACATTCTTCTTTGTTTATTGAACAATCTGGATCATATACATGCAAATAATTTAGGTGCTTGAAAGTTTTTGGACCTCCATCACAGATTAATGTGGAGTAACGCATTTTTGTTGTCGTCACTGACCTATTTCATATATGAGTAGCTTCAGCTGCTACCATTTCTATTCCGTTTACTGATATATCCAGTATAGGGCAGCTAAATTTGTTAAAGGTAAAAGAGAAGATGGAAACGATACGATAAAAGAATTTAAATGAGTAATTTTGGAAAACAGACGTAGGAAAACTAGAATAACATCATTGTATAGAGCACATCTAGGTCAGAAAGCATAGGTAGACATAACGGCTCGGTTAGAAAAGTCAACATAATTTGGTAGGAACGATCATGATTTTAAAATCAAATGTAGGAAACAGAAAACGGATGTAGGTAAATTCTCATTTTTAAATAGAACTATAAATGATTGGAATAACCTACCTGCAGTGGTCTTTGAGGGCTGTCCTTCCTTAAGGAGATTCAAGAATAACTTAAAAAGTTGTGTATCAAGTGCAAATTAAAATTAAGGTGACATTTAACATTTAATTTTTTAAGGTGACATGTATTTATTTAGCCTGACGAGTTACTTCCTTGGTTTGAATTGTAAATTATTTAAAAATAGCGTGTAAGAGTGCCTTAGACTAGAAAAGTTTAGCTTAAATGTAGTTCAGTTTATAAGTATGCATAAGGGTGTAATCATTTGATTTATTTGAACTGTTGTATCAGTGAGGCAAGGTGAGTCAGTGAAGTTATGGTTTTACAGTGCAGTGAATAGTTCCGATCAGTGATAATTCATAGCGTCACTGAAATGTGTTCTATAGTGTCAGTGAAATGTGTTATATAATAATAATAATAATAATAATAATAATAATAATAATAATAATAATAATAATAATGATTTATTTTAGCTGGCAGAGTTAATGTAAGGCCTTCTCTTCCACTCAACCAGCAAAAAGTGTATATACATATGCATTTACTTACAAAGAATCCAACAATTTGATTTAGATGAGAGTTACATGTATACAAAAGTTATTTACAAATTAAACAACAAAATACTATGAACTATTAATTAAACACTGAAATAGACTGTGTAGCAGAATTAAACTAAAATACATAGAATGTTAATATATTTCAAATAATATTAGATAATAGAAAGAGATTATTACGAGACAATTAAAATACAGCACAATCAGGATGATGTCTAAAGAAAAAAGTAACAATGTAGTCAGTGATAGTTTAAATCAGTATGATTGGAGTGAAATGCTAATAAGGTTATCTTTTAAGCTGTTCTTAAAGGTGTTTATTGTCTTGCAGCCCCTAATACTTTGTGACAAGGAATTCCATTGACGCGAGGTGGATATTGTAAAAGATGATGAATAACAAGGTGTTGTATGAAGAGAAATGCTTTACAGGAGTATACTTAGCGTGCCACAGATAAGTGATCTGGTATTTACGTCGTGGTTAGAGTATAGATAAGAGAAACGAGACGAAAGGTAATTTGGTGTTGAAGTGCAGAATTCGAAAGAGTAAAGACAAAGAGTGTAAAGTTCTACGTTCTTTAAGTCGGAGCCACGAGACTTGCGAAGGACGGTGATATGTGATCATACCGTCGGATGTTGCACACGTATCTGACGCACATATTCTGAGCTCGCTGTAACTTGACTGACAATTCAGAACTTAGGTCACTTAACAAAACGTCACAATAATCGAAGTGCGGCGTTACTAGGGTTTGCACTAGGGTAAGTTTTAGTTGCTGGGGCAAGAAGTTTCTCAAGCGACTCAAACAGTGAATGGAGGAACAGATTTTTTTATCGTTTCTTTAACTTGAAAATTCCAACTTAGATTATTATCAAAAAGAAGCCAAGATTTTTTACGACAGATGAATAGGGATTAGCGTGTTGTTAAGGGTAACAACTGAAAGATTACTGTTATTAAGAGAGTTAACTAAACGCTTATGTCCAATAATTATGGCTTGAGTCTTACTTGGATTAAGTGCGAGTCCGAAATTGGCCGCCCAAGTGGAGACAGTGGCTAGGTCACAATTTAACTTTTCAATCGATTCCTTGATCGTATTGGGTCTGGAATGTATGTAAAGTTGTAGGTCGTCGGCATAGAGGTGATATCGGCAATACTGTATGTTCTTTGATATGTCATTAATGTAGATAGAGAAAAGTAGTGGTCCTAATACGGAGCCCTGCGGCACTCCCGCCTTTGTGCATCTCCATTGGGAGAATTGATTATCAAGTGAAACACACTGTTATAGAGTGTCAGTGAAATGCGTCATAGTGCCACTACAGTGAGTGAGATGAAAGTAAAGTGAAAGACTATTGAAACTTATGTAGGGCCTATATATATGTAAGTTGTATTGTAAAATTAGGAATTTTATGTGTTATTATTAATTGTAATTATTGTGTTAAATTTTATTGTGTATTCTTATTGTATTTTGTATATAATTGACCTGTGTATTGTATAATTGTATTGTGTATTGCAATTTTATTGTGTATTTGAATAATTTCAAGGGAAATTTCCGGGGCCGGGTATCGATCCCGGGACTTCTGGTTAAACGTACCAGCGCTCTACCAACTGAGCTACCCGGGAACTCCACCCGACACCGTCTCAACTTCTCCCTTTATATCCACACAACTCGCGTGGGCTGACGAAATGCCAGAGACCCACATCGAGTGCACACAATCTCTGTGTGACTTGAAATTGTGGTTTTCTGTTAACGTACACAGTGACGTATATATTATGGAAATCTAGTCTTTCAGGCAAAGCTCCCTGTAAAGCTGATTTAAATAATTTCCGGGGCCGGGTATCGATCCCGACCCCGGAACAATTTTTCCCTTGAAATTATTGAAATCTGCTTTACAGGGAGCTTTACCTGATAGACTACAGTAGATTTGCATTTATCGTGTATTGTTTATTTTGCGTATACCACTGCCACCGGGTGCTTGCCCACTTGCAGTGTAAATAAATACATACATATCAAAGCTATAGTCACATTCAGCGTCCTTTCTGTGCTCTTTGCAACACGCGTCGAATTCGTTCTTATCCATTTCTTCCTTCTTCATTTTACACCTATCACAGCGCTTAGATTAGAGTTCATAATTATAACAAGACCAGTAAGAATGCTTACCAACACTCCTTTTCCACACAATGAAAAGTGACAAAGCTTATGCAAGTACCGTTGTAGGACACAGTTATACCTATTATGTCCTGTGCTCATAGGTGTCAACGTCTTTGAAATACAGGCTGGACCGCTAGAATATACCTGGTAAATGGTTGAATATAGAAACCTACAGTAACGTTTACATGAAAGGAAAATTCAACAAGTTTCGATATGCACATCACCATATCTCTACGTGAGCTTCAGCTGTCACTGTGACGATATCGAGGCGATGAACGATTTCTTGCCAAGCACGTTGGAACATGTCTTCTGGAATGCTCTCAATAGCCTCTATCATGCGCTCCCGAAGATCACGAAGGTCTCTGACTGGGGTGGCGTATACTTTATCTTTGACGTAGCCCCGGAGAAAGAAATCGAGCGGTGTTAAATCCGGAGATCTCGGTCCTCCCCTACCAATCCAACGACCAGGAAACACGTTATCTAAAGTCGAAGTCATTGGACCAGTGTGGAGAAGCGCCATCTTGCTGGAAAAGGATGTTAGGCTGCAGGTGTTCAATTTGTGGAAAGAAGAACTGCTCCAGCATTCACTCCTAATGAGTGCACCTTTGTACATAGTGCGTTGGACATTGTGCCACAGTCACATATTCTGTGACACAGTATATGAAGGTAGGCCACCAAAGGAAAAACTGAAAGGTAGAACTTAAACTGAGGGGATTCGATCCGGCATCGGAACTGGAATCCGGTGTGGCTTAGTGGATAAATCGTCAACACGTAGAGCTGAAAACCCGGGTTCGAGTCCCGGTGTCGGAGAAAATTTTTCCTTGTTCTATCCATTCTTCATCATATGATAACGCAGAATTTCTGCACGGAAATATTATAGGCTATGTAAATCGGTACATCATAGGCTAATAATATAATATAACATGCTCGAAGGTTTTCTTCTTTTATTAATGAAGTACATATATTGTCCACGTAAAGAATCAATAAACATTTTCTTTGCTTCATTTAAAATTCTTTTTAGGAAATTGATTATCCTCATGTGAGGTTACTTAGGGCAAGAAATTTCCTTGAACAGAACGGACAAGGAAATAAAAATAAGAATCTCTCTAACTTGTAAAGAATTCGGGGCTCTTTAATTTATATTACTAGACAAAGCACTAAGCAGAAGAATTAAATTTGAAGCACTGGAGACTATTGTGTATACCCGTACTATTCTGTGGGTGTCAAACTTGATTCCTAACCGAAAATAATTTCATAAATTACAAATCCTCAGTAGCGCGTCGCTTTGATCATAAAATAAGAGCACATATGCACTAAATTTCACCCATTACAACGGAGATGCAAGCGTAGGATGTATAATTTACTATTTATAAATAACTCAGTAACATGTCTTACATAGAAAATTTATAAATCAAAATATTGCCATACAGACTAAAAAAAATTATTCATGTGAACTGTGCCATGCTGGTGCAGCGGTGTGTTTCAGGAATGAGCTTGAATCGTGTATCCATTATCACCTGATGCCTGGGAAATTAGTCATCCACCTGATACCTGGGAAATCAGTAATCATTTCGCAGACGGCATTTTCCACCAAGAACACTGACCGTGGTATCTGGTGCGGAAAATTGGCTGCAGGCTTTTGTAACAAGGCAGTGCACATGACTTGCCTTTATTAGCTTCCCATAAACCTGAGAGAACAAAAGTACAAGCTGTTTACAAGAGTCAACGGATACCTTTACACTGTTTACAACGTGCAGTGAATTCTCCTAAAGACGATCTAACTTCCTGCGTTATGAACTCCACTTTGTGTGATCCTTTGTCTATTTTAATAGTACATTATGCAACGAGCCTATAATGATAGTAATTAAGACGCGAGTATGTCTTAATTACCATTATAGGCAAGTTTCATACGACTTTTTATGCTCGACCATATTTCTAACTTGAAATTATTCATAAGTATTCATGTTATTCTTATGTGACTTGGGAGCGAACTGACCTTGTGCAATCTCGTAAATTGTGAGATGTGCGCAGACGCGAAAGTATTGATTTTTTCTGCGCAACGAATGTCTACGACATTGATATAATCTAAAGAGTAAGATAAACGTTAAACTTGATATAACCTTGAAATTGAATTCGACGTTGAAAAACGAGATGACAAATTGAATTTATTTGAATATTATTTACAATTAACGCTAATTATTATAATAACAGAACATAACCTTCTGCGACAGTATTGGATTTCCAGCCTGCGTGACGTTTCCCTCATTGTCTTTCGATTGCATATCCGAGAATAATCGAAAACCTGAACTTTAATGAATAGTTGTACTTTAATGACATGCATTAAAGGACTGCTACCAGGTCTATAATTACTACATTTCGGCGTGGTCGACCATAAAGTTATTTAACACATCATATTAGCACTGGTATGTACTGTACAGTTCAGTAGTGCTAAGATTAGAAACGTGTACATCGAATACTGATATAAACACGTTATAAATTCAAAATCATTGCTGACAATTTCGTTTATATGACGTCATTCCATTTTCGACCAATAGAGTATAATGAAATTTTGAATTCCAACCGATCACAGTTATACATCGCGATAGTTTTTGCAGCTCGATTTATCACTATCAGTTTATCGCATGGTCGTTCTTTTGTTTCTTTCTTGTGTCGCCAACTGTTTCTCCGTAAATAGATGAGCATGTATACATTGTACTAAATAAAGTGCGAAATCCTAGTTCCACATCTACATTTCCATGTTTTAACTCCATGTTCATTTAAATTAAATTATGATTTCAGTAGAGAATAAAAATGTATTTCTGTTACAATTACAAGAGAAAAGCGCAGTACATGTAATTAACATTGTTAAACCTGTATTTCACTTTTCTCAATTGGCATTACTGAATAACATTCAATTTCTTTATTGCAGTAATCGATAATTGGGAGTGTTTTGATTTTGCAAAAGAAACCCATTAGAATTCTATGTCAATCAAACTATCTTGAACATTGTCGACCTCTTTTCAAACAATCACAGATATTAACTGTCATAAATTTATATATACGACCTAGTCCTTTACACTCGACAAAATATAGACAATTACTCATTCATATCCAATATACATGATCATGAAATTATAAATAGTGAACAAATTAATATTCCATACTGTAGATTACATAAAACTAGTACAAATTTTTCTGTCATGGGGTGAAATTATATAATAAGCTTCCCAGTCAATATTATAAGTTACCAACCAATAGTTTCAAAGCTATATTTTATAATTGGCTTTTAATTAATCCTTTCTACTCTATAGATGAGTTTCTTAACATAAGTTCATACGAAATTGTTTTTAATAAATAAAGTTATTTAATTTAGTTACAATTATTACATTAAGAGTGAAGTGTTTTAATTAATTTTAGAGTATCAAAATGTTTTGTGTTTTCATTCTAATTAAACTTTACTGTTTTCAATTATAAGTGTACTTTCAAATGTACTGTATGTTTTTTTTTCCCCCTCCCTTCTGTATTGTGACGAAGCCTATCACTGTATGTTTAAAGGCTTAATAGATTGAATTGAATTAATATTAATCTATTTCAAATTCACAGCATCTGAATAAGTTAAGTATTCATAAATATACAATTATAAACATTTTGTGAGCGAATTTTAGGGACATATTATTTACATTTTTATTTTATTCACGAAATAATCCTAATAAATGTCATTCGAGGTCAGAGATTTCCCAGATAAATCTCAGACCTCTTGTAACATTACTATACATAAATTAAAACAAAATGCATAGAAAATTAACTGCTAATAATAGTGAACTGTTGGAGGTAATGATTATTTTATTATTCCTTTCTAATGCGGTAAAATTGTAGGCCGTCACGACACGATCTATTTTTCTTAAAAAAAAGACCATATTTTAAGATTTCTGAAAAACTAAAATTACTGAAAAACGGTAAAAAAAAACAGTTTAAATCTCTAAAGACAAGAGACTGTTCCGTGCTTATTTTATTTTTGTGATTTTACCTGTTCGTGGTAAAATAGGGCTCGCTGGTGATCTAAGGTCCATATGTTTCTAAGATTGTGAAGTTACTTTGTCAAAGTCCTTTATAGTGATGGGCAAAAATAACCGGTTATTTTGATAACCGGTAATTTTCATACGGTTAGCCGGTTAATTACCGGTTATTTTTGTTTGCCGGTTTAACCTGATAACCGGTTACTTTCCTGACTAACCGAGCGACCGGTTATTTTAAAAATATATACCGAATCAAATGTATTTTAAGTCTATTTCATATTTAATGTTAGTAGAACATTGTTTCTTCTTATTATTTTGTATTCTATGTAATCAAATCTGTATACAAATTGTCTCGTAGGTCATTACTAAATAGGGTATGGGCTACTTTCTTCATCTGTCCATAGATGGCAAAATGAAATTCGACTTTGATTTAATGTCAATAATCTATTGCTATCTTAATCACTGACTTTCTCTGATTGGCTTATAATACTTGTATATCTACTGGTATTGGAGGAATTCAAACGGCGAGAAATTTTGACTTCACTATGGTTACAGAAGAATAAATTGCCCGTCGAAATGTGTGATAATCAAGATTATTATTGTAAAAATTATGCAATTTGTGTTATGATTTTATTTATATTGCCTATAACCTTAATGTAAGCGAAGCAATTATTTAAATGCAATTTCATAATCTCTTATTATTTTTTATATTTTGATTAGGGATATCATTGATGATCTCTATCATCTAATGACATACTTTAAACTATCTTCTTATTAGTTTACAGTTGATTGATAGTTATTATTTGATTTATATTGTAAATAACCTCTAATTTTTGTATTCCCACTAATCTGCTGACTTTAAAATTAAAAAAATAATAATAACCGGAAAATAATCGGTTAACCGGTTATTTTTTATCGGTTAACTTCCTTCAGGTTAAATTAATTTTAAAATAATCTTTCTTGGTATTAATTTTCAAATGAATACAATTTTCTATAATGATATACAGTCTGATAAACTTGGGAAGATATAATTATAATAAAATGACTACAAAATTTATAGTGGGGTGCTGTAGAATTCATTTCAGTTCCAATGTTATACTGAAGCACGGGAGTGTTGTATCATTGTTGCCGCATAAGAAACAAAAGAAGTTCCCAGCAACGACCGAATAAAAAAAATGCCGTTTACTACACAACGAGCGAAATGTGTCTTGAGGTAAGCTAAATTTGAAAGTGTAACGTCTGTTCAACGGCGGTTTCAACGAGAGAATGGTGTACGGAGGGCTCCGAGGTACAAGTCGATAACTTTATGGTTTCGCACGTTTGAAGGAACTGGATCTGTTAACATGCCACTTACTTGTATGGTCGAGGAGGATCAATTACGTGGCCGCTAAATTCTCCAGACCTGACACCACCCGATTTCTTTCTCTGGAGTTTCGTGACAGTAGA
Source organism: Periplaneta americana (assembly GCA_025594305.2). Lineage (NCBI taxonomy): Eukaryota > Metazoa > Arthropoda > Insecta > Blattodea > Blattidae > Periplaneta > Periplaneta americana. The sequence goes on along the minus strand of JAJSOF020000005.1, from coordinate 160,627,761 downwards.
GTTGCCAGATTTTCAAATTGAAAATACAGAAAATTTTGGCAAAATCGTTTCATCAAGACATACAGTATAACTGTACGCAAATGTAATTTAAAATTAATCTCCTAGCACTATTAGTACTTATCACTTGCTTTGTATTCATTCAGAAAGTTTTACAATAAATTGAAATTTATCTTAACGAACAGATTTAAAGTATAAATATAAATTTAGCTTCCCTTATGAAAAGGTTTCCAGATTTGACAAAGCGTATTACATATAATTTGGAAACACACCTAAAAGGTGATATACATTTGAAACGGTTAGGGAATCGAATATACAAAATGTCAGAAAAAATACACCTAAGTAGCGTTTGTGCTCATTTACAGTTAAGAAAGGGGGGGGGGAAATATCATCAGATAGGTTAGAATGATTTGAATACCATTTACCGCGAGAAAAATAAGAGTACGGATTTATTGGCATTGATATCTAAACCAATCAACAGCCATCGGTTATAATAACTTGAAATTTCCATTATCACTCCATACAAATGATTTCTCAATATCTGAACCGAGCCTTTGAGGGCACTAATTGCTATTTGTCATTATAGATTGCACTTAAAATATGTCATTAGAATAACTATCATAACATCATATTATTATTCGTATTCACCATTTAAATAAATAGATAAATAAACAATATTATCAAATAATCGAGACAGGAGACTAGCGAAAATGTAGGTAAACTAGGGAGAACTCGTAAAATACGGGAGACCTGGCAACCCTAATAATGCACAGCGACCAAAAGATATTCATGATCTCAGAGCAAAAATGTTCTCAGCTTTTGAGAAAGTTACTCCTGAGATGTTAGACCACACACGGGAGGAATTAGCCTCAAAATATGAACAGTGTCGTATTCGCAACGATGGGCATGTTGAGGTCTAATTTGGGCAAAACTCCCATTCTTCTATAATGCATGTACAAATTATTTAACAATAAATAATAACAGTTCTCATTTTATAACGTTTTTATTTTATATCTTCCCAAACGGATCACCCTGTATTATTATTCATTGCGAGGGTTAGGATTCTGAAGTGCGCACCTTTTCCTTGTATGGTGAATTATTATTGTTAATAATAATTAGTGATGTGGGATTTAATCGATTAATCGATCAATTTCTATTGTAAGATTAATCGATCAAAAATATTTAATCGAATAATCGAGTCGATTGAAATTAATCGACTGTACTTGATATTAATTATTATTTTGTTAATGCAAACTCAAAGTAAAAATTCCGACAATATTCGTCTCAAACACAATTATACCGTTAGCCATGGCTACACTGTGTGCAAGTGAGAAAGTAACAATCTTCTTTTACTTTATAAAATTTTGTAACCCGATTACAATAGGGGCCAGTCTGCTATTCTGTTGCAATTTCTTTATTGAGTTTCTAGATGAAGCGTGTGTGTTTAGTTTGCTAAAGAAAAAAATTGTCTGTGGTCTGTGAAGAAAGTGAAAACTCCATTATTCATAGGACTATGAGAATTTGAGAAGTAAACTCGGTGAAACGTTTGGATTTAAATTGAACGATCGTGGAGAAGTGCTTGACAGGAAAAAAAAATCGTGTTTAGTGATGCAAGAAACATTGTTACTAAACGTAGAGCGGCACTTAATTCGGAGCATGTGAATGCACTTACAATCATGGATGAAGCAGTATTAACTATGTGAGTTTTCATACATTTTTTTATTTGTGTTTGTCTCAAATATCCCAGGAGAATTGACACAATAAATTATAAGCGTACATAATAAATGTGTTAGTAAATACAATGGTATTGTTTTGTAATACAACGATACAGTATATACAAGGGGGATCCAGGAAATAACGACCGTTCGCGCATACCCGCCGCGCAGCTGACTCCCCTTCCTTGTTTGAAGGTCAACTGGCTTCCTTAACATGTGTTCTCATAATGTTGTGAGTACTGGTTGCAACAAGTCGCCATTGTGCATTTTGTGTTACAAAATGAACGACTTGATTGATAATCCCGCCGACTTGAGGTAGTGTGATTCGATTTTTGAATGCCCGACATTTGAAACCTACAGAAATTTACCGGCAATTGAAAGAAGTGTATGGTGATACTGTAATGAATGAAAGAAATGTGAGAAAATGGTGCGAAATGTTCAACAATGGGCGAACAAATGTCCACGATGAAACTCGGTTGGGAAATCTTTGATCATCCGCCCTATAGTCCAGACCTTGCTCCTAGCGATTTTCACCTTTTCACTAAGCTGAAAGACTTTCTGGGTGGTACGCGTTTTGGAAGTGATGAAGAGTTGAAGAAGACAGTGAACACCTGGCTTAATGAACTGGCGGCAGAGGAGTATAACACGGGAGTTCTAAAGCTAGTGAACAGATACGACAAATGTTTAAATGTAGGTGGTGATTATGTAGAGAAGTAAAGGAAGCTTCAGTTGTGTAACAGACTTTGTTTTTTTCAAATAAATATATTTTTTAAATTATTACAACAAAACGGTCGTTATTTCCTGGATCCCCCTCGTACATATATACTATATTTTATACTTATACAAATACAAATTAAATTTAACAATAATTGTGTATTGAATTATATTAAAACTTTTTCACATCGAGCAAACTCGATTAATCTATTAATCTATCGATTAAATGCAAATCGTTAATCGATTAAATATTTTGATTGATCGACAGCACTAATAATAATAATAATAATAATAACAATAATAATAATACTAGTAATAATAATAACAATGATGATAATTTCATTATTATATCTATTCATAAAATGAAGAAATTTGTAGACTGTATTAAATAGTGCCACTATATGCAAGTGGCTAGCACCCATTAAGAGCTGATATCGAAAACCATTCGGCACACTTTGCTTGTGTGGGCTTAATCTACATTGATCTGGCTTAGGACAGCTCAGGGAGAGATTTGAGTGGCGATACTCGAACTACGATAGGCCTCTTAAATACTGAGCGCCAGAAATTCCACAAATCTTTAATAGTGTTCGTTAGGAGTTATCTTTAGTATAAGGGATAGAAATTTTCTTTCCTACTTTATAAGTTATAACATATAACACAAGAGAACAAGTAAAGTAATTTTATGTCATTATAATTTATTAAAATTTTCTTACCCCTGGAATTATCTTCTTATGATTATTGATAATTTTCATATTGCTTTCATCAGTACTTAAAAAGGAAACAATATAACAACGATAAAATAACTGCAAACGCAATTAAGCTGCGATTTTCTATCTTGAGTCGACATTCTAATATCATAAAAGTAACATATAAAGTAAGCGTCCAAATTATAGACATAAACAATAACTCAATGTAAGCACACACAAACATTTTGAACTTATCCTGGTTAAAATTCTCTATTTGTTTCCATGGTTTCTGCTTAATAATGATTCGAATAAAATAATAATGAAATCATTTAATGTTTACGACAGCAATCTAAATTAGAGCGTTTGGACTAAATTTCTCCTCTCTTGCGTTCCAGTAATATCTTATTTGCATACTAAGTGGCGTTTGTTTGAGGCGATGAGCTTACCACTTATACCTATGTCCCCTGTCGGCAAATAAGTGTAACTAAATTCTTTGCATGTACTGCAATCTCAGTTAGGGGATACAATGTCGTTGAAAGATATCTGACCTAGAATTTTCTGATCGCGTAAGCGAATTTTCAAATCAAGAGATGAGTCGGAACCAAAGATTTTTATAACGAATTGACAAACTTTGAAATAGTTTCGCTAGTTCTCATACACTCATACGTCATCTCAAACCATATTTATCTCTAAGGAAAGTTAAAGAATTAGATCACATTATTTTTTAGTAGGTTATTTTATGACGCTTTATCAACATCTTAGGTTATTTAGCGTCTGAATGAGATGAAGGTGATAATGCCGGTGAAATGAGTCCGGGGTCCAGCACCAAATGTTATCCAGCATTTGCTCATATTGGGTTGAGGGAAAACCCCGGAAAAAATCTCAACCAAGTAACTTTCCCCGACTGGGAATCGAACCCAGGCCACCTGGTTTCGCGGCCAGACGTGCTGACCGTTACTCCACAGATGTGGACATTACATTCCTAAAATAAGACATTTCAACATACTTAAATATTTAATTACGTAACATACTAGAGTGAAAGTGATAATATAAAATTGCCTCACTTCTTTATTCACAACGAATTCCATATTTTGTTCATATTTCAGCTTATAGCTTCATTGCTAGCATAGCTCAGCAAGGAATAAGATCTTGTTCATAAAGTAAATAACTTACATATGTTTCATGGGATAATTATTGACACAAAAAGTTAACTTAAGACGGGAACGCATCTGAAAGTCATAATCTCCTCCCCCTCGTACTTTGCAGTTAAGCTGACAATCATATCATTATAAAATACGTAAATGAAAAGAAATAAATACACTATGGGATTGACATTGAAATATGTTAATTATCTTTTCTTCTGTTGGTTATAGAAAATATTGTTCATTCTTTATTTCAGAAAACTATTTAGAACTACAATATATTAAATCTCTTTACCTACTTGCCATACATTGATGACACCTGGAGAAACTGATCGAATATCTTCTATGATGCAGCCCTAATCTATACTAATAATAAATCTGTAGCCAAAATTTTTCTGGTAATTTTCGATTTTACAAAAATAATTGGCGTTAACATGTATAATTAACCATCGTGAAACCGAAAATCGCTTTTTTGAAATATTTGTTTGTCTGTCTGTCTGTCTGTCTATCTCTCTGGATGTTTGTTACCTTTTCACGCGATAATGGCTGAACCGATTTATATTAAAATTGGAATATAAATTAATTTCGTTGTAACTTAGATTTTAGGCTATATGGCATTCAAAATACTTTATTTAAAAGGGGGGTTATAAGGGGGCTTGAATTAAATAAATCGAAATATCTCCTTTCTTATTAATTTTCGTGAAAAATGTTACATAACAAAAGGTTCTTTAAAAATGATTTTCGATAAGTTTTATTCTTTGCAAAATTTTGATAGGACTGATATTTAATGAGAAAAATGATTTTTAAAATTTAAATAACAACGCCATCTAAGGCGGTGTAATGAAATAAAAAACAAATGACTTCGTGTATAAGGGGCCTTGGACAACAACCATCGAAAGCTATGAAACATATCCTACAGAGAATGTTTCTGTGTTTGTATGAAGTAGCATCGGAAGCTAAATTAACCAATTTGTATAATGAATTATTACTTCACCATTGGAAAGTGTAGTTTCTCTAGATGGACATTATTACAGTAACTTCTGACTCAATCGAGGACAGGTAAGATTAGAATAGCTTCTTATGTACAGAAAACTTGATAGGCTATTCTGTACATTCGTTTCCTGCATTTCTTAAAATAATATCTCGCTTATTATTGCTTCTTGTGAAAAATGTTACGTAACAAAAGTTTCTTTAAAAATTATTACCGATAAGTTTTATTCTATACCAAATTTTGATAGGACTGATATTTAAGGATATAGAAGACTTTTAAAATAACAATACAATACATTTTCACCGCCATCGTTGTTGTTCCTGCAGTAATTCCTATGTGAAAAATATAAAATTTTTGAGTATGAAACAAAAAATACATTTATTCATTCCATGGCAATGGTACATAGGAGATCGTGAATTCTTATATTTTCGAAAGAAAGAAATATAATAATTACATAAGTTACCACTATATATGATGTATCACTATTTAAGTTATCTGAAGAGTTCAGAACCATAGTGAGCCAAGAGCCAATTACTGAAGACGTAGAAAACAAGGGTTAAAATTAAGTTATTACCATAATTCAATGGAAACATATAGCAATTAATATAAAGTTTACACATTCAAATTAAATGATATGTCAGTCTTCATTAAACTATGACTGCATTTAATAACAAATAGGAAACATGTTAAAGGAATTGTCATTGCACCAAATGAGTGGTCTCTGGACCAAAATGATCACATTTTAATTATTTAAATACAATTTAAATTAAGTGACATATTAAACGATTTATCCTTCTATCAAACACGAATGTTCCCTGAATCAAACGTCCTATTTCAATTATGTAATTACTTTATATTTATTTCTAACGGGTGCAGCGGAGCGCACGGGTACGGCTAGTTTTAAATAATAAGTCGATTTCTAAAACGAGATCTAGACCACGGCCATAGCTTTAAAACGTGTTTGGATTTATAAAACGAGGTCTTTTTCATTTTTCTGAGCCATGGCTCGAGAGGCGGAGTAATATTTGATATACTGAGTATTTTATGTTACACATTATTCCCATTATAGACAGAAAATTTCAATTTTCTATGTTAGGTTAGTAAACTAAACTTTGGGTACTGAACAGAATCACAAAAGAGTAGAGGCTAAGTAGAGACTATTCGCTACTTTGAGATACATTTTATTACACAACGCTTTTGGGGTGTGGTTTACTATGGGCAAAAGTGTGTTTACTACTTCTACTATGAAATAATAATTCGATCACAACAGTAGAAGCATTTCTACTTTTATGTCTAAAAATTTCGAGCGCAAATTCAACTAGGAAAACATTGACTTCAGATGAGTTGAGAGTTTTCGGGCTTGTGCCGTGTTGTCTCAGTTGCTAGAGCTAACGTTTCGACCATCCTGCTGTGGTTGTCCTCAGAGCTGCGGATGAGAATTGTGAACTGAATTGAAAGAGGAGAAGTGGGAGGAGAAATTTAAAAGGTACGCAAAACGCGACCTCGCAAAGGATTCGGGGCTGAAAAAACTGAATATGTGAGCTCCAAGCCTGTTGGCCACTTGTCTCACTCCGGGTTACGCTGCTCCTCTGAACGAGCTCTACGCACATACGGAAGGAAAGGGAAATGTGATCAAACTGATCACAGGACAGGACGAAGAAGAAATGGCAGGAAGTGTAAGTCTGCACATTGAAAGGAAGTTTTGTCATTTCGCAGTGCAGATGGAGTCGAGAAGACTCATTCGTCTGCTGTTCAATGACTAAGGTAAGTAAAGGCCGTCGGAAGAGACGCCGCTAATTCTAAATCTGCAAATTGTACGGTTCTCTGTCCTTTCGCAATGAGACTAAAGACGAGTAACCTCGCCCATGTAACGGGTATTTTATAGAAGCTGAGCCAGGGCATTTACGTCGTTTTATCATAGAGTGGGAAACTTTATAGGGAAGGGCATATAGCTCCGTGGCCCATTTCTCTTAGGGTTCATCACGACATTTGTCTTAGTGCCTTAGGAAAACCAGGGAAATATCTTAGGCCGGATGAGTTGTCTCGGTATAAAAGACTAGCCAATTTGCTTTTAGGTAAGAGGTCGATTGAATTATGACTTGAGTCTGTTGAATCGTCTCAATATAGAGACCAGCGTCCACACCTGTGGAGTAACGGTCAGCGCGTCTGGCCGCGAAACCAGGTGGCCCGGGTTCCAATCCCGGTCGGGGCAAGTTACTTGGTTGATGTTTTTTCCGGGGTTTTCCCTCAACCCAATACGAGCAAATGCTGGGTAACTTTCCGTGCTGGACCCCGGACTCATTTCACCGGCATTATCACCTTCATTTCATTCAGACGGTAAATAACATAGATGTTGATACAGCGTCGTAAAATAACCCAATAAAATAAAAATAAAAATAGAGCCCAGCCAATTGGCTCTATGGTCAGTTGGCAGAGGTATTTATATAGTGGCTTTTGGGTTCTTGCCCGACGCTGGTTGGTTGTATTATCTTCCACAAGCCCGGAGCTCACAACCCATGAACAGCCGCGAAAGTCTACGTCAATATTGACTTCAGACATTGTGATGTAGTAGGAATAATCGTAGTTTATTTTCTGGAACGTGGAGTCACTAATATTGGTGAATAGTAATTTAGTCTTCTAATAGGTATGCAAGAAAACCTAAGTTCATAATGTAGGGAAATGAGAGGAAATGAGTCATTTTTCAACGTAACGTTTGCAACTCAATTGCCATTACTAGACTCATTTTGAACTATTTCACGTCTATAATTTCATCGGGTTTTGTTCTCTGATATTACTTTATGTTTCCAATAAAATTTTCAAACAGAAAAATCTGAGATTATAATATATGACTATGTGATAGAACCATAAATGGCACCTTGGGTAAAATTTAAAATGTCATACCAGCAGCTACCACAAATTATCCTACTATCATTTTATAACTCATCCAGTATCCAATACAACTGCTAACATCAATTTTAAAAGCGTCTTCATATCTCTAGGACAAAAAAGTGAGATATATTCAGAGACATATCCTAAGAGAAGATAATTTTCAATACTTACTTACTTACGAATGGTTTTTAAGAAACCCGGAGGTTCATTGCCGCCCTCACAATTCTGTGGCCGTGAGGAAAAAGGTCTTAAGTAAAAATTGTATGCTTTTCAGGAGAGCAGTAGGAAGATTGAAATTGGTGTCAATTATAGAGTTTTTTTAATTAAGAGGTTTTTCCTGGATATTATTTGTTTATATTTCTTCTAAAATAGGTAATGTTGCTGATTTAACAATTTTCTTGATTATTTCCAAATATAACCGCACTTAAGCCCTTTTAAGGCTAGAACCCAAACTGAGAAGAAGAGACTATTTAAACACAAGACCCTTTTCATGTCAAAATAAATGAGAAATATAAATTATTAGGAATTCAAAATGGGTCTTAAACAATATAGGACTGTTTACCTAGTGCTTAGAGTTTCAAAAAAGAAAGGGCATACGTATGTGATAAAATAGCTAAAATACAAGTTAGACCTTTCTAATAGGGAAGCATAGAAAGTAAACATAATGATGTTCGCAAGGAATAAAGTATTAAATATTCTTAAGTCCTTTATTCTGTGTGTGCTAAATTCAAAAAGTACTTAGGACATTTGGCAACGCTCTATAAATCCAGTCAGGAGTCTTATTTGACTTTAACCGTTTTACTAGATTGTAGAGAATTGTTTCCGCTTTCAGAATATATGAGGCGTTCAGAAGTCAACATGATTAACTGCACTTTTGGTTATTTTAGAGTTTCTAAGTTGGCAATGTATTAAATTTACCATATTTTCATTGGTCAATGTGATTAACTCCATAGTTCAGTAAAAAGCCCACAGAATGCAATATTCTTCTTGAGTACAACACAGAATCAATTATATGTATTCAACTTTAATCTTGATTATCTCAAAACCTTTGGAAAAGGAGTTAATCATGTTGACTTCTGAACACCTCATATAGAAATCTCGTTTCCACAAAAAATTGACTAAAGACCTTTTTCCTCCCGCCACAGAGTCATAAGCCCACCATCGGTCCCCATCATGTGCAAGATCAATTCAGTCACTATCATCAAATCCCACCTCCCTCAAATCCATTTTAATATTATCCTCCCATCTACGTCTCGGCCTTCCCAAAGGTCTTTTTCCCTCCGCTCTTCCTACTAACATTCTATATACATTTATGGATTCGCCCATACGTGCTACATGCCCTGCCCATCTCAAAAGTTTGGATTTAATGTTCCTAATTATGCCAGGTGAAGATTTCAATAGTCATACTCAAAATCTTTCTCAAAATTACTTTTAACATACTGTACTTAACATTATATACTTACAATTTATTCTTCTTTCAGAAATATCATCTATTCTGATAGCTTCATATAATCAAAATCTTTGTATTACGTATACTATTACAAGCACAAATATTATAAGAAATATCAGCTGTGTAATCATTTTGTATTCAGCGTCTGAGGACACGAATGCTATGCAATATAATAATAACTAAAGCAATTACCAGTAATAAACATAAAAGCATAATATACTAAATTTGGCTGTTACGAATAAAACTATCAATATTATGTTACCAAGGTTTTGAATTTCATTCTTAAATATTAATTTGTGACAATTTATACATTGTTGAAATGACTAGTACAGAGCGTTCGCCTACGGGTGGGGCCAGGATAGCGGCATGCCTGCGGTGTCGCTTGCGGGAATCGTCTATCCGTAAGCTTCCGCTTTCTATACTATACTCTGTAGAGTTTTAATTTTAAAAGTTTAGCAGCAGTAAAGACTGATGTTTTGAAACACTAACTTCCTGTGAAACACATCTTAGAGATTTATTAGGAGAGCGTGTAAATTTTGCACTGATTTCATCAATTTTTTCTTCCGTCAATACTCTTTGTTTTCGCTTAGGAATTGTAGCATTTATCGACCCTGTTGTCCTTAATTTGTTAACAAGACGTCTAACAGTTTTTCTACCCTGAATTGGAGCACCCGGATATTTCACTTCAAATTGCCTACGCACCTCTCTACATGACTCTGTTTTCACATATGCATCATACATAAAAACTCTCTGTTCAAGCGTGAATTTTACGTTTTGCATTGTTAACACACGCTGAATATTTAAGCAACTGTGTCAAGAAACTGCACTGTACGTGTTAAATACTGCAACATCTGGCCCACTATTGATAACTAATTGTCGACCTTGATGTCCTTGACTGTCGAGCGTGTCTCAACAACTGCGCGCACAAAGAGGCGTATCAGTAGGTCTACGTGCCGCTTTCCTGGCCTCACCCGTAGGCGAACGCTCTGTATATGGGAACGCTATTTCTTAGCTCTTTTTAAATCACTCAAATAACCTATAAAATCAAAAAGCACGCCTAGGTAGTCATTTTCTCACATGTCAAACCCAAACCGAGGCCTCAATTATATTTCGATTATGAAATAGATTCCTACATAAATATTAAGGACTTCTGGCTACGACGTCAATTTTTCAGTGACGCCAACATAGCCTACGTCATGTATATTGCACTACGCGAATAAGCATCGCAGAACGCCGCGCCAGTGGCAGAGCCATCTACAGTTAAAAGCTGGAGCATTCGTACGTTTGGAACGTTGAGCGAAGGCGAAATAAAGCAAGATGTTTGAAAGAGGAATTGACAATTTGACAAAACAGTGCTTTGGTTGTGTTGCCAAGTCTACATTTTCGATATTAAATTATACAAGGGCATATTGATATGATCAAGATTCAGAGTACTGATGTACAGTAATTTATTACGGAATCCGAAATGATGTTTTATTTAAGTTTCAAAATACCGCATAAGTACTTGTACACAAGGACTGTGCCACTTAACATAATTTAATTAAAAGCACACATGTTTTCATTGATGTACAAGCGTAAATGAATAAATACATAAAATGATGTTCGTCGTAAGAAACATAATAATCATGTAAATAACACTAACTCAAATAATTTGGAATAAAACCAACACAAAAAGGGGGGGGAGAAAGAAAATTAATCTACAAATTGAATTTTATATCCTGAAATTTTCATGACACAGACTACCTACAGAGGGGGTCAAACGATCACTCAACTTGAATAATGCAAATTACCTCTTAAATTGGACTATTAGTTGTGCTACCAAGATGTATAATCAAGGAATATTATTATTATTATTATTATTATTATTATTATTATTATTATTATTATTATTATCACCTTTACTTTTTAACTTCGCTGTGGAATATGGAAATAGGAAAGTTCAGGATAGCAAAGAGCGTATGGAATTGAACAGGTTACATCAGCTTCTTGTCTATGCGGATGACGTGAATATGTTAGGAGAAAATCCACAAACGATTATGGAAAACATGGAAATTTTACTTGGAACAAGTAAAGCGATAGGTTTGGAAGTAAATCCCGAAAAGGCAAAGTATATCATTGTGTCTCGTGACCAGAATATTGTACGAAATGGAAACATAACAATTGGAGATTTATCCTTCGAAGAGGTGGAAAAATTCAAATATCTTGGAGCAACAGTAACAAATATAAATGACACTCGGGAGGAAATTAAACGCAGAATAAATATGAGAAATGCGTGTTATTATTCGGTTGAGACACTATTGTCATCTACTCTGCTGTCAAAAAATCTGAAAGTTAGAATATATAAAACAGTTATATTACGGTTGTTCTGTATGGTTGTGAAACTTGGACTCTCACTTTGAGAAAGGAACAGAGATTAAGGGTGTTTGATAATAAAGTTCTTAGGAAAATATTTGGGGCTAAGAGGGATGAAGTTACAGGAGAATGGAGAAAGTTACACAACACAGAACTGCACGCATTGTATTCTTCACCTGACATAATTAGGAACATTAAATCTAGACGTTTGAGATGGGCAGGGCATGTAGCACGTATGGGCGAATCCAGGAATGCATATAGAGTTTTGGTTGGGAGGCCGGAGGGTAAAAGACCTTTGGGGAGGCCGAAACGTAGATGGGAAGATAATATTAAAATGGATCTGAGGGAGGTGGGATATTATGATAGAGAATGGTTTAATCTTACACAGGATAGGAACCGATGGTGAGCTTATGTGAGGGCGGCAATGAACCTCCGGGTTCCTTAAAAGCCATTTAAAAGCCAGTTGTATTATTATTATTATTATTATTATTATTATTATTATTATTATTATTATTATTTGTGTTAATCACATTTCAAAATGTCAGCGGATATATAACGGACAAATATATGGAATTAAAAACAAATATGGAGAAATATCGTATAAATATAAAGAACTGCGTGTAAAAAGAGTTGTATTCCAAATATCACATTTTTCAGGACAATCGTTTGAATCTAATAAATAATTGTATGGTGTTTTATAACATATAAATTCTTGTTCTAAAGAATGTCATAATTTGATTTAGGGGCCTATCAACATTTTGTACGCAGTGCTTCATATTGAAAGATCATCAGTGGGGTAATTCTATTAGCTTCCTTTTGGTAGTAGGAATGTTAAGGAGGATGTCACATCGCACATCAAGGCTGGATAAATGGTAGCCACATATCTTAGTTCAACTTATACCATTCCCTCATCATATACATGCTGATGAAATAACATTTCGTAGGGATTGCTACAATGTTATATCAGAAAAGGATAATGGGACTTTAGGTACGCACTGAATGTTATAGAATGTCATTTTTGTGAGTAATCCATTACAAGAAAGTTCAACATTTTTCTTGGGTACCTACATATTAAAATGTTCCAAAAAATGCCATCTTCTGATTGACAAGCTTCACATCGATTCAAGAAATTTTGTCAAGTCGAGTTATTGTTGTGTAAGATTATATAGTTACAACTCAACTAAAAGTTTAATAATAGTTCAAAGTCATATCAGTTTTCCTCTACAAAATATTATAATATAATCTATGAATTTATACTCCAACTTGTATTTTATAACACATCTAGGTCCACTACCACTCGAGAATTGGGCTCTTGCAAAATGTGTCCCTTGAACTAAATTTCGCTGTGACATGCACAACCTTCTCTATAGAATGACATTACTGATCTTAAATTACTGACACTATAAAAGCAAAGTTTTGAGTGCAAAATTTTACTTAAATTATCTAGTCATATTGCATGCCCGTATAGCAAAATAAAAGTTAAATGACTCTAGTGTTCTGTCAGATAATAGAGTTTGCTGTACAAACAATTCATCTTTCAATGTAAAAAGCACTTAGAGTCATTTATGCAACCTGTATAGTGCCATCCATCAGCGGCGTTATCAATTTTCCAAAACTATGTGAGGATTTGCGCGCTTGTTACCTCGTGACTAAAATTTCTACCATTGATTACTTAGGTCACGGTATCGATAACAAAGATAAATGTGGAAAATGAGATTCTAAAGCAGACGTGCTTGCGGCGGGCATATTGCACTGTGGGCGCCAGTGCACTAGGTGAGCGGGCGCTGGAAAACTTTTGCAAATATAAACAGACAGTATCGCGTATTAAACCTAGCGTAATCAAGCAATAACATGGCTGGCGGTTTGTAAAATGGATAGGCCAACTGATACGGTATTAATTCCATTCATTCATTCATTCATTCATTCATTCATTCATTCATTCATTCATTCATTCATCCATCCATCCATCTACACCTGTGAAGTAACGGTTAGCACGTCTAGCTGCGAAACCAGGTGACCCGGGTTCGATTCCTGGTCGGGGCAAGTTACCTGGTTGGGGTTTTTCCGGGGTTTTCCCTCAACCCAATATGAGCAAATGCTGGGTAACTTTCGGTGTTGGACCCCGGACTCACTTCACCGGCATTATCACCTTCATCTCATTCAGATCCTACATAACCTAAGATGTTGATCAAGCGTCGTAAAAACAACCTAATTCATTCATTTAACTCATTTATTACTCAGTTACTGTACCGTACTTATTACATTCTTTCTTTATTTCCTTGTTTATTTCTTTATTCCTATATTTATTTATTCTTTATTTATTTTTCTTGTTTACTTCTTTCTCTCTCTCTATCTCTTTCTTTCGTCCCATCTTTCTTTCTTTATTATTTAATCTGGTAGAGATAAAGTCATAAAACCTTCTCGTTCCTTCTACCAGGGGATTACAACCATAATATCAAGAATACGATTAAAATTAAAATTTCAATTAATTTTAAATTTAGAGTTACAATAAAGTCTAAGTACTAAAGCACTCCCTGATTAGTAAAGACTAGACAATTTATTGTAGAATTTTAGAACAAAGAAAGTATTAGTTACTGAAGTACAAATCAAACTTAGAATAATTATGTAGTCACAGAATTACTGGAGATTGAAGTACTCGTATTTTATGCTACAGTAAGAGAACTGTTTACAAAAAGAAGAGAACAAGTACCGGCACTATATTTAAAGTGATTCAAGATTCCCAATGAGAGGAAAGATTTATTTCTGTTTAAACAATAAATTGTCAAGATACAGAAAACATAGGTATAAGGAAAACCATAAAGAAAAATCATAAGAACATATCGTTATGTTTATAATGTAAGTATATTGTAAAAATAACTCTCTAATTTGAAAACACAAATTGAAATGTAGTAATTAAATATTATTGTCAAAAATATAAAAAAGCATTGAAGCAAGAGAGTCCTTGTTTACTAAAATGCATTATAAATACAACTCTCTAATTCTAAAGACATAATATTGAAATAAAGTGGTAAAATATTCTCGTCAATCCCATTAGGACAACATTGGTTCTCAATCTTTTCTGAGTTACGGAATCCTACGAAAATCTAGTGAAAGTTATGAACTCCTCCTTAGAAAAATGTAAAAAAGGTGAGAAACAATTTTAGATACGTTTCTGCTTATTACGTTGAAATAATATAGTGAATATATGTTAATTTTATGTGACTTTCACGGACCCCTTTAAGCCCATACAAGGATCTCCAAGGAACCAGGTTAAGAACCCCTATAATAGGAGATTAGCCACTGAACTCCTCTTGCCTTACATTAAGAGCAACTCGTGCCCAGTATTTGCGCACCCAGCCCAGAGCACTCACGATTCCAGCCCCTCCTGACCTCCCATGTTCTAAAGCAGGCCTGCATAAGGTTTGCGCTCTCCGAGTCGGCTCACAGCTCGAGAGCGGAATGCAAATATTGGCTGCGCTCTGTATAAGGCTGGACTGGAAAAAGGGGTGATCTCGTACAAAATGTACACAAAAGTACTAGTACGAGTGTTCATGAAATGAATTCCCGTTCAGTGTTTACAAAACTAATTTGGACTATTATTAATGAATAAAGAAATATTTATTTTACAGAAATAATAGAAACTCTATAGCTACTTACACATACAATATCATTTTATTATATTTTTATTCATCAGTACATCAAAACGGCTTTTATGCTGTTGGCAGCTGAAAGGAACAGTACTGATCGTAATGAAACATACGTTACAGAAGTTCGATGCCTGCCTTTATTAAAGTTGACAATAGAAAACAGTTGCTCACAAATATAAATGCTGAGCCAAACATAGCAATCATTTTCACAGCCAGCCTGTGTAGTCGTGGACATTAATGCTGAGGTTTAGTCTTGTAAAACTCAACCAGACTAGTAGTATTATTCAATAATCTTTAGCCCTTAGGCCATATTGAAGATCAATAAGTGCAAGCTGTAAATTGTATGACACTGTTTCAACTGGTTTTGAAGGTATTTATTATGATAACTTTAAACCTCTTTCCAATTAAGACAAAATCTTGAAACCTAAAATTAAATTCATTTTGAATTTCAATTAATATTTCCATATAATCGTTTAACATAACTTCATTACGAGCAGTTCCTATTGTTGGGAAGTGAGCCATATTACCTTCCCGAAACTAACTTACGAAAAGTGTAAGTTTACGACTGAAATCCTGTAATTTATTCAACATACAATGAGCTGGCATTTTTACTTCGATCTTCACCAACTTCGATCTTCTTCTATGTGTGGACTATTAATGACACATTATATTATATTATATTTTCCTCTTTCTTTCAAACTTCTGTGGCAGGTAAGTATTGACTCCAGCTACTGTGAAAAAATAAGCATTCTCCCATGCAATATTGAATGAATTTGCCTGATGATCACTTTTCCGTCTTTTAGATTCCTCCATTATGTAGCCGTAGATAGGCAAAGTGAAATAGCTACTGATAACAAACACTACACCAGATAGCTGCGTGGACTATTCTCTATCAATAGCAGGCCTACGTCATTCCGACGTACCTTTCCGGGGAACAATTAGAAGGCTCTCCCGCTCCGAAGGAGAGGCTGCGCTCATTGACCGCAGTTTGTGCAGGCCTGTTCTAAAGCAACAACGTAGTGACCACGAGGCATTACATAGGGTGATTCAGTAAAAGCAACATTTAAACAGAAAATAGAATATGTTCTACAGAACATTTTGAGATAGACACTTAGTATCTGCGAAGGTTTAATATTAAACAGGTTTTCAAATGCTCAAGCATCTTCCTGTGCCCAAATTTTTTTCCACCATTCTTCTCTATCCTCCCAGTCTCCTTCTTCTAAGCCCCTCAATTTCATAGCACCTAGAATTTCTTTTACTCATGCAACTGGTCTTTTTCTTCTCCTATTTCCCGTTGGTATTCAAACTAAAATTTATTTTGAGAGTCGATCGTTATCCATCCTTCTAATGTTCCTCTGCATGTCAGCTGCTTATTATACAGGGTGTTTAAAATACGGGGCATAATTTCAGGTATGTATTTCCCACATGTAGACAATCAAAATAGTTCATTGCAACTTGTGTCCGGAAATGCTTTATTTCCGAGTTATGGCCTTTACAACATTGAAATTCACCGGAACGTTTCCGCAGGTCGTTGCCGTCAAAGGAGACATTAAGAGGGCACTCTGACAGTTCATTCCGAGGCGAAGGTTAAATTCAGTGTTGTGTAGGCGTTAGACTGTGCGACATGTATTCAAATCAAGAGCTGGCAGAGATACACTTCATGTACGGTAAGGCGGGCGGCAATGCTGCGCTGGCTCGTCGTTTGTACCAGGAGAGGTACCCACAGCGACAATGTCCAGATCGGAAGACATTTGTACGTCTCCATTACCGTCTGTACGAGTATGGAAAATTTAACTCTCCTGGTTTGGGAAGTGGACGACCAAGATCTACAACTCCAGAAGTACAGGAGGAGATTCTGGAGGCTGTGAACATGACTCCTTCTATCAGCACACGAAGGGTAGCGTTGCAAGTCAATGTTCCTCATACGACTTTCTGGAGACTGTTGAAAGAGTATCAATTGTATCCTTATCATTTGCAACGTGTACAGGCCCTGTCACCAGCAGATTACCCTGCACGAGTTAGGTTCTGTCAGTGGTTCTTGCAGCAGTGTGGTTTAAATCCGAACTTTCCTGCCTTAGTATTATTTACAGATGAAGCACAGTTCACACGAGATGGCATAACAAATTTCCACAGTCAGCATATATGGGCGTATGAAAACCCACGTGCAACTGTTCTATCTTATCACCAGGTGCGGTTCTCCCTCAACATGTGGGCCGGTATCATTGGTGATCGATTAGTTAGACCCCATGTACTTGTAAACAGACTTACGGGGCAGGCATACACAAACTTCCTGGAAAACACCATACCTCAAGTTTTAGAAGATACTCCACTGATCAATCGTCAACACATTCACTTCTTGCATGATGGCGCTCCTGCACACTTCAGTCGTACGGCTCGCCGGTACTTGGATCGAGGGGTTCCTGATTAATGGATAGGTAGAGGTGGCCCAATTCCTTGGCCTCCACGCTCACCTGATCTGAACCCTCTCGATTTCTACTTGTGGGACCATTTAAAATCATTGGTTTATTCGTCTCCGGTGCCTGATTTGGAATCCCTTCCGAATCGAATTGTGGCATGTTCTGAGGACATACGCAATACTCCTGGAGTTTGGGATCGTTTTCGCAGGTCAATGAGACATCGATGTGAGGTCTGTATTCAAGCAGGAGGTGGACATTTTGAACATCTTCTGTAATGACAACGACCTGCGGAAAGAAAAACGTTCCGGTGAATTTCAATGTTGTGAAGGCCATAATAACTCGGAAATGAAGCATTTCCGGACACGTGTTGTAATGAACTATTTTGATTGTCTACATGTGGGGAATACAGACCTGAAATTATGCCCCGTATTTTTAAGCACCCTGTATACATAATCTAAAATACAACCTTGATAGCCTATTATATCCATCTTTTAATCTCTTCATTTCTCAGTCCATCCAACCGTGAAGGTGCTATTCTTCTTAAGAAGTCAATTTCATTCAAGGTCAATTTAGATTTTGCCTTTGAATTTAGTATTCATCTTTCTGCTTCATAGGTTAGTGCAGCGGTTCCCAAGTGTGCTCCGCGGAGCCCTTACGGCTCCACGAATGATTCTCAGGGCTCCGTCCGCGGAAGTTATGAAGATGACAAAATTGCTAATTCCATCTAGTCTCTGGCGGGGAAAACGGAAACTACTTCCATCAAGCGAAAAAATACTTTCTGAGAAAGTAGTTTGCGTTCTTTTTGCTACATGGAAGCATTAATATTAGTTCTACTCGTTACTGTAACTATCTCGATCTTTCTTGCTTGCCAAGTACTCAATGATTCTCGAAATTTATTTTATTTTTTATATATAGGGCAGGCAGCGCTTGTTATTCGTTGTACATGGAATCTACAATCTATTGACTGTTACGTTACCTCAAAAAATATACGAGCCGTTCAAAGCAAAATTGGTGTAAGTCAAAATTGAGTAATGAGATTTAAAGTAAGAATTCTGTAAAATACAGCGCAAAGTGCAATTAATACGTCCTTCTTGCTATCCACTGACTACTAATAGTTTAAATAAATTGAATATTAATTGCTACTTTGCGCTGTATTTTACAGAATGTTCACTTTAACCCTCATTACCCATTCTTGACTTACACCACTTCTGCTCTGAACTGCTCAGATATATAGTATACCTGCATGTTCATTTGATAGCAGATGTGTTAGCTAAACTTTCGTTGAACCGGAACTGTGGCTTAAGACGGCTCCCTAAGACTTAAGAGTCATTAGCCATCAACCAGTGCTCAGTCAAAGAGATATAACAACAGCTATAACCTTACTTTCAAAGAAGATAGTGCGAATTCCTGGGAATTGAGTTCGGAATATGTTGAACATGATCCTGTGTCAGAGTCTACGATGCCTAGTCTAGAGGTATTGAAAGTAACAAATGAAAATATTGTGATTTATATTTAATGATAAAACACACATGTTAGGTCAATAATACAGTGTTCATTGATTTTATGAAATACATTAAAGGTGATATGTTACAGTTGTATGAACACTACTTATTAGTGTTCATACAACTGTAACATATCACCTTTAATATATTTCATTGTGATTTATATTTGGACATGGATTCACTGAGTTTGCTGATGAACGTCCACAGTGTGTGATATGTAAAAGTTTTTCCCAACAGTTCTATGTTCCCTGCCAAGCCTAGACGGCATTTCTCAATTCAAAAATTCACAAATAAAACTGCAGACTACTTTGAAAGAAAAAGTGACGAACTCCATGCAGTTCAGACAAAATTGTACCTCGTGTAAAAACAAATAACGAGAAAGCACTGAAAACATCGTACTTGGTTAGTCATGACCAGACTCATGGTGGTAAACCTCACCCTTGCTGAAACTCTTATGAAACCACTATTAGTGAAGGTAGTGAAGTGCATGGTGGACGAGAAAACTGCAAACTTGATTTCCAGTGTGTCAAATAACACTGCATAATCGAATCCAGAATCTATGAAAAGACGTAAAAATATCATAATTTCCCGTATCAGTGAAACGAAATTTTCGTTACAACTTGACAAATCCACGGTCTTTGCCGGATTAGCTATGTTAATGATGTTTGTGCGGTATGAATTTTCAGGTTCTTTCATGAAATATTTAGTTCTGCAGCCATTGCCATCCTCTGCAAGCGGTACTGAAATTTTTTCTTCTTCATTGAAAACTCGATACCGTGGGACAATTGCATTGACGTGTGCACAGATGGCGCAAAGGCCATGGTAGGTTCTGTTGCTGGCGCTGTTACAAGGATCAAGAAAGTTTTAAAAACTGCACAAGTAGTCACTGTGTACTACACCAACACGCCCTCGCAACGAAAAAAATGCCAGCGTTATTAAACAGATACTAGACAACGCCGTAAAAAATTATCAACTTTGTTAAGGCATAACCTTCGCAGTGTAGGCCACTTAAAATCCTGTGTGAAGATATGGATAGTATACACAAGTCATTGTTAGTAATATTACACACAGAAGTGCGATGGTTGTCGCGCGGTAAAGCGATGGCCCGATTACATGAACTTCCAACCGAAGTTTCTTCACTTTTGAATTACCAGAATAGTTTGCTAGCAGATTATTTGAATGATCAGGCATGGTTGTACAAATTATATTACTTGGCAGACATTTTTCAAAAATGAATTCAGCACATCCATACAAGGTAAACGGAAGATTGTATTCGATGCTAATGACGAAATTGTCGCACTGAAGAAAAAGATAGCGTTCTACATAGAAAGCGTCGACAATAAGGATCTTACATTTCTCATTGACTTCAAACTTCATAGAAGAAAATAGCATAACAATGAATGTCTCATTCATAGCAATAATGGAAGAACACC